>JAMPIV010006064.1:0-600000 GCA_024509875.1 Oreohelix idahoensis
CAATACTATTTTTTAATCATAGATTCAATTTTGATGTGAAACATTGAAGATCGTTTACCGAGGGCTATTCAGAAGTGCCAAATTGAGTTTGTTTATTTGTAGGAAAATATCCGTATAAGTATTGCAAGACTCTGGATAGCCAATCACAGTTTTTTCCCCCCATGTAACTTTGAAGTAAGTTGGAAAGGATAGTCTTCAAATAAAGTTGGACTTCCACTTCATGTCTAAGTTCGAACAGCCGGGTAAGGACTTTACCACCACGAGAAAGCCAACCTTACTTGTGTATGAAGGAGCAGGGTAGAATGAAGAAGACTATTCCATCTCTTTACACAGTGCTTTGAAAAGCCTCGAGTTTGTGGACTTTGACTTTTATAAAATTAACCACTTTCACAGCTTCAATCAAAGAACGACTTTTATCCACCAGGAGGCGATTAGATGCAAGGCTTTGCCTGTGTATGCAGCAGTGGCTTCCAGTTATATTGGGGGCTAACTTCGTGACACGGAGCGCGAAGACCGGAGTAGCCAACCTGACATAGACTATGGCCTCCGTCAGTGCATAGTCCACAACAATTAGACCAATTAAATGTCCCTTTTCTTTGAAATAAGAATCAATTAGCATGAAATATATCCTCACCCTCTTGTAAGCCCTGACAGAGGATTGACAAAGCAAAAGGTTTTCATTCTTCCACTTCAATGCTTTTCAAATACCTCACAATAACAAGCAAAACAGCGAAATTAGCAGGATCTGTGCTTTCGTCAACTTGAATAACAAAGAATTTACTATTTTTAATTCTACTTATTATTGTCGCTTCAACATCGTCAGACATATCCTGCATTCTTCGAGAAATTGTATTGTTTGAAAGAGGGATAGCGTTCATTTTGCGAACATGTTCCTTTCCGAGCATGCACAGAACGGCATCTTTTATACAAGGAGAAATTAAATTCTCAGCTATAGTATGATTTTTACCACATTTAGCATACGATAACTAATACGGTAGGAGGCTTTTCAACCCGCATTTTGTATATCTTTGTTACTGAAACGACAAGTACGATGTCAATCGTGTCTTTTCACTATCCTGCACCAAAGTCTTAGGCGTGTCCTGAGAAGTACTTGGCGATTGATCACATTCCACATTATGTTTCAGCTTTTTTACTGTGCCGGTTTTCAACCACTGATCCATATCTGATAATAAACGAATTGAACAATTAATCACTTTAAGTTAAGTTCAAACAATGACAAAAACTACTGTATATAGAAACACTGTCCGCCATTACTCAATTTTTTTCGCATACCCCTGAACGTCCTGTCGCTTACCCCCAGGGGTACGCGTACCACAGGTTGGGAACTGCTGCCCCAGACAATCCAGCCAGCAGAAGAGGAGCTACAAATCAGCTGTGAAAGACCAAGTAGAGAAAAAATAAAGAAAGCCATAAAGCTTCCGAAAGATGGAAAAGCAGCTGGTCCAGATGGCATTCTAGCAGAGGCCATCAAAACAGATATTGATAACTCTACAGAGATAATATACAAACTACTTGGCAAAGTCTGGGAGAGAGAGGAAATACCAGCAGAATGGAAGGAAGGTTATCTGGTCAAGTTGCCTAAGAAGGGAAATTTACAAGAGTGCACTAATTATAGAGGAATAATGTTACTATCAGTGCCAGGAAAATTATTACAGAATCATCCTTGAGAGATTAAAAGAGTCTGTAGACAAGCAACTGAGAGATGAAAAAGCAGGTTTTTGACAAAACAGATCCTGTACAGACCAGATAGCCACATTGAGAATAATATTTAATACAAAGTCTGGAATGGAATTCACCGCTATTCATCATAACTTAATAAAGAAGACCTATGAAGACATGACATGCAGAGTTCTTCATGAAGGACAACTTACAGAACCGTTTAGGATTAGAATTATATTACTAGCAATAGATTGAGTTATGAAAACATCGACATCACATAACAGAAATGGAATCCAGTTGAATCTGACTAAACAGCGTGATGATTTGGATTTTGCAGATGACTTGGCTCTTCTGTTCCATAACCATAATCAGATGCAAGAGAAAATGAAAATTCTCAATGAGAAGTCACAACAAGAGGGCCTGAAAATACACAGGGAAAAGACAGATTATGAGAATAATTGCAAGAAATGATAACAAGGTGGAATATGAAGAAACACCGCTAAAAGATGTAGAACCGTACACATATCTTGCAAGTAATATAGACAAAGTTGGAGGGACAGACAGTGATATCAAAAGAATACAAAAAGCAAGAGGAGCTTTCTTTGCATTGGGAAACAAATGGAGACCTAGAGAAATCAAGTCCAACACAAAAATAAGAATCTTCAACTCAAATGTGAAGTCAGTCCTATTGTATGTCTGTTACGTACATTTATTACCTAAGGGGGTAGTCTTCGGTCCTGCCAAATGTACGCACCAGTCTTTATATAGTTATATTATTTGAGCGTTCGATTGATTCACGCACTGACATGCACAATGCAGTGTGAGTTGCTTTGGACGCACGGGTAACCTAGTTTAGGGATTGTGACGTCATGTTTTGTATGGGGCAGTACGGACCATGTTGATGTCCGTGGAATATCCCTTGTATTTGTGGCAAGTTGGTGGAAGCCATTATTTCTATTGATATATATATATTGGTCTTCATGTCGAAGCCAATATTGGAAGTATCATGTAAGTGTCGCCCCATTTCACATTGAATGTTTATTGATTTTAATTGAAGTATCAGGCCGCTCCTAGTTTTGGTCTAGCGGGAATTCATCGTAGTATGTCATTCCTAGAATGGACAAACGGAGTCGATTGCCTTGTTTGAATTACCGTAGAGGGAGGATACCTACGAGTAAACGAAGTTAATTGAATTGTATGCTTCACATGTTTTATATGCCGTATTTTCTTCAATGCCAAAGTCGTGGCATGGATATAGAGAGGTTAGTCAACACAGAACTCTAACCTGGTCGTATTGTAGTGGATGACTTTGTTTGGATTATATATATGCTACATAAGTATTGTATGAAGAAAGTCTGGGAATTTTACGGGTATGATATCAAAGATTGATCCTTGAATACCACGATAGACGACCTTGGAAGAAGGTCAACGGACTTCATTGTAAATGTATATTAGAGGGTAATAGAAGTGATCCTCAGCTCACTTGGATAGAAGAGGACTTGATGTTGAAGAATCTCCAAGAATTTAGGAGTATGATCAGCAACTTTAAAGTATGACATTTGCATCTGTAATCTGTAACCATGACCGTCTTGTGTATTCCCGTCTGTATCGTGTCAATAAATAACATGTACTTTCACCAACGACTTGCGTGCAGTCCTGAATTGGAAAATTGACTATTGCTTGTTGGAGTTCAACTTAAGAACCCTTCTGAGATATTTCCATTGAGAAAACCATTCGCGTATTTTAAGCTAGCGTAGACCAGTGACACCATACACTGGCTTACAACTACCTCTTGACCAATAGAAAGAACACTACAACAATGTCTCTGAGATATATGGAGAGCAAAAAAAACAACAACCAAAAAGCTACAGACTTTTATAAATGGGTGCTTGCGTAGAATTCATTCATTCATAACCCTCCACTCCCAAAGAAGCAAAGGCCTTCAACAAACACATGCCAAGTCCTCCTGTCACGTGCCATCATCTCAAGCCCTTTCCACATTCTCCTTACCACTTTCACCTCCGTTTCCAGCTCTCCTCTCCATGCACCTCCTGGTCCACCTCTGCCCCTCTTGCCCTGGGGGTTCCAGAACAAGCACTGCCTTGTAATGCTATCAACAGGTTTCCTCAGTGTGTGGCCTATCCATCGCCATCATCTTCTCATCTCTTGTTCCACGTCGGCAACCCCGTCACACCATTTCTCCTTCTTCTTCTTCTTTCGTTCGCTTGAACTATATTGTCTATATCTGCAATGTTGTTTCTTGTATAAACTTCACTGTCTTTTGTAGTTCATACAGAGGTCCATATAGTTTTGCTTCCAGTGTTGTTTCTCTGGGCCAGTGGGTTTGCCTCAATATATCATATTCGGGGCAAGCTTGAAGTACGTGCTCCGGAGTCTGGGGTGCCTGTCCACATGTACACATGGCTGAATTGCCAATCTTGAATTTTGTATACATGTGGCTGCGGAGGCGGTTGTGTCCTGTTCTGAGGCGCAGAATGACTATTTGTTCTGATCTGTTCATAGCTTGGTAGTCATCCTGCGTTGGTGTTGGTGGCTTTCTGATAGATTTGATCATCTTTTTCTTCTGATGGTACGTAACTGGTACATCCGGTTGCTCCTCTGCAGCACCTTCTTTAGCCAGTCCATCTGCTCTCTCGTTTCCTGGTATTCCACAATGAGACGGTATCCACTGCATGGCGACCCTGCGCTGGTTGCACAGTTCAGAAAGTAGGGCTTGTATGCCTGGCAATTTTCTGGACTGAAGTGCTTGGAGGGCTGATCTTGCATCTGTCAGGAATACTACAGGCTGTGGACCAAGATTGGTGTTCAGTAGTTTCTCAGTTGCCACCTTGATTGTCTGGATTTCTGCATCATAGTTGTTACAGAATTTCCCCGTTGGTACTCTGACTGTATCCCTAGTGTTGTTTGGGTATTCTATGTACACCCCTGCTCCTCCATTCTTTACTGCATTTTGTGCTGATCCATCCGTATATACTCGGACCCAGAGGTCCTGTGGGTATTCATCATCCAGGAAACTGAGAGTGACTGTCCTACGTTGCACGCTGTTCTGTTCATCCCTGTCGAATATTCCTTTCACTTTTGTGTGGATGTGTACTGGTAGTCCATGCTCCTCTCTCCAAGGGGTTTGTTCTGGCACAGACTTTAGGGGGCTGTTAACTTCAGGCAGGTCTGAGGTTTGTCTACGAAATCGTTTGGCCTGGTGGATAAAGCTGCTTCTTTTCAGTCGCCCCATTGCTAGGTTTTGGAATCTGTCCTTCATTGGATGGTTCGGCATACAGAGGAACTTTTCTGCCTGTGTTAGCACTTTCGTGTCTCTGCGTTCTCTCAGTGCTTGTATCCTCCCCATTTTCTCCATCTCCACTATAGGCGTTGATTTCATTGCCCCCGTGATGACCCTAAGCGCCTGGTTTTGCACCTTATCTAGCTCTTGTAATGTGGTGTTTGATGCTGGACACCACGCAGCTGACCCATATTCCAGGTGTGGTCGTATGCCCTGCTGGTAAACGTTACTAAGTATTTTCCTGCTGGCTCCCCATGTGGTTCCACTTAGTTTTCTCAGGATGGCTAACTTCCTCCTGGCCTTTGTTGCTGCCTTGTTGATGTGCTGCTTCCATGTCAGCCTATCATCGAATGTAACTCCGAGATAGGTAGGTTGTTTATCTTCTCTCAGGAGCTCTTCGTTTATCTTGATGACACCAGCTTTTTGTTTAGGAGAGAGGGTGAAGAGCGTAGTGCTGCACTTGTCTGTGTTGATGCTGACACACCATCTATTTGCCCATGAGGTTAAGGCATCTATAGCTCTTTGTAGCAGTTTGGTGGCCACTGTTGCATGCTCATCTGTGCACCATATTACCAGGTCATCAGCGTACATTGCCACTTTCATTCCATGTGGTAGTTCAGCAACCAGGTCATTGATGTAGACTAGGAAAAGTGTGGGGGACAGAACCCCTCCCTCAGGGAGCTGGAGGCAGTGGAACTGTCTTTTCCTGGTTTTAGGAGTGGTATCATGATTGCTTCCCTCCAGGTCTGTGGAACTCCGCCTGAGTTCCAACAGATATTGAAGATCTGCAGCAGCTTTGTTTTTGCTGCGGTTCCCAAGTTCTTAATCATTTCATTGGACACTCCATCAACTCCTGGCGACTTTCTCATTTTCAATTTGGATATTGCAAGCTCCAGTTCTCTGAATGTAATTGGTGCCTCCATAACTTCAGGTATGGTTCCATCTCGTCCTGTGTATTGTTGTTTCTCACGAGTCTCCTGTTGCTTCTCTGGGCTAACTTCGATGTTGTTGTCTTTAGCAAAGGAGTCTGCAAAGTGATCAGCTGCCTGTTTTCCCATGAGGATGTTTCCATCTTTGTACACAGCAGTCCTTGAGTTTCTCTCTCTGTACCTTCCTCGTCAGGTTGTTTTATCAGCTTCCACAGTTGCCTCGTATCTTTTTCTAGTTCCACCTAGAGAGAGTGCTGCTCTCCTTGACAAGTTCATTTTCCACAATTAGGAAGACTGGCCGGTGGTCGCTGCCTCCAAGTTGTTTCTCTACAACGCGTGTGGTGTTCCACTCCAGGCCGGGTGAGTGGAATGCCAGGTCTGGTGTAGAGGTGGTGTGCCATGATCTCGAGTAGAAGGTTGGTGGGTCGATTGGCTGGTTAATCAGGATAAGCCCATTGTCATCCTGCCAGTTTTCAAGCTCCTCACCTCTCCTGTCCATGTGATCATAGCCCCAGCTCTGTGAGTGGCTGTTGAAGTCTCCGCGTACAATCAGTCTTTCTTTTGCTGGGATTGTATCTAGTGCCAGTGGGCGGTCGCTCGGACAGTAGTAGTTGAGCAGGTGGAATTCTGAACTTTCTGTCCTGAGATGAAGTATCTGGTATTCCGCCCCCTCCATATATGTTTCAAGCTGACATGCACTGATGTTATTCCTCACGAGTGTCAGTATTCCACCCTTTCGCCTGTCTATTCGGTCAGATCGGTAGCACTGGTAGCCTCTGATTTTGAAGGCTATGTCCTTGTTGAGGTGGGTTTCTTGCAAGCAACATACATTTATTTGCTCTTCATTCAAGATATTTTCGAGCTCTAATTTTTTGCTGTAGCCATCTTTTTTACTATTGACGCCTTCAGCATTCCAGTGCATTATTTTAAATGGTCTTTTCTTTGCTTGGCTAGTAGCTCTCCTAGATTCATGAAAGTCTGTAGCTCCCTGGCCGTTGTCCCTGTTGTTCTCCATGTCTTAGAGCCATACAATAGGACTGACTTCACACCCGAGCTGAAGACTCCCATTTTCGCGCCGGATCCGACCTCCCCTGATCTCCATACATTTCCCAACGCAATGAAAGCCCCCCTTGCCTTCTGTATTCCCAAAGTTGCCATCTGGTCTGCACAGGATCTGTCCCGTCAAAAACCCGCCCGTTCATCTCTCAGCCTCCTGTCCATGGACTCCCTTAATCTCTCAAGGACAATTCTGGTTAACACCTCCCCCTGCACTGATAGCAACACCATTCCTCTATAACCTGTGCACTCCCGTAAATTTCCCCTCCCAGGCAACCCAACCAGCCACCCTTCCCTCCACCCCACTGGCACCTCCTCCCCCTCCCAGACCCCACCAAGCAATTTGCACATCTCTGCAGCCATCGACATCTGCCCCGATGGCCCCCGCTGGAATGCCATCAGGCCCATACGCCCCCCCATCTCCTAGAAGCTCCACGGCTTTCTCTACTTCTTCCCCTGCCGGTCTCCCACCTGTAGCTCTTCCTCTACTGGCTGGATGCCCGGGGGGCCCTGTGGAGCTGGCCCACTGAGAAGGTCCTCAAAACATTCTGTCCACCTCCTCATTCGCCCCCGTATACCGCTGAGCAGCCTTCCACTCCCATCCCCTATGAGGCAACCTGTCTGCCCGAACCTCCCCGTTAGCCTCCCTGTGATGCCACACAGCTCTCTCACATTTCACACGCTTCCTCCCACAGCCAGCCGACCCGAAGCACAGTTGGTCAAACATGTCCCCCCACCCACATCAAAATCACCATTCCCAGCCCATGTTTTCCCATGACCTCCCTAAAGCCAGCGCCGACCGCACCTATCCCTGCACTCATGCCACCCATCAAAACTGTGATGTCTCCCCTTTCTACCCCTTCCATAATCTCCTGTAGTCTAGTATAAAATGCTTCCCCCACAGACTACCCCTATCATCAGTTTGTGCACAACATTGGATGACACCCACGCTTATTTTCTTTCTAGCCGTTTCAAAAGTAGCTGCCATCATTCTGGGCCCAACGAGTGCCCTCTTTGCCCCCCCCCCCCCCCCCCCCCAGATAACACAAGAGCCACTCCCCCACTGTGGCGCAAACCCTCATCCCCATGTCCTGAGGACAGCACCAACCCACCCATGTTGAGTTTCCTCTTGTCTACCCCCTTCCACCCTGTTTCATACAGTCCCAGAACCTCGATTTTATATTCCCTCACCTCTGCTGCCACCCGTGCCACCTTCCCTTGTTCGCTTAATGTTCGAACACTCCAGGTGCCAAATCTGGAAGCTCCCCCAGAAGAAAGAAGTGCAGTCAGCAACACAGACTCCCCCTGACCTTCTCTGTGCTGCATCATATGCCTAGCTGTGAGAGGACCCTCCCCTGTCTTGGATGGCTGTGTTTTATTTTCCTTAATTGACATGTCCATGTTTGTTGAAGTTTTTTTGTGTGGTTTAAATTTTTTACAGGATGGGGTAACCAGCCCCAAGCCCAACCCTCCTTAGTCGCTTTCTACGACTTGCATGGCAGGGAACAGAGTTACTATTCTTTGCTCCCCATTCTGGCCCCAGTAACACACGGGTGTTGTGTAGAATAGAAGGACTGAAATGGTATGACAAAGTCACAAATGTGGAATTGATGACAAGAACCAGACAAGTGCCAGTGGAACAAGAGATGAGAAGAAGACGCTGGTGATAGATAGGACACACATTGAGGAAACCTGTTGATAGCATTACAAGGCAGTCCTTGTTCTGGAATCCACAGGGAAAGAGAGGCAGAAGTAGACCAAAAAACACATGGAGAAGAGAACTAAATACAGAGGTGAAAATGATGAGGAAAACATGGAAAGAACTTGAGCGGATGGCACAGGACAGGAAGACTTGGCATGTGTTTGTTGAAGACCTATGCTCCTTGGGGAGCTAAAGGGTATTGATTGATGTTTGATTACACCCTCAGGCATGTCGTACAAGATGACCAATATGAGGTGGTGCACAGAGCTAGCAATCTCATCATGTAAAACAAAGTACCACAGAAACCACAACCACAAGAGTATGTGCCTGTTGGTGCAGGCTTCCTGCAAGGCAACCAGCTGCAGTCATGGTTCCTTGCTCTGTAAGAAGCGCCAAGAAAAATGATGATGTTTGATTTCATTCTCTTGAGCTACATATTTTTATATGTTTTAAAGGTATTATATAGTATTTTAATAATTTTTTTCCAGTTGTATAGTTTTTCACAATGTCTTTTATTTAGATAGTTTGTTTATTTTTAAAATTTATTTGCATTCTGATTGTTCAAGTTATTAATGGCTGTTTTATTTCTTCTTGACATCATTCCTACCCATATTCACCCCAAAACCACTAAATACCCTTCAATTTCCAACCTTTGTATGTGGAGGAGTTAACACGCTAATGATAAACAATGCTGAAGGCCAATATGAAGGGAAACAGTGGCTGGACATTTTCTGTTTAAGACCTGGCACATGCATTGTCCACGAGATCTCTGTCAAAAATGCTGGAGACAAGTGTTGTTTTGTCACGGCTTCGTTAAATGGTAAGCGTTTAGCTTGTTTTCTTCAGATAAATCCAGATTCCTTCTAGCATTTTGACGTTGTGGGCAGTAGCTATTCTTTGGTCACTATTTTAAATCATTTTTCTTTCTGCTTACAGAGCATTGATCCACCACTGCAGCTGATCTCCTGGCTCCCTGCATACACATGCAGTAGTGGTTTATGTAGCAATGTATACTTGCATCAGGGTCAGCGAACCAGAGCTGACCAAGACCCTACTCCACCTCCAAGTGGTGGTCCTGGAAACAGGCTGCATCACTGCAGTCTGGCTGAGAGAGTAGGGATCGAAGTGGGAAGGCAAACCCGGTCCTAAAAAATGCCGTGCTGAAGTCAGATGTGTCGGGCCAAAAGGCAATGAAATTGTTAATTTTATTAATTATGACTACTGTGCCCTGCCACAGTGTTTCTCAAACATATAATAATTGCATACATTTTATGAGAGTTTAGTCTTATCTCTGAGGGCACACATACCAGGCATTGGGAAACTCATACCAAATATTGTAAAAGATGACCAGAGAGCTAGCAGTTCTATGAAGTAGAAGTTAAGTAGATCACTGCTAAAACCAGATCAAACTCAAGACAGGCATCCAAGCTAGTAGATGAAACTCTCGTGAAAAAGATGATTATGATGAAATTCATTGAAAGCTATAAGGAAGAGATGTGATGTAGAGAAAGGACATGATTACGGAACAAGCTGGAATCAACAGTCTAGAAAAGGAAGACTGAGATGTCTGGCTGAAACTCCCATAAAAGCTAAAAGACAGATGACAAGGTTAACTACCAAGTTGAAAAACACTCTGTGGCGTAGTTAAATTTTGTTCCCATTTTCATCCTGCAGGTGTATGCACAAAGTAAGCTGTAGCTTTGGTAATTGTTTACAGATTTTTATGAATTACACATCATTTTAAAGATAAATGAATGTACTATTACAATAAATACCATTTGTAACTCTAATCAAGGTGGTTGCTATTTCACTGCTCTCCAATGACCAAGGACTTGCAATACTTTCACTATCATAACTGCTTGCCCCCCCCCCCCCCACCACTAAAATCACTATTTCATTCACTGTGCTCACCATTTTCACTCTTGTCCTCGTCGCTAGATCTATCAGTCAATTGTTGAAACAAGTTTCTAACCTGTTCAGCCAGTAGACAAGATGTACAAGCATTTCTTGGTGGTCCTATCACTAGTTGTCACGGTAAACAGTTTTACACGATTTGGTAACTAACCCAAAACGTTGAAAAATATGAACATAATATCAATTTTCCAGCGTTCTACAACCATGCTTTGGAAATTTGTTTTCTGGTGGTCAATTAAAATCTCAAACCAGATCAGAAAGTGTTTCGGCACATATTTCCTTCATTTTCTTACTAAACTTAGATTGGCTTTCTGGGCGGCGTGCAGTCCAAATGTGTTTATTTCGCGAGCGCTTAAAGCGGCTTGTGGTAGTTAATGTGTTAATGAATTTTTTCCCCATTTATGTACTTGAATATTTTTGTTATAACCTGAAACAAAGATGGATATGATGTTTATGGAAAGAGCTGGAATCAACAGTCTAGAAAAATTAAGAATGAAATTCTGGTTGAGGTCCCATAGAGGCCGAAAGATAGATGACATGGTGATTTAAATAAATTTTTTCCCATTTGAAAGCCCACACATACACCCAATTTTATTAGTTACTTTTATTGGTTATTTTTACCACTGATGGTATATTGAGCATTCTGTATTTTACTTGTGGTTCCGCCATTGTGTATACAGATGGGACTGTGATCCATGGTGAGAAATCCAGTGGAGGCTTCTCTGCTTGGATACAGAGCAGAATCGTCGCCAAACATAGAGGGGCTTACAAGATAACAACTTCCAGCATAAGAATGGAAGTCAAGGCTGTTACTGCAGCCTTAAAGTGGATAATTGACACTTCATTAACAAAGGCTATCATTGTGTCCGACTCTCTGTCCATGCTTTGGAAGGTTTAAAGTGGTTGGCTGTGGCATGAATGGAAAACATTCGTAGAAGCTTCCAGTCTACAAGAGCTGGTGTGGATATACTGTCCTGGTCAAGCTGGGGTATGTGGTAATGAAAGAACTGACTAGTATCAATGTCACAGACGAACTCAGCTGGCCCTGAATCGTTGTAGCACGACCCTTTGTAGCGACCCCTTCGTATAGCACCAGAGCCCCCGAATATTTTGGTAACTCTTCATCAAACGGGAATTTATTTTCACCTGGACTCATTGCTATGAAACCGTTCCACGCAGATGGCCAACACGTTGGCTGATTAATATGTGGACAGTTTATCTACCGGTCATTCTGGTCATCGCATTGATTTAAGGAAAGATTAAATCACGCCCACGGACATTGCTTGAGCAATGATCTTCTTCTTCTTCTTCGATCCTTAACCACCGACCGTCAAAGCAGTCAGTGGCCATCACGCCTAGTGGCGTCTTGTAGGGCAACAACAAATTGATTCCACTTTGCACGGTCGGTGGCCATCCTTCGTACAGTGCCCCAACTCTGGTTCATTCTTTGCATCTCAGCCTCCACAGTCCTCCGCCAAGTTGTTTTTTTGGTCGGCCTCTCTTTCGCTTTCCTTCAGGGGTCCAAAGCATAGCTGTTCTTGTGATGGCATCGGGGTCTCTTCTGAGGACATGACCAACCCAGCTCCAGCGTCTGCCAGCTATGATGGTATGCATGTCCTCTTGCTTGCTGCGAGTAAGCAGATCTTGGTTGGTGATGGTATTCGGCCAAAAGATTCGGTGAATTTTTCTTAGGCATGTTGTGTGAAAAGAGGACAATTTTGACATTTCCTTCTCTGTGACTCTCCAGCATTCCGCACCATAGAGAAGCACAGAAAGCACGCAACTCTGGTATAATCTTAATTTTGTGCTTGTGCTGTATTGGGAGGACTTCCAGATGTTATTTAGGCTAAAGAAGGCTGTTCTTGCCTTATTCGTTTCTGATGTTGATGTCTTTGCCTGCCCCACCGTCTGGTGTTACTATGCTTCCTAGGTATGTGAAGGTATCTGTCTGTACCAGTTGCTGATTCCTTACTGATATGGGCTCAGGGTTGCTCACATTGAGCGTCATGACCTCAGACTTCTTTAAATTGATGTTCAAGCCCACCTGCTGGCTAAATTTGTTAAGTCTATCCGTTTTTTCCTGGATGTGTTGATGTGAATGTGCCAGCAGTGCAATGTCATCTGCATATTCCAGATCTTCCAATGTAGAAAATGTAGTCCATCTTATTCCTCTTGGACTGCCCTCTGTTGTCTGGCGCATCACCCAGTCTATGACTGTTAAAAATAGAGTGGTTGATAAGGGGCATCCCTGTCGTACTCCTGTCTTCACCTCGAAGGTTAGGTTGCTCTGCCCAACACTACACGTAAAGTTGGCATAGAGGCTTTTTATGATTGACACTATGCAGCTTGGAATTCCATAAGCCCTCAGTATTTTCCATAAACTGTCCCTATGTGTGCTGTCAAAAGCCTTTTCAAAATCAACAAAATTTATGTAAAGCTGTCTTTGCCATTCTGAGCACTGCTCTATAATGTTCCTGAGAGTGAATATATGGTCTACACATCTGTTCTTTCTAAATCCTGCTTGTTCTTTCCTCAGTTTGTAGTCTACTGCCTTTGAAATTCTCTGTATAATTATCCTGCCTAGTATTTTGCTGGGAACTGAGAGAAGAGTGATTCCTCTCCAATTATTGCAGTCTGAAAGATCTCCCTTCTTGGGCAATTTGACAAGTATTCCTTTGTTCCACTCTGATGGTGTTGTCCCCGTTTTCCACACTTATGCGAATAGTGGTTCTAATAGTTCTGCTGCTAGCTCAGGGTCTGTCTTAAAAAGCTCTGCATTTAAGTTATCATGGCCCGGAGCTTTACCATTCTTTAACCCTTTGATTGCTGTGATGATTTCTTCTTTTCGTGGAATGTCTGTATTTACATCTAGATCGTTTTCAGCCTCAGGAACATTCAATTGTGTCTCTGGTATTTCCTTGTTCAGAGTTTCTCTGAAGTGCTCTGCCCATCTTGTTGCCTGTCCCTCTGCTGTCTTGATGAGATTTCCTTGCTTATCTCTTACTAATGTAATATTGTTTGCACCTTGTTTTCCGCTGATGAATTTAGTTATTTTGTATACTGTGCTTTGTTCATTTCTCAGTGCTGCCTCCTCTGCCTGTTTTGCAAGATCGTCTAGGAAATTCCTTTTGTTGGCTCGGGTTTGGCGTTTAACTTCCTTGTCCAGTTGACTGTACTGTTCGCTATATAGTTGCTTTAACCTGGGGGACTTCGCTTCTGTTTTCTTTCTTTTCATTTCCTTTCTCATCTTTATGGTGTTTAGTGTTTCTGGTGTTATCCAGTCTTGCTTCTTCCTTTCCTGGAATCCTAAGCATGATTTGCTACTTTCCTTATATATTGTTGAAATGGTGTTGAAATTCTGGTCTATATCATCAGTCAATGTTTTTTCCTGGCTTTTGGCAAATTGATATCGTTTCTTAATGTCGGCCGCAAAAGCTTTTCTGGTAAGGGGTCCTTCAATTTGCTGATGTCAAACCTTTTCTGTGTAGTTACAGTTGGTCCAGCCCTTCTTAGTTTCACTTTCAGTTTTGCTACTACTAAATGGTGATCGCTTCCCACATCTGCACCTCTTCTTACCTTCACATCTTGTAATGCATGTCTCCATCTACCGTTAACCATGATGTGGTCTATCTGGTTTCTGTCCCGACCATTTGGTGATTCCCATGTTAACTTGTGAATTTCCTTATGTGGGAAAAGTGTTCCTCCAATGACCAGGTTGTTAATGCTACAGAAACTTTTTAGCTTATCCCCATTTTCGTTTGCTATTCCGCTGCCGCATTTCCCCATTGTTCTTTCATTATATGTATTGTGTGTACCAACTTTCGCATTGAGGTCTCCCATTACTATAACAAGATCATATCTAGGTGTGTCCTCCATTTCTTTCTGCAGTTTTTGATAGAATTCATCCTTGACCTCCTCATCGCTATCATTCGTTGGTGCGTAGCATTGTATTATTGTAGTGTTGGTGAATCTCCCTCTCAATCTCAATCATATCAGTCTGTTGTTGATGGGTTTCCATTCCAGTAATGTCCTTTCTATCCCCTTCTGTAGAATAATGGCTACGCCTTCACTGTGCTGTCCATCCTCTCTTCCAGAGTAAAGTACTGTTTCTCCTGTTGCTGTTTTAACTTTTCCTGCCCCTGTCCATCTGCTCTCGCTTATCCCCAGGATGTGTAACCTATAGTTTCTCATTTCTGCCGTGACCTGTCTTAGTTTACCTGTCTCGTACATTGTCCTGACATTCCAAAATCCTCTTCTTGTATCCTGTTTTGCGGTCAGGACATCCGTTTTCATGTCAGTGGCTTCCTTTCGGCTTTCACCACTGACAGTCATACGAGCCACAGACTCCGAATGTCCATCCCGCAGCAAAGTTTGTTCATTTGATGTTGTTTCCGTAACTTCATTATTTTTTTTTATATAGACAGGGGTGTCAGCCCATGCTAAAACCCCCAACCTGGAGGACCAGGGTACCAGCTTTTGTCTGACCCCTACCCTCACAGACCAGTCCAGCTTGGTTGAACCTACCAGGAGTAAAACTCCCACTGGCATAGCTCTGGGGATTGTCAGGGTACGCAAGCTGCCATACCGCTACAAGGTATAGGTACCATTGATGGCAGTGAGCAATCTTCTTCTTCCGTCCTTAGCCACCAACCGTCAAAGCAGTCAGTGGCCATTACGCCTAGTGGCGTCTTAGGGCAACAGCGGATAGGTTTTCTTTGCCATTGTTTCCCATCACGCTTAGTGGCGTCTTTAGGGCAACGGCAAATCAACCCATTTGCTGTTGTTTCCGTAATCGAAGTGACTGGCAAACGGGTGATCAGCCCGTTGTGGCAGTGAGCAATGATATGAAGTTATTCTCATTAACTTGGGCAGTGGGGGCGTTGCCTACTTCAAACAGAGAGAGCGGAACAGGATCAAACAGACACGGAAGTGGTTTCAGGAACGTTGAGCGGGAGAGATCAAAGCAGTAGTGGTCCCTGAAACGAACGGGGAAGTTTCTTGCCGGCATTTTCCGCACCTCCATGTTAAGCGCTAAACCGACCGCAGACGGAGTGAACGGGGGAAGATGTCGGATGCAACGAACGGGGAAACAGGAAACCAGGGGACGGCATCTATCTTTAGTCTGTCGGTCAGATCCCCGAAAGTCTCTTGAGATCAAAAAAAGTGTCAACTTTCTCATGCCCCCCTCATCTTTAATTCCATTTTAAATATATACAGACCACTAGAAAGCCAAGCTATCATTCAGTGCCAGAGATTTTTAATTCACTAGCTATCGTAGAAATTTTGCTAGATTTCCATCTGAAATTGGTGGCTACCATTGGAGTGTTTCTTTTTCTGTGTACGGTATAATATATTTGTTAAAGTGATCAGTGGTCTAGTGCTTTCATTTTATTTCACTGGATTTTGTGTTTATTTAATCTATTTAATTAAACTCATCCCAAAAGTTCCAGTGGTAAATTTAATGATATATCTATTATAACATTTCCAAAAATAATAGATGTTTAAATGTTAAAGTAACTTTTAAAGTCGCGAAGGAATTTATAATTAATAAATTTAGTTAAGTCCTATATATAGCTGTGTATCTTAACCATTAGACTCGTGACGTGTTTTCTTAAATACATAATTAAATACGCGAGTGTATGTATAATATAGCCTTAACGGTAAATTTATCGCGCGTTAAGAATATTATTTGATTTTTGAAGTATGATTATGATTGTCATGGGTTTTATATCTTTTTCTCTAGAATGATCACCTTTGCGATCCCAGCATTCTTAATAAATCATACAGAGAGTTTCAGACTCGGTTCTTAAAACTTCCAGACAATTTGATGAGACATTTGTTTAAATTTAATCTTGAGGCGGTCCGGTGCGGCCTAGCGGTCATAATTACATGAAAGAAAGCCTACCTAAGAACATTTAAAATAATATCATCAAATTTAAATTTCAATCTGTGAGATAAACTGGAAGATGAACAGTGCCAGTAGCAATAATTTATGTACGGCTCTAAATGTGAGAGAATACCGATTTACCTGACTGTGACAGAGCCTAGTTTTTCCTCACTGGATTAAAAACTTTACCGGTCAGTCGCTATCATCACGCACTGAAGGATTATACCATCACCTCATTATTCACCCCTATGTTGAACTGCGTCAGTGCCATCCCATAGACTCGTTTCTTTATAATAAAAACACAAGAACTCTTAGAACTTCAAGTCCGGCGATAAGCGGGAATATTTGCCCTCAGTGAAACCTCGCATTATCTGGGGCGGGACATAGAAGGACTAGACAGTTTTCACATGTAAAAAGATTTTAAATTACTGTGTATATCATGCTATGGATTGTCTGATGCTGAAATCGGTAAGTGTGTGGTGTATATGAGTGTGGATCCTCACAGAGTGTATGAATGACAGGAGATTTATTTTTTTCAAAACCATTTGTTAACTTGCCTACCGGGTAATACGTTTTTCTGTATACCCGGCATTGTTCCTGTAAGTGGGATAATTTGTTAACTCTGTTTCATCCCCCCCCCCCCTTTTCTTTGCTTAGTAAAGGGAAGACACAATTGGGATAACAGTATTTTTGTCTACCACCATAACTAATATTGTAACACCTCTTTCAGAGAAATTAACTTCATTGTTAGGTTACATTACCTAAGTTTCAATTATTTAGGCAGTAAAATGACTCAGGATGGTGACACAACAAGAGAAATCCATACTAGAATTGCTTTGGCAGCTAGCGCCTTCAATAGATTATCTAACATTTGAAAATTACGATCATTGAATATACATACCAAGCTTCGTCTGTTTAATTCAAATGTTATCTCAGTGTTAACATACGGCTTTGAGAGTTGGAAAATAACAAAATCATTGGAGAACAAGCTGAATACATTCGAGAACAAATGTCTTAGAAAACTCATGAACATCAGTTGGAAAGAATTCAAGACTAATCGACAAATAAGAGAAGACTCTAGGCAGAAATAATGTAGTCTCCGACTATATAAGGAAAAGACGATGGTCATATATCGGTCCATGACCTATGTCCTACGAATGCAAAACAACAGAATACCACTACAGGCGCTCACTTGGGTTCCTGAGGGTAAGAGGAAAAAAGGAAGACCAAAAGAAACACACTCAGAAGAACAATAATAAGAGAAGGAAGAACGTTGGGCCTAAATAATGTGCAAGAGCTAAGAGGAGTGGCGTCACAACGAACAACCTGGAGAGCACTGGTTTCTGCCTTATGCGCCGTGTTTGGTGCTTAAAGAATTTATTATTATTATTATTACCTATGTTCCTAATAACTATCTATCTTGGGACTGGGTTTACCTTTGTCTAATAAGCGGGAAGGGCTTAGTCGATACCAATCTTCGTTACCCCCATCCTCACCTTGTTAATTGTATTTTCTGTACTTATGATAATTTTTATGTAACCTGTTGGATGTTGTGATTGAGTTTGATGCTAATAAACAGCATAAACATACATAGTACTGTGTTGGACTACCAAGGCCCAAATCCCTCATATTGGTTTAAGATAGTTGTATCCACGTCGTCTGTGTGTCTGAAGCACCAAATCGGTGTGAGCGCAGATGTGTGTGTGGAAAACTGGCAAATAATTGTTTGACCAGGAGAGTGGAAGAGAAGATTGAGAGAAACGATTTGTCGTAAATAAGTCTGTCTTTACTCTCCTCCAGCACTCTGTGGAGCATCATATTTACTCGCTAACCTTTTCCTATCACTGAGCCTTTCATCATCATTCTACACTCTAAACCGGACTACTATTTCTAAGACTCTTTCTCTCAAAATCAATTTACGACAAGAGTGGGAACACTAGATTTGGATAAGGCAGATATACTGAGAACAGTTAATGATTGCATATTAGAGAATGACACTGCAATAGATGAATCATCAAGTTTAAGACTGTTGGAATTTGGCATCAAATGTAAGGCTAGTAGAGATGGACGTATGAGAGGATGCATAGCCGTGTTTACAACCAGCGAGCTACAAGAACAGTTAGCATTCACACTCTTTGACATATACTGATGGAGACTGAGCATCTATGGGTTTGCCCAGAGTGCAATGATGTCAGTTCTGTATAACAATAACTTCTGTTTCCACTGCTTGTAATTTTTCAATACTCCTATTTTACTTCCTTGTACTTATAGAAAAATGGTAATGTAGACTCACCATAGGCCCCCACTTAGTATAGCATACTTTTTTGTTTGAATTGCCTATTATGGCTTGCTTACCCCCCCCCCGCCCCCCCCCCCCCCCCCCCCCCCCCCCCCCCCCCCCCCGACCCCCCCCCCCCCCCCCCCCCCCCCCCCCCCCCCCCCCCCCCCCCCCCGCCCCCCCCCCCTTTTTTCCTCATTATGAGAGTGTTATTTGTTTAAAGGAAGGTTGTCAAGAATGTAACTGAGTATATTGGTACTGACATGTTTTCTGACGGTCAGTTGTTCACATTATTAAAATATATTTTTTTTTTAAGTCCTGGTTGTTATATATAATTATTTAATAATTCCCTTTTTTTTTAAATTAACCCAGATGTGTCAGAGCAAGAGTTCCAGCCCTTGCATGGTACCATTATGCCATCTGTGTTTATCCTGCCTGCAAAGGAAGCCGCAGTAAGAAGTTTTATCCCTGTTGGTTTTTTTTTTTAGCTTCTTAGCTGCCCTGTAATATTTTTCTTCTCAATATCTTTATTCTTAATCCCATCTTCCATCCTCTAATCTTATACTTTAGTAATCTTTGCTCCTCCTCTTTCTGCATAGCTGGATGTCAGGATCCTCTCATCCTTCTGTTCTCATCAGCTATCTCATCTTCTTTCTTTCAGTGACCCTGAGCTGTCAGCAAATACTCCTATTTTATTAGTACTCATAAACCATTCTCTTTATCTTTTCTTCCAATAAAGCAAACTCTGCTGTTTTTATTTTTTTTTTTTTATTAGCTCTCATAAACCACCTATTAATTTTCTTTTCTGTCATTAGATCTTATAAACCATCCTCTGATCTTTTTTTCTTTTTGTTAGTGTTCATAAACCATCTAATCTTTTTTCTTTCTTGTTTGAACTCATAAAACATTGTCTAATCTGCATTAATATTAGCAATCTTAAAAACATCAGTTAATCTTCTTTATTGTTAGGGATCATAAACCATCCTCTAATCTTCCTCTTTCTTATTGGTAGTAAACCATCCTTAATCTTCCTCTTTCTTATTGGTAGTAAACCATCCTCTAAATCTTCCCGTTTCTTATTGGTAGTAAACCATCCTCTAATCTTCCCCTTTCTTATTGGTAGTAAACCATCCTCTAAATCTTCCTGTTTTTATTGGTAGTAAACCATCCTTAATCTTCCTGTTTCTTATTGGTAGTAAACCATCCTTAATCTTCCTCTTTCTTATTGGTAGTAAACCATCCTTAATCTTCCTCTTTCTTATTGGTAGTAAACCATCCTCTAATCTTCCTCTTTCTTATTGGTAGTAAACCATCCTCTAAATCTTCCTGTTTCTTATTGATAGTAAACCATCCTTAATCTTCCTCTTTCTTATTGGTAGTAAACCATCCACTAATCTTCCTCTTTCTTATTGGTAGTAAACCATCCTTAATCTTCCTGTTTCTTATTGGTAGTAAACCATCCTTAATCTTCCTGTTTCTTATTGGTAGTAAATGATCCACTGATCTTCCTCTTTCTTATTGGTAGTAAACCATCCTTAATCTTCCTGTTTCTTATTGGTAGTAAACCATCCTCTAATCTTCCTCTTTCTTATTGGTAGTAAACCATCCTTAATCTTCCTGTTTCTTATTGGTAGTAAACCATCCTTAATCTTCCTGTTTGTTATTGGTAGTAAACATCCTCTAATCTTCCTCTTTGTTATTGGTAGTAAATCATCCTCTAAATCTTCCTTTTTCTTATTGCTAGTAAACCATCTTATAATCTTCCTCTTTCTTTTTAGTACTCATAAACCATCCTCTAATCTTTTTCTTTCTTGTTAGTACTTGTAAACCATCCTCAAATAATCTTCTTTCTTAGTAACTAAAAAACCATCTTCTCTCTCATTCTTTCTGATTATTAGCCATAAACTATCCTCTAACCTTCTTGTCTCTTATTAATTCTCATAAACCATTCCCTAACACCAGACCACAAGGTATTTTACATTTTGACAGATGCCCAAATAAAAGCGATGGACATTGTGCCTAGGTTAAATAGAGTGCATCTCACATACACAAAAAAGGGGGCAAAATTCCTTTTTTTTTTTTTTTTTTTTTTAAACTCAAAATGCCTCATGCATTGTTATGTAGAAAAGTTGAATTTCAAATGTTCTTACAAATTTCTATGCATATATTTCATTGCCTCATCTGCATACACAGTATGCAAAAAGATGTGACCTAAATTTTTCCTTACTCTAGAACCTGCAAGTGACTTTGAATCCGTCTCAAAACGAGGCAGACCTATGTAAGTTCAGTCGAGCTATTGTGGCAATAATCAAATTGACCTGGGTTGATAGGTAAGTACATATTTTTGTGAATCTAAATTTACATAAGACTTATGTTTCCCATTGACCAAACTTTATCAAATTGCACACACATGTTGTGACTGACAATTAAAACAATTTTACACATGCTTTTTTTGATAAGTTTAAAGTTCTATTTTTAATGATTTAAAAAACAAATACACTATATTTGTATGAAAAATTTTTTTTTTTAAATATATCAAAGCAAATTACCAAAATATCAAAAAAAAAAAGCATGTGACAATTTAAAGGTATATATGTGTACTACATGCATGCCAAATTTCAGACTGATCTGTTAGATAGTTTGTTAGTAATAAAATTTTTTGTTAATAAAATGTTAGTTTTGAGAAAAATGCATTTTACTCACCTAGTGACTTGTCAAGATCGCTTTGTGTGGATTTTTAACAATGGTATATGCGCCGTATCATTCAGAAAGCAATGGCAAACTACTGAGTGAAAAAAATTGCCTTGAAAAATCACAAAAACAGCCAATAAAAGCTGGGGTTGATTGCCACGTCCTGTAAAGGATAAGCAACTAACTTTAGTGACTTGTCTTGTCCAATATACTCCATTCTGGGGGGCTGAATGTGTTTAAAATCCTCCAGGACTATATGCTGCACCTCCTTCAGCTTCCTGCAGCTCCTTCTCTCGCCTTTGTCTTGCCTAATTTTTCTTCTTTCCTTCTACCATGGTAACCAAAAACAACATCCGCCATATTTGATTTTTCACCAATTTTCTAGAGCAAAAATCTTATGTTTCCCATTGACCAAACTTTATCAAATTGCACACACATGTTGTGACTGACAATTAAAACAATTTTACTCATGATTATTTTGATAAGTTTAAAATTCTATTTTTTAATGATTTAAAAAAAATACACTATATTTGTATGAAAAAATATTTTTTTTTAATTTATAAAAGAAAATTACCAAAATATCAAAAATGCAGATGTGTTACTTTAAAGATATAGATGTGTACTACATGCATGACCAATTTGAGACTACTTTGTTAGATAGTTTGTTAGTAATAAAAATTTTTGTTAATAAAATGTTAGTTTTAAGAAAAATGCATTTTACTCACCGAGTGCCTTGTCTTGTCCAATATACTCCATTCTGGGGGGGCTGAATGTGTTTAAAATTCTCCAGCACTAAATGCTGCACCTCCTTCAGCTTCCTGCAGCTCCTCCTCTCGCCTTTGTCTTGCCTCTTGCCTAATTTTTCTTCTTTTTACAAGTTTGTCAGCCTCATGTTTCTGGCTGTTGGCCATATGTTTCCTCAATCGCACCTGTCAAAGGCGTTTTGAGTTTGTTCCAGATGCTTGACCATACAGCTTTTTTATTTCTGCACTGGCTGATGGACCAAAGTTGAACTCTCCAACGGCCACAAGGACACTGAATTTGACCTTTTTTAATGACACAAATTTCTGCTTGCTGCAACGACTCCATATAACATTGTGTATGCTTTCATTTGCATTTTGTGTTGCACCTAGCTCACACCGCTTGAGCAGATGCTGATCAGTAAGATGCTCATAAATAGAGGCTAAGTGCTTATGGAGCAGGTTGTAGTCTAGCAGAGTGTGAACCTTGGTCTCGTGTGGTCCGGCAGCTTCTCCTTTGGTGATGGAAGCATGATAGAAACACCAGGAGTCTTTGCCTGGCGGACACAAATTATGCTGGGGTTTGTCGTTTGTGGAATACCCATGGTAGAGAGAAGCCATGATGGCTTGACTTTATTGATATGTTCAGGTTTATGTAGAAAGACATTTGAATTTATTTACATCTCTTATTGGTCAACAGTCATCCTTCGATGCTGTCAAGGCAGCTGGATGGAAGTTATCAAGTTGATCTCACGCCCACTCAGAAAGAGCTTGTAGATGCTGAAAGTAAGTTGTTTGGCTTCTGTTGTAATTAGCTGATTGACCCTTCATGAAATTCACTTCAGTGAGACAGCAGCACCATGGTGAGGTGGTCTTTGTCTTTCTTTCCAACCAGGAACTTAATGAAATAAAGGCAAGGCACATGTTTTTTGGGCTGTTTTTGTCATTTATAAAGCAACCCATACTGAGGGAGAACATTGAGTGACAGAGTGGTTAGAGCACTTGCTTCTCAAGGCAGTTACACAGCTTGAAATCTGGTAGCACAAAGCTTCAGTCTACCCAGATATAAATGGATACGTGACTAGATTTGAGTTGGGCAAAGCAAAGACATCAAAAAAGGTCACTGCCATCTCATAAAGTTGAGACTAGCATAGTTGAAGGCACTAACACTTTGCTCCCCTACTGCAGTATTTGCTATGTAATTATCTTGACCTGTATTTTATCATACAATAATAAAACTTCCAGCTATTTGCTATTTTTTGCTGGAGTTAAGGAGTGGATTTTCATGCTTGTTACGATCTTTGTTATTATTGGTTTTTATAACTGCAGTTGCTAATATAATTGTTTCTGTCATTTTAAGCCTGTTGATACAAACCTCATTGATGTGGAGTTTGGTTATCTTTGTAAATCTCAGTGTTTTACTATTTTTTGGTGTAGTTGGTATTACTGTTGCTAATGTGCAGTTTGTCTTCTGTGTTGATGTTGGTGTTATGCTCCTGTCTGAGTTGTTGTTACTGATATTGTTGTTGGTGTTATGCTCCAATCTGTGTTGTTGTTATTGATATTGTTGTAAGCATTATGCTCCTGTCTGTGTTGTTGCTGTTGGCGTTATGCTACTGTCTGTGTTGTTGATATTGTTGTTGGTGTTATGCTTCTGTCTGTGTTCTTGATATTGTTGGTGTTATGCTGCTGTCTGTGTTGTTGATATTGTTGTTGGTGTTATGCTCCTGTCTGTGTTGTTGATATTGTTGTTGGTGTTATGCTTCTGTCTGTGTTATTGTTGTTGGTGTTATGCTCCTGTCTGTGTTGTTGATATTGTTGTTGGTGTTATGCTCCTGTCTGTGTTGTTGATATTGTTGTTGGTGTTATGCTCCTGTCTGTGTTGTTGATATTGTTGTTGGTGTTATGCTCCTGTCTGTGTTATTGTTGTTGGTGTTATGCTCCTGTCTGTGTTGTTGTTATTGTTGTTGATGTTATGCTCCTGTCTGTGTTGTTGTTATTGTTGTTGATGTTATGCTCCTGTCTGTGTTGTTGTTGTTGGTGTTATGCTGCTAAATGTGTTGTTGATATTGTTGTTGGTGTTATGCTGCTGTCTGTGTTGTTGATATTGTTTTTGGTGTTCTTGCTGGTTTTATGCTGCTGTCTGCATTGTTGATATTGAAATTGTTGTTTGTGTTATGCTGATGTCTGTGTTTTTGATATTTATTGTTGTTGGTATTATTCTCCTGTCTATGTTTATGATATTCTTTTTAGTGTTATGCAGCTGTCTGTGTTATTGATATTGATATTGTTGTTGGTGTTATGCTCCTATCTGTGTTGTTTATATTGTTGTTGGTGTTATGCTCCTGTCTGTGTTATTGTTGTTGATGTTGTTGTTGGTGTTATGCTGCTGTCTGTGTTATGCTGCTGTCTGTGTTATTGTTGTTGGTCTTATGCTGCTGTCTGTGTTCTTGATATTGTTGTTGGTGTTATGCTGCTGTCTGTGTTATT
The DNA here is from genome assembly GCA_024509875.1 of Oreohelix idahoensis. NCBI lineage: Eukaryota > Metazoa > Mollusca > Gastropoda > Stylommatophora > Oreohelicidae > Oreohelix > Oreohelix idahoensis. The sequence continues at coordinate 24,669 of JAMPIV010006064.1, forward strand.
GATATTGTTGTTGTTGTTGGTGTTATGCTCCTGTCTGTGTTGTTGATATTGTTGTTGGTGTTATGCTTCTGTCTGTTGTGTTCTTGATATTGTTGTTGGTGTTATGCTGCTGTCTGTGTTGTTGATATTGTTGTTGGTGTTATGCAGCTGTCTGTGATATTGATATTGTTGTTGGTGTTATGCTCCTATCTGTGTTGTTTATATTGTTGTTGGTGTTATGCTGCTGTCTGTGTTATGCTGCTGTCTGTGTTATTGTTGTTGGTCTTATGCTGCTGTCTGTGTTCTTGATATTGTTGTTGGTGTTATGCTGCTGTCTGTGTTATTGATATTGTTGTTGTTGTTGGTGTTATGCTCCTGTCTGTGTTGTTGATATTGTTGTTGGTGTTATGCTTCTGTCTGTGTTATTGTTGTTGGTGTTATGCTCCTGTCTGTGTTGTTGATATTGTTGTTGGTGTTATGCTGCTGTCTGTGTTATTGATATTGTTGTTGGTGTTATGCTGCTGTCTGTGTTATTGATATTGATATTGTTGTTGGTGTTATGCTGCTGTCTGTGTTATTGATATTGATATTGTTGTTGGTGTTATGCTGCTGTCTGTGTTATTGATATTGATATTGTTGTTGGTGTTATGCTCCTGTCTGTGTTGATATTGTTGTTGGTGTTATGCTTCTGTCTGTGTTATTGTTGTTGGTGTTATGCTCCTGTCTGTGTTGTTGATATTGTTGTTGGTGTTATGCAGCTGTCTGTGTTGTGTTTATTGATTTTTGTTTATTGTTGTTTTTGGTTTATGCTCCTATTTGTGTTGTTTATTTTGTTGGTTGGTTGTTATTGTTGCTGTTTTTTTTGTGTTATGCTTTATTGCTATTTTGTTATTGTTGTTTTGGTCCTTTTTTTGCTGTTTTTGTTTTTTTGTATATTGTTGTTGGTGGCTGCTGTTGTTGTTTTGGGGGGATATTGTTTGTTGTTGTTGGTTTATTTTTGTCTGTGTTTTGGTTTTTTTTGTTGTTGGTTTTTTGCTTTGTTTTTGTGTTTTGTTTGTTGGTGTTATGCTTTTTTGTTTTGTTGTTGGATTTTTTTTGGGGTTTATTTTTTGTTTGTTGTTTATTGATTTTGTTTTGGGTGTTATTTTTATTCTGTGTTGGTTTATATTTTTGTGTTGGTGTTTTTTTGGCTGTTGTGTTTTTGCTGTGTCTGGGGTTTGTTTTTTTGTTGGGGTTTTTTATTGGATTGGTGTTTTGTCTGTGTTTTTTGATTTGTGTTGGTTTTGGTTGTTTTGGGGGCTGTTTTGGGTGTTTTGTTTTAGGGTTTTTTTTTTTTTTATGTTTTTTTTTTGGGGTTTTAATGTGTGGTGTGTTATTTGATTTTATTGTTGGTGGGTGTTTTTGCTTTTGTTTGTGTTATTGTTTTGGTGTTTTTTGTTGTGTTGTTTTGATTTGATTGTTTTTTGGTAAAATGGGTGCTGTCTGTGTTTTTGTTTTTTATTGTTGTTGGTTTTTTTTGTTGTTTTTTGTTTATTTTTTTTTGGTTTTATGGGGTTTGTTTGTTGGTGTTGTGTTTGTTTTTTGGTTGTTTAAGTGGTGGGGAGGGGGTTTTTTTGATTTTGTTGTTTTTATTTTTGCTTTTGATTGTGTTTTTTTTTTTGTTTTGTTGTTGGTGTTATGGGTGGGTGTTTGTGTTGTTGATTTTTGTTGGTGTTTTGTTTGTTTGTTTTTTTTTATTGTTGTTTTTGTTTTTTTTTGTTGTGGTGTGTTGTTTTTTGTTTTTTTTGTTGGTTGTGTGATATGTTGGTTTTTTTTGGGGTTGTTTTTTTTTTTTGTGTTGATTTTTTGATGTCAGTGTTTTTTGTTTTTGGAGTTGATTTGTTTTTTGTTGGTGTTTTTGTTTTTTGGGTGTTTTGATTTGTTTTTTTTTTTTTTTTGTTTGTTTGTTGTTTGTTTTTGTTTTTTTTTTTTATTTTTTTGGGTTTGTGTTTTTTTGATTTTTTTTTTGGTGTTTTTTTTTGTTGTTTTTTTTGTTTTTTTTTTTTTTTTTGTTTTTTGTTTATTTTTTTTTTGTGTGGTTTTGTGTTTTGTTGCTTTTTTTTTTTTTTTGATTTTGTGGTTGGTTTTATGTTGTCTGGGGTGTTGTTTTTATTGTTGTTTTTTTTTATGCTCCTGTTTGTGATTTTTTTTGTTGTTTTTGTTATATTGGGTGGGGTGTTGTTTTGTTTGGTTGTTTTTGGGTTGTTTTTTGTTTTTTTTGTTGATTTATTGTTGTTCAGTGATTTGCTCCTGTCTGTGTTGGATTTGTTGTTGGTGTTTGTGCTGTTGTGTGTTTTTGATATTGTTTTTGGTTTTGTATGTTTATTTGTTGTTGGATTTTGTTGGTTGTTTGTGTTGTTTGGGTTTTTGTTGTTGTGATGTTGTTAATGCTCCTGTCTTTGTTGTTGGATATTGTTGGGATGGCGTTGTGGGGGTTAGTGATGTGGGTTGTTGTTGTTTTTTTTTTGGTAGCTCCTGTCTTTTTTTGTATGATTTGTGTTGTTGGTTGTTATGGAGTTTGGGTTGTGTTGTTGATATTGTTGTTGGCGTTATGCTCCAGTCTGTGGGTTGTTATTGTTGTTGAATTGTGTGGTGTTGTTGTATGTTGTTTTTGTTGGTGTTTGGATAGTAGTCTGCTTTTGTTATTATTGTTTTTTTGGCATTATGTTTGTTGTGTTGATTTTTTTTGTTTGTTGTTGTTGGGGTGTTGTTTGTGATTGTTGATATTGTTTGTTGGTGTTTTTGGCTCCTTCTGTGTTGTTGATATTGTTGTTTGGTTTTTCCTTTTTGCTCCTTTGTTTTGATATTGTTTGTTGGTGTTTATTTGTTGTTTGGTTTTGTTATTGAGGGTTTTTGGCTCCTGTAATGTGTTGTTGATTGGGTTGTTTGGGTTATATGTGCTGTCTGTTTGTTGATAATTCTTTTGTTGTTGGGGTTATCTCCTGTATGTGGGGGTGAGTTTATTGTTTTTTGTTTTTTGCTATGTTTTTGTTGATATTGTTGTTGGCGTTATGCTCCTGTCTGTGTTGTTGTTATTGTTGTTTGGTTTTATGCTTTGTGATTGTGCTTTATTTTTGGTTATTGTGAGTTTGTTGGCTCCTGTCTGTGTTTGTTGATATTGGTGTTGGTGTTATAAGTGTCTGTGATATGTGGGTGTCTTGTGGGATGGTTTGTTGGTTTGGATGTTATTGCGGAGGTGAAACGTTTTTTTTAAGTAATTTGTTGAGGGGGGGTGAAATGCTTTATTATGGGTGAGTGTTGTTGGTGGGTTTTTATTTTATGCTTATCTGAGTTGTTATTGTTTGTTATGCTTCCTATGTGGGGGTTGTTTTGTTGGTGTTAGTAGGTTTGTCTGTGTTGTTTGCTATTGGTGTTTCGTGTTTTGCTGGGGTGGGTTTGTGGGGTAGGGGGTTATATTGCTGTTGGTGGGATGCTGCTGTCTGTGTTGTTGATGTTGTTGTTGGTGTTATGCTGCTGTCTGTAATGTTGTTATTATTGTTGATGTTATGCTGCTGTCTGTGTTGTTGATATTGTTGTTGGTGTTGTGATCCTGTCTGTGTTGTTGATATTGCTGCTGGTGTTATGCTCCTGTCTGTGTTGTTGATATTGTTTTTGGTGTTATGCTCCTGTCTGTGTTATTGTTGTTGGTGTTATGCTGTTGTTGGTGTTATTGGTGTTATGCTGTTGTTGGTGTTATGGTATTTTGTGTGGGTTGTTCATTGGACAATTGTTGTTTGTGTTATATGCTGCTAAGGTCTTGATTTAGATATTGTTGTTGGTGTTATGCTGCTCTCAGTTTTGTTGATATTGCTGTTGGTTTTATGCTTCTGTCTGTGTTGTTGTTGGTGTTATGTTCATTTCTGTGATTTTGCTGTTATTGTTGTGTAATTCTCCTGTCTGTGTTGTTGATATTATTGTTGTTGTTATGCTCCTAAATAGATCAAGAGAAATTGGATCCAACACGAAAATAAGATTCTTCAACTCAACTGTGAAGTCAGTCCTATTGTATGGCTCTGAGACATGTAGAACAACAAAGACAACAACCAAAAAGCTACAGACTTTCATAAATGGGTGCTTGTATAGAATAGAAGGATTAAAATGGTATGACAAGGTTACCAACGTGGATCTGATGACAAGAACTAGACAAGTGCCAGTGGAACAAGAGATGAGAAAAAGACGATGGCGATGGATAGGACACACAGTGAGGAAACCTGTTGATAGCATAACAAGGCAGTCCTTGTTCTGGAACCCCCAGGGCAAGAGAGGCAGAGGTAGACCAAGAAGCACATGGAGAAGATTGCTGGAAACAAAAATGAAAATGATGAGGAGAACGTGGAAAGAACTTGAGATGATGGCACGTGACAGGAGGACTTGGCATGTGTTTATTGAAGGCCTATGCTCCTTTGAGAGTGGAGGGTTATGAATGACCACATCCAAGGAAGGCAGCAGGCGCGCAACTTACCCACTCCCGGCACGGGGAGGTAGTGACAAAAAATAACAATACGGGACTCTTTCGAGGTCCCGTAATTGAATGAGTACACTTTAAACCCTTTAACGAGGATCTATTGGAGGGCAAGTCTGGTGCCAGCAGCCATGGTAATTCCAGCTCCAATAGCATATATTAAAGTTGTTGCAGTTAAAACCGAGCGCTGTCTCCCTCCCCGCGCGAGCGACGAAATCTGTTCGGACAGTTATCTGGTTGATCCTGCCAGTAGTCATATGCTTGTCTCAAAGATTAAGCCATGCATGTCTAAGTTCGTTTTCAGGTGACCTTCTGTCTTGACTGACTGTGTGTGGTACACCATTTTGGGGACCTCCCAGTATTGACAAAACAGACAGACTGCTGTGTCCGTTTTCAGATTCTGCTCTTTTCCTCAGACCTTCGGGTCCTGAGTTTTCCTCTATAAATGCCTTTGGGCAGATGAGGAAGGAACATCCCTCGACACCTTCGGGTATATGAGGCTTTGTCCATTTTGGCTGGGATGACGTCTCGAAAGTTTGGTGGTTTTATAACGAATGAGAGTACACATGAGGGCAAGTTTAGGCACAACGGGCTAATCACGTGGTTTGCCAGTCACTTTGATTACATGTTTTGCCCAGGGGCCTTGTGCTCCTTGGGTTCCCTCTACACCTCATTTTACTGGGTAGAAGAGGTTCCGATTATGAGATGAAATGGGTTATGAATGAATGAATTTTGTTGATGTTTTGCTGAGGGAGCAGCCTGAAATTGACTGCCAGCTTTATAAGAGAGATAGTTGTCGTTATTTGAGAGCAAACAACGAAAAAAGCTGACAGTAGCATCCATTTTTTTTAATCTGTACATTTTAGCCATGATGTAACTTTGTAAAGCACCAGAAAGTTTGTACATTTAGAAAGTTACGTTTTACACTAAAATGTATCTACCATCAGGGAAGGGCATGAGTTGTGACATGATGAGGAAAATGATGAATTCGAGCAAAATTGTGGTTTATGGAAACCCTCTAGAAGATCATTCATCTTCACACGCAGCCAAAACTCCAAGTGCAGAGCAGATATTGGCAGGTCTGTATGTTTTATATATATATATATATATATATACACACACCAGTCGAGGTTATCTAGAGCTAATACATGCTTGCATGTCTCAAAATGTCCAGCATTTCTAAAGACCCTCTGCTCTCGAGGCATCTGTATCCTTTATATGGTCAGTTATGACTGGTAGGACGCGAAATGTCCGGCGGTTGCTACTGGTGTCAGACTGTAGCGGCCAGACCGTTCCTCTGACGTCCAGGTCGGGTCTTGCTGTATGGGCAACAGCTTGATCTACGATTGCCCAACCTCGTGCCACCGAAAGTTATTTCGGGAGGTACGGTCCTATGGTCAGTAGTGATTGGAAGGGAAGATACAGATACCGGTATATATATATAGTTGTATCTTATAGAACAGAAAAAAAAGTATCTTATAAAACAAAAAAACTACTACTACTTACTACTTAGTCATTCCTCTTCTACCGTGAGGTGTATATGTTTGGAAGAGAAAGCGCCAAACTATTCTATTGGCTGTCTTCCTCCTGGCCTGGTTCCTTTCTAGTCCTTGGTCATAAAAAGATTGTCTAATGTTGTTCTCCCAGCAGACTGGGTCGTCCTGGAGGTCTGGATCCTGGCTCTTAGTTTCCAGTGTTTGTCGTGGTAGCCAATCTTCTCCCATTCTGAGAACAGAAGAAAAAAAATAACTATAACAGCACACACATATACGTGGGGCGTTCAGAAAGTAATGCACCACATCGTTTTTCTCAGGAGCTGTTTATTCAAAACGCATGAAATTTATAAACAATATACATGGATATGTCATGTAAACCGGTATTATTCAACATAATCCCCATCAACTTGTACGGCTTTATGCCAGCGCAAAACAAGTGCATGTATTCCTAGCCCGTACCAGATTTGTCTTGATCATGTAGCCATTTCTTCGCTGCATGAATCACTCCTTCATCATCTTCAAACCTTGTCCCACGGAGTGCATCTTTAAGTGGACCAAATAGATGAAAATCAGAGGGTGCCAAATCGGGACTATAGGGTGGATGGGGTAGTACAGTCCAACCCAATTTGGTGATTGCTTCCCGTGTTGCCAGACTTGTGTGAGGTCGCACATTGTCGTGAAGGAGAAGCAGGTCTGCTGGATTCTTCTGCAGCTGAACTCTGCGAAAACGTTGATTGAGTTTTTTTCAATGTCTTAATGTAAGCTTGCGAATTGATTGTCTCTCCTCTTGGCATAACGTCCACAAGAATCACACCTTCAATGTCCCAAAAGACAGTGACCATGACCTTTCCAGCTGAAGGAATTGTCTTGAATTTCTTTCTTCGTGGTGATTGCGGATGATGCCACTCCATTGACTGTCTTTTTGTCTCAGGTTCAAAATGATGTGCCCAGGTTTCGTCACGTGTAACGATCTTAGCCAAAAAGTTCTCTCTATCAGCATTGAAACGCTCCAACAATTCAGAAGAAATTGCTTTCCTTTGCAATCGGTGGTCATTTGTGAGACTTCGAGGAACCAATCTTGCGCAAACTTTAGAAAATCTGAGGGTTTTTATAACTGCATTTGCACTACCAATGCTGACTGACAGCTGTAAGGCCTATTGTTGAGTGGTGATTTGCCTATCAGTAAGAATAATGCCCTCAGCGCATTTCAACATTTCTGTGTTTGTGGCTGTGGCAGGACGTCCACAGCGTGACCGATCAAGCAGCTCCGTATCTCCACTTCCTGATTCTTTGAACCCAGCGACTGACTGTACTCCTGTCGATTGCAAAATTTCCATACACATCACATAGATGCTTGTGAATGTTCACAACAGTTTCCTTCTCTGCAACGAGAAATTCTATCACAGTTCGCTGCTTATAACGCAAGTTGCTAACACGCTCCATTTCAACAGTTTAGGGCAGCTGTATTATTTGGCCGGTTGCGGTGCAATTTAGTGCACACAATTGGCACATGCCATATTTGAAGTGTGCAAAATTTCATGCTTCTATCTTCATTATTAGCTGAGAAAAACGATGTGGTGCATTACTTTCTGAACGCCCCTCGTAGATTAAATAAGACTCTTTACTGCATACAATTTCTCATTGTTCATTTGTTAGCTTATAGGCTTGGCCCTTACTCTATTAGTTCATCTTCTTCATAGTTATCCCACTCATTCTTTGTTCGACCTTTGCATTTCCACACAGTGATACAACAGAGTGCCTGGACATAAATACTGCATACATTAATATTCCCCTCAACAGTCGCCCAATTCCTACAGGATGCTATATTTTAAGGTGGAGCCAAAGGCTTTTGTTTGCGCTAAATATAAAGTGGAAAGCAATGAAACGTAGCTCAGTTTGATTCTGTACGAAGTTTTAATGAATGTTTTCCTTACAAACTCCACCTAGGCCGGTCTTAAGCCCGGCTGAAAAAGGAGGAAGGCGGCCTGCATGGAGGCCGTAAGGAGGCAGCCCCTCCACCATGCAAAGGCACAACAGGCCAATCACCTGTTTGCTTTAAACTAAGATTACGAGTAATATAAGAGAGAAAACTGGACTGATTCTAAAGGCGACGAACTGGAACGGACTACGGACTACGACATAGGGAACTTGGAACACAAGAAGTATAAATGGGAAAGAAGAGGAGTTGGTGGAAGAGATGAGGAAAGCAAAACTAGAAATCCTGGCTATTACGGAAACAAAGAAAAAGGGACAAGGAGTCATGGATCTCGATGGCAACACGCTGCTATACAGAGGTGTACCCACATCGGAAAGAGCTAAAGGGGGCGTGGGTTGCATTGTGGCCAAAAACCAGAAAGATAGTATCAAGGGATGGAACTTTGTCTCGGAGCGCATTATGGTTGTAAAACTAAAAGAAGGAGAAACCATAGTCAACCTGGTCATAGTGTATGGGCCAAATGAGGATGAGAGAGCAGAGGTCAAGGAGGAATTCTTCGAGCTGCTTCAAAGGACAGTGGATGACTGCCTAGATGAAGTTATCATGCTCGGAGATTTTAATGCTAGAGTTGGAAATGACCATGCTAGATGGGGTGGAGTTATCGGAAAATATGGAGAAGATACTCTCAATGACAATGGAAAGCGACTCTTTAGATTCTGCAGTGAGAAAGTTCCCCCATAAGCGCATACATGCATACACTAGATGTGAACCAACCAAGAATGAGAAGTCAGTGATCGACTATGCCATTGTTAGGAGAAGCTCATTCAAATATGTCCGGGATGCTAGAGTCTGAAGGGGGCCAGAGATTGGAAGTGATCACTACCTGCTAACAATCAAAAGAACAACTGAAAGAGTTGCTCAGCCTAGGAACTGCCCAACATCACGCAAGAAACCAAGTAAACGAGCGGGAGAAATGAGCATTAGGACCTACAAGCTGAGAGAGCCAGAAATTAAGACCAGATATCAGTATGGTATAACACCAGAAATGGTTAAGTACATGGGAGCATCAGGCAATCTATTACTCTTAAGGGTTCTACAGGCAGTGTGGTACAATAAGACCATACCAAAGGACTGGGAGATTGCCATCATAACACCAATTTTCAAAAAGGGTGACAATCGACAGTGTGGAAACCATAGAGGCATATCCCTTCTCAGTGTCCCTGGTAAAATCTACTCTAGAATCCTAGAGCAGAGACTCCGACACCTAGCTGAGCCACAATGGGATGAGGTCCAGTGCGGATTCTGAGCAAACCAAAGTACTTAAGATCTAATCTTCACACTCAGACAGCTGAGAGAAAAGGCCCTTGAGTATAAGAATGAGACCCATCTTTGTTTCATAGATCTGGAAAAGGCATTCGACAGGGTCCCCTGGAGCAAACTTTGGGACTGTTTGGCAAGGAAGAACATTCCAGCACCTCTGATTCATGCTATACAGAGCTTCTACAAGTCTTGCAGAAATTATGTGAGGACAGCAAACCAAAAGTCAGAAGAGTTCAGGACCACCACTGGTGTAAGACAAGGTGATATCCTGTCACCTTACCTTTTCATACTCCTCATGGACGATGTCATCAAGGCATGTAAGGAGAGAACAAGAAAGTATTCAGCGGGGTACTGGAAGATGAGACAGGTCTGTATTTTGGAGCTGGCATTTGCTGATGATCTTGCCCTGATTGCTAAATCAGAGGCACATCTCCAATCCAACCTGCAAGTCTGGAAGGAAAACTGGAGAAGAGAGGGATGGTCATAAGCAGCTCTAAAACAAAATCCATGGTGATATCACGAGAAGAAAGAAGACATCAGATTAAGCTAGGAGAACAGGTCCTGGAGCAGGTCGACCACTTTAAATACCTCGGAGCTATTATAGACCGAAAGGGAGGCATCAAAGAAGAGTTGGCCACTCGAAAAGCAGCAGCTGGGAGACTTTTTCAGGCCATAAATCGAGGATTCCTCAGCAAGAGAGAGGTTGGTAAGAAAACGAAGATGGCTGTATACTGCTCCCCTATGTCCCAGTCTTGACATATGGATGCGAGTCATGGGCAATGACTACAACCCACAAAAGCCAGATGCAAACCTCAGAAGTGAGGTATCTGAGGAAGGTGGTTGAAGTAACAAGAAGAGACATGGTACGCAACCAGACGATACGTCAAGGCCTTAAATCCCACCCCCTGCAGACCCAAGTAGAACAGTCCCAACTAAGATGGTTTGGCCATGTCTGCAGAATGGGAGAAGATCGGCTACCACGACAAGCATGGGAAACAAAGAGCCAAGGATCCAGACCCCCAGGACGACCCAGAGTCCGCTGGGAGGACAACATTAGACAATCTTTGAAGGACCGAGGACTAGAATGGAACCAGGCCAGGAAGAAGACAGCCAATAGGATAGTCTGGTGCTCTCTCTTCCAAACCTCTACACCTCACGGTAGAAGGGGAACGACTAAATAAGTAAGTAAGTAAGTTTTCCTTATAAATAAATTTTTCTACAGCATTTAATCCCAATATTTTATTTATCAAATACCAGACATACGCCTACATGTCGCCCAACTTGCGAAGGCCAACTTGCAATTCATAACAACCTTTGTTCACTGTTGTGTGTCCATAATAATTTTTGAAAATGCTCCAAACAGGTTAAGAGTGACAATTAAGTTTAGCATTAGTAGTCCTTGTTCTGAGATTTGAAGCCGCTTATTATTTAAAACTAAACGCTAAAAATAGGGTTATGGTGAAGAGGTAGAAAAAATAGTACCACACAAAGGATGGCTGTCGACCGACATAATTCTATTTCGCGCTTCAAAAAAATATTAACGTGGGACAGACATTGAGTCCATACTTAAAATAACAACAAAATGAAAATAGCAAAAGTTAAGGGGTCGAGATTTAGGCAACCTTTCGATATCAATTTGGGCTACTTCTCTACAGCAATTTAGGTGGCATGAAAATAAAAAAAATCCATAACTGTCTCAAGAATTTGGGATAAAAAGTTACAGACCTGTACTGGTATTTTAATAGGCATCGTAAATTAAAGAAAATACGAGGTAACTTGATAACAGCTGTGTTCTGAGTTAATGACACTGCCAGTCTCAGCTGGACTCATTGTGTAAAGGATTGTGAAGGGGAGAGATAAGAGTGGCAACAAATTTGAAAAAAAAGTAGTATTCCTGAAAATTCAGTATTCTTGTCCAGGGATTTGGAACAGTCGCATATTTTAATAACTCTGCTCTTGCCTCAGTGGTGATTGCTTCAGCTCCACTCTGCTATGACTAAAAAAAAAAAAAAATTTTTTTTTAATTTTACGTTTAAAAAAAAATGAACACTTAACTTTGGAAAAGTAACATTATTTATTCAAGCATTTTCAGACAATTTAAATGTCACTTTAACTAGAGTATTTCCATCAAACATAATTCATTCTGTAAAATATTGCTGCACAAACCATCTTTCATAGCCTGTTTAAAATTAAATTTAAAGCCATAAACATTTGCTTCACGCTACTTAGAGTTAAAGCAACTCTACAAGCAGCCTGAATGTGGTGTAGGTAGCTGCGATATACAGTTCCTCAAAAACAGACTTAAATTTGTAGTCTACACATAGATTCCATCACCTCACGATCTTTCCAAAACTCTCTCAAATAATGCTCCACTACAGTTATGAATCTCAGAAACCTGCCAATGTATTTCCTGTTTATCCTATTCCTTCTCAAAGGAATCTTCTGAAGAATTCACCATCTTCATCATTATCATTCCCTTTTAGTTCCTTATGGCGCTTGGGGCAGTGATTGTTCTGGCACTAGTTTTAATAATCTTTAAATAGCATTATTTGATCTCGTCATCCATTTCCTTTTCCACCTTGCACTTAGCTGATTTCTTCTTTGCTTTTCCTAAAAGCCCAAATTTAGGCGTTTTAAATTTAGATGTAAAGACATCATAGAGATCTATTTCAGCAAATTGACTATCACTCATGTGAGCAGATGTGAATTGGTTGTTGGTGTCATGGCTAAATCTGCTTGTACTTTTACTGCAGCTTAATGAATTAAATCAAGGCCTTTCAAAAGTAATATACCAATTATGACATTTTTTAAAAATGTACCTGTATATAAAATGCTAGTATTTTCGCTTACGACTTACCACTTAACACAAATTAATTTACTTGATGCTTAATGGAAAAGAACTTATTTGTTTTCAAATAAATTTGACACTTTTTAACATATTGACATTTCTAATTAAAAAAATTCCAGTGCTGGCAACATTTAAATAAAACAAATGTGTTGTTATTCTAAGTAAAGGCCAAGCTGATCTTTAAAGCTGCAAACCGTGTTTCTGTGTGAACACTAATGTTATCAATGATTTCAAAATACAGTTGGCAACATGCATCTTTTCCTACTCAACCACGGCGTCGTTTATTTGTAGGTGATCCAAATTCTTCTCCCCTCCTTCCCAATGCAGCATACCAAATCTCATTAAAGGCAGTATCCCTTGCTCGTTGAAGTTCATTTTTGATCTCTTCTATTTTCTTGCAGCAGTACAAAATATCGAAATTTCTTGTTTGAAGTAAAGTGTATAAAACATCTGTATTTGCAAATAATCTTGAAAATACTTGAAGTAGGAAAATTGTATTTAGGCTCCTCAAGAAAGACAAAAAGCCTTGTGATTTAACCACTGTGTCAGCATCCCATTTGTCATTAAAAAATGTTAACAAATTTTTCCGATTTAAATTAACCCTATAAAATGTATGGGAAAATTTTGTTTATTTAATTGACTGAAAATAAAATTTAAAAAGAAGAAAAAAGAAACTGAAGCAGCAGAGCAGTTACAATTTTTGGTGCTCCGCTCCAAAGCCCTTTTCTTGTCCTTCATGTTTGTGAAAGAGCAAGATGATTAACTTACAGATGTTAATTGTAATCAAACTATGTATTTTTTTGATTATATTTCAGGTGCCACGAATCTTTATTGATGGCCACTGCGTTGGTGCCAACAGTGATCTGAAAACTTTAAACACATCTGGTGCACTCAGGAACCTGCTAAAAGACTTTAATTTTTCAGGAAAACGACATTGAAAAAACCATCCTTATGTCATGTATTTACAACGCTGAAATATGAACATGTTCTGGGTTGCAAGCTTGAAGGCATTAGTTACTTAACAACTGAAGACATTTCCAAGGTTCATTTTCTTTGAGAATCGATGCAGATCACAATGGTACTCGTAATTGTTCCAGAAATATATGCTGACACCATTAGTAGTATTAGTACTGTCGGTTCTGGCACACTTGAGTGTTACACTTGTGTGTTTTTGTGACACGGTTGCGACATGGTTGCGATACGGTTGCGATATGGTTGTGGCATGGTTGCGCCATGTCGGCACGACGTGAAAAAAGGGGGGTACTGTTGGTTCTGGCACACTTGAGTGTTACACTTGTGTGTTTTTGTGACACGGTTGTGACATGGTTGCGATACGGTTGTGACACAGTTGCGATATGGTTGTGACATGGTTGCGCCATGTCAGCACGACATGTCGGTACGACAGACACGACGTGAAAAAAGAGGGGACAGGACCGCCCCACCCAAATTAGCGCCGAGTGCATTACATATAGACATATGTAATCTAGAGGGTATACCGACCAGTAGAGACGATGCGGCTGGGACAAAATACATGCAAGTGGCTTACTTTGAGTTCCACACAGCTCTGCGCAAAAAGGTGTGTGGGCGAGTACTGCGGGGTTCATCTAATGCGGTTGAGAAAGGTTGCGAGCCTCCCAGCCAGGGTTGCCTCGGTACACGTTTGTTACAAAATCATACCAAAATCATACCAAAGAGAGAGGGGTCGCGTGGCCCACCCCCACCGCGCCCCAGGCATGTTTGCATAACCCTAAGGTGACGCCACCCCACCCAATTAGGGATATATATACCCATAGTATACCGATCAGTTACAATGAAGAAGTCGACGTGCAGATCGCTGCAATCTCTGGCACGGCAGCAAGCTGCAGTCGCCACGATGGTTGTCGGGTACCCTTCTTACTTGCAGCAGCATCAGCTGACTATTCTAGGGTTGTGGTGGCCTGGCCTGGGTCCTGTCCATCTTACGGGTGGCTAATTGATAGCGGGTGATACAATTCTTAGTCTTAACAAGGCTGTATGTAGGGCAGCTCTCCAAGGCAATATTGGACTCGTATATCTATTCAATGAGTGGGGTGCCACTGATTTAAACTTAGCTATGGCTGAGGCAGCCCAAGATGGTCACGTGGCCATCGTGCGGCTCTGTCGCGAATGGGGTGCCACCGATTTCAACTGGGCTATGAGATCAGCAGCCCAAGGTGGTCACGTGGCCATCGTGCGGCTCTGTCGCGAATGGGGTGCCACCGCTTTCGACTGGGCTATGGTTGTGGCAGCCCGAGCTGGTCACGAGGCCATCGTGCGGCTCTGTCGCGAATGGGGTGTCACCGCTTTCAACTGGGCTATGGTTGTGGCAGCCCGAGCTGGTCACGAGACCATCGTGCGGCTCTGTCGCGAATGGGGTGTCACCGATTTAAACTTAGCTATGGCTGAGGCAGGCCGAGCTGGCCACGAGGCCATCGTGCGGCTCTGTCGCGAATGGGGTGCCACCGATTTCAACTGGGCTATGAATTTGGCAGCCCAAGGTGGTCACGTGGCCATCGTGTGGCTCTGTCGCGAATGGGGTGCTACCGATTTCAACTGGGCTATGAGATCGGCAGCCCAAGGTGGTCACGTGGCCATTGTGCGGCTCTGTCTAGAATGGGGTGCCACCGATTTCGACTTTGCTATGACTTAAGCAGCTTGGGCTGGCCACGAGGCCATTGTGCGGCTCTGTCGCGAATGGGGTGCCACCGATTTCGACTTTGCTATGAATTTGGCAGCCCAAGTTTACATGGGCCACAGAGCGGCTGGCCGCGAAAACACTGCACCTTGAGCCAAAAAAGTGAGACCAAAGTTCGCCAAGTCAAGTATGTCAGCATGTCAATTCCACTTTGACAAGTGCCTACGCACGACAAACAGATTCTCCCACTGGTTTATATAGCCAATTTTTCTACGACTTGTGGGCGGGCTGCGTGGTCGAGTGGCGAAATTCATACACCGCGTGTGGTAAAATAAGCAGAGTAGTTGCATGCACAAAACCCGGGTGCTACTCTGCCTGTATTACACACAAAGGTGCGGATCAGCCACCTCAGGGTGTTCTCTGCATCTCGTTTCGGTAGAGACATCCAAAGGGGTGAAGTTCGATCTCTATACAGTAAATTTGGCACACCACTTGCCTCTCAGAGGATAATAGGATCAGCCACCTCAGGGTGTTCTCTGCATCTCGTTTCGGTAGAGACATCCAAAGGGGTGAAGTTCGATCTCTATACAGTAAGTTTGCCACACAACTTGCCTCTCAGAGGATAATAGGATCAGCCACCTCAGGGTGTTCTCTGCATCTCGTTTCGGTAGAGACATCCAAAGGGGTGAAGTTCGATCTCTATACAGTAAATTTGCCACACCACTTGCCTCTCAGAGGATAATAGGCATGCACAACCCGCGGTTATCCTCTGAGGGGGAGTGGGTTCGGTCCCAAGGCCTGCTTTTTTTTTTTTTGCCGTCTACTGGAAAAGCAGTCACACCTAAAGTTTTGGCAAACTGCGCGCGGTGTATGCAGGATCCTGGCTTATAGCTTGAGATTGCTAAGCACTAGTATCTATCCTCGAATTAGAGGTGCGAAGTAAAAATTACTCAAGTGCCGGGGCTGTTTGTATAATACTCTCTATACAAGTGGGTGGAGGATCCGTCTTTGCAACTGAGGAACACTGATTCTCAAAATATTGCAGGTTTGTTGTTTTACTGGCAGTCGGAACAAAGACGACGGTGTCTGCACCACACACACAACTTAAGAAGATTTGAAAGTGGCCATATACCTGGCAAACTCTGCGCGGGCCTGTTCCCGCCCCTTCGCCATCCACTTGTTTTTTGCCGCATCATCGGTAGCAGAGGCGGCGCGAGCCTTCGAGTGCATTCCCTCCTTCATGGCCTGGTATTTGTCAACCACGTCCACGATATTTCTGAATTCCTCATCTGAGATATTTGAATCGCTCATAGCCCTTGAAACATGTTGATGAATCGAGTTCAGTTTGGCTCTAGCAATCTGCATCACAGCCGCGTGCTTGGCCGCCTTGGCCACACACTTGCGGCTGATAGCGGCACAGGTCAAGTCTATAAAAAAGGCCCCCTCACCAAGTCCAGATTACAATGCCTGGAAGAGATCCGATAACGGAAGTCAGCATCACTATTCCCGCAACTTCGAGCCCCAAGCCTGTGAACCCAGCCCCAGCGCTTGCGCAACGGACAACGTTGCCGGCGCGGTGATTATTCTTATAAAGCTTTCGTCTATCTTCAACCTCTTTGGCGAGAAAAGCATCGAGCTCGGCAATTCTAGACAGTCGATACCGCTGGTCAGCAGGTGCTGACGCAGTCACCTGGTCTGATGGAAGACTAGGATACAGCGTCATCATAGGCCGGCCGAAAGATTCATGTGATGTACCCAACTTGTCAGAAGGTTTAAATAGTCTTCCGAGACAGGCGTCATGGAAAATAAAACCCTGATAAAACCCACCTGAGGAGTGATTAAAAGCCTTGCGAGGCTGACTTTTTCCTCTAACTTTGTTTCAACCTCAGGATTAGTAACTCAGGCAGTAAATGTTCCACCTGTATTAGTAACAACCAGGCCGACTATTCTCGGAGTTGGCCACTTCAGGGATATGTGTTGCTTTGGTTGGGGTCGAGCTCGGGTCCGGCGATCTTGGTGGTCAGTGCCTCGGAGTCGGCATAAATGATGTAAAGTGCGGGCTGCTGCCTGTGTCAGTTCTGGAAGGAGAACTTGTTCTTATCTGGGGCTGGCATGGCAGACACTGCCACGTGTTGACCAATACCCCGGCAGTCTGGCTTGTGGGCCTCCAGCAAGTCTTCCCTGGTGTACCCATGGAGACAGCGCTCGCAGAAGTGTTTGCGCCCTTCATGCTTTGACTGATCGAACAGTAGCTTATTGAGGTTCGTTATCCAGGTGTAATGGTATTTTCCTGCTTTTTCGATCAACAGCAGGTTGATGCGTTGCATTTCTTCAGGCTGTTTGCTGAGGCGGTGAACGAACACACCATCCGTGTCCTGGCCGAATAAGTTGATGGCTAGGTAGTTCTGTTTTTCGACTTTATCAATCTGAGAGACAGGCGTGGGGGCGTCTATTCCTGTGAAATCAAGACCGTCCGCTGTGGGGTATTTTGAGCACCTCTGGATTTTTGGCTACTGGGAACAAGGCTGCTCGGAGGGACCACCTCAAGCAGTGGTCGTCTCTGTTTTTCACGTTGATGACTGCTTTCTTGACTGCCACCTCCTTTGGTAGTGCTATGTAGGAGCCGCCTCTTAGAGGCTGGTATCGGGCGATATTCAGCCACAGACATATATTTCTTTCGACCACCCAACCCGAGCCGTTATTAGTCCATTTCTCGAGCTCCCCCTGTATCTTGGCGAAGGCTGTGTCTAGTGCCTCTCCGATCTCGCCTGCCTGTAGGAGCGCAGCCTGATAGCTATAAAACGTGGGGTTGGTATACTCCTCACTGTCGTCGGGGTGAGTCTTCTTCAAAAGAATCCTGTGACCAAGCTGAACCTTAATCCCTCGGAGAGCCCTGATCTCCTCTGTGAGTTTTTGGATAATTTGAGGGTGCACGCCTTCCAGAAAAGCCCTAGGATCTGCCCCAAGCCTGTGCCCTTCAGGGACATCCATCTGCCAGCCTCGGAGGAAGTTCCCAATCGTCCAGGGGCATCTCCGGAAGACTAGCTCCTCCTGTTTCTCAGCCCACGCCCAGTCAATAAACTCTTCGAGTATCTGGTTCTGATAATCCTGAGTCGTTCGGATTAAAGGGTTGAACTCCTCTAAGATAGCCTTTCGCCTAAGCCGTCCGAGATCCTGCAAACGTTGTTTGATCCGAGGCCGGGGGGTAGGCTTATACTTACCTGGAAATAGGGGTTTTAGCAAGCGCTTTTTTACCTCTTCAGGTATGGACTCGTTCAGTATGTTGTGGACAACCGCCTGGATAGGCTCTGATGCTTGCATTTCAGCCAATAGCTGGTTGATGTATTCATCCATGGTCATCATGGTGGACGGGTATACCCATATGGTATATATATCTAAATGGTATTAGAATGGATCTATAGCAGCCAATCGCTTAACCTCCTTCTCAAAGGCCACTTGCCTTCTCAACCGCATTAGATGAACCCCGCAGTACTCGCCCACACACCTTTTTGCGCAGAGCTGTGTGGAACTCAAAGTAAGCTACTTGCATGTATTTTGTCCCAGTCGCATCGTCTCTACTGGTCGGTATACCCTCTAGATTACATATGTCTATATGTAATGCACTCGGCGCTAATTTGGGTGGGGCGGTCCTGTCCCCCCTTTTTTCACGTCGTGTCTGTCGTACTGACATGTCGTGCCGACATGGCACAACCATGTCACAACCATATCGCAACTGTCGCAACCGTATCGCAACCATGTCGCAAAAACACACAAGTGTAACACTCAAGTGTGCCAGAACCGACAGCACTAATACTACTCCATTTAAATCTCTAAACTCACAGTATTTTTTTTAAATGATAAAAAAAAAAACTTTCACAGTTCCAAAGGATCTATGAAACATTTTAGACAAACTTACAATTTCTTTTATCATCTGTGTGCAGTACTACAGCCACAGAATTTCTAAACTTTTCCAATGTTTACATCACACTTCTAGAATACCATATGTTTGATTAATTATCAAGTGTCTTACTGTGCTGAAGAGACCACAAGAAACATTTACCATTTTTACAGATGCACAAGAAATAGTAATTTCTCTTATGATCTGTGTGCAGTACTACAGCCACAGAATTTCTGAACTTTTCCAATGTTTATATCACACTGCCCGACTTCTAGAATACCATAGGTTTGATTAATTATCAAGTGTCTTACTGTGCTGAAGAGACCACAAGAAACATTTACCATTTTTACAGTGCACAAGAAATAGTAATTTCACTAGAATGCATTGGTCAGTTTTAAAAAAAGGCAGAATAAAAGTGAACAAAAATAAAATAAGCTAATTGAACTCTTAAAAATATTTATTTATTCAGCTTTTGTTATTATTTTTTTAAATTTCTTGTTCTCTTACCTGTGTCACTGCAGTTATGTTACTTTGTTACTCAGGTGGGTTAATGTATGGTAAGCCATACCGTTTTGCTTAAAATGTGGCTTTAATATGTAATGGTGTGTGTAAATGAAATACACCATGACAATGACAGAACACTAAAACTATGTATTGACAATTATTAAGTTAATTATTCAAACGTGTCCATGAGCATTTATCCATATAGTCAGCCTTTTACAAAAATGTCCACAAACTCTGTCATAAATCTTGATTGGGGGGTTTGGGAAGTCGGGTATTGGTAGTACCTCTGGTGAAGGAGCTGTCATGCCCTTTTCAGGGCAGCTCGGCCACCTTTGGTCCAAACCTGGCATCCAGCTCTCGCCTGTGGCTCCTCGTAGCTGTCAGCATGCGACAGCGGCCACCCCCCGGGCAACGGCTTTGACAGGCCGGCTAAACTAGGTGAGGGTAGCCAAATGGTTATAAACTTTCGGTGAGTTAGGGTCTGCCTACCCATGCATGCGAAGACTGGATTCGATAGACTGCGCGGAAGAAACCACCTGTTGGTTCAACGGGCATGACGGCGATTACCAGCAATGCGCTGTGGAGCGTAAGGAGCACGGCGAGGCACGTAGAAAGCCCTGATCATCCACTGCACCTGACTTCATCTCCAGTCGTCTTGACTTGTCTTGCCACTGGATTGAGATGGACCCAGGCGAGAGAGTGAGGTCGATGAATTGCGCAACTCTTCCTCACTTTAATCCAAATCACCACGCAAGTCACTCTTTCATCCATTCATCCATCCACTCACAACAAGTCCTGTGGCGATAGGCGAGCGGCGAAGCGGCAGGCGAGGGTACGCTGGCAGTCGTAGTCGCAGACCTACACACAGGCGGCTCAGGCCATATGGTCGTCTTCCACTGATCGGAGCAGCAGTGGGATTCGGCAGCCCCCTGAGTGTCTGAGCAGCCCTCTTTAGGAAAGCACTGCTCACCTCCATGGCATGAGGAAGGGGCTAGAAAAGGTGCCCTAAACATTGCCTGCTCCACCATTACCTAACCAGCTTACCACGGTTGGTGGGTACCCTACTTCGGCGGGCAACATATAAGAAAAAGAAAGGACAGATTTTTCCCCCTCATTCTAGGCGCATGGAATGTGCGCACTCTCCTTGACAAAGACTTTAAAGCAAACAGACCTGAGAGGCGAACTGCCCTGATTGGAAGAGAACTGGCCAGGTACAACATTGACATAGCAGCACTGAGTGAAACTCGACTTGCAGGTGAGGGCCAACTTTGCAAAAAGGGTGCAGGTTATACATTCTTTTGGAGCGGAAGAGGAACTGAAGAAAGACGAGAAGCAGGGGTTGGATTTGCAATCAAAACAGCAATTGTCAGCAAGTTAGCGGGGCCCCCAAAGGGAATAAATGACCGACTGATGACGGTCAAAATCCCCCTGTTCTATGGAAGAAAACATGCCACCATCATTAGCGTGTATGCACCAACTATGACAAACCAGGATGACGTCAAGGATAAGTTTTACGAAGAACTACATGCAGTCATTGCATCAGTTCCTAAAGCAGATAAGCTCATCATTCTTGGTGACTTTAATGCAAGAGTAGGCTCAGATAACATCTCCTGGAATGGCACTATTGGAAGGTACGGCGTGGGTCGCTGTAACAGCAATGGACTTCTTCTCCTCCAGACTTGCGCAGAACATGACCTCCTTGTCACCAACACCATTTTTCGACTTCCTACCCGCAACAGAACCTCCTGGATGCACCCTCGCTCAAAGCATTGGCACTTAATTGACTATGTAATTGTTAGGAAGAAGGACAGGCAAGATGTCCGGGTGACCAAGTCCATGTGTGGTGCAGAATGTTGGACTGATCATCGCCTCATTGTATCTAAACTTAAAATTCGTATCCAACCAGCCAGGCGCCCTCAGGGGAAGAAAACTCAAAAGAGGCTGGATGTCACCAAACTAAAGAAGACAAAAATCAAACAGTCATTTACTGACACCTTAGAAGACCGTCTCAAATCTATCTCGCTAGACGGCCAAAGTGTGGAAACAAATTGGGCAGCCCTAAGTGAGCAGATCTACAACACTGCTACAGAGGTCCTGGGTCCTTCCATCAAGAAACAAAATGACTGGTTTGATGAGAACTCAGATGATATAAAGCGGATGTTGGCTGAGAAACACCATCTCCATAAAGCATATTTAAATGATCCAAAATCTACATCCAAGAAAGACGCTTTCAACAACATGCGTAGAATCGTCCAACATAAACTACGCCAGATGCGGGATTCATGGCTGAGTAATAAAGCAGATGAGCTCCAAGGCTTTGCTGACAGCCATGACTTGAAAATTTTTTACCTTGCACTCAAAGCGGTCTATGGTCCAACATTATCAGGATCATTTCCCCTCCTTAATGCAGATGGAAAAACACTAATTACAGACAAGGAAAAAATTCTCCAACGCTGGGCTGAACATTTTAATAATATTCTGAACCAGCCATCATCTATTACCGACGAAGCCATCATCTGCCTGCCCCAAATTCCTATAAATGAAGCATTAGATGATGTACCAACTCTGGAGGAAACTAAGAAAGCAATTCGTCAACTGTCTAGTGGAAAGGCCCCCGGCTCCGATTCAATTCCTGTTGAGGTTTACAACGATGGCGGTGCAGTTCTGATAGAGAAACTTCACATGATCTTCCAGCAAATGTGGCAGAGTGAAACCATCCCACACGATCTCAAAGATGCCTCAATTATACATCTATATAAACGTAAAGGTAATCACCAAGACTGTAACAATCATCGAGGCATCTCTCTTTTATCAATCGCTGGGAAGATATTCGCCAGAATCCTTTTGAATCGCCTTATGGCTCATCTTGACAAAGGTCTTTTACCTGAAAGTCAGTGTGGATTCCGGAAAGAACATGGAACCACAGATATGGTGTTCGCTGCAAGACAGCTACAAGAAAAATGCCAAGAACAGCACTGTGACCTGTACACAGCTTTCATCGACTTGACAAAGGCGTTCGACATGGTCAGTAGAGAGGGTCTATGGAAGATCATGGCAAAATATGGCTGCCCAAAGAAATTTATCACAATAGTGCAGCAACTGCAGGCTAGAGTTCAGGAAAACGGTGAGCTATCAGAGCCTTTCCCCGTCTCAAATGGAGTTAAACAAGGGTGCGTACTTGCACCGACTCTGTTCAGTATCATGTTTTCTGCTATGCTGACTGATGCTTTTAGAGACGGGGACACAGGAATCGACATTAGTTATCGTATTGATGGAAAATTGTTTAACCTTAGGAGGCTTCAAGCAAAAACCAAGGTCAAATCACACACCATCAGAGATCTTCTGTTTGCTGATGATTGTGCCCTCAATGCTGGCTCAGAGGCTGATCTGCAGCATAGTGTGGATAGATTCTCTGAAGCCTGCGCCAACTTTGGGCTTACCATCAACACGAAGAAAACAGAAATCGTGTACCAACCAGCTCCTGGCACAGTTTATACTGAGCCAATCATCAAGGTAAATGGTGAGAAACTGAATGTTGTGAACAGATTCACATACCTTGGTAGCACACTATCCCAGAACATCGTCATTGATGATGAGGTGAACACCAGGATCTCCAAAGCCAGCAGCACATTTGGCAGACTATACACCAACGTTTGGCATCAAAGTGGCATTAGTCTACAGACAAAGCTGAAGGTATACAGAGCTGCGGTGCTTCCAGTGCTGCTATATGCAAGTGAAACATGGACTGTATACAGGCGCCACGTAAAGAAGCTAAACCACTTCCATACAGTCTGTCTCAGGAAGATAATGAACATCAAATGGCAAGACAAGATCCCGGATACCGCCGTTCTTGACAGAGCTGGTATCCCTAGTATTGATACTATTCTGATGCAGTCACAGATTCGCTGGGCAGGTCATGTAGTCCGCATGCCAGACCATCGACTGCCAAAGATACTCTTTTATGGTGAGATACAGAAGGGTAAACGCTCCCATACCAACGGGCTGATCACCCGTTTGCCAGTCACTTCGATTACGGAAACAACAGCAAATGGATTGATTTGCCGTTGCCCTAAAGACGCCAATAGGCGTGATGGGAAACAATGGCAAAGAAAACCTATCTGCTGTTGCCCTAAGACGCCACTAGGCGTAATGGCCACTGACTGCTTTGATGGTCGGTGGCTAAGGACGGAAGAAGAAGAAGAAGAAACGCTCCCATGGTGGCCAAAAGAAGCGCTTCAAAGACACGTTAAAGACGTCATTGAAAACCTTTGACATAAACCCAGACACATGGAAAGCTGCTGCGCAAGACCGAACTGCTTGGCGCACATCTCTTCGTAAAGGTGCAGCGGCATACGAATCATCCAGAAGAGCAGCAGCGGAACAGCGGAGACAAGCTAGATAGGACCGTGTAATAAAACCTTCACATGAAGCAAACATTCCCTGCCCACACTGTCCGAGATCTTTCCAGGCCCGCATCGGGCTCATCAGTCACCTTCGTACCCATAGACTAACCTAACATATTCCTAAATAATTGGATGAACAGAGTGGTCTTCATCACCCGTGATGGACGAACAACAAAATCTTGATTAATTCTTTGAAAATCTTCTGTTATTGCTGTTTTGAAATCCTGTAAGTTTTTAGGTTTCAGGCCATATATCTTGTCCTTTAAATATCCCCATGATAGCTGTGGTGATTTCTTCCCTTTGTGGAATATCTGAATTTATATCTAGATCATTTTCAGCCTCTGAAAAGTTTTCACCTCAAAAGTTAGATTGCTCTGCCAAACATCGCATGTGAAATTAGCATACAGGCTTTTAATGATGGAGACCATGCACTTAGGTATTCCATAACGATTCCCAGTTGACGTGGGATCTTTTAGACCGCAAACGGCTCCAAGGTCGACCCAGCCTCATGAATTGGGTACCAGAACAACTCTGGGAAGGTTAAGGCGGCCGGCGTGATGCTGACCACATCACCCCTAGTGTGCCGATGGTCAAGAAAATACGGGCTTAACACCATATTCCCAATATGCCTCAATAGGCATGTAACGGGATCCTTGACCTTTTACCTTATATAAATTTATATATATTGTCTGTTTCTTCTGAATCCTGCTTGTTCCTTCCTCAGTTTATGGTCTAGTGCTGTTGAAAAAGAACATGAGGAAAGAAAAACAATGCCCTCTCAAATTTATAAAGGACAAGCAAGGCAAATTGCTTACTGCCCCGAAGGAAGTAATGGAAAGAATATTTCTCAGAACTCCTAGATGGTGAGCATGATGAAGCATCAGAAATGATAACCACTGACACAGAAGAGGAAACCAATGATGGTGAAGATGACATAAAGATGGAAGAACTGAGGGCAGCACTAGAGAAAATCAAGATGGGCAAAGCAGCAGGGCATGATGGTATAACACCAGAAATGGTTAAGTACATGGGAGCATCAGGCGACCTATTACTCTTAAAGGTCCTACAGGCAGCATGGTGCAACAAGGTCATACCAAAGGATTGGGAGATTGCCATCATAACACCAATTTTCAAAAAGGGTGACAATCGACAATGTGGAAACCATAGAGGCATATCCCTTCTCAGTGTCCCTGGTAAAATCTACTCTAGAATCCTAGAGCAGAGACTCCGACGCCTAGCTGAGCCACAATTGGATGAGGTCCAGTGCGGATTCCGAGCAAACCGAAGTACTCAAGACCTAATCTTCACACTCAGACAGCTGAGTGAAAAGGCCCTTGAGTATAAGAGTGAGATCCATCTTTGTTTCATAGATCTGGAAAAGGCGTTTGACAGGGTCCCCTGGAGCAAACTTTGGGACTGTTTGGCAAGGAAGAATATTCCAGCACCTCTGATTCATGCTATACAGAGCTTCTACAAGTCTTGCAGAAATTATGTGAGGACAGCAAACCATAAGTCAGAAGAGTTCAGGACCACCACTGGTGTAAGACAAGGTGATATCCTATCACCTTACCTCTTCATACTCCTTATGGACGATGTCATCAAGGCATGTAAGGAGAGAACAAGAAAGTATTCAGTGGGGTACTGGAAGATGAGACAGGTCTATATTTCGGAGCTGGCATTTGCTGATGATGTTGCCCTGATTGCTAAATCAGAGGCACATCTCCAAACCAACCTGCAAGTCTGGAAGGAAGAGCTGGAGAAGAGAGGGATGGTCATAAGCAGCTCTAAAACAAAATCCATGGTGATATCACGAGAAGAAAGAAAACATCAGATTAAGTTGGGAGAACAGGTCCTGGAGCAGGTCGACCACTTTAAATATCTCTGAGCTATTATAGACCGAAAGGGAGGCATCAAAGAAGAGTTGGCCACTCGAAAAGCACCGGCTGGGAGACTTTTTCAGGCCATAAATCGTGGATTCCTCAGCAAGAAAGAGGTTGGTAAGAAAACGAAGATGGCTGTATACCGCTCCACCTATGTCCCAGTCTTGACATATGGATGCGAGTCGTGGGCAATGACTACAACCCACAAAAGCCAGATCCAAACCTCAGAAATGAGGTATCTGAGGAAAGTGGTTGAAGTAACAAGAAGAGACATGGTCCACAACCAGACGATCCGTCAAGGCCTAAAATCCCATCCGCTGCAGACCCAAATAGAACAGTCCCAACTAAGATGGTTTGGCCATGTCTGCAGAATGGGAGAAGATCGGCTACCACGACAAGCATGGGAAACAAAGAGCCAGGGATCCAGACCTCCAGGACGACCCAGAGTCCGCTGGGAGGACAACATTAGACAATCTTTGAAGGACCGAGGACTAGAATGGAACCAGGCCAGGAAGAAGACAGCTGATAGAATGGTCTGGCGCTCTCTCTTCCAAACCTCTACACCTCACGGTAGAAGGGGAACGACTAAGTAAGTAAGTAAGTTAGATTGCTCTGCCAAACATCGCATGTGAAATTAGCATACAGGCTTTTAATGATGGAGACCATGCACTTAGGTATTCCATAACGATTCCCAGTTGAGGTGGGATCTTTTAGACCGCAAACGGCTCCAAGGTCGACCCAGCCTCATGAATTGGGTACTAGAACAACTCTGGGAAGGTTAAGGCGGCCGGCGTGATGCTGACCACATCACCCCTAGTGTGCCGATGGTCAAGAAAATACGGGCTTAACACCATATTCCCAATATGCCTCAATAGGCGTGTAACGGGATCCTTGACCTTTTACCTTATATAAATTTATATATATTGTCCGTTTCTTCTGAATCCTGCTTGTTCCTTCCTCAGTTTATGGTCTAGTGCTGTTGAAATTCTTTTCTTTATTCTGCCCAATATTTTGCAGGGAACTGATAGAGTAATTCCTCTCCAGTTATTGAAATCGGTGAAGTCACCTTTCTTTGACAGTTTAACAATTATCACGGTGTTCCATTCCACTGGTGTTGTCTCTGTTTGCCAGATTTGTGCAAATAGTGGTTCTAATAGCTCTCCCGCTAATACAGGATCTGCTTTAAATAGCTGTGCATTTAGGTTGTCATGGCCTGGAGCTGTTCTGTTCTTCAACCTTTTGATAGCTGTGGTGATTTCTTCCCTTCGTGGAATATCTGAATTTATATCTAGATCATTTTCAGCCTCTGGAATGTTCAATTGTGACTGGAAGTGCTTTATTTAGTGTTTCTCTGAAGTGTTCTGCCCATCTTGCTTCTATTCCCTGTTCTGAAGTTATGAGATTTCTGTTCTTGTCTCTCACTAGTTTAATGTTGTTTGCGCCCAGTTTTTCACTGATTGTTTTTGTTACTTTGTACACCGTGCTTTGTTAATTCCTCAGTGCACTTCCGCCTAACTTGCAAGGTTATCTAGTCACACCCTGCTTTACAATGATTCGCTTTCCACCACTCCGCACATTCAATGGTTTTCAGTTAACACTCATTTCCATGGTACGGCTTGACTCGCTCATATGACACTTTTTTCTAAACCGCTTCCCTTTGCTTTTTTGGCTATGCTATATACTTTGTGACTCTTTGTGTTTATGTTGCATTTCACGTGCATCATTGTGATGTAGCTCTGCTATTTTGAAATCAAAAATGTGCTTCCAAAAGTGATTTCACTATTTTTATATTTTATTTTTGTTAAATAAATATTTCATGTAATACTGAAAATGTTGTGAAGATGGCTAAGCAGCTAGAAAATGAAGTGGGGGCAGAAGATATAGCGGAACTTGTGGATGCCCATGCGCAGCCCCTGAGCAACAAAGATTTCTGGAGCTTGAAGAACATTGACGAGATAAAGAGGATTCTGCAGTAAAAAAAGTGACCCCTGAGCCTAATCTGCAGAGAAATTGAGAAAGCTTTCCAACATTTTGAAAAGAGGATGGTAATTTTAGAAAGAACAGCTCCCAATTTTGAAAGAAGTTGCAAGGTTAGCACTTCAATTTTAAATTCCTATGCCTGTTATTCAGAAATCTACTGAGAGAAGAAGAGTGGCAATCTAAACGTTGTTAGAGAGGTACTTCACGAAAACATCAGCAGCCCCTAAAAGCCCTACTGCAAGTATATCATCCCAAAGCCCTGTCGCAAGTACATTAGGAGAAAGCTCATTTGCAACTCATCATCATCATCAGTTGCCATCTCCACAATGAAGGTTGGCTGTAATGGATCTCCAACATCTTCTGTCTCTTGTCTTGGTGGTGCACTCTGATAGACTCTTTCCTGTCCATCTCTTGATGTTATCTTCCCACTTATAGCGCTGTCTTCCCCTTGCACGTTTGCCTTCAACTCTCCCTTCTGTTATGGTCTTCTGCAAGGTGTTATGCCTTTTTATGCGGCCAAAGTATTTTAGCTGCCGAACTTTGATCTCCCTCATTAGTTCTCTTTTCATACCTAGATTTTCTAGGACCTCATTTGTTTTCATCTCTTTCCATGAGATACGCCCCATTCTTCTATATATCCACATTTCAAGAGCCTCAATTCTTTCTTCCAAATGCTTATTCATCGTCCATGTTTCCGCACCATACAGAAACGCAAAATATATATAACACTTTATGATTCTCAGTTTTAATTTGTGAGATAACTGTTTAGACGTCAGTATATGTTTCATATTGTTGAATGTAGCTTTGGCCATTCCTATTCTCTTCTTGATTTCTGTTTCACATCTGCCATCTTCTGTTATTATATGACCAAGATATACGTAGCTCTTGACTTGTTCCAGGATTTTCCCATTTACGCTTATCTTTAATGTGGGTTTATCGTCTGTTTTGCTAATTATCATAGTTTTTTTTTTTCTCAATATTAATGTCGAGTCCATATTCATGACTTATACTGTTCACTTGCTTCACTAGTTCTTGTAACTCCTGTTCGCTTTCAGCTAACAACACGGTATCATCTGCATATCTAAGGTTGTTTATTGACCTTCCACTGATGTTCAGTCCTGGTATTTCCTGTATCTGTTTGAAAATTTTTTCGGTGTATAAATTAAATAGGCAGGGAGACAGCACACAACCTTGTCTGACACCTCTTTTTATGTCTATGTATGGTGAATAATTCCTTCCCAATCTTTTTGTGGCCGTTTGCTCCCAATAAAGGTTACTGAGTATTCTTATATCTTTTCCATCAATACCTATGTCTTTGAGGCATTCAATTATTTTCTCATGATGGACTCTGTCAAAAGCCTTCTTATAGTCAATGAAGCACATATACATACTTTTTTTGGACCTCTGTATATTTTTCTGCTAATATTCTTAGGCAAAATATTGCCTCTCTTGTTCCACTGTTCCGTCTAAAACCAAACTGTTCTTCTTGGATTTCGCTGTCTACTTTACTTTTTATTCTTTCCTGTATGATTTTGAGCAGTATCCTAATTGCAAGACTCATCAGGCTGATTGTTCTGAAGTCTGAACATTCTGTTGCATTTGGTTTTTTTGGGCAATGTTATGAAAACTGATGTCTTCATTTGCAACTACATCACTCCAAAGCCGTACTGCATTGTCCATCAAAAGCTGTCCACAAGCAGCAAAAAGACCTGCTTCTACAAGAAGTACGTCAGAATCTCCAGCAAGGAAGCGCTATGAAGAATGGACTGCGGATTTAGATGTGGTGGCCTCTCCTTCAGTAATTCGGCAGTCGCAGTTACCAACAGAAAAATACTACAGCTATAGATAAAGAAAATACTGTTTTACATTGTTTAAATTCTAAGTTGATTAGTTAGATTTGTAATTTATATATGATCATTCCATTACTGTACTTGCTTCAGCAGTGAAAAAAGGCCATGTTTCCCTTACGTCGATTTTCGCTTTACGACAGTAGCCTGGAACCTAACATGTTGTATGAGTGAGGTATGCCTGTGTTAATTTCCTTTTGTCAGCTCGGGTTTTATGTTTTATCTCCTTGCTCAGCTGGCTGTAATATTCACTATATACTCGTATTTCCTTCAGCCTAGGGGACTTTGCTTCTATTTTCTTTCTTTTGATTTCTTTTCTCATCCCAATGGTTTTCAACGTTTCTGGTGTTATCCAATCTTGTATCTTCTTCTCCTGGAATCCCAAGCACATTTTGCTGCTTTCTCTATATACTGTTGAAAATGTACTAAATTTCTGGTCAACATCTTGAACTACTGTCTCTTCCTGCATCTTGGCAGTTTGATAATGTTTCTTTATATCCAGATACAGATGCTTTTCTCCTGAGACTGTTGTTCAATTTCATCATGTGACGTATTCTTTCCAGAATACGTTGTCTCCATTACAGCTGCTCTGAACGCATCACGATTCTGGGCAAGTCGACCTGCATCAGCCAAAGACAAGTTCAGACTCTCTGTGATGTCCTGGGTCCACCGTCGTCTAGGTCGACCCCTTCCCCTTTTTCCAGGGACCATGCCTTCCATCACTGTTTTTTGCAGGCTATTATGTCTTTTTATATGACCGAAAAATTTCAGCTTCCTTATTGCGATGGTATTTAGGAGCCAATGTTCCTGTACGTTTAGTGAGTGCAGTACTTCTCTGTTGGTCTTTTTTTCTGTCCAGGGTATTCTCAACATCCTTCTGTAGCATTTCATTTCGAATGATGTAATCTTTTTTGCAACTGTTTTATTGAGTGTCCAAGTCTCACAGCCGTATGTTGCTACTGGGAATATACATGCTCTGATCAGTTGTAACTTTGTTTCTTTGCTTGTGCCTTGCCATAGGTTTTTCATCTGTATTAGTTTATGTGAAGCAATTGCAAGTCTTCTTTTAATTTCTACTGCACAGTTGCCAGAGCTGTTGATGATTGATCCTAAGTATTCGAATTCATTAACACTTTCCAGTTCTTCGTTATCAATTTCAATTTCTGGTTTGGTCTTTACTTTGTCTGTTGTCAATACTTTGGTCTTCTTGGTGTTTAGGTATAGATTCTGGGCCTCGCTGTGTTTTTTGGTGGACAGAAGTAATTGTACAAGTCCTTCTGGGTTGGTCGATAGGAGGACTGTGTCGTCAGCATATCTGATTTCCGGGATCTGGTACCCGCCGATGTTAAATGAGTCAAACTCTGTGTGTTCTTGGTCATCTCTTACATTTCTCATGATATTCAGATTAGCCATTATGGATTTCTTGGCATTGTACATCCAGTAGTTTGCCATTGTTCAGTAGTTGTTCAATTTACCGATGTCAAATCTTTTGTTTTGTTATTTTTGGCCCACAAGTCCTGATCTTCATCATTATTCTTGCTAGTCTTCTTCTTTGATCCTTAGCCACCGACCGTCAAAGCAGTCAGTGGCCATTACTCCTGGTGGCGTCTTGTAGGGCAACAACAAATTGATTCCACTTTACTCGGTCGGCGGCCATCCTTCGTACAGTGCCCCAAAGGATGGGCTAGTACTAGGTTGTAATCACTTTTCACCTCTTCTTACTTTCACATCTTGCAGAGATTGCCTCCATCTGCCATTGATCATTATGTGATCTATCTGGTTTCTGTCACGGCCATTTGGTAACTCTCACATTAATTTGTTGATTTCCTTGTGTGGGAAAAAATGTTCCATCAATGACAGGGTTGTTATGCCACAAAAGCCGATTAATTTATCACCATTTTCATTTGCTATTCCGCTGCTGTGTCGTTCCCATTATTCTTTCGTTGTATGTGTTCCAACCCAGCATTGAGATCTTCAGTTACTGATTCATACCTTGGTTTACATTCCATTTCTTTTTATAATTGTTGGTAAAATGCATCCTTGTCCTCTGTCACTTGTTCATGCATAGCATTGTAAGTCTCGCGTATGCTTCTGACCATTTCTTGTCTATCTGAGCCAGTCCTGTAAATGAGCAAGTCATCTGCAAAAGTTAATGTTTGTCCCAGACCTATTGTTTGAATTGCCACTGTTTTTTGCAGTATAGATGTTAAAAAGCACAGTTGACAATGGAGAGCCCTAAGGTAGTCCCGGGCAAATGTGCACTGGTTCTGATGTCTATGTTCCCAAGCGAACTGTAATAAGGATTGGTCTGTTCAGAGTGTTGAAATAGCTTATATCAGCTTGAAAGCATGAGAATATACAGATTAGAGTCTCTTCAGAGAGTCTTGCCAGAGTGTGGGAATAGCTCATATCCTCTTCATAGCATGAGATTACAGTCTTGTCAAAATGTGGGAATAGCTCATATCCTAATGGTATCCTGAGAATACTGATTATAGTCTCTTCAGGGTGTGGAAATATACTGTTCAAAAAAAGAAAAGCATAGCTACTGAAGGCACACTCATAGCCATAATTTTGACATTCAATAACTTTTTAAATTTAATGAGTTAATTGTTCAAATTGCACACAAGAATACCTTAGGGTTCAACCAATCAGTTGACAGTTGTTTTGCATCTGGGTCACGAGAGTTTTTTGGCGTACAGGCTTTCCTGTTAGTATGGTGTGTGGCCTCCTCTTGCATCGATCAGCGACTGGCATCTCCTGGGCATGGATGTGATCAGACGTCTGATGTGGGCCTGTGGGATGGCTGCCCACTCTTCCTGGAGTGCCTGGAACAGATTGGCTGGAGCAACGTCTTGGCGACAAACATGTCTATGCAGCTCATCCCACAGGTGTTCAATCGGACTCATGTCTGGAGACAGGGAAGGGTGAGAATGTTGTTGGCAGTCAGGAACTGCATGGTCAACCATGCACAATGGGGTCTGGCATTGTCCTGTTGAAACACAGACCTTTGGGCAGCCAAAAGTGGAAGGACATGGGGTCGAAGAATTTCATTGACGTATCGTTGCGCATTCAAGCCTCCTTCATTGTGCACCAATTGAATCCTTCCATTGTGACTGATCATTCCCCACACCCTTGCACCTACACCATCGTGCGGCGGAGTTTCCATCAACGCAATTTTGGGCAAAACGTTCATTTCGCCTACGCCGTCTATCATGACACTGCAACAAAAAGAAAGATTCGTCACTAAACCAGACACGTCTCCATTGATTGTCACCTGCCCAGGGATGATGCTGGTTGGCCCAAAGAAGTCGATTTTGGCGATGGCAGCGCGTAAGGACAGGTCCTCGGTGAGGTCGTTGTGCCCAAAGTCCAGCGTCATGCAGTCTATTCCGGACAGTTTGATCAGACACATGACATCCTGTGGGCAGTTGAGGAAGCAGTTGTAAACCTGTCTCTGAGGTGACGAAGCCGAATAAAGCGATCCTCCGCTGCTGTTGTCACTCTGGGTCGTCCACTGCGATGCCGGTCTTCAACTGAGCCGGTGGCTTGGAACCAGTGCCAAAGTTGACTGATGGTACTCTGATGCACGTTTAGATGCCTGGCAACCTGACTTTGACTTTCGCCTGCATGCAGTCGGCCAATAGCAATGTTCCTTAAATTTATCGATAGAGACGCCATAAATGTCTGCTTGAAAATGAACTGAATTTTTTTTGTGTAGCTTTATCCTTTTATAGGGTTTCAGTTGCGTAGTCAGTGAATAGTGTTCACCCCACATTTTGTTGCTTTCACGTGCGTGCAACATGAGCTGTGGTCAAAAATTGCTTCATAAACACTATTGATCACTGCATTGTGACGATTACAAAAACGAACGCAATTCAGGTCAACACGTGCATTTGACACTGTAAAGAACATTTGAGGCTGGTTTTTATATACCCTAGCACCAAATTTTACTTTCAAACTCATAAAAACGCGCCCTCGGATAGCTATGCGTTTCTTTTTTTGAACAGTATAGTTCATATCCTCTTGATATCATGAAAATACAGATTAGAGTCTCTTCAGAGTGTGGGAATATCTCATGAGAATACAGATAGTCTTGTCAGAATGTGGAAAAGCTTATATTATAATGTTATCATCAGAATACAGATCATAGTCTCTTCTGAGTGGAAATAGCTGATATCCTCTTCATTGCATGAGATTGAGAATGCACATAGTATTATCAGAATGTGGGAATAGCTCATATCCTAATGATATCATGAGAATATAGAATAAAGTCTCTTCAGAGTGTGGGAATAGAACATATCCTCTTCATAATATGATAATTCAGATAGTTTTGTCAGAATATAGGAAAAGCTCATATCCTCTTTATATCAAGAGAATACAGATTAGAGTCTTGCCAGAGTGTAGGAATAGAAAGTATCCTCTTGATATAATGAGAATGCAGATTGGTCTCTCTTCAGAGTGTAGGAATAGCACATATCATTATTTTAGAATGAGAATACAGATTAGAGACTAATCTGTTTTTATCTTACCAATTTGGCCCCAGTCCTTCCTCTATAACAAATAAGATTTTATGAGGGGGATGCCAAATTTGGTGATTGATTCCTGGATGGACAAATGTCACCTCGAATAGTTAATGTAGAAAAAAAACCCGTGATCTGTGTTCACATTAAACAGTACTTTCAGTATTTTGAAACATCTGGTTGCTAAAACTGTTACCTATCGGCTGGCTCTGTGGTGATCGCCGATTTTGAAACAGCGTAACTTGCTGGATAAATCCACTGATACGACTGTCAAAAGTCAGATAGTGATGTTATTGGTATTCCGCCACAGTAGGCTGATAAAATTGAACAGATATCTGGGTATTTATAAGTCCAGTTAACTTTACTATTTAAAATGTTAATTTGTCTCTTTGGCCAATCCTGTTCACAACTGAACTTGGGGACGCGTAAGCCAAGAAGAAGACAACATTAATCACTCACCCGAGTGTAGGAAAAGTTCTTAGTGTGAGAATAAGGTTCAGTCTCTTCTGAGTGTAGCTCATAGCTTCTTCATAGCATGAGAATACAGATTAGTCTTGTCAGAATGTGGGAATAGCTCTCATCCTCTTGATATCATGAGAATACAGATTAAAGTCTCGTCGGAGTGTGCGAATAGCTCATATCCTCTTTACAGCAGGAGAATACAGTCTTTTCAGAGTGTGAATAGCTCATGTCCTCTTGATATTACTAGAATACAGATTCTTCAGAGTGTGGAAATAGATCATATTAGGCTTGTCAGAGTGTGGAAATAGCTCATATCCTCTTAATATCATGAAAATACAGATTAGAGTCTCTGTAGAAATAAGTGACAACAAGAAGAGAAACTGGAGGCTACACCTGAGAGAACAAAGTCAAGAAAAACATGAATTTAGCAACTGTTTTTATATATTCTGTATACAGGGGAACCCCGCTTTACGGTGGGTTAGGCTCCAGGCCCTTGCTGTAAAGCTTTTTTTTCTCTCTTTCTAATGCATAGCAAAGCCTAGTATGTTTTATACTATCACATAACTTATACAGTTTAGAACACTCATTGCTTACCTTAAAATATTTAATCTATAGCTTACAGTGATTGGTAATTGCAAACTTGAGAAACAGTTAAAATTTATTGTAGAAAAGATGGAGGAGGTAGAAAAGTTTCATCATCATCATCTAACAATCTTAAGTCTTTTTGACGGAGCTCTTGCAGAGGGGTTTCTGATGATGAAGTTGAAGGAATGCTAGCTGTTGATGTGGAAGGTTGAGGTGCTGATTTTTTCAAATAGGAAAGCATTGAACTTCAGGGATTGCCATTTCTTTTCACTTAAACAATTTTTTTTATAGCATGCAGTATGCTTTAAAACACCTGCATTTACTTTGGAACTTCTTTCAAAATTGGGTTCAATCATCTCAAAAGCTGCCATCCCCAATTCCATATGATTGATAGCTTCGTCCAACTACTTGGTTGTCATTTCTCCAAGCACACCAGGACTATCATTAGGATTTATTTCCTTCCCAGAAAACAGTCTCTTTGCTCTTCAATCAAGAGCAGATCATCTGTTAGGGCCTCATCATGAGAGCAAAGCACTTCTGCAATACTTTCAGGCTCAACTTCCAGTGCTAATTCCCCTATTGGTGATCGCAGGTTGGCCAAAATGTGCCGTAAGAGTGAAGAATGCGCCGAAAATGTGAAGGGTTGTAATTGAGAAGCGCCTTAAAGCGGGGGTTCATCACATTGTCAGTTATCAAAACTTCTCACTGTGAACCGAGTGTTAAAGACGAGTTTATAGAGTGGCAATTTTAAAATATCATAAATCTCAAGATTTGAATAATTTTTTTTAAAAGTTCAAATAATGGTAAAACTAACTTTGTGAAAGAAATCTGGGACATAAAATAAGGTGTAGGTAAAGACGATGTAGAATTTTCAGGGACGTTACACATGTCGAAGTAGAAAGAGACTTCTTTATATGATAGGCACAGTTAATATGTAGTGCATAACTCAGTTTCTGCTACAAATGCAGAGGTTTCACAGCAAAGAAAATGACGTTGCTTGAAAAGAACGTTTAATATAGAAACATTTTCTTTCTGCATATAATTTTTTTTTGGTCCCCCTTAAATTAGTAATCTCTGTATGATAATCTGAACTAATTAAAAAGCTCAACTGTTTCTGGTCACTATTCAGGTGATCAGTGCTGCATTTGTTTTTCAAATAGCAGTACAGTAGAACTCCATTTATCCGAACCCCAATTATCCGAACATCCAATTATCCGAACACTTTGTCCAGAAAAAAAAAAAAAACCAGGTGCCACCAGTCACGTTAGACTACAATTCTGAATCTTTTGATGCGGCAAGCTTCAAATGTGTGCGAACAATTTGTAGAGGATGGGATGGGCTAATGGTCGGTCGCTTACATACAGGAAGTCAGTTAGATCATTATATCATAAAGTCAGTTAATATCTAGTTTACCAATCCAGTGTACGAGTGCGTTCTAGGCAGAACACTGGCTAAACAGACAGTTCAACTTAAAATAATTGTCTCTGCTACCACAGCAGAATAATTTTGGTGTACAAGTATTTCTCTGTGCGATAAGGCATCTTCCAGTAGGCCTAATGCATATAAAAGGAACCGCAATGTTTTGTCAATTGAAACGAAAACAGAAATTATCAAGAGACTAGGAAAAAGTGAAACTGTGTCTTCACTTGCCAGAATTTTCAATGTTGGGAAAGCTAAAGTCTCTGACATCAAAAGTAACAAGGATAAAATTATGAGTTTTGCATCGAAATTGGATAGTGAAAATGGGTCGAAGAAACGTAAAACCATGAGAAATGCGAAAGATTTGAAATTGGAAGAGGCTTTGTATATATGGTTTGTGCAAAGAAGAAGCAAAGGGGAACCTATCTCTGGCTCTCTGTTGTGTGAAAAGGCACTTCAGTTCAACAATCAACTTGACGGTCCTCCTGACTTTAAGGCTAGCCAGGAATGGTTAAGAAACTTTAAATCTCGTCATGGCATACGAGGATTGGAGATTCAAGGGGAATCTTTATCTAGCGATGCAACTGCCGCTGAAAATTTTAAAGAAACACTCTTGGCTTTTTTGGAAGAAGAAAGTTATTCACTCGATGATGTGTATAATGCCGATGAGACTGGCTTATACTGGAAATCAATGCCTCAAAAATCACTTGCATCTCAGCGCAAAGCAGCTGCCCCTGGGTTTAAAAAGTGCAAATAGAGAGTAACAATTTTGGTAGCCGCGAATGCCAGTGGAAGTCATCATTTACCGGTGCTAACGATCGGCAAAGTAAAAAAACCACGTTGTTTAAAGAATGTGACATGTCTCCCATTGTGCTACAAAGCACAGAAGAGTGCTTGGATGAATAGTGAAATATTTCTTGATTGGTATACAAATCAGTTCATCCCAAATGTGAAGAGGTTGAGAGAACAAGAAAAGAAAACTGGAAAAGTAATTCTTCTACTGGACAATGCACCATCTCATCCAGAGACGGATACATTGAATGCAGTTGATGCAAATTTTAAAGTAATTTTTCTGCCTCCTAATGTAACAGCACTGATTCAACCAATGGATCAGGGTGTTATAGCAAAACTTAAAAAGATGTACAAGAAGGAAGTCCTGCGTCGTTTATTGTTGGCTGAAGATGAAGAAAGTGTGGTGGCGTTTTCCAAGAAGCTTAATCTCAAAGACTGCTGCTATATGTTAGCTGATGCTTGGACCACCCTGTCACAAGATAATCTCAACAAGGCTTGGAATAGATTGCTTGGGAAAAAAGAAGGAAATGAAACTACTGCAGTGGACACAAATGATGATTGTATAAAGGAAGTTGTGGAACTGTTTCAAGCAATGCCCGGATTTTCGGACTGTGACAAAGATGATG
The DNA here is from genome assembly GCA_024509875.1 of Oreohelix idahoensis. Taxonomy (NCBI): domain Eukaryota; kingdom Metazoa; phylum Mollusca; class Gastropoda; order Stylommatophora; family Oreohelicidae; genus Oreohelix; species Oreohelix idahoensis. The sequence goes on from JAMPIV010006064.1 coordinate 62,318, forward strand.
CACACACGTGGCTAGAAGATGATAATGATTCTGGTTTTCAGTTTTTGAATGACGAAGAAATTTTGTCTTTTGTGCAAGAAGAAAACCAAATACATGTAGTGACCGATGATGAAGACTCCTCAGAAGTACATGATGTACTTGTAGATTATGAAGAAAACCCAAAACGTCGACCAAGTCCTGAAGAGGCCTTTATAGCACTAGAAACAGCGATGGCTTGGTACGAGCAAGAAGATGACAGCTGTCCTACACAGCTTCTGCTGTTGAAGAGAATGCGGGACTTAGCAGCCAAAAGGAGACTATCCAGTTTGGTGCAAAAGAGGATTCCTCATTATTTTAAATAGTGGGCTACATCTGTGCAAGTACATGTATACGTAAGTTGCGCATGGTTTTGAATCGTTTGTAATGTTATTTTGAAAACATTTCTCTTTCTTAAAAAAACATAATTAATACAAGTAGTACATGCACTGCTGTGTAATAAAAGATTTTGGTGATACGGTGATCTAATACAGTGTGGGTATTATTATTACAGTACAAGTAAATATGTTTTAATGTGTATTTCCCTTGTGATGGTTAATTATTTTTAGAAATACGAGCGTATGTGTACATGTACTCGATACATTATGTAATCCAATTATCCGAACATTTGATTATCCGAACGATGCTCGGTCCCAAGGGGTTCGGATAAATGGAGTTCTACTGTATTTCATAATTTTTGTTGGTTGAATTAATGGGGGGAAAAAATTGATTTCAAGATCTTTAATGTACATTAATATCTGTGAGCTTAATTAGTGCAGCTGCCAGGGGTCTCTGATAATATGGAAATAATAGGACTACTGTTCTCTCAGGCATGCCATACAAGGTGACAGAGGTATGAGGCTGGCAACCTCATCATGTCAAATACATTTCTACAGAAACTGCTGCAAGGAGTACCAGCTGCAGAGGTAGTTCTAAGCTACATAAGGTGCGAAAAGGCATATGATGATGATGACAGTTAGTAAAAGAATTAACAGTAGTAGTTTATCAGATTACCCTGAAGGGCTAAATAAGTAACCTTGAACATAGTTTCTAAAAAGTTCATCATACAACATTTGAAAATATTTGGTTCATGATATTCTTTAAAAAAATTGTGACCAGCATAACAGTTTGATCCAAAAGAATCTGCAGTAATACAAATACAGTTAACAAGGTATGATATATATATATATATACCTGCATAATCCAGGAACAGAGTGTGAAATGTAAATATAAGTGTTTACAAGTTTACATATTTGGAATCTTTATTCATTTTCCTATGAATCCATGCTGGTCATTAATTTGTACATTTGATTGTAATGAAATTCCTTGCATTCTGTGCAGGCAAAGGAGAAAACCAAAAATGCAACCAATAAAAAAATTCATTCACACTATCCTCAGTATCATGTATATGTATATATACTACTCGTCAAAAGTCAAGGGCCACTTAGAAAAACCTTTGTTGAAACCATAAAACAAATCTGATATAAACGTAATTGGTATCAGTCAAAACAGCATTTATTGAATACCAAATTGACATGTCACGTAAAGAAATGGAAACACACATTCTAACGCAATGAAGCTGTGAAGTGTGTCGCCTACCTTTTCAAAAGTCACACAATAGATATTGGACAAATAGACATTTCAAAATCGGGTATGACCACTGTTTGCAGCAAGGCATTCAAGACAGCGTAGACGCATCGAGTCCACAAGGGTCCGAAGAGTATCCTGAGGAACAGCTTGCCATTCCTGAAGCAGAAATGCAGTCAGCTGTGCAACATCCATTGGCAGGGGGGGGATTTGTTGAAAATCTTTGACCAAGGACATCTCAGAGGTGCTCAATCGGAGAAAGGTCAGGTGAATGAGCTGGCCACGCCATCCTGATGATCCCATGTTGCTGAATAAACTCATTCACCACATGAGCTCGATGGGGTCGAGCGTTATCATCTTGGAGGATGGCATTACCACCTATGGCCTCCAGAGCAGGCTGAACAATTGGTCTCAAGATTTCGTTCTGGTATCTTGGGTAGGTCAAGTTGCCTTGGATGATGTAGAGTGGGGTCCTGCTGTGTCTGTAGAAGCCTCCCCAGACAATGACAGAACCTCTACCATAACAATCCACCTCTCGAATTGTGTCATCAGTAAATCGCTCTCCTGGTCATCTCCAAACTCGAATCCTGCCATCATTGAATGACACAGTGGAGCGAGATTCATCAGTGAAGAGAACTTGACTCCATTGTTGTCTTGTCCATTGGATGTGCTCGTGACACCAGGCAACACGGGCTCTGCGATGAGCAGGAGAAAGAGGGATTCTGACTGCAGGACGTCGAGCAGCCAGTCTAAAATCATGTAAACGTCTGCGAATTGTGCTTTGACTGACATTAACGTTTACAGTTTGTCTCAGCTGACATCTTAGAGTAGAACAAGTCACTGTTCGATGGCGCAGGGCTGACAACAAGAGGTACCGGTCATCATGTCTATTGGTGCATCTAAGGTGACCTGGCCGGTGGCAATCCTCCACACTTCCTGTGTCCTGAAATCTCTCCAAAATTCTTTGGATAGTAGAGTGTGACACTGCAAGCCGTCTAGCAACCTCACGGACAGATAAACCACTTTCAACCCATGCTATAGCCCTCATTCTTTGTAAGGTGTTAAGACTTCTTCTCTGTGGCATGGTTTTTGCAAGTGATGAAACTACCCTAAGTCTGCTGATTGTAAAACAAATTAAGAGTGAACTCTGTTCACGAAAAGTCGCCATTGCATGTGGAATGTCAATCAGCACGATTACTTCACCTGTTTGGTTGTACGGAAGTTTGAAAAAACAGATTAAAAATGTGAATTTATGGTCAGCAAACCAAATTGCACGTGATCACCACTGTTGTCGGTGAGTTGTTTTTATGCTTAACGTGCATAGAGGACTGTCAGAGGAAGATATTGCACGCATTTTTACTAAAAACTTCCTTCATTTAATCATTCTATGCGCTTATATTAAGTTATATAAAAGTGTATTGAAAATAATAGGGTGGCCCTTGACTTGACGAGTAGTGTGTATATATATATATATATATATATATATATATATATATATATATATATATATATATATATAATATATATATATATATATATATATATATATATATATATATATATATATATATATATATATATATATATATATATATATATATATATATACGAGGGACGGTCAAAAAGTAATGCCTCCTATTTTTTATGTATGTAAATACTGCATTGGTGTGCAATTTGTAAATTTGACAGGATTCCTCAAACACTCTTCTGCACTGTATATAGCATTACCAACCTGTGTCAGTAACAGGTGGCACCACTGTAACAGTTTAAAAATGGCTGCCAAAGACGTTCAGTTAAAACAACATTATGTCATAGAATTCCTCAATGCTGAAGGCGAAACCCCAATTCACATCCACGAACGTTTGAAGAATGTTTATGGAGATTCAACAGTGGATGTTAGCACTGTCCAACGTTGGGTACATTGTTGTGACGAAGCTGAAGTAGGTCAATCCTCAATGGCTGACGCAAAGCGGACTGGCCGTCCGTCTACCGCAGTGACTCCACACAACATTCATCGAGTTGATGGCATCATTCGTGGTGACCGTCGGGTAACACTGGATGAACTTTCTTCCATGTTGTCTATTAGTAAAAGCAGTGTCCAGAACATCATTAAAGACCTGGGTTATTCAAAGGTTTGTGCACGTTGGGTACCCAGAATGTTGACAAACAGACATAAAGAAACAAGGAAAACCATAGCCATCAACCTCCTGCACCGTTACGAAACTGAAGGAGAAGAGTTTTTATCGAATATTGTGACAGGTGATGAGACTTTGGTTCATTTTTTTGAACCAGAATCCAAGAGGCAGTCAATGGAATGGCATCACACAACATCGCCAACAAGAAAGAAGTTCAAAAGTTCACCATCTGTAGGGAAAGTTATGGCCTCCATGTTTTGGGATGAGAAGGGTGTGATTCTTCTCGACTTCTTGGAACAGGGAAACACGGTGAATGCAGACTGTTACATTGAAACTTTGAAAAAGCTTAGAGATCGTCTTTGGCGACTTTACCTATTAAAAGATCAGAGAACTGCACTACGGCTGCACGATAATGCCACGCCACACACCGAGACCCTTAAACGTGCCGTACGCCAGTGGTTTAGGAAAAAGGACACCAATTTTTACCTTGCGGGGATACATGCCCTTGTGAGAAGATGGACAAAAACTGTAACAAATAATGGAGACTACACTGAGAAATAAATTTTTGAAGTTCAGACTTGGTGCTACATTTCAGTGTGAATTTTATCTGTTTTCTTGCCTATTGAATGAAATTAAACATTACGAGGCATTACTTTTTGACCGTCCCTCATATATATATATATATATATATACATATATATATATATATATATATATATATATATATATATATATATATATATATATATATATATATATATATATATATATATATATATATATATATATATATGTATGTGTGTGATAGGAAACTCTTTACAGAGCGATACAACAGGAAGCAATCTGATCATCAGAAGAAGTCCCCCCATATACTCCTTTACACTCTAAGGGGAGCGGGCCCACTTGGGTCATGACTCCCAAGTTTGCTGGACAGGCTGCATTACGTCTGTTATTCAACTAGTGATTTTGATGCTGCGTTCCATGAGCTATTTCTTATATTGTAAGATAAGTATCTTTTTACTATGGCAGGCTAAAAAATATAATGCTCCATTAACAAATGTATCTTTTGCAGGTTATAATCCAGCATGAACCCCAACCACCATTCCTGTCCAAGCACCAGATCATCAAAATTGGGTGTTTAGGAAAAAAATCTTTTTTTATCTTGTTTTGTAGAAGGTATATATTTTTTTTTTTAAATCTGTAAATATGGTGCGGATAATCTAAAACTTTAAATTGGTGATAAACTAAGAAAAGTGTTGATCTGATGTGTTCAGTCTCTGAGCTTGTAGTCTGGCTTCTAATAAACTTGATTTACCAGGGTCAGAGTCAGTTTTCAACTACTTGTATTATTATTTTCATGTTTATTGTTTTGTTTGTATGATATAGGTTTTGTAATGGAGCATGTGGTTTACTTGCTTGTTTGAGATTTTTGGACTATAGCAGCTGGTCAAGTGTTCTCCAGATTTGACACCTGAAATGTTCGGGCATTGAACGAACAAGGGAAAGTGGCAAACCGAGCAGCAGAAATGAGGGCATATAAGATCGAGGTTCTGGGACTGTGTGAAACAAAGTGGAAGGGGGTAGGCAAGAAGAAACTCATCACAGGTGAATTGGTGCTGTCCTCGGGACATGAAGACAAAAGTTCACACCACAGTGAAGGGGTAGCTCTTATGTTATCTAAAGAAGTGCAGAAAGCACTCACTGAATGGGAAGCCGTAGGACCCAGAATAATAACAGCTACTTTTAAAACAGCTGAAAATAAAATAAATATAAACGTCATCCAATGTTATTCACCAACTAATGACAAAGAAGAGTCTGCGAAAGAAGCATTTTATACCAGACTGCAGGATATTATGGAGAAATTAAAAAGAAGAGACATCACAATTTTGATGGGTGACATGAATACAATGAAAGGAGATAGGTACAGTCAACACCAGCTTTGAAGAAGTCATGGGAAAACATGGGCTAGGAAAAATGGGGAACTATTCTCAAACTTCTGTGCTTTAAATTAACTGGCTATAGGAGGAAGCATGTTTCCACATAAGAGAATACACAAGGCAACATGGATAACACCAGACCATAGAACAGAAAATCAAACTGATCATGTATGAATAAACAAGAAGTTTAGATCATCATTGCAGGATGTAAAGGTATATAGAGGAGCAGATGTGGCATCAGATCACCACCTTCTGATAGCCAAAGTAAAAATGAAACTCGTGAGATGTGCAACAATGCAAAGTTATAGACAACAATTTAATGTAAGAAATCAAGAAACAAGAGACGAATTTACGGTCACAATATCCAGCAAATTCTAAGTGATCCAACAGCTGGAAGAGGTAGTGAATACAGAAGACTACTGGCAGCAAATAAAAACACTATGGAATGAGACATGTAAAGAAACACTGGGGAAAAGGGAACGGCAAAAAGCATGGATAACAACAGAAACCATCAATAAGATAAAAGACAGAAAAAAAAACAAGAAAGCAGATTTAAACACAAGCAAAACCAGAAGTTCCAAAGCCAAGGCTCAAGAAGTGTACATAGAAGCAAACAAAGAAGTAAGAAGAAGTATCAAAAGAGATAAGCGGAAGTATATTGTTGGCAAGAGAGGCAGAAGATGCTGCAGCCAAAGGAAATTTGAGAAAACTGAATAACAGCACAAAGAAGCTGACAGGGAAATACAAGCAAACAAGTTGCTTCATCACCCGTGTGTTACCGGGGCCCGAAAGGGGAGCAAAGAATAGTAACACTGTCCCCTGCCAAGCATGTCGTAGAAGGCGACTAAGGAGGGTTGGGCATGGAGCCGGTTACCCCATCCTGTAAAAAAAAATTTAAACCACAAAAAACTTCAACAAATATGGACAAGTCAAATAAAGAAAATAAAACACAGCCATCCAAGACAGGGGAAGGTCCTCTCGCGGGGAGGCGTATGATGCAACACAGAGAAAGCCGAAAGGAATCTGTGTTGCTGACTAACCTTCTTTCTTCTAGGAGAACTTCCAGATTTGGCACCTGGAATGTTCGGACATTGAACGAACAAGGGAAAGTGGCACAAGTAGCAGCAGAAATGAGGGAATACAAAATCGAGGTTCTGGGAATGTGTGAAACAAAGTGGAAGGGGGTAGACAGGAAGAAACTCATCACAGGTGAATTGGTGCTGTCCTCAGGACACGAAGATGAAAGTTCACACCACAGTGAAGGAGTAGCTCTTATGTTATCTAAAGAAGCACAGAAAGCACTCATTGAATGGGAAGCTGTGGGACCCAGAATAATAACAGCTATTTTCAAAACAGCTAAAAAGAAAATTCATGTCAATGTCATCCAATGTTATGCACCAACTAATGACAAAGAAGAGTCTGTGAAAGAAGTATTTTATACTAAACTACAGGAAATTATGGATAAAGTAAAAAGAAGAGACATCATAATTTTGATGGGTGACATGAATGCAAAGATAGGTACAGTCAATACCGGATTTGAAGAAGTCATGGGAAAACATGGGCTAGGAGTAATGAATGAAAATGGAGAACTATTCGCAAACTTCTGTGCTTCAAATCAACTGGCTATAGGAGGAAGCATGTTTCCACATAAGAGAATACACAAGGCAACATGGATATCACCAGACCATAGAACAGAAAATCAGATCGATCATATATGCATAAAGAAGAAGTTTAGATCATCATTGCAGGATGTAAAGGTATATAGAGGAGCAGATGTGGCATCAGATCACCATCTTCTGATAGCCAAAGTAAAAATGAAACTCAAGAGATATGCAACAATGCAAAATTATAGACAACAGTTTAATGTAGGACAGCTAAAAAATCAAGAAACAAGAGACAAATTTGCGGTCACAGTATCCAACAAATTCCAAGTGCTCCAACAGTTGGAAGATGTAGAGAATACAGAAGACTATTGGCAGCAGGTCAAAACGGTATGGAAGGAGACATGTGAAGAAATACTGGGGAAAAGGGAAAGACAACAAAAAGCATGGATAACAACAGAAACCATCAATAAGATAAAAGATAGAAAAAACAAGAAAGCAGAGTTAAACACAAGCAAAACCAGAAGTTCCACTCATTAAAGATAAGAATGGGAAACTGCTCAGCAATATACAAGAGCAAATGAAGAGGTGGACGGAATATTTTGGGGACCTTCTCAATAGACCAGCTCCACAAAACCCGCCGGACATCCAGCCAGCAGAAGAAGAGCTACAAATTAACGGTGAAAGACCAACGAAGGAAGAAATAAAGAAAGCCATAAAGCTTCTAAGAGATGGAAAAGCGTCTGGACCTGATGGCATTCCAGCAGAGGCCATCAAAGCAGATATCGACACGGCTACAGAGATGTTATATAAATTACTTGGTAAAGTCTGGGAAAAAGAAGAGATACCAGCAGAATGGAAGGAAGGATATCTGGTTAAGTTGCCTAAGAAGGGAAATCTACAAGAGTGCACAAATTATAGAGGAATAATGTTACTATCAGTGCCAGGAAAGGTATTGAACAGGATTATCCTTGAGAGATTAAAGGAGTCCATAGACAAGAAATTGAGAGATGAACAAGCAGGTTTTCGACAAAACAGATCATGTACAGACCAGATAGCCACTTTGAGAATAATAGTTGAACAAAGTCTGGAATGGAATTCACCACTATACATCGGATTTGTGGACTACGAAAAAGCATTTGACAGTGTGGACAGAGAATCACTTTGGAAATTGATGAGGCATTATGGAGTTCCCCTGAAGATCATTAATTTAATAAAGAAAACCTATGAAGACATGACGTGCAGAGTTCTTCATGAAGGACAGCTTACAGAACCATTTGGGATAAGAACAGGAGTGCGACAGGGATGCCTCTTGTCTCCATTTCTTTTCTTGCTGGCAATAGATTGGGTTATGAGATCATCGACAACACACAACAGAAATGGAATCCAGTGGACTCTGACTAAGCAGTTGGATGATCTGGATTTTGCTGATGACTTGGCTCTCCTGTCCCATAACCGTAATCAGATGCAGGACAAATTGAAAACACTCGATGAGAGGTCACAGCAATTGGGTCTGAAAATACACAGGGAAAAGACAAAAATAATGCGAATAAATGCAGGTAATGAAAACAGGGTTGAACTTGAAGAAACACCAATACAAGATGTAGAATCATACACATATCTTGGCAGTAATATAGACAAAGTTGGAGGGACAGACAGCGATATCAAAATAAGAATACAAAAGGCAAGAGGAGCTTTCATTGCATTGGGAAATATATGGAGATCAAGAGAAATAGGATCCAACACGAAAATAAGAATCTTCAACTCAAATGTGAAGTCAGTCCTATTGTATGGCTCTGAGACATGGAGAACAACAAAGACAACAACCAAAAAGCTACAGACTTTCATAAATGGGTGCTTGCGTAGAATAGAGGGATTAAAATGGTATGACAAGGTTACCAATGTGGAACTGATGACAAGAACTGGACAAGTGCCAGTGGAACAAGAGATGAGAAGAAGACGATGGCGATGGATAGGACACACACTGAGGAAACCTGTTGATAGCATTACAAGGCAGTCCTTGTTCTGGAACCCCCAGGGCAAGAGAGGCAGAGGAAGACCAAGAAGTACGTGGAGAAGAGAGTTGGAAACAGAGGTGAAAATGATGAGGAGAACATGGAAAGAACTTGAGATGATGGCACGTGACAGGAGGACTTGGCATGTGTTTGTTGAAGGCCTATGCTCCTTTGGGAGTGGAGGGTTATGAATGAATGAAGTTGCTTCATAAAAGACAAGAATGAAAAACTGCTCAGCAATATACAAGAGCAAATGAAGAGGTGGACAGAATATTTTTAGGACCTTCTCAATAGACCAGCTCCACAAAAACCCCCCAAACATCCAGCCAGCAGAAGAAGAGCTACGAAGGAAGAAATAAAGAAATCCATAAAGCTTCTAAGAGATGGAAAAGCGCCTGGACCTGATGGCATTCCAGCAGAGGCCATCAAAGCAGATATCGACACGGCTACAGAGATGTTATATAAATTACTTGGTAAAGATATACCAGCAGAATGGAAGGAAGGATATCTGGTTAAGTTGCCTAAGAAGGGAAATTTACAAGAGAGCACGAATTATAGAGGAATAATGTTACTATCAGTGCCAGGAAAAGTATTAAACAGGATTGTCATTGAGAAATTAAAAGAGTCCATAGACAACAAACTGAGAGATGAACAAGCAGGTTTTCGACAAAACAGATCCTGTACAGACCAGATAGCCACCTTGAGAATAATAGTTGAACAAAGTCTGGAATGCAATTCACCATTATACATTGGATTTGTGGACTATGAAAAGGCATTTGATAGTGTAGACGGAGAATCACTTTGGAAATTGATGAGGCATTATGGAGTTCCCCTGAAGATCATTAATTTAATAAAGAAAACGTATGAAGACATGACATGCAGAGTTCTTCATGAAGGACAGCTTACAGAACCATTTGGGATAAGAACAGGAGTGCGACAGGGATGCCTCTTGTCTCCATTTCTTTTCTTATTAGCACTAGATTGGGTTATGAGAACATCAACAACACACAACATAAATGGAATCCAGTGGACTCTGATTAAATAGTTGGATGATCTGGATTTTGCTGATGACTTGGCTCTTCTGTCCCATACCCGTAATCAGATGCAGGACAAATTGAAAACACTCAATGAGAGGTCACAGCAATTGGGTCTGAAAATGCAAAGGGAAAAGACAAAGATAATGAGAATAAATGTAGGTAATGATAACAGGGTTGAACTTGAAGATACACCAATACAAGATGTAGAATCATACACATGTCTTGGCAGCAATATAGACAAAGTTGGAGGGACAGACAGTGATATCAAAATAAGAATACAAAAAAGCAAGAGGAGCTTTTATTGCATTGGGAAATATATGGAGATCAAGAGAAATCGGATCCAACACGAAAATAAGAATCTTCAACTCAAATGTGAAGTCAATCCTATTGTATGGCTCTGAGACATGGAGAACAACAAAAACAACTACCAAAAAGCTACAGACTTTCATAAATGGGTGCTTGCGTAGAATAGAGGGATTAAAATGGTATGACAAGGTTGCCAATGTGGAACTGATGACAAGAACTAGACAAGTGCCAGTGGAACAAGAGATGAGAAGAAGACGATGGCGATGGATAGGACACACTGAGGAAACCTGTTGATAGCATTACAAGGTAGTCCTTGTTCTGGAACCCCCAGGGCAAGAGAGGCAGAGGTAGACCAAGAAGAGAGCTGGAAACAGTGACCATCATGCCTGGAGTCTTGTAGGGCAACAACAAATTGATTCCACTTTGCTCGGTCGGTGGCCATCCTTCGTACAGTGCCTCAACTCTGGTTCATTCTTTGCATCTCAGCTTCCACAGTCCTCCGCCAGGTTGTTTTTGGTCGGCCTCTCTTTCGTTTTCCTTCAGGGGTCCATAGCATAGCTGTTCTTGTGGTGGCATCAGGATCTCTTCTGAGGACATGACCAACCCAGCTCCAGCGTCTGCCAGCTATGATGGTGTGCATGTCCTCTTGCTTGCTCCGAGTAAGCAGATCTTGGTTGGTGATGGTATTCGGCCAAAAGATTCCGAGAATTTTCCTTAAACATAGTGTGTGAAAAGAGGATAATTTCAACATTTCCTTCTCTGTAACTCTCCAGCATTCCACACCATAGAGAAGCACAGAAAGCACACAGCTCTGATATAATCTTAATTTTGTGCTTGTGCTGTACTGAGAGGACTTCCAGATGTTGTTTAGACTAAAAAAAGGCTGTTCTTGCTTTGTTCATTCTGTTGTTGATGTCTTTGTTTGCTCAGCACAAGGGTTAAAAAGGTGTTGCTGGCAGTACTAAACAACAGCTGGAATAGAGAAATTGTTCTGCAGGCATGGAAGGAAGCTATACTGATACTTTTACCAAAGAAAGACAAGGACCTGAAAGAACCAAATGATTACAAACCAATCAGCCTATTAAGCTGTGTAGGAAAATTGATGGAGCACATGGTTAATACCAGACTTAAGTGGCACCTTGAAAACAAACACCTATTAACCCCTCAACAAGCAGGATTCAGACCACTGAAGATCAGATCACATATGTAGCTCAAGAAATCAAAGATATCTTCCAAGAAAAAAAAAAACACCCTAGTGGTTAGGGTAGATTTAGAAAAAGCTTTTAATAAAGAATGGAAAGAGGGATTGACAGTCAAACTGCACAGAAGTGGTGTGTGTGGACGAATGTACAAATGGATTTGCCACTACCTTGAGAACTGAATGGCCAGAGTACAGCTTCAAGGACATACTTGTAAAAAGTTTGTATTAGAGCAGGGGTCCCACAAGGGGGAGTCCTGTCACCTACACTGTTCCTTCATACATAAATGACATACAATGCCTCATTTGCAGATGACACAGCCTTGTGGATCTCTGAAGAATATATCACCACTGAAAACATTCGGTTGCAGCAGGCACTAACATCATTAGAAGAGTGGGCCAAAATATGGCTTATGAAGATAAATAAACCACAGAGCTCCAAACTAGCGCTAAACGGAAAAAATTACATTTAAATGAAAATTCAAACTACCTAGGCATTACTTTTGATCACCTTTTGACTTGGGGGAAAAAACAGAAACCGAATGAGATCACGGGAAAGAATAGCAATTATGAAAAAAAAACCTTGCTGGAACAAATTGGGGTGCATATGAGAGAGTGCTAAAAGTCCCATCTCATTGTAACATCACCAGCAATGAAGAGGCTGACAGATTGGCAAAGGAAGGTGGAAATCTACCTCAGCCTGACGCAAACATAACTTTCGAGGAGGCAAAGAGTTTTATCAAAATCAGATACAGAAACAAATGGGATGTAGAACATCCAGGTCACACATGAAATGATACATACTGCCAGCTCAACAGAAGAGATCAAGTGGTAGTCTTCAGACTTCGCATTGGCCACAACAGATTGAGATACCATCTATTCAACAAGCTAAAGATAGGAACGACCGATCCGTGTAACTGTGGCACTGATAAAATTACTGCTGAACATCTGCTTTAAAGTTGCCCAACATATGCGGAATAGAGAAAAAGTATGTGGCCGACTCCAGTGCCATTCATGGAAAAGCTATTTGGAGATTCAAATAGCCTCAGACTGACTACTGCTTTCTTTGAAAACATTCAAGTAGACGTCTGAGAGTGTTCGAAGAAGAAAGACAGATTTGTACTTCCGCATTATATATTACATTTGACAAATTGAAGTATGAGAAAATTGTCAAAATGTTAGAAAACATCAACATAGATGGTAAAGACTTGAAGATAATAAAGAACATTTAATGGCAACAGACAGCAGCTGTAAGAATTGGCAGCCAAATAGGAACATTTCAGCAAATAAAAATAGGTGTCAAGCTGGGAATGTGTACTGTCACCATATCTATTCAATCTGCACAATGAAAATTTAATACAGATGCAGAATGATAGATGATTCATTAAATAAAAAATGTCATGTTGCCAAATCTGATGATGTGGTATTTAATGATAATTCTGTTCACTGATACACAATAAAGAATGGGATCTTGATTTGAAATTTCCAAGATTCCACGTCAGTAAAAAAACAAATTATGGTACCTACTACCACGAAATAGCGGCCCGTGACGTCATGGAATGCTGACGTATTGTGTCGGAAGTACTGTGAATGGCCAAGTAGAAATGTGACGTCCTAACAGTTGGCACTCTACATTTTTTGGCATTAATGACCGACCCTGTTGTACGCCATTTTGAGACCAACTTCTGTATGCTACTCTTTGCCGGAATTTTAGAACCAGAAAACGTTGATGCAACAATTTCAGATGTTTTTTTTTTTTAATGATCCCGTACGGATATAATTCTCAACAATAGCTTTCCTTTCTTGCAGTGAAAACGGCATTGTGATAGACAGTTTATTTAAACACACACGATGGTTTTCAAATTACTCACGGTCCAATCACGGAAAATAATTTAGGTCAATCTAGTACTGTACTACTTAGAACCTTTTATAACCGACAAGCAACCACCGTCCTTTTCAGGGCGAACGAGGAAGAAGAAGAAGAATAACCGACAAGCGTAAATGGGAAAATCCTGGAACAAGTCAAGAGCTACGTATATCTTGGTCATATAATAACAGAAGATGGCAGATGTGAAACAGAAATCAAGAAGAGAATAGGAATGGCCAAAGCTACATTCAACAACATGAAACATATACTGACATCCACACAGTTATCTCACAAATTAAAACTGAGAATCATAAAGTGTTATATATATTCTGCATTTCTGTATGGTGTAGAAACATGGACGATGAATAAACATTTGAAAGAAAGAATTGAGGCTCTTGAAATGTGTATATATAGAAGAATGGGGCATATCTCGTGGAAAGAGATGAAAACAAATAAGGAGGTCCTAGAAAATCTAGGTATGAAAAGAGAACTAATGAGGGAGGTCAAAGTTCGACAGCTAAAATACTTTGGCCACATAAAAAGGCATAACATCTTGCAGAAGACCATAACAGAAGGGAGAGTTGAAGGCAAACGTGCAAGGGGAAGACAGCGCTATAAGTGGGAAGATAACATCAAGAGATGGACAGGAAAGAGTCTATCAGAGTGCACCACCAAGACAAGAGACAGAAGACGTTGGAGATCCATTACAGCCAACCTTCGTTATGAAGATGGCAACTGATGATGATGATGATAACCGACATATTTGTAAACATTGAAAAATCTGGCTACTTTCACTTTGTGAATGGGGCCGCTTTTCCGTGGAACACCCTGTAGTTTCCGTCCATTAGTTTTACGGCATGCTCAAGATGTTAATTGTGCAGGACATTTAGGGATTGCCAGGACAAAACAGGGTTTTGTCTCATTTCTTTTGGCCTGGGGTGACGAGATGTGAAAATCTTTTGTCACACGTGAAAAACTTGCCAAGATGTGGCAGCTAAACGCCCCAAGCATAATGCACTTTCCAGGCGTCAGACATATCATTGCGTCCTTTCGCAAAAATGGCAATCGACCTTACCAGGTCCACTACCAGTCACGTCAGCTATTCTTTGTCAACAAGTTCAACATGTAAATCATCCTCATCTGCCCCCTCCTTATCATTCATCACTTCATCAGTCACCACCTCTTCAGTCACCATCTCATCCAGTGGCGGTTCCAGGGGGTTGTCATTGGGGGTGCTGCACTGTTCATTCATTTAAAATACTATACGGTACATAACACTCACAAATTGTGACCACCATGTAAAATATCAACCCAGACACAAATGATTAGTGTCTTATCTCATCTAAAATCTGTCAAGAACATCTGAAAAGTTATTTTAAAAGTTTACTGCAACTAGGAGTAATCCTTGTCAGTCGAAGCAGTTTCCCGAGTTTCAAACCAGTTTACACAGACATTTATGCTGCTATTTCTCATGTTTAAAATTTTCATTTTAACTTCAGTTTAATTACAGTTCATTGCACTTGGAGCTGTCTTTTGTTGCAGCACTTGTTAACTCTTTGACTCCGCAATTATTTTTCATCCTGTGCCGTAATTTTCATTCGTGATAGTCTAAAAACCACGCTCAAAGCGTTGTTCCGGAGTCAAAGAGTTAAATAAATTCAACCCAAACGCAGATGGCCTCTATATATAACAAGCATTCGCTTATAAGAGGTCAAGGTCACTTGAACTGAAATCGTTTGCAGCACTCCACACGGCTGTTTGTGCCCTATCCACAATAAGGTGTTAGATAATTTTTTTTTGTTTTGTATTCAACCCTTCCGGTGTAACCTCAATTTTTTGGTCTGTCCGTATTATGTATTATAATGTAGTAGAGACAGCAGTATGCAGTCCTTTTCTTAGGGAGTGCTGCAGCTCAACAGCTCATTAAAGAAAGCCGCCACTGATCTCATCATTCATCACCTCATCTGCAACATTTTCAATTTGGACCTGTTCATTCACCTTTGCACGAGATTGAGCTATAGTCGTGACAGCATTTGCCAAAAGCAAATGTTGCTGTTCCCATTTTAAAATATCATCATTAGTGCATTTGTGAAGTCCAGGAATATTTCCCAGGGTTATTCCAGCAATTGGTTTGTCCAACAGGCACCCGAGAGTCCTTCCAGTAAATAAGGTGTATCTAAGAATACTTCAGCAGTCGGATAATATTCCACTGTGTCCCCGATTGTAATGCACTTGACTTCTTTGACTGTGCAGTCAGATTGGTCCACTAATGACCTTCGCACCCCAACAGTAGTGCATCCAGTGTCACTGAGCACTGAAACAAGTTGGTTGTTTACAAAACCTCTATCAAACACTAGTGAACCTGTCCCATCATAAGAGGACATGACTGGCAAAGGATGTCCACACAGGAGCCTAGGAATGCACTGTAGCCGAAACATAGAATTACATTCAGAACAATTAGGACTATTGGATAAGTCCACACTACATGCATTTGCATGAGAAACAACATTAGTATTTTGGACTGTATTATTGTCAATTTGATGCACAACTGCATTGGAACGTTCAGGATTTATAGAACGTCGAAAGTTATTGTTCTGTTGAAAACTTCTGTTGTAATTATTTACATTGTTTCCATAAAATGACATTTGGCCTCTGTTTGACTGGAAATTATATCCACCTCTGTTCCAATTCCTGTTAGGTCTGGAAGATGATTGTTGAGATATATATTCATCATTATATGAGTGAAAATTTCTTTGAGGTTGTTGTGACCTATTATTAAAATTATACCTCCCTCTGAACGATCCAGTATTATTATCTCAATTTAATTGAAAATTTATGTCCATGCTATATGATCTTTGTCTGGGTGGATTGGACATCATAGTTCTAGCTGATGCTACTGGCAATGAATCTTTAATGTCATTCCTGCTAAGATTTCTTCCAGGATATGCAATTTGGTATTGTCATCCAAGATTTTCTACAGCAGCCAACGTTTCAGGCTTTCTCTCCTGCAAAAAGTCACCACTGACTGAAGACAGCACTTTGTCTTTTAAAATTAAGTCAGCCAGCCCATCAAAAGTTGTATCAGTTTTTGACAAATCAACCCATCTAGAAAAGCAAAGCTTAACTAATGAAACAAATTCAGCAAAATCCTTGGCTGAATCAGGCAACAATGATTTCAGTTTCAATCTGTAACCATTTTCCTCCAGTTGATACTTTTTAAGCAATAAAGCCTTCATAGCATCATAATCATTTCTAGTATGATCATCCATGGTGCAGACTGAAGTAAAAGCCTCACCCACTAATAAACTCATCAACCTGTTAGGCCATGTAGCTCTATCAATCTTAAACTCTTGGCAGCATGTCTCATATTGTTGCGATTCTTTATATTATTTGATAAGTAACTTTATGAGTAAACGACTGGTTACTCTGGCCAAGTTCATGTAGGGTCAAACTGCTTGATAACGCATACAGCTATTCAATTATAATATCAGTATCACCACAAAGGCTGAGTGGACATTAAATACAATGTTTAATACGATACACTAGGCTCCATATAAATCAACTTGCAAGCCATCATATCGTATAGCATCACATATATAGTCATCAGTATAGCTCTGTCTCGTCCGTAGCTAGAGCACTGTCCCCGACAGTTTTACACATTTTTATTTAATCAAGGCATCGAAATGCATACTCCCTTTCACAAGAAGATATCAAGTACCCCTCACACAAGATCTTGGAGTACTGATGATGATACAATGTAGGAATATATCACAGAATCATATAAATCTCAGGAGCTCAGACACATACATCCACTCGCCATGAAACACACACCAGAAGCCCCCTTTTCACACAATCTCTTTCCACCTGCCTTGCCTACTGTAACACTCGTCTCACGTAAGCCAGCCAAGCATATCGGCTTAACGTCGCTCACCCGACTTTTCCAGTGACGCGTATAAAATAAACAAAGAGCCCCGCTGAGCTAAACCTTTATTAGACACACTTGTTATGAATTTTAATCATAACACATAGCTATTTAAAAAGCATGAAATATCGTCTATATTAGGATTAAATTTGGGCAAAATTAGTTTTAAAGTAGATGCATGGTCTTTTTTTCCAGCATCATCACCTACTGGATTAACCTGTTTATGTTGAACTTTTAATTTTTCCAACTCAAGTTCTGCCATTCTTTAAGCGTAGGCTAATTCTTTCTCCTCAAGTTCTTGTTGTGCCTTTCTTTCTGCTTGAGCTTGTTGTGCCTGTATTTCTGCTTGAGCATGTGCATGTGCCAAATTTTTCCCTCAAGAGCTAATTCTTCCTGTCTTCTCTTCTCAGCTAATTCTTCTTATCCTCTCTTTCTAAGAGCCTCTGTTCTCTTGCCACGTCTTCTGACCTCTTTATTTCCTATGCATGCTCAGTGAATGCAAAGGGTTTTAAAGCCTCACCCTCCAAATCATAGTCGTTTCCAATCGTATTAAAATACTCCAAGGTAGACTTAATTCACTATTATTGTGACTCCAAATTGTCCAATAATAATTCAAATTGTGTATATATATATATATATATATATATATATATATATATATATATATATATATATATATATATATATATATATATATATATATATATACATACATACATACATATATACATATATACATATATATATACGTACATATGTATGTATATATATATATATGTATGTACATATATATATATGTATATATGTATATATATATATATATATATATATATATATATATATATACGAGGGGCGGTCGAAATGTTTTGCACTTTACTAAGGACAAATCGTTAAGACAGGCGGGATTGCTGTGTATCATTGTAAAGACACACTATTGGTTTACATTTCCCGCGCGTACATGGCGCGCGCGGGGTGCCGTGTGAAAGAGAAATTGGCGGAAACTGGTTCAGTTGTGTATGAAGCGGTGTCATGGACAAAACGGAGGCTCGTTGCGTAATCAAATTCCTGCACCTGCAGGGCAAATCCTTACTTACTTAGTCGTTCCCCTTCTACCGTGAGGTGTAGAGGTTTGGAAGAGAGAGCGCCAGACCATTCTATCAGCTGTCTTCTTCCTGGCCTGGTTCCATTCTAGTCCTCGGTCCTTCAAAGATTGTCCAATGTTGTCCTCCCAGCGGACTCTGGGTCGTCCTGGAGGTCTGGATCCCTGGCTCTTTGTTTCCCATGCTTGTCGTGGTAGCCGATCTTCTCCCATTCTGCAGACATGGCCAAACCATCTTAATTGGGACTGTTCTACTTGGGTCTGCAGGGGGTAGGATTTTAGGCCTTGACGTTTGAGTCTGGTTGCGTACCATGTCTCTTCTTGTTACTTCAACCACCTTCCTCAGATACCTCATTTCTGAGGTTTGGATCTGGCTTTTATGGGTTGTAGTCATTGCCCATGACTCGCATCCATATGTCAAGACTGGGACATAGGTGGAGCGGTATACAGCCATCTTCGTTTTCTTACCAACCTCTTTCTTGCTGAGGAATCCACGATTTATGGCCTGAAAAAGTCTCCCAGCCGCTGCTTTTCGAGTGGCCAACTCTTCTTTGATGCCTCCCTTTCGGTCTATAATAGCTCCGAGATATTTAAAGTGGTCGACCTGCTCCAGGACCTGTTCTCCCAACTTAATCTGATGTTTTCTTTCTTCTCGTGATATCACCATGGATTTTGTTTTAGAGCTGCTTATGACCATCCCTCTCTTCTCCAGCTCTTCCTTCCAGACTTGCAGGTTGGATTGGAGATGTGCCTCTGATTTAGCAATCAGGGCAACATCATCAGCAAATGCCAGCTCCGAAATATAGACCTGTGCAGGGCAAATCCGCAAAGCAAATTCATGATAGATGTTTGCCGTTTGTAAGGATGTCTGCCCTTCGTATGACACTGTGAAGCGTTGGAAAAGTCCCTTTCAAACAGGACACAGCAGCGTTCAAGATGAACTAAGGAGTGGCAGGCCGTCCATTGCAGATGATGTAAGCAACGTTGAAAGAATGGAGGCCCTAGTCCTCTCAGACAGGCGCATAACTGTCGAGGAAATCATGGCTGAGTTGGGACTAAGTCATGGGACCACAATGAAGATTTTGCATGAGCAGCTTTACATGTCAAAGGTGTCCGCTAGGTCGGTTCCCCGCTTTCTTACACCATTCCAAAAGGAGCATCGAGCCGAAACATCCGCACAGATGTTGGACATTTGTAATGCTGTCGAAGATGACTTTTTTCGTAGACTGGTTACTGTGGACGAATGTTGGGTGCATTTCTATGACCCCGAGACTAACAACCAGAGCAAACAATGGAAACATTCCTGTTCGCCACCACCAAAGAAGGCAAAGACGGTACCCTCTGCTGGAAAGGTCATGCTCACCGTCTTTTGGGACTGCCGCGGGGTAATACTCACCGACTACCTTCCTCGTGGCCGTACTATCAACTCCACGTACTACCAGGGCCTTCTCCAGAAGTTACGAGAAGAAATGAAGCGCAAAAGACGCGGGACGCAGTCCAGAGGCGTTCGTATACTTCAGGACAATGCGCTGGCTCATGCAGCTCTCTTTCTTTAGATATTTGATGTTGTCAAGTTTAATGATAATAAACAACAAAGAAAACTTAAATTTGTGTGTTGGTCAGATCCATACCCAATTAACCGTAGTTTTTCACGTTTGTGTGTCTTGTTGTCACATAGCTGTGTGTGTGTAGTTAAACTTATGTCTATATTATAAGGCGGGAAAGATTGTCTCGTACTAAATTATAGTCGTATAGATAGGATGGAATAGAGAGACTTACTCATTCCATAGACATATCTTCTCCTTAAACTATCACCTGTGAAAAATCTCTCACACCTCTCTTCTCATGTACTTATCAACATCCTTTTTACTCAAACGGGCCAAAAATAACTCTCAAACCTATCCGTACGACAATGCTCATTACACGAACGCCAAGGGCCTCATTGCCATTCAGAAATGATCAAGAAACGAGACATCCTTTTGTTCAGGCAGTAGATAACTAAGCAAGTAGTTTAGTATCAGAATTCATTCATCATCATCATCTAGTATAGAATTATGATTAGAGTGCGTATTTTATGTATTAATTGCCACCTTCTCTTCCGGGTATAGTTATAGTTAGTTGTCATTTTATTTGTATTATTTTAGTTGGATGTTGTCCTACATATAGTAATTCAATAAATTTTGTAATCATGTTTGCGTTCCCAACACAAGTTTGTTACATAAATAGAAACGGAAAGAAAGTGTATGAGAGACGCATATTTCTTCTTTCTTATTCTTCTATTCACTCAGAGTGAGAGAGGGGTTGGGGCTAATGAGCTAGAGAGGGAAGGACCGATAGATTAGTAGAGGCAATAGTGTCACGGGATTCTGAATCACTGAGTTTGTATCCTGGGAACTTATCCCACTTTCTCAAATTCGCCTTCCTCTGGCTCTACCGTCTATCTTTACCCGGTTCCCAGGCATGTCTGCGCCATTGATAACTCCTGTGCAACCAAGATCAACTCTCCCTGGTTAATCCTTCGGTTAACCATGTGAGACGTGTGTGCGGGTAATTTATCTCCCGGCACGTCTTGAGCCAACAAAAATATGCAACACTGACCAGGCCCTTCTGTATTCGCCCGCGATAATCTTCAGCAAAGCTATGAGCTGCGCCATTGATAGTGTGATTTATATCATAGACAAGGAGTGTCAAAATGGTTGAAAATACAAACACCTGCTAGGTAAGAGCAGAAAGAAATGTATAGACCTGGAAATTTCAGGTAATAAAAGCAGTACAAAAGTGTAACTGATTACTGCCGTAGTAAATGAGAGATGGAGAAAAGGGCGCCCCGATCCAATTATTATGTGACATATCTATCTATCTATCTATCTATCTATCTATCTATCTATCTATCTATCTATCTATCTATCTATCTATCTATCTATCTATCTATCTATCTATCTATCTATCTATCTATCTATCTATCTATCCCACGCAAGTGTAATTTGTTCTAAGTATAACTAATTTCGTCTGCAGCTGGACGTATACTCCCTGGGTGTTGTACTCTGGTGTCTGATATTCATGAGAGAACCATCTTTCAACAACGTTTATAAATCCCTACAGAATAAGCCTGTCATATGGACCGTCCCTCGGCCTTTAAGGTATACAAAAGACCTGTCATTATTCGACGTTTTCATTGTTGCCATTAAATAATATCTTACCCTAGCTTTTTTTTTCTTTCATTCGTCGTCTTCATCTGACATTTACTCCTTTTTTTTCTATTTAATCTGTTTTTAAACACCTCATTTACTTTACTGGTTCTTCTACATTTTGTCTACCTTTCAGCTCTTCCTTCAAGCTTACACTGATTGGGGTTTACTATCGAGAAGGTCCCCAGTTTCCTGCTCTAAGGTCTCGATTTAATTTCTATTCTTGACAATTTTCAATTCCACAAACGCTAAGCAGACCTGTATCTCTTCCTGTTTTTCACCAACCATCTCTTTTTTGCAACCACTTTTGCCGTTTGCCTTAATATATTCTTTATGTAAACATAAATGACAAAACTAGCTGATTAATTTTGTAAACGTATAATTAATTTCATTTTATTGCATAGCTACACTAGTATATACAAACAAAACCCTTAAAGCTAAACGTCTCATTACATGTGTGTTTTGATGTCTCTTTAGGTGATGTCTAACGTCCATGTTACAGCCTAACCCAGTCAGCAGACCTTCAGTCACAGCTTTACTGAACAAGTTACACAGCCTCAACTTCTGCAGGTACCTAATTGACAGACTGTAAGATCGTGTATTTTGATGTGACTTCTTAAATATCACGCGTCTCTGAGGTATGTAAACGTACAAACTCGTTTATAAAACGTCGCAATTACTTGATAGCGAGCTCTATAGAATTCTTATTCTACGGGAAGACCATTACTTCTGTCTTTTAGCCTTTTACTCTAGTGCTGTTATGTTTATGTTGTATCACTATCGTTCCAAAGTGTCTTATTTATCAGTTTCCTCTAATAATATTTATCTTTGCGTGTTTTTCAATATGTCCACTAACTGATATTCTTGGCATATCCTCAAAGAAACACATAATATTTTCTATGAGTACAGATCAGGTGAAATGCATTTTTTCCCAACGACCTCTGGTATTTGGTTGCCAGTTCTTATATCTTCCATGTTGTCAATACATGTTTCCAAGGTTGTAACAGCCGCGGGTTGTAGCGAGGATAAGCTCTCACTGCAGATAAAATACTTCTATGGCACGCGCCTCAAGCAGCCTCTGACAACCAAGTCCAGCTCCCGGCCTTCACGTGTGGCTCAATTTGAGCCCAGCGGAACTGTTTCCACTGACGGGAGAAGGGGCAAAGGCGAGCGACTGGCGCCTTAAAACCATCCGCTTCGGGCAGATAGGGCTCGTGATCCTTGGTTGGTAGTTTATCTAAGAGAAGGAACTCTGAATTCAAACCACCGCTGCCTTGCAGGAATATTCATTTACGGAATTGGTTTTGGGAGTAAACCCTGAGGATAAATCCGGAGTCGGAGTCCCTAAGGCAGTCTAATGTTAATTCGACATTATTCTGGCAACTCCTGCGACGTGGCTGGTACCAAACTGTATCGGCTACTGCCGTTCCTTTGGATCTGCCGGCTGCGTGGAGAGGGGGAACATGCTGCATGGGCAACAGCTTGATCTCCATTATAACTGCCCAAGCTCGCACCCTGGAGAGGACAACACTTTTATTGGCAATGCTGGAAACTGTGTTGAGATCCTTAATAAAATTAGAGAATGCGGAGGAAGGCCTTTTGCGGTAGAAAAAAAATCGCTTAATACAAAACTAAAATGGTTTGCGGTAAAAAAAAATCGCTAACAGGTGAGAATGGATCAGAACGCCTGTTAACGCTCCGCCTGCAAACTAGCATAGGTCCCATCACCCTTGTTAGTGTGTATGCTCCTACTCTGTACTCTGCCTCAGAAGCTAAAGATGAGTTCTACGAGAATCTAGCAGCAGTCATCAAAAGCATACCTAGGCAAGAACAGCTTGTTCTCCTTGGGGACTGTAACGCTAGAGCGGGTGCCGATAATGTTTCATGGCCTTCATGTCTGGGCAGGTTTGGTATTGGCAAGATGAATGAAAATGGACAACGGCTCTTAGAGTTGTGTGTCCACCATGACATCTGCGTGACCAACATCTACTTTCAGACAAAACCCCAGCATAAGGTGTCATGGAGACACCCACGATCCAAACACTGGCACCAACTGGACCTGATTCTCGTCAGAAGGCCACTTCTCAGGTCTGTACTCTCCACGCGCTTGTACCATAGTGCAGACTGTGATACAGATCACTTTATTACACATAAGGGAGGGAAACATGAGGCCTGATAACATACCTTTATATTTGTTTCATATTAAGATACAGATCACTCCTAGGTTTGCTGAAAAATCAGAGCACAACTAAGAAAACTCTATCGTGTCAGGAAATCACGCATTGATACCAGCATGATGTCAGACCCTGTCATGATCGCTCAATTTACTGCGACCTTCAAGAAATTACTCTGTAGCCCTCAGCATGGTGTTACTATTACAGAGAACTGGGAGCATCTACGTAACACCATTCAAAGTACTGCACTTGCCACCGTTGGTAGGAAAACGGCAAAGTCAAATGACTGGTTTGATGCTTCATCAGATGTGATGGCCCCTGTCACTGAAGCTAAGCGCAGTGCTGCGAATGAATACAAACGTTCACCGAGTGCTAGAACCCTACAGATACTGAAGTCTACGAGAAGCAAAGTTCAACAAACTGCTCGACGCTGTGCGAATGACTATTGGCTCCAGCTAAGTGAGAGCATCCAGATCACAGCGCAAACAGGTAACATTAGACGGTATGAAGAAAGCACTTGGTCCCAAAAAAAAGTAAGACGGCACCGCTAAAAAATATCAGCGGAGAGAAGCTAACCGATAAGGGTAAGCAGATGGAGAGGTGGGTCGAGCACTACTCTAAGCTTTACGCTAGAGAAAATACCGTTACGCCTGCAGCCATTGATGCTGTCAAATGTCTGCCAACTATGGAGAAGCTGGATGCCGAACCAACATTAGAGGAACCCAACAAGGCCATTGATAGCTTGGCCTCTGGCAAAGCACCAGGCAGTGAAGGGATTCCTCCTGATTTCAAATGCTGTAAGAGCACGCTATTACATCCCCTGCATAGGATACTGTGCCAGTGCTGGGAAGAGACAACTATCCCTCCAGACATGCGAGATGCCAAGATTGTAACATTGTATAAAAATAAAGGAGACAGAAGTGATTGCAATAACTACAGAGGCATCTCTCTTCTCGGTATTGTTGGTAAGGATTTTGCCAAAGTCATCTTAATGCGACTGCAGAAGTTAGTTGAGCGCATATATCCAGAGTCACCGTGTGGATTCCGAGCTGGTAGATCAACAACAGACATGATCTTCTCTCTCCGCCAGCTTTAGGAAAAATCAAGAGAGCAGAAAAGACCTTTATATATCGCCTTTATAGACCTCACAAAAGCATTTGACCTGGTTAATAGGGATGGACTCTTCAGAATCCTCCTAAAAGTAAGCTGTCTTTCTAAAATGCTGGAAATGATAAAGTCATTCCATGACGACATGAAGGGAACAGTTCAATATGCTGGAAGCACGTCACAGTCCTTTGACATACGAAGTGGCGTTAAACAAGGCTGTGTTCTGGCTCCGACCCTCTTCGTAATCTTCTTTGCCTTACTCTTGAAACATGCATTCAGAGATGCAACTGAAGGAATACATGTATGTCTTCACGCAAGGTCAGATGGCCGTCTGTTTAATCTTTCAAGGCTGAAGGCAAAAACAAAAATCAGAAGGGTCACTATAAGAGACTTGTTGTTCGCTGATGATACTGCAGTCGTCACTCAAAGCCAACAGGAGCTTCAGAGCTTGATCAATCGCTTCACTAAAGCATGCAAGGACTTTGGCCTCACAATAAGTCTAAAGAAAACGAATGTGCTGAGTCACTTTCTTGCACACTCGCACCCGACCCGAACAACAATAAAACTTTGATTCTAAGGCAAGGGCTGTATTTATTCATTCAACCCCTTCAGTGACCCAAACCCACAAAGTAAACTAATGAACAAACATTAAACAAACATCAAACACACATCCAACCAATGCTCAATTGCTAATCTGAAACGCAAACAAAGCACTGACTAGTTAAAAATCATAATACGTAGTTAAATAATGAGAAACACCATGCTCTCACCCGTCAAAATGTCCTTCTTCCACGCCACCTGAAACTTTCAAATATCATGCTCACACACTCAGTCCATGCATGTCGTCTAATGAGACTAGTATGGTGTTGTGCATGAGGCTGGCAATCTCAGCAAGCAACACAGATTGCTACCGAAACCACTACTACAAGAGCATCTGAATGCTTTGTGCGGTCTCCATGCGGGGGCCAGCCACATTGATGGCCCCATGCTCCACCAGGAAGCCAGCCACACTGGTGACTCCATGCTCCATAAGGAGGCCAGCCACATTGGTGGCCTTATGTCCCATAAGGAGCGAGAAGAGACATAATTTGTTAACAAGTGGACCCACGTGCTCTCATAAGTTATCCGACACATAACAATAATTAAATAATAATGAAATGGACATACAATAATATTAAACGATATGTACAAGCATTACTCTCCTTTATGAGAATGTTACCATCTCGCAACCGATCCACATTAAAATACTTTCCTACATTGTGAAGCATGTCGTATGGGACGACTGGTGCGCCTGGCAACAAGCGTATCGTATATAACCACTACAATATCATCTAAATGCTTCTTGTAGGCTTGTGATGGACACCAGCCGCATTGGTGTTTCCATGCTCCGCAAGGAGCAAACAGAGAAACGCCTCTGTTTCAAAGTGCCTTACGCACAAAGGAGTGGCATTGGGCTCACCAGAAATCGAAATACCTATTCTCACCTCAAAGTAACCCACTAAAAATATACAGTAGAATTATAATCAGTTATCTTGAAATACACTAACTAAATTACCTTTAAATCAAAGAATAAACTAAAATTACTCTTAAACTAACAAACGTTATAATTAGCCCACTGCGCTCTCAAATAATAAATAGCTTAACATCATTGGGCTTATAGCACGTGGTAACTAAGAATGTTAATGCCGACACACAGGCGTCATCTTTATGCGCATTAACACATAGTTGCCGGCTGCCATCTTACCAAACAGTTAATACGTACTATCTCAATTTCATTCTCTGATATCATTTATGTCCAGTTCCATGAATGAAATAGGTTCCTACTATATCCTTACAGCCGTCATCTGGACTTAACGCGACTAATAAAATATATCGACACATTATTTTCACTCACTGTCACGAGTTGGATTTAAGTTAGAGTTATGCCTGAGTGTAGGACAAGACCCTAGTATGAGAAAAGACTAAGATGATAGATTTTTTTGAGGAATGATAGTGAATGTAGTAAGGTGAGTCTATTGGCTCGAGGATGATAACCGAGATTAAATCTTCCTCGCCAAATTATGACTTCAAGAATTGCTATAAACTCACCCCCCACCCTCTGACTACCTTTAACAACTAAAGGAGATAAGGTTAAACTAATACCACAGACACCACTATACAGACAACAATTAAGAACTAAATAGTGCAGGAGCTGATCCAGTGAACATGAATAAGTTTATTAAACAAATCAACATAAGTTAATAACACAGTAACAATTATATATATCGTGCAAGGTTGCACTGACCTGGAAAACAAAAATAATCAATTTAAATTTAAGCACCAATAAAATTTAACCCAATCTCTTTCACTCCTTCATTCACCCTGCTGGGGAAAAAAATCAGAATGATTAAATGGTTTCTTACTACCATCTAATTTAGTGGGGCATCACTATTACACTATTATCTCTATTGTCAATGGCTGCTGACACTGCAAGAGGACTATCTGCACAGCTGCTAACACTGTCAGCAATAAACGCCTCCTGGCGAAGGGGCGACCGACCCCAACCAGGCGCGTCCACGGGTGGCGGATAGTGGAACGACCTCCAGATATGGTGTGTCAGCTGCGAATTAAGTCAGCATAGCTGGACGAATAAGCAGTCACGGACCAAACGGCGATGTCCTCCCAGCAGGACGGGGAGGGGTAACAGGTGGCACTGATACCCCCACTGAAATCCCCCATATGTCCTACGACGGGTGCATCAAGCGAGTAAGAGCCGCTATAAGCTCTAGCCACGGGGAAGGTAAACCTCGGTAAACAAACCAATCTGCTGCCTTGCAGCTACCACCGGGAGATGGAAAGGCTATGGGAGACAACCCTGAACAACAAACACAACCCGGCCTGCCGAAGACGGAGTGTGTTAGCTACGGCGCAGACACCGGGAAAAATTAGGACACACACGCTTTTGCGGTATGGAGTCATGCGACAATCTCGACTTACGTCATGGCGTCGCTCCTATCAGCTACAACCGGGGAGGAGCGGAGCCGGGCCCCTAGCCTCGAAAGGGCCCACCCAAGCAACCGGTGCCTTTGCCAACCAAATGGTCAGGGGAAGGCAAAGTAGAGCAACTGACCAACCAACCCACTATCTTACAGTGGCTCAATGGAATGCAGAAGGAGTGAGGAACAAGAAACCGGAGTTACAAGAATTCCTCAGGGAAAATAACATTGATATAATCTGCATCCAAGAAACTCACCTAAAAGATACCCAACGATTCTTTGTACGTGGATACCAATCCTTCCGCCAAGACAGGGCAAAAAGAACTAAGGGAGGAATCCTCACACTGATTAAAACCTCAATCCCAGCAGTAGAGACACACAGATCTGGTGAGGACGAACTTGAATACATAACAGTCCAACTACTGCTGCCCAGTGGAGACTTAATGATCACAAACTGGAACAACCCTCCAACCACAACTCTGGAGCTACACAAAGTGAAGCTTGCAGCATCGAGACACCTCATTATGGGTGACTTCAATAGCCACTCACCCAGCTGGGGCTATAACGCAACAGATCCAAGAGGAGAAGAGGTGGAAGATTGGATGGTAGAGAATAAACTAATTCTAATAAACCAACCAGAGGATAAGCCCACCTTCTATTCCAGAGTATGGAAAACAACGAGCACACCAGATCTTGCTATGGCTACAGATGACATACATCGACTCACCACCAGAACAGTAAATACTCAACTTGGGGGTAGCGACCATGTACCAGTCACATTACAGATATCTGAGATAAGAAGTGCAGGAGAAATCAATATGTCTCCTAGCTGGAATTTCAAAAAAGCAAACTGGGGATTTCTGTCAGAACATTGCCCACTCAAATAACATCAATAAAAACATCTCCATCATCAGTGAGGCAATCATCCAAGCAGCAAAGAAGTCAATTCCACGAGGTAAACGACGAGACTACAAACCATACTGGAGTGACAACCTGGGAAAACTCCATAGTGAATTAAACAAAGCACGGGAAACTATGGAGCAAAATCCCACATTAGAGAACACACAGAGGCACAACAGCATAAAACAAGCTTTCAATGAACAAAAGAAAGCTGAAATCCAAAGGAGCTGGCACCAGAAGACTAGCAGTCTCAACATGGAAAAGGACTCAAGCAAGCTATGGAATCTGACAAGAGTGCTAAATGAAGAAACAACAACCAGCTACTGTAAGACTGTCATCAAGGAAAATGAAAAAATACCACACAGGAAAGATGGCAGCAAACATCCTGGCAGATTTCTACAAGGAAGAAAGCACCACATCACTTTCACATGCACGGATCCAAGAAGTACGTAAGGAAGTAAAAGAAAAACTGAAGCACCAAAACCCAGATATCTGCATGAAGTCACCCCTTACTATGAGAGAACTCAGTGCTGCCATAACAAAACTAAAGAACAGAAAAGCTCCAGGAAAAGATGGCATCACAAATGATATGATCAAGAACCTTGGACCTGTAGCCAGGCACAAGCTCCTCCTAATCTTCAATCAGTCATGGAGTACTGGAAAATTTCCAGATCAATGGCGAGAAGCAATCATTGTTCCCATCAGAAAGAAACAAAAGGAGAAAACAAGCAAGTCCAGCTACCGACCAGTTAGCCTACTGAGCTGTCTGGGTAAGGTAATGGAAAGAATGGTGAACTCAAGACTACTGAAACATCTGGAAAAAAAAACCATCTGCTTGATAACACACAGTCAGCATTTAGGAAAAATCGCAGCACCGAAGACCAACTAGTATATCTAGCCCAGGAAGTAGAAAATGCCTTTCAGGAGAAAAAGAAAATGCTGGCGGTTTTTGTAGACTTGACAAAAGCCTTTGATAAGGTATGGAAAGAAGGACTCCTCCTTAAGATGCTCAACAGCAAAATTGAAGGGAGAATGTTCAACTGGATACGGGACTTTCTTCGATACCGCACAGCAAGAGTAAAACTTGACGGGAAACTGAGCCATCGCGTCACTCTACAACAGGGTGTGCCACAAGGAGGAGTTATCTCCCCCACACTTTTTATCATATATATAAATGATATTGCAGAGAAACTGTCCGGGCATATCTCCAGGGCTCTTCATGCTGACGATTTTGCTGCCTGGTGTGCTGCTGAACATTTGCCTACTGCGAAGTTCAGGATGCAAGCAGCGCTAAATACCATCGGTAAATGGGCATCAGATTGGGGAGTACAGATAAACCTCTCCAAGACAGTAGCAACCTGCTTCTCTCTGTCAAATCGCCGAGAAACGATTAAACTGCAGCTAAATGGAAGTGAACTTCCAATCGAGGAAAACCCAACATACCTAGGAGTCAAGTTGGATAAGAGACTCACCTGGAAGCCGCACATAAAAGCAGTAGAACAGAGAGCAATAAGAAAGCTCTCTATTATGAAGAAACTGGCTGGCACAATTTGGGGGGCAAATACCAACATACTTAAAAAAGTCTATACAGGCACAGTCAGACCTGTACTTGAATATGGCATGTCAGCCTGGGCCACAGCATCTAAAACAAACACAGAATGTCTAGGGAAAGTGCAAAATTCAGGCCTTAGACTAATCACTGGAGGGATGAAGACTTCTCCAATCCAGGCAATGGAGCGATACACCAACATCCGCTCTCTTGATGACAGACGTAAGGAAAAGGTATTCACTCACAGTGAGAAGCTTCTACGAATGCCAAGACATCCAATGCATGCCAAACTCCATAGTGTGACAAAGAACAGGCTGAAAAGAACCAGCTTCCTAAACATCTCCAAACATTTGCATCGATGCCATGAAGACCTCCTCCCAAATCGATCTACTGAGATTGAAATGTTAATTGATTACGAGGAGCCAGACGACTGCCATGGAAATATATCTATCATCACAGAAGTCCCTGAAATAAAAAAAGAAAGGCCACCTGACCCCTCAAACAGCTAAAAACTTTGGCTCAAGAAATGATTGAAGAAAAGTACAACCCGAAGGAGTGGACACATGCATACACAGATGGATCTGCTGAGGGGGCAGTAAAGAACGGTGGAGGAGGCATTTTTATAAGATTCCTAAATGGAAAGATCATCCGAAAGGCCTTCCCAACTGGAAAGATCTCCTCCAATTTTAGGGCAGAAGCTATGGCACTACTGCAAGCCCTGAAGATCCTCACCAGACCTGAACAGCAGCCACAAGCTAAGATAGTAATTTTCACTGACTGCAGATCATTACTGGAATCAATACAAAACACCAGAAATGATAACATGATGAATGAGATCAGATCTGAGCTTAACATCATCCAAAGGTCATCAACCATTGCCCTTCAGTGGTTACCTGCCTATTGTGGAATCGCTGGTAATGAGAAAGCAGATGCTCTATCAAGAAGTGGCAGTAAAATGGAACAATACAGCCACCCATTGCCCTATCGGGAAGCAAAAACCATCATCCACAACAAGTAAAAAAATCAGTGGAAGGAGGAAGGGGATATATACAGCAGAGATGACCCAATCCACCACCTAAACAGACACCAACAGACGACAATTTTCCGCCTGAGAACTGGTCACTGCAGATTACTTGGACATCTCTATCGCCTCAAGATATCCCACACGAATGAATGCCCTTGTGGAACTGATATCCAGACTCCAGAACACATTCTCCAGAACTGTCCAACCCATGATAAATTGCGACGTGCGACCTGGCCAAAAGGTGATGAGCTCCAGCAGAAGCTATGGGGCTGTCGCGCCGACCTGGAAAAGACTGTGGACTTCGTCCTGGCGACATGCCTGCAGATTTAGCATGACTACAAACCGAACGCAGAAGAAGAAGAAGAAGAATAAACGCCTGTCACGAAATGGTTTTAGGCTAGAGACTGTCTACGTATAGTGACAAGACCCTAGTGAGAAGAAAGACTGAAAAGATAGATTTAGCAGAAAATGATAGTGAAATGTGAACAGTTGACACTATTGGCTCCGAGGATAAGAACCGAGGTTGATTCTTCCCTCGCCACTTCGGACGTCTTATGTGCTATAATGTCAACTACCTCTAACTACCCTAAGGGGATAAGGTTATATCAAGATTCACATACACCACGATACAGACAACAGATAGCTACTGTACGTAAATGAAATGACTGATCCAAACTATAATTTACAAGTTTTATTATACACACAAATAAGCAATCACATACATGTCAAAGAATCAAAATGCAGTGTAAGCACTCCTGGAAAACAAATTCATCAGCTGTCCTCTGCTCTGCTCTTAAATAACTTGCTCTCAGTTCTGCCTATCTGCTATAGCAACTGTCAACTGCTATACTTGGAACAAAACTGTATCAGTTCTGCCTATCTGCGCTGCCCTCTGTAGAGAGTATTTTCACCCTTTCTCTCTCCACAAATTCTGGAATTGATGACTAAGGTTTAAAAGAACCTCACTGGATTCTATACTGGAACTGTAGCTGGTTTTTCCTAGCACCTATGGATTTACCTGCCCGCTCCCCTCTCTGGGTTCAGGCCTTCGGCTTTATTATGGCCGGGACGAAGCTAAATAATTACGACAACGCTGGCAGCATGCCAAATTTGCGTGTGTAACAAAACAAGCTCAGCGCTCAGGATTTATCCACCAAATCCTATTTCACTTGAGAAATGTCTTCCCCTTCCTGGGAAAAACGGGTCCTCTATTCTTCTTCCGCCTCTGGCAAAATCTCACCTCCTTCTCGGTCTCAGATGCCAATTCTTGCCGGGGGAAAGTTATTGGTACTTTCGCTCTACCCCACAGAGCCGCGATACCTGCTGTTAGACAGAAAAAATGCAGTAGCTAAACAAACACAGTAATAATACATCTTTATAACAAATAGCTCCCTGACTTTAACCTTCAAGTCCCAAGTCTTCAACACGTAACTCCCCTACTCTCTTTCCGTTATGTACCACCATAAAAACGTAATCATGCCAACACAGTCCTCTCCTCTACTGTTCCCTTCTCTACCTGAGCCCCAAAATAAACATTGGCTGACCCAGATCGTCTTTGTTCTGCCTGAATAAGTCCGAGCGACAACAATATTTCTCACTGTCTCGACCTGTGCAGACGTACTGTGGCCCACTTCTTACGCTGACCCTACCTGCAGCAATGTTTACCACCAATAAACTAGATCTCACTCTAGAAATCATTACATCCCCGTACAGTGATATTAATCACCTCAAAATGAAATAACATATTATTCCCTTAACAGAAATAAATTTCATCTCCGTCTTCTGAGTACACAGAACAACAATACGTAATACCCGTATAACCCTTTTTTTCGCTAGCATCTATATGCCGTCAAAAGTTATACATAACTCCAGGTTATCATTTGAAAACCCCATAGTTCAACCACATGCTACAATCTTACAACCACGTGTTTTACATAAATATTCATTAATGATAGCACCTACGTGCTTCACTCCCCCTCACCCCTCTGAACCTCGTCTCGAATAAATATTCAGTAACTAACGCACCCACGTGCTTACAAATTCCACCTCTTCACATCCCGTCCACATAATGATGTGTAACTATATAAAAAGCTAGCAGCATTAAACTCTCCATAAAATCACAAATACACACGCTCCCGCCCTTCTGTAAATTAATATAATTCGCCGATGCCGGTTTCTCTACAGGCCTACTTTGCAATAATACAAAGCACGCCCGTGGCATCTCAACTTTCAAACCATCTTAAATACCGCTATTCCTGCAATACGGAAAAAAATGAACCTCTTAAGTTTCTCAAGTCTATCACTAAGATAGTATTTGATGGCTCTGAAGTTACGAATTAATTTAAAAGTAACTTCCCAAGAAACTAAACTGATCGGCCTAGGACTAGAAAAATTAAATAAAGTACCATGCTACAATTATGCTTACCAAAACTCTAATTTTCCCACTGAAAGGCAATCGACAATTTTGCACTGGTACACGGCTGGCAATTTTATCAAAGAGAACCAGACTATGAAAATCAGTGAGTATTTATAGCCGAATCCCCCACGCTGCCCTAGCCTGCCGTCATTGGCGCGGCTTTGTTCTAGCCCAATGATTTCAAATGCCGTTAGATCTCGGCCAATCAAAATTGTAAACAATGCTGATGCAACCGGTTACTGCT
Organism: Oreohelix idahoensis; assembly: GCA_024509875.1. Classification (NCBI taxonomy): domain Eukaryota; kingdom Metazoa; phylum Mollusca; class Gastropoda; order Stylommatophora; family Oreohelicidae; genus Oreohelix; species Oreohelix idahoensis. Next base: position 96,614 of record JAMPIV010006064.1, read on the forward strand.
AACCCCTTTAGACAAAGAAACGGGATTAAGCTCTGCCCTCTACTGTCTAATTGAAGCAAAAATGGCCGAAATATATATAAAATCCCGAAAATGCGTCTAGCTGCATGCCATATCTTTATAAAGACTAAAACTGGTGCAATTCTGATCTAGGCTCTATAGTCTTTCTTCTAGAATAATACTGCAACAATTGCCTATACACCAACTCTAAACGCCACCTACTAGTCATAGAGAAGAACAATAAAGCAGATGAGATCAAACTCCATCGTGATCTCACTCTGAAAAAAAACGTAAATAATAGAAGGAGAAGAAATATGGGGTGGATTACCTGTAATCCCTCCTAGAAATAGTGAACAAATTGCAAATGGAAAAAGACATGGGCCATTTGAAAGACAGAATCTCAGTACTTCATCACAACGCCACTAAGTCAAACTCTGAACTGCTTTCTAATAGACTTTTATAACTCTAAGGCTCAGAGGCTACCCTCTAAGAATAACATGAGACTCTACAGGTCCCTGATATATTTTCACTCTATCTCACTCCTTCTCCTGCCTTGCTTCTCTCGTTCCGTTTCACCGACCGGGAATGATATCCCTCTCTCCTGGTTCTGACTTCTACTCTGATGACTTCTGAAGATATTGACTCGGCACTTGCCGTAAACTGTAGAATATAGATTGTCGAATGTAGACTATAGAGGCTTCACTGTTGGCGAAAAATTGATTTTTACTTGCCCGGTTAACCCTCATTTGGGTTTAGGGCCGTCGGTGGGGCCAATGTATTCAGAGCCGATACCCACCGCGGTACAAGCTCTTACGCCTCTAGCGTTTTCCTCGACTTTTCTCTCCTGAGAAGACTGGCTACCTTTGCCAGCTGTCAGGAACAAGATTTATTGGCAACCCGAACTACAGGCCGTGACCAATGCTGTGGACACAAAATGAAATGCCACTATGATACTATGATAGGAAACTCTTTACAGAGCGATACAACAGGAAGCAATCTGATCATCAGAAGAAGTTCGACAAGTGTTTCGGCCCGATATACTCCTTTACACTCTAGAGGGCGGGCCCACTTGGGTCATGATTCCCAAGCGTCTCAGCCTCCTGTTGTCTTGTATCGAAAATGAACCCATTTCACTTATGGTAGCAACTTTAAAATCCACACCTCCGCCAGCCGTAGAGGCAATTGTGAAAGTAACAAAGAGAAGACAAATTATTCCGTTCGTTCCGTCGTACACACTGAGACACCATCGCGAAGCCGCCGAGTCTAGCCACTGCGCGTTCGCCACTGAAATTTTGATACTTACACCCCTTATAGTATACACCGCCTGTCGCCCCTCAGTCACAGCACGTTCAATAGTACATCAAAAAACTCAGCGTCTTGTGGCTTAGAAAAATTCCTGGTGTTTTCTGTACCGCAGCATTTATTGTCACGATTTCCATTGCCCATTGCGGTTGTTCCACAGCCAGCCTGATGCCTTTTCGGTAGTTTCACTAAGCCTCTTCAGTGCCCCTGTTCTCAACTGTCCCCTCAGCCCCAACAGTTTCAATAGATCATACACTGATGCAGCCACAAGCCCTCTTGCGCCCACTTCAACAGCCATGACCCTTGCAGTGAACCCATCGTGTCTCAGATCGGCGGCCAGAGCTCTATACTTGGCCGCTTTGAACGAATGCTGCTCGTCTAATCTGGATTCAAATGGTACGGTCAGTTCAATCAGTATGACCTGAAGCGTTGCTGAAGAATGAAGCACTATATCCGGCCGTCTCCGCGATTTTCTGATACTCTCTGGATATGCCCCCCGTCCAGGTAGGTCTACCGCCATCTCCCAGTCGTTTGCACAGTCAAGAAGAGATGGTAAACTGCTACCAGGTTTACTCGGTTTGGGGTGTGCTGACTTTCCTGCCCTCAGAAAGTATGTTTTTGCGGTGCTCGGCCTGGGTTTGCTATCGCCTTCATCCTTGCTAGATCTATTGTCGCAGCAAGCTCATTTAGCACTTTGTTATGGCGCCAGGTGTATCGCCCTTGCCCTAATGACACCTTACACGCTGAGAGCACGTGTTCAAGTGTCTGCCTCCCCTGGCACAGGGGGCACTGCTCATCATCCGACTTTCCCCATTTCACAAGGTTGGTGGCCGACGGCAGCAGGTCATACAGTGATCTAACAACGAAGCTGAGCCTAAGAGGTGCCATATGCCATATATCATTCCATGTCAAGGTCCTCTGCATGGCTCCTTACCATGTAGTCCATTGGCCTTGTTGGACCTGCTGCACTGCTTTTTGCAACCTCTTATCATTCTCAGCTGCTCCTCGTATCTCGTGAACTACCATGTCTCTGCGCTCCCTGCTTGATGCCTTGGACCACCAGCGGATGTCTCCATGACCAAATCCCCGTCTATTTGTTTGTGTGTATCCGATTCCCTCCCTCAGTTTGAGTGACTCTTGGGCAGCATCAACGGCTTCTTCCACTTTCCACTTCCTTCCCGTTTTTGGTGTGGGCTGAATGGACTAAACCACGTCATCAGCTGACTCGCGTAGCATCATTGCAAGCCTTGCCTTTCCAACTTTGTACTCTTCAACAACTGACTTGAAAGGAAGCAGAAGTTTTGACTTTTTGCAGTACAGTGCTACATCTGACAGACCTGGTGGTACCCCTAGCCATTTTCTCATGATACTTGTTGACCTTCTTCTCTATAGCTTCCACTGTACTTATGCTTATTTCATATATAAGCAGTGGCCACAGCATCTTCAGTATTAACATGAACTGGAGGCACCACCGTTTGAACTTTCCCAGGAGTCTGCTTTGGTCTATGGTCTGTAGCCCTCTGTCTGCCATTTCTATTGTCTGTTGCACTGCCTTCGAGTCTTTTAATGAGGCATCATACACCCTGCCAAGACTTTTAACAGGTTCCTCAATGACAGTATGGATTCTTTGGTTGGAAACCATGAATATGACCGTTGCTATCTTCCCTTTCCTGACTGAAAGGCTTCTCGACTTCTTGGGTTTGAAGCTCATTCTGCACCAGCTGACTAGTTTATCCAGGCGTGCTAACATCCTCCGGGCCTGATGTTCATCTGATGTCAGAATTGTTGTGTTATCCATGAATGCTTTGAGCGGTGGCATGTGACACATTCCACCGAGCTTTGGACCTATAGCCATTCCTTCAGCCGCATTGAGGATTACCTGCATAGCCATCACGAATAGTATCGGAGAGATGGTACATCCCATCGCAATTCCAACTTCAAGACCAATCCACTTCGTTGTGTACTCTCTGGTTGAAAATCTGACAGCAAACCCTGCGAAATACAGCTTCAGCATTGCTGCAATCTCTTGTGGAACATGATACATTTCTAGGGCCTGCCACAACATCTGGTGTGGAACGGATCCATAAGCATTCGCTAGATCCAACCAAATTAAACGGAGGTTTGTTCTGTCAGACTTTGCCTTTTGGATTGCTTCCCAGATCATTGTGGCATGATCTAGACATCCTGGTGTACCTGGGATACATCCTTTCTGAATGGTAGTGTCAATGTACCCATTTGCCAGGAGGTATGTAGTGAGTCTTTTTGCCATCACTGAGAAGAATATCTTCCCTTCCACATTAAGTAGTGAGATTGGCCTGAACTGACTGATGTCTGTGGAATTTTGCTCCTTCGGGATGTAGACTCCGTTCGCCTTTCTCCATTCCTTGCTTACAAGCTGGATTTTCCACGCATTCTTCAGTAAACGGAGCAGTCGTTTGAGCACCTCAGGGCATCTCTTATACACCACATATGGAACAGCATTAGGACCTGGAGCTGACTTGCACCGAGCTTTCTAGACAATGCTTTCTACCTCTTGCACCGTTGGGGGCTTGGTGTTAAATTCAGCTCCTGTCTTACTCGGCCATTTAAGACCTGTCATGCTGCTGAGCGGCTCATCTTTGCGACCATCTGAATATGTCATTCTAAGGTGTTCTTCCAGGTCTTCTTTCCTAATGTTTAGGGTACCCGACCGTGGCTGCTCAAACAGTTCTTTGGCAAACTTGAAGGGCTTCCTGAAGAATTTTCCCTATCCCTTCGAGTTTTCCTTTTCTTCCTGCACAATCTTTCTGCTCTACAAAGGGCATTATGTTGGCCTTTCAGGTGCTCCCAAACCTGTCGTAACCCTTCCTTCTCTGTGGCAACTGCGTTCTTGAACAGTTTTCGGGCATGCTTCTTCTGTTTCCTGATTTCTTCTATTTTAATTTGTCTTCTACTTTTTCGTGGTGGGTTACTTTCCCTTGCCTTGGACACTTAGTCCAAGAAAGAATTCTCTACCACATGTACTCAGCACTGTGGATTGACTCCTGACTGAGTTCTTACTAACGTCTTATCGTCGAGCTCGAAGATCTCCCCGATGACCTAACCCCTTTTTCGTTCTGTGGATTTTCATTTCTCTCTGAGTAGAGAATTCTCTACCACAGGCACATGGAAAATCCAGCCGTTGTTCAGAGCTCGAAGTCCGTGTAACGGGTCTGGTCGATTCCATTGAGGCGCCTGTGGATTCATCATTCCCCCCCCCCCCCCCCCTTTTGGGTGAATCTTGGGGGCATCTATCATTTTTTGGGTCCTGTAGCAATTGAATACAGCTTACGGTGTGCTAACCCGGTCCGCCGGTTTCTAGTCTTTCCATCTGTACTACAATACCAAATCACTCTCATATAATAAACTTACATATTAGAACACATACAGTTGATGCTTCAGTCACCCTCAAATCTAGCACAAACATGTAAACACCGAAAACGAAGACTGCTCCCCCTTTTCCCCTTCCTCTTGTGCACGACGATACATAAATATTTACTGACCCCGGGTCAACTACCCCCGACTACCACCCTGTCTTTCTAGTAAAATCCAAACGCTCTGATCAAATACTGATTATGCACAGCTTGCCTCAGCCATTAAACATTTCAACCTTTTTAGGGAAACCCTCCCGTGCTAGGCCTACTTTAACTCTGTAAGGGGTCCCAATTCCGTTATCTTGTTTACCCAAATACAATAAAATACACAACGTTTACTGCACACCCGTGATTAAAATTCACCAATACATTTATATATTACATCTCTATGCACAGAAATATATATCTCTATAGACAATATTTTCTAGGACTCATTAAATCACATTACAAAAAAAGCAAATACTACTATGCATAATATTTAATTACACAACCACTTAAAGGCACCATAAAATACCTTGCACAACTACCCAACGTGGTTACACTGCAATTATTATAACTCCACGGATAGGAAAATATTTAATTATCCCCTCTGTCCGTCCTGAATTCCTACTCAAATAAATCCCGGTAACCACGTGATTAAAATTATCAGAATCCGTTCCCGTATATTTATATGAGACTTACCAGACTCAAACTCTCAATGAAATAAAATACACGCGCTTCCGAATATTCTGTAAATTAACATAAATCAAGGATGCGTGTATTTCTTCAGACCTTCTATTAAATCTACAGAGCACACAGCAATAAAATATTTTTAATCACTCATGGACACTACTATCCTCGAAGAAATAATTGATGGCGTTACAAGTTACTTTAGTTTTAAATAAATTACACTTGAATGGGCTAAGACTATTAGAGAAACGTAGCTTTAATTACCACTCTAATTTAAATCATAGACATACCAATACTGCGTTTCTTCCGCTTCAGAAGCAGCAATACTGCTTGGTTGCACGGCCGGGAATTTTCTGCAGACAAAGAGACTTCGAATAAATCTTCGCCCGTATATATCTTTAATTTGCCCACGCTGACCCAAGACCGACTTGATACTTGGCGTCCTGTTACAACGAATAGAATTATGGAGAAATCTAAAATTATCCCTGTGCTCATCTTCTAAATTTAGAACCTATGAGTAACCCGCTACTTCTAAACGCGCGCGTCTTCTGTCCCGTAACATTACCTAACATTACCCGTTTGCGCGAGCAGAATTCAATGCGATTCGCTCTAACGTAAGTTGGACGTTACCTGGGTAGTGGTCACTCACCCCTTTCCCCGATTTACTGGGTAGGAGTTACATCACGCTCAAGCCTACCACAATAAAAATGACCGCGATAAATTTTAACTAAAGCAAAAATTGAATTTCAAGATCGCGATTATCTAGAAAACGGAAGACTGGTACCATTCAGTACTAACTTACAGTAATCATAGCGCAGTGGTCTATGGTTCGATCCCCAGATGAGGCGGGAATTTTTTAGGCCACAAACGGCTCCTGGGTCAACCCAGCCCCAAATGGGTACCAGAGCAACTCTGGGAAGGTTAAGGCGGTCGGCGTGATGCCGACCACATCACCCCTAGTGTGCCGACGGTCAAGATAATATGGGCCTAACACCATATTCCCAATATGCCTCAATGGGCGTGTAACGGGTTCCTTTACCTTTACAGTAATCCCTATAGAAAAAAAACCCGCTATTACTTTACCTACAAAACCATACTAAACACCCTACTATTAGAAAGAAGAAGACTACACTCCAATCTTTACTAGAGAGAAGACACAAATGGCAAACTCATATAGTTAACAAGAGGAAGGAGACTAGTGCAGCTCTTATAGTTACAAAGAGAAACCAAAAATGGGGCCTGTTGAAACCCAAATCACAGTAACTCTCCACACTCATCTATAACTTTAAAACTAATAATAATGTCCCAAAAGAAATCTCCTTTGGAAACACATCTATCTATTCTCTCATTCATTAGAACCGAGTCAAGCTGAAAATAATTCTAAAGCTAAAGGAAAATAATCTAATCTGCTCTAAAATCAAACTCCCGTGTCCTCATACCCTGTGCAAACTCCTGCTGACTTTGGGTGTCTTCTCATATCTTACCTCTACTGCGAATCTCACCAAACTGCCTTCGGCCTGTGGCGTGCCCGTATTTTATAAGCCAAATAACCGCACCACGCAGGGCTGGGGTAGTGATTTTTGCTTGCGCATTCGCAAAGCGGTAGGCACGTGCTGCACTATTAACTTCAGTTTCTAAACTCACAAATATGAACTTCATGGAGATTTTGGGGCGTTTATTATGGCCCTATCACATATCTCTCTCCTGAAAATGTTGTGGTCCCCACAACCTATTTTCCGCCATTGGCCCTGCGCCTGATTCTTTCTGAGCGGCGAATCTTGGGGCTCAGATTCTGTAGGAGGTACCAGCCTGTCGGGAGACCCTCTTGGTCGTCATGTTCCTCGTCACACGTTGTTAGGCTGGCAGCTGCTGTGGTTTGGAAGATTCGTCTACTTGTGCAATGTCGCTGCTTGCTTGTGAGTTCGCCTGTTCAGTACATGCAGTTGTCGACCTTGACGGGGGATTGCTTCATCGTGTTTTACACTCGTTTTCCGTTCAGTGCACGCAGTTGTCGACCTTGGCGGGGGATTGCTTCCATCGTGTTTTACACTCGTTTTCCGTGGACGTCGGCGTGCATTCCCTCCTATCTGTTTAAGATGCGTTTCCTCTTCTGAACATCGACCACTTTTCTTGGCGCCCTTATGATGACAGTTGTCACGGCTATATCTTGGCTTGCACTCTATAGGTAACCTATTTGTGGCAGTACGTTTAGGGAGGGAGCTCTTTGAGGGACAAGCTGATACCAAATGCTCTGTGGAATGGCACTTAAAGCATCGTTTCGGAAGCGGGCCTTGAGGGCATTTGGCAGCCATGTGGTCTGAAAACTCTCCACAATTGTAGTACCTCAATTTTCTAGGCTTCCTCTGTGTCATGGGTCGCCTCCCACTACCTTTACATTCCTGGCCGCCAATGCCGCATACAAATACTGCTTCAATGCCCTGAACAGATGGTTTGCTATCTAACTCTACTAGCTCGTTTCTCGCCAGACTAAGGAATCTCTTTCTGAAAATCTTGGTCTGATGTACAAATACATCACCACCTCCATCATCTGGCGTAATAAACTCCCACCCGCTGTCGACACTGTACCACTTGCAAAATCCTTGTCGCCTTTTTGGGGCATCTGTGTTTTTAGTTACCTCTAGATCACCGCTTTCCTTGTAAGCAACCTGACTCTCACCTACAGGAAGGTCTAGTTATGGTTCCTGCTCACACACTCCCTCGTTGTGCTTTAGCTGTTTCCGCGGTTGGCACCATGTTTTCTTTCTTCGCACCTTTTTTTTTTAAATAAAGTTTTGCCTCGTTTTGGCAAGGCGCGTCCCGTTCAACCTAATCGGTTATATTAGGGCACATGTCCAAATATAAAAGACCGATAGGTCTGTTCTTCGCACCTTCTTTTGTGCTGGCGAACTGGTCTGTGATAGCTGTGCTAGCTGGGACTTTAGGCGAGCTACTTATGCTTCGAGGTCGTCCTTATCAGTGGGAGCTTCTACACTGGCTGCCTGCACTTTGTCTCAGGTTCTTTGCCTTTCCAGAAAAAAAAGCATAGTCCCTAACTTCCCTAAATGAGACACCAGGATTCTTTAGCACATGTTCCTTCACAAATGCCCTGTTCAGATCATCTGTAAGCTGAGCAACAAAATGATTCCTGAGTATGGATGGGTCCGCGGAGCCAAGCCTTTCTTCACCCATGTTGTATTCAATCTCAGAATTAATTCATGCAACAGGTGAGAGAATTCCGTTACTGGTAAGCTAGGCCACTGACTCATGGCATAGAAACCCCTAGTCATCTCATTTAGTTGTCACTCACTGTGGCTTCATCCACTATTTCGAGTAACTTCTCAGGGCTGGCCTTGGCTCCGCCACGTATCCGTCATTCCCTAGAGACCCCTGGTGTAACATTATTCCAGACGATGTCTAACTTATCCTCAACAGTTAGGGGCCCTACCTTCTGTTACCGCTCTATTTTAGCAGTAACGTCCTCTGTAGTAGGTATTCATATAGGTGAGTAATGTCGTAGGTATTAGATCCCGTAAGACTGGCACAGAAGAAAAAACCAGTCATTGGCCACCACTGATAACGTATGGGTGAACGTTGTTGATAAATACAGGTTGATGGATGATGATAAATTCTTACATAATGCAAGATCCCACTCACAAACACACAGGCTCCTTGTAGAGGTCGCGGGCATCACAACCCGTTGCGACCATAGATAAAGTCTACTCACTGAAGCACAAACGCCACACAGGCTAATTATAAATTAGGTCGGGAACTCTCGCCTCAGGAGATTCACTGATACGTTAAGTCCTTGATATATATATATATATATATATATATATATATATATATATATATATATATATATAGGCCACGCCCACACATGGCTATTTATGATTGCTTTACTACTGCTTTACTGACAATGTGTCTGGAATGTTGAAGTGAGTGTGTTGTTGTTGGTACAGTTGTTCACATCACAGGTACGCACACAGGAGTCATGGAGCGTGAAACAACTGGTGACATTTAATCATGGTTTATTACGACACAACACACTTACGTTAACAAAGCCGACTGAAATCGAAGACACAGTTTACATTAAATCCTATCCAAACTCTCCCTACACCTGAAATAAAGGCTTGTAAATACACCGCAAATAATGGCCTGTACTCTTCTCATTATATAATGGTCTGTCATAAAATCTTCAATAACTCAGCGCTATAAGGACTGCACATACACGGCAGTTACAATAATGATCAAGGCCTCTATAAAGTTATAAAGTACTCACTTCTTAGACTCTGCGCTATAACGACTGCACCCACGGCAGTAATAATCATGGCCTATAAAGTACTCACATCTCAAACTCTGCGCTATAACGACTGCACCCACGGCAGTAATAATCATGGCCTATAAAGTACTCACATCAGTAATAATCATGGCCTATAAAGTACTCCAAAAAATCTATGGCCTACACCAATCTTGGCCTTATAATAGCTTCACAAAATCCACACTGCAGTTTACAAAATACGCTGTACACACAGCAAAACACTAGTCGATATTTCTTAATCACCTGCGCAGGCATACACTTCGAAAACATCAGGGTTGACCATCTCGGTCAAACACACAGAACTGACTGCCCGGGATCACACATCTCCCGCTCAAACAGTCACGAGACTCCGCTGTTTTGAACACAGACTATAATACATGCGGCTTAGCCGCGAGAGCTATTCACCCCACAGCTCAAATATGAATAGCGTTCACCACGCTTTCTAACTTTCTGTCTTCTCGAACATACGAGAAAATTCTGCTATCATATATTTAAACAAGCATCATAGCTAATCAAGCATACAAGCGCCGCAACCCAAAATTCACTCTGTCCAACAAGCATTCTAAAGATTTACTTCCCCTCCTTGCGGCTTTTACCTCTTTCTCAAACTCTTGCCAAGTGGGGCCTTAGTCTTCACCAAGTCGCCTTACCTCCGGCACCGTCACGAACCTTGTATATTACCTTCACATGCGCACCGCTCTGGCCCTTTCCTTGTGTGAGGATTTCTTCACGGGAGCCACCTCCAGCTGTCGAGGTGCTCCCAGGCTCTGACCGGCCTGTTGCGTCTGCGCATTGAGATGCCATCACTGCTCTAGCACTAAATTTGCACCACTGATGCACCCATCACTGGTATTAGACCTGCATCCCCGTGCTCCTCTCTGCTCGGAACACGTGTACTCCAAGAGGCCATCTCGTTGCAAGACTGCACTGCTGGGTGTTTACAATATTTGCTTGTTTGCTGTCGGCTCGGTGTCACTGTCTGCCTATCCTGCCGACAACGCCAATTGTGATAGGGTGGGCGAGGAATGATGATGCTGTTGTGATATGTAATCACTTTCTTGCACACTCGCACCCGACCCGAACAACAATAAAACTCTGATTCTAAGGCAGAGGCTGTATTTATTCATACAACAATTTCAGTGACTCAAACCCACACAGTAAACTAATGAACAAACATTAAACAAACATCAAACACACACCCAGCCAGTGCTAAATTGCTAATCTGAAACGCAAACAAAGCACTGACTAGTTAAAATCATCATACTTAAATAACGAGAAACACCAGGCTCACATCTGTCAATCTGTCCTTCTTCAACGCCACCTGAAACATTCAACTATCATGCACACACAATGAGTCCATGTATGTCGTCTAGTGAGACTAGTATGGTGTTGCGCATGTTGTGCATGAGGCTGGCAATCTCACCGTGTAACACAGATTGCTATCGAAAGCACTACTGCAAGAGCATCTGAATGCTTTGTGTGGTCTCCATGTGAAGGCCAGCCACACTGGTGGTCCAATGCTCCATCAGGAGGCCAGCCACGCTGGTGGCCCTATGCTCCATAAGGAGCGAGAAGAGACATAATTTGTTCCCAAGTAGCCCCACGTGCTCTGATAAGTTATCCGACACATAACAATAATTAAATAACAATGAAATGGGCATAAAATAATATTGAATGATGAGGCTGCTGTAAAACTGGTGTAGTATGATAGGAAACTCTTTACAGAGCGATACAACAGGAAGCAATCTGATCATCAGAAGGAGTCCCCCCATCTGACAAGTGTTTCGGCCCGATTACTCCTTTACACTCTAAGGGGGGCGGGCCCACTTGGGTCATGACTCCCAAGCGTCTCAGCTTCCTGTTGTCTTGTATCGAAAATGAACCCATTTCACTTACGGTAGCAACTTTTAATCCACAACGCCAGCCGTGGGGGCAATTGTGAAAGTAACAAAGAAAAGACAAATTATTCCGTTCGTTCCGTCGCCCTTCACAACTAAGGACACACACTGAGACACGAGCGCGCAGCCGACGAACCTTAGCCACTGCGCGCCGCACGCCACTGAAATTCTGTACCTGACACACTCCCTATAGTATACATCGCCTGTTGCCCCAGAGTCGCAGCCCCCTCACTAGTACACCATATAAACTCAGCGCTGTGGACTTAGAAAAAATGTTGGTGTTTTCTGTACCGCAGCGTTTACCGTCACGATCTCCATTGCCCACTGCGGTTGTTCCACAGCCAGCCTGATGCCTTTTCGGCAGTTTCGCTAAGCCTCTTCAGTGCCCTTGTTCTAGACTGTCCCTTCAACCCCAACAGTTTCAATAAATCATACATTGATGCAGCCACAAGCCCTCTTGCGCCCACTTCAACCGCCATGACCCTTGCACTGAATCCATCGTGTCTCAGATCCGCGGCTAGATCGCTATACTTGGCCGCTTTGAATGAATGTTGCTCGTCTAATCTGGATTCAAATGGCACGGTCAGTTCAATCAGTATGACCTGAAGCGTTGCTGAAGAATGAAGCACTATATCCGGCCGTCTCCGCGATTTTCTGATACTCTCTGGATATGCCCCCCGTCCAGGTAGGTCTACCGCCATCTCCCAGTCGTTTGCACAGTCAAGAAGAGATGGTAAACTGCTACCAGGTTTACTCGGTTTGGGGTGTGCTGACTTTCCTGCCCTCAGAAAGTATGTGTTTGTGGTGTCTGGCCGGACTTTGCTTTTCGCTTTCATTCTTGCCTGATCTATTGTCGCAGCAAGCTCATTTAGCACTTTGTTATGGCGCCAAGTGTATCGTCCTTGCCCTAATGCCACCTTACACGCTGAGAGCACGTGTTCAAGTGTCTGCCTCCCCTGGCACAGGGGGCACTGCTCATCATCCGACTTTCCCCATTTCACAAGGTTGGTGGCCGACGGCAGCAGGTCATACATTGATCTAACCACGAAGCTGAGCCTAAGAGGTGCCATATGCCATATATCATTCCATGTCAAGGATCTCTGCAGGGCTCCTTCCCATGTAGTCCATTGGCCTTGTTGGACCTGCTGCACTGCTTTTAGCAACCTCTTATCATTCTCAGCTCCTCGTATCTCCTGAACTACCATGTCTCTGCGTTCCCTGCTTGATGCCTTGGACCACCAGCGGATGTCACCATGCCCAAATCCCCGTCTATTCGTTTGTGTGTATCCGATTACCTCTCTCAGTTTGAGTGACTCTTCAGCAGCATCAACAGCTTCTTCCACTCTCCACTTCCTTCCCGTTTTCAGTGTGGGCTGAATGGACTTAACCACGTCATCAGCTGACTCGCGTAGCATCATTGCAAGCCTTGCTTTTCCAACTTTTTACTCTTCAACAACTGACTTGAAGGGAAGCAGAAGTTTTGACTTTTTGCAGTACAGTGCTACATCTGACAGACCTGGTGGTGCCCCTAGCCATTTTCTCATGAACTTGTTGACCTTCTGCTCTATAGCTTCCACTGTACTTGTGCTTACTTCATATATAAGCAGTGGCCACAGCAACTTCGGTATCAACATGAACTGGAGGCACCACAGTTTGAACTTTCCCAGGAGTCTGCTTTGGTCTATGATCTGTAGTCCTCTGTCTGCCATTTCTATTGTCTGTTGCACTGCCTTCGAGTCTTTTAAAGAGGCATCGTACACCCTGCCAAGACTTTTAACAGGTTCCTCAATGACAGTAGGGATTCTTTGGCTGGAAACCGTGAATATGACCTCTGCTATCTTCCCTTTCCTGACTGATAGGCTTCTCGACTTCTTGGGTTTGAAGCTCATTCTGCACCAGCTGACTAGTTCATCCAGGCGTGCTAACATCCTCCGGGCCTGATGTTCATCTGATGTCAAAATTGTTGTGTCATCCATGAATGCTTTGAGCGGTGGCATGTGACACATTCCACCGAGCTTTGGACCTATAGCCATTCCTTCAGCCGCATTGAGGATTACCTGCATAGCCATGACGAATAGTATCGGAGAGATGGTACATCCCATCGCAATTCCAACTTCAAGGCCAATCCACTTCGTTGTGTACTCTCTGGTTGAAAATCTGACAGAAAACCCTGCGAAATACAGCTTCAGCATTGCTGCAATCTCTTGTGGAACATGATACATTTCTAGGGCCTGCCACAACATCTGGTGTGGAACGGATCCATAAGCATTCGCTAGATCCAACCAGATTACATGGAGGTTTGTTCTGTCAGACTTTGCCTTTTGGATTGCTTCCCAGATCATTGTGGCATGCTCTAGACATCCTGGTGTACCTGGGATACCTCCTTTCTGAATGGTAGTGTCAATGTACCCATTTGCCAGGAGGTATGTAGTGAGTCTTTTCGCCATTACTGAGAAGAATATCTTCCCTTCCACATTGAGTAGTGAGATTGGCCTGAACTGACTGATGTCTGTGGAATTTTGTTCCTTCGGGATGTAGACTCCGTTTGCCTTTCTCCATTCCTTGCTTACGAGTTGGGTTTTCCACGCATTCTTCAGTAAACGGAGCAGTCGTTTGAGAACCTCAGGGCATCTTTTATACACCACATATGGAACACCATTAGGACCTGGAGCTGACTTGCACCGAGCTTTCTGGACAATGCTTTCTACCTCTTGCACCGTTGGGGGCTTGGTGTTAAATTCAGCTCCTGGCTTACCCGGCCATTTAAGGCCTGCCATGCTGCTGAGCGGCTCATTTTTGCGACCATCTGAATATGTCATTCTAAGGTGTTCTTCCAGGTCTTCTTTCCTGATGTTTATCGTACCCGACCGTGGCTGCTCAAACAGTTCTTTGGCAAACTTGAAGGGCTCCCTAAAGAATCTTTCCCTATCCCTTCGAGTCTTCCTTCTCTTCCTGCACAACCTTTCCGCTCTACAAAGGGCATTATGTTGGCCTTTCAGGTGCTCCCAAACTTGCCGTAACCCTTCCTTCTCTGTGGCAACTGCGTTCTTGAACAGTTTTCGGGCATGCTTCTTCTGTTTCCTGATTTCATCTATTTTAATTTGTCTTCTACTTTTCCGTGGTGGGTTACTTTCCCTTGCCTCCCTCACTCCGAACACTTTGCGACAGTGCAGATATATTATGTCGCCGAAGATTTCCAGCTTCTTCTCCAAAGTTAGCTGCTTCAGGCTGTTATCCAACTCTTTTGCCAAGGCTTCGTCCAGCTGTTCCCAAAGCCCTTTTGCACTGGCAGGTGGAAACTTTATTGCATCTCTCTTCCCGTCCAAGAAGTGTGTGAGATCATCATCTGGCAGATCAACTTGAATGTACTCAGCACTGTGGATTGACTCCTGGCTGCGTTCTTCTAACGTCTTATCCGTCGAGACAGAGCGCTGTTGATCTCCCCCTGATGACCTCCCACACCCCTTTTTCGTTCTGTGGATTTTCATTCCTCTCTGACTAGAGAATTCCCTACCACAGGCACATGGAAATTCCAGCCGTTGTTCAGAGCTCGAAGTCCGTGTAACGGGTCTGGTCGATTCCATTGAGGCGCCTGTGGATTCATCATCCTCCCCCCCTTTCGGTGAATCCTGGGGGCATCTATCGTTTTTGGGTCCTATAGCAATTGAATACAGCTTACGGGGTGCTAACCCGGTCAGCCGGTTTCTAGTCTTTCCCAGTGTCATCTGTCTTTCCAGAAGTCAATCGGTCTTTTCCCGATCGTCACTGGTTTGACCATGCAACTATGATAGGAAACTCTTTACAGAGCGATACAACAGGAAGCAATCTGATCATCAGAAGGAGTCCCCCCATCTGACAAGTGTTTCGGCCCGATTACTCCTTTACACTCTAAGGGGGGCGGGCCCACTTGGGTCATAACTCCCAAGCGTCTCAGCTTCCTGTTGTCTTGTATCGAAAATGAACCCATTTCACTTACGGTAGCAACTTTTAATCCACAACGCCAGCCGTGGGGGCAATTGTGAAAGTAACAAAGAAAAGACAAATTATTCCGTTCGTTCCGTCGCCCTTCACAACTAAGGACCCACACTGAGACACGAGCGCGCAGCCGACGAACCTTAGCCACTGCGCGCCGCACGCCACTGAAATTCTGTACCTGACACACTCCCTATAGTATACATCGCCATATACATAGTATATGACAGTGAATGATAAGGCTGCTGTAAAACTGGTCTGTCACTAGCTCGCTCATACGTCACTTCAGCACGACGCTTGTTTTCATAGCCATCTCAAGTGTTTCATTCTTGGATCCAGTTAAGTGACGTTTTACTTGTTTTTATAGTGTTGTTCATTCTTGTCTTCGTTTCGTTGATTATTTACTTTCTTGTTTTGATATGTTTTTCGGGTTTTACGATTTTATTGCATTATTATTGTTCTTGTTTTGCTCAGCACCGTTGTTCCATCTGCTCGTATCGCTCATGTTGTGTGTTCTTCATCATCATATATGTTTGTAGTATCTATACTGAAGCACATTAAAAACGCACCACCTGTATAATCCAGGAACAGAGTGTGAAATGTAAATATAAGTGTTTACAAGTTTACATATTTTGAATCTTTATTCATTTTCCTATGAATCCGTGCTGGTCATTAGTTTGTACATTTCATTGTTATGAAATTCAGTGTATTCTGTGCCGGCAAGGGAGAAAACCAAAAATGCAACCAATAAAAAAATTCATTCACACTATCCTCAGTATCTGGTATGTCCACCGTGTGCTTGCAAACAAGCTTGGCAGCGGCTCCGCATGAAACGCACAAGTCTCTGAAGGAAATTCCGGGGAATCAAGTCCCATTCACGTGTAAGAGCAGCTTCGAGCTGTTACAGATGAGCTGAAGAACCCTGCCTGTAGACTCTGCGTCCAAGCTCGTCCCACAGATGTTCTATAGGGGACATGTCTGGTGATAGGGCAGGCCAATCAATCGTCACAATGTTTTGCTGCTGTAGATATTGCTGCGTAATGCATGCGGTGTGCGCACGTGCGTTATCCTGCTGGAGAAGCTGCTAATCTGGATAATTTGTGAACGCAGGAGCAACAAGTGCATCCAGAACCTCATAATATATAAGGAAGGGAAACCCGAGGCCTGTAAACGGTAGATTAATATGAAACCAACCTTAAAGGTACGTTTTCAGGCACTCGTAAGAAATAAAGAAGTAGAACACTAGACAACAGAAAAACAACAGACATGAGTGGCTTACCCAGGATTTAGAACACTGGACCTTCCGTGCGACAACCCCGCCTAGCTATGCAAGCGAATCACACTATCCTCCCTGCCATCTACGCATCACCAAAAAAAAAATGATGCTTTGATGACAGGTCAATAGTGCGAACCGAAAGACATAACACCGGAAGTCCACCATTGGCAGTACGGCCTATTAATGACGCAATCACTTCTGTTGTTTCCCTATCAGACAGCATAGGTCAGTCCACACAAGACAAAGAGACCTTAATACTGTGTCTAGTACATAATAGCAGACTTAGAACAGTAAGTACAGGACAGAGGGTAGGTGATACCGATAAAAATAATTGTATTTCTTATATAAATAACAACGCCACTCAGGCTATATTGTAGAAATGGAACAGATAATGCTGTAAGTCTATAACGCGAATGTTTCAGGTAGCACGCCCTTAAAACTGGCGACCACTGTAGAAGTAAGTGAGTGCCTCACTATGTTGTTGAAGTAAGGTGGTAATGTAGAAGTACATTTGTTGAACACATACAATACTGTTTATGTTTACTTTCTTTATACGCCACACAGGCTATATTGTAAATAGGTCGAGGTTCCGAAGTAAAGCCACGCCCACTGTTGAGGATTGTTTCATGCTTACAGGCATTTGGATTTGTCGACGATCCGAATGGCTGTATCATGGAACACCTCAATCGAATAGAGATGTATCTCCGCGACCGATGTCGATGATTGTTGCATGTGTGCAAGCATTTGAGTTTGGCCAACTCGGATTGCTGCACCATGGAACATCGCAATTGAATATATATTAACGACGTAGTATGCATATCACTATGCATGACGCGTATGTCTTTGTAACGTCATTCGACGTGTGGGCTTCGGCCCTAACGGCAGTGTTTGAAATGTGTGGCATCGCCACTATGGATTGTGTGGCATAGCCACTATCTATTCGACTTGTGGGTTTTGACCCGAACGGCAGTGTGTTTCAGAAGTGTGGCCATTGCCACTGATATTGTGTGGTATAACCACTTTTTAATTGTGTGGCTGGGAAGCCAATTGAGCAGTGTATTTCTTGAACCAAACGTAAGTTGTCGTATGAATAACGCAGTTTGCATAATTATGGCAGATTAGCCTGGCGTAGTATGCCAAAGGAACATTACGGTACTAGCAATAGTGTAAGACTAGTATAGATGGATATTGTACAGCTAGCGGCAAGCGTAAGCCTAGTGTAACGGATATTAAACGACTAGCAGTAGACGTAAGCCTAGCATAATAAGTGTATTGCAGAACTAGCAGGATAGTTAAGTCTAGTGCAAAAGGCTATTGTATAAACTAGCGACGGGAGTAAGTCTAGTTAGCCTCTGAATTTATGCCAAAGGACATTGGCCGTTAAAAGGAACTGACCTCTAACCAGAACTCTAGATAGAGATTGTGAACATGTGCTTATGAAATAATGAGAACTCTTACAGATCGTACATGAATGTGATGTGACTTTTGTTCCCATGTAGTTGGTGTCTGCTTGTTACGGGCTTCGGGACCCCCGTGTGTTATGGGGTGCTTCGATGACTTCTAGTATTTGAGGATGACCAAGTTATTATATGCGTATTCAGTTTATAGAGTCAAAGTCCCTCGGGTTCTTATCACTTTTGTAGGATTCCGTAATACTGTCCGTTGGTATCGATAATGTCTGCTTTAACCCTTGTGATACATTATGTGCTGAATATGTTTCATATTAAATATTCGACCCTTGACTGACCTGTATTAGTCTCTTGTCTTATTGATTATATTGGCAGTGTGAGATGCAGCGTGTTAAGACATTAATCATCACTGGTCATGATCAGTTGAAGATGAATAGCATTTAACTCAACTCCGAATACGATAGTTGATAAGACTGTGATTTTGACGACTCAAAATATTTAATTAGTAATTTCATACCATGAGCAGACACCAACTACATGGGAACAAAAGTCACATCACATTCATGTATTATCTGTAAGAGTTCTCATTATTTCATCTAACTAGACTTACTCCCGTCGCTAGTCGATACAATAGCCTGTTGCACTAGACTTAACTATCCTGCTAGTTTTGCAATACACTTATTATGCTAGGCTTACGTCTACTGCTAGTCGTTTAATATCCGTTACACTAGGCTTACGCTTGCCGCTAGCTGTACAATATCCATCTATACTAGTCTTACACTATTGCTAGTACCGTAATGTTCCTTTGGCATACCACGCCAGGCTAATCTGCCATAATTATGCAAACTGCGTTATTCATACGACGACTTACGTTTGGTTCAAGAAATACACTGCTCAAATGGCTTCCCAGCCACACAATTAAAAAGTGGTTGTACCACACAATATCAGTGGCAATGGCCACACTTCTGAAACACACTGCCGTTCGGGTCAAAACCCACAAGTCGAATGACGTTATAAAGACATACGCGTCATGCATAGTGATATGCATACTATGTCGTTACTATATTCAATTGCGATGTTCCATGGTGCAGCAATCCGAGTTCGCCAAACTCAAATGCTTGCACACATGCAACAATCATCGACATCGGTCGATGAGATATATCTCTATTCGTTTGAGGTGTTCCATGATACAGCCATTCGGATCGAGCTCAAATCCAAATGTCTGTAAGCATGAAACAATCATCAACATCAGTCGCGGAGATATAATCATTTGAGGAATGCGCCATGCTGCAGACATGAAGCAATCCTCAACATCATCCCCCTCACTTCCAAACGTGACACTTGTGGCACGGGTGATAGTGATGGAGAAGACGCCCGTCTCCCGAACATATCAATATTAGTACTACCTACTTATAACTATGATAATCTTTAAGTAGACACATTAAATTTTATAACATTAATAATAGCACTAGTCAACATGGTGACTAAAGAGTTAATTCAATTTCTTCTCAGAGACGTTGCGCGATAAAAGATCTGCCAAGTTATTGTCTGATCCAGCAATAGGCAGGATCGTAAATGAAAATTCTTGAATCAACAAATACCATCGGTGTATTCTAGCGTTACGCATAGTTCTAGCTGTTATGTAAGTAAGAGGACTATGGTCTGTCATAATGTAAAAGTGCGTGCCGATGAGATATCTTGACAGCTTCTCCAGGCACCAGACCATCGACAGGAGCTCACGTTCACCTGTCGCATACTTCTGTTCAGCCGGAGTCAGTTTCCTCGACACATAGAAACATGGATGGAGTGTTTCCTTGTAACATTGCAGCAAACAACCACCCATGGAGTAACTCGAGGCATCTGATTGAAGTATGAATGGAATACGTATATTCGGTAATAACAAAATAGGTGCATTACTAAATAATTTCTTAATTGTTACCAAAGCGCTTTCGCAATCTCTGTCCCAACGTACCTTATTAGGACTACCTTTGGTCAACAGTGCGGATAAAGGTGTAGATAGTTGTGCGAAATGCGGGATGAACTTATGGTAATAGTTTATCAAGCCTAAAAGGCTTCTAACTTGTTTTTTAGTTGAAGGGGTAGAAATCTCTAGAATTCTTTTGATTGTATTGTCGTCAGGATACAGTTTGTGGTTACCTATGCGGTGACCAAGAAAAGAAATTTCCTGACAACCAATTTGGACCTTTGAAGGTCGCACAGTCAAACCATGCATACGTAACGTATGTAGAAGGGAAGTTAAACCATCAATATGGTCTTCCCACGAGTCATGAAATAGGCAGATGTCATCGATGTACGTGATGACATCTTTACGATCGCCAAGAAGGCGGCGCATCATGCGCACAAACGTCGCTGGCGCATTCACTAACCCTAAACACATATAATTCCATTGGTAGAGCCCAAAAGGAGTTGTGAAAGCTGTGTAAGGTTTGGCATTTTCGGCAAGAGGAATTTGCCAGTAGCCTTTAGAGAGATCTAGTTTGCTAAAGAACGTAGCATTAGATAATTCTGACAAAAGATCATCTAAAAGTGGCATAGGCTCACCGTCTGTGATTGTAATTTTGTTCAATCGCCTAAAATCAATACAAATACGTAAAGAATCATCCTTCTTTTTAACTATCACCATTGGGAATGCATATGGTGATTCCGAAGGAGATATCACACCTAAACGTATCATCTCTTTTAACTCTTTTTCTACCCTATCTTTGTGGTGTAAAGATATAGGATAGGGTCTAAGTTTGATAGGTTTATAATCAGTAAGAGTAATATCATGGGATATAAGCGATGTCTGACCTGTAAGGTCGGTGAGAACATCATTGAAAGAAATGAGAATATCCCGAACTTGATCTTGTTGTGACGAAGATAGTGAAGAAGAAATAGTCACGTCTTTCCAAGATTCCGATGATTGCAAAAAAAAAAGTAGTTGAAATTGTAAAGGGATAGACGAAGTAGTATCTTCTTCATGAACAACTGCAAAAGAAGCAGTATGATGTGAAGAATCATCAATAGAGTTAATGACAGGAATTAATTCCTGTGGTCTTTCAACTGCTAATTTTAGCATGTTGACATGGAAGGTTTTGATTTTACCTCTAACGTTTACCGAGTAGTCAACATCTGTGACTTGTTTGATAATATCAAATGGACCTTGCCATGATATCAGTAATTTGTTATCGTTATGAGGTAGTAACAACCAAACTTTTTCCCCTGGTTTGAATGATCTTAATATTCTCTTTTGATTATGTAATAATCTTGTTTTGTCGCTATCGCGCGACACTTCCTTGCGAATTCTGTGATAATCTACTTGTTTTGTCGCTATCGCGCGTCACTTCCTTGCGAATTCTGTGATAATCTCTTGTTTTGTCGCTATCGCGCGTCACTTCCTTGCGAATTCTGTGACAAGAGACTCTTGTTTTGTCGCTATCGCGCGTCACTTCCTTGCGAATTCTGTGACAAGAGACTCTTGTTTTTTCTCTTTTTCATTCTTTATTCGTTGTCTTTATGATCCATCTTCTTATGTTTTTGCTTTGGTTCGTTTCGTATCTTTTTATATCTCTTGTTTTGTCGCTATCGCGCGTCACTTCCTTGCGAATTCTGTGACAAGAGACTACCGCTTTCTTCCACGAATTTTTTGCATCGAGCTAAGCTAACTTTAACTAGTTCCACAGTTTTGTTTTTTCATCTTTTGTCGTTTCGTTGGATTAATTTCTTTCTTGTTTCAGTATTTCTTTTAGATTTTACGGTTTTCTTGTATTGTTATTTACTTTTTCCATCTGCTTGTATCGCCCATTTTTTGTATGTTTCTCATCATCGTATAGTTTTGTAGTACCTATATGTAATTTTGGTCTTTGTCACCTGTTTGTGGCTGACGAAGGGTAAAACCCGAAACGTCCCTTGTCTCATGTGAACTGTTATTAGTAAAACTGATTCAATACCGTTTTATTAGTTTATAAACTAATAATCTTGATCGTTGAGTGGCTGATTTTATACTCTGGGATGCGTAAGTGCACGCATCGATGATTCGTTGTCGGAGATCAATCACTAACTCGTAGCTGTTTCGAGTGGCTGTATCAATTGACGCTCCAATCAACAAATCTTTGAGTATCATCATTGGTCCGCGAGGATTCGAACCATAAACCAATTCGAACGGAGACCATCCCGTGCTCTCGTGGGGCACTTCACGAAAAGCGAAGAGGGCCGCCGGCAGAAGCCGATCCCATTCACGAGGGCATTCTTCAGTTATCTTAGATAACATCTGTTTTAGAGTGCTATTGTAGCGCTCGCACACACCGTTTGATTGAGGCCTATACGCACTACAAAACGAGTGGTAACAGATAGCATGGATTCTAAATCCCTCATAATGTTGGAAGTAAATTGTGATCCTTGATCTGACAATATATCCTCCGGAAAACCGATTCGACAAAATATCGAAAATAATGCATCAGACACGGATGCAGTTGTGATGGTTTTCAACGGTATGGCTTCTGGCCAACGCGTGCAAAGATCTACGCAAGTTAAAATATAACGAAATCCATTATTTGAAACAATTGATAACGGACCCACTATATCTACTGCAATCTTTTTGAAAGGTCTCTCAGGCACGTCTGTAATCTGTAAGGGTGCCGTATGGAACCTGCCCTTACGTGCTATACCTTGGCATGTTGTACATGATTTGCAGTATAACTTTGTATCTTTATTAACCCCAGGCCAATAAAATTGTGACGTAACCCGAAACAATGTTCTTTTGATCCCCATATGCCCTGCCATAGGGGAGTCATGACCTGTTTGTAGGACCAATGGTCTGTATTCTTTAGGTACTATCACTTGATGTATAATTGTTTTGCCATCATCATAATATCTAGTGAGTATTGATTTCTTTATTTTGAACCATTGTTTAGCCCCTCTTGTGTATTTAATAGTTTTTTGTTCTGCTCGGCTAAACAATCCTTGTAAAGTTGGGTCACTCTTCTGTTTTTCTGCAAAAACAGAAGGTGAAACAGTGCCAACTTGAGACATAATTGTATTTATTATAGGAAGAGGTGGTGTAGCCATGTCCGTAGCTAACTGTTGTGCTCTCGTTACAACAGCATTTGCCACCTGTGGGTGAGATTCAACCCACATTGCAATCTCCTCAGGAGTGCAATCTTTAACTCCTGGTATGTTTCCTATTATAATTTCAGTTATGGGTGCTCTCAAGCCGCAGGCATAGACAGTGCCTGTGTAAAAAGGAGTATCAATGTATACTCGTGCCACCGGGAAAGTTTCTATATTCCCACCAAATGTGACACACTTAACTGATTTGCCTGTAAAAGCAGAGGGCTCGATAAGCGAGTGCTTAATGCCTATCGTCCCGCAAAACTCTCACTACTTTACCATCCAATATTCCGGGATGAAATGTAAGATAACCGACATTTACACATGCCGACATTGTTGGCATATAATGACCACAATCAAGTGTAATTGTAGACTTTAATCTGTTTTTCGACTGACACTCATAACATGTATCATTCATTACCATACATGCGTTCGCATGATCATTATCATCATTACCCTTTTCCTTTTTAACACTGCAACTATTTGCATGTCTCTGTTTATTTTTGTCTCTCGACGGAGATCTGGCATTACCTTTGTTATTATTGACTGACTTTTTATTGCTATAATAAAAATCAGTAGAGTCATCCTTCCTGGCATCTCTACCATAAGATGATCTCTGTTTATAGTATCCTTTTTGATGTGAACCATCATAATCCCTGCCTCTGTGATACCCACGATCATGAGGTGAATATCCTCTATAACCTCGTCGATATGAATTCGAAGGAGAGCGATGACGACGGAAGTTATAAAAACCTCTGTCGGATTGATAATAATCTGAACGACAACGTCCATCAAAGCTCTTCGATCGAGGTCTCTGATCATGTTGTGCCGCGCACACAGGCATAGGATCTCGAATAGTCGATCTATGAAGATCTTTATTCTGATGTGCGGTTTGATACTGTCTTCCGAGTTTTTCATACTCATCGATAGAATTAGGATGTCTTTCTTGTAAAAATGCTTCTAATTCAGTGCTGCATGCGGATAAAACGTTATCTCGCAGCATGAGATCTATAACACCTTCATATGTTTTATTTATACCAGATAGATCAATCCATCTGCTAAGGAAATGTTTAATAGATGCAACGAATTCACCAAAATCTGCATCCTTGCTTGGTTTAGCAGCATGAAAGCGATCTCTGAATCCAGACTCAGTTAACTGGAAACGTCTTAGTAATACCTCTTTTACGACATCGAAATCGCTTCTGCTCTTTTCAGCAAGACTCATGAAACATTTAAGTGAGTCACCAGTCAAAAAATCAAGTAAAGACTGCTCCATCTTTCCTTGGGTATGTTCAGAGCTGTGACCTTGATGATGAATCTAGATATGAAAGAGTCAACACAATCGCGAGTTTGGTCAAAATGTGGCATTTTTAACTTAGGATAAAAAATATTTGTAGCAGCCGCAGTCTTAGTTTGTTCAGATTCTGCATGAAGTTTTAATGTTTCCATTTCCATAGCATTTTTATGGGCTTGATCCAGTTGCATAAGTTCCATTCTCCTTAATTCCATTTCTTTATCTCGTTGTGCCATTCTGTCCTTCTCTAATGCCATTTTTTCCTTGTCAAATTCTCTGTCTTTCTCTTGTTGAGCTAATTCTTTATCTTTCTGCTCTCTGTCTTTCTCTTGTTGAGCTAATTCTTTATCTTTCTGCTCTCTGTCTTTCTCTTGTTGAGCTATAGTCAATCGTTCTAATTCCAATTTCATGGATATTTCTTTTTCCTTCAATTCCCTCTCTTGGGTTAATTCAAACCTCCTAAGCTCATCAGCTCGTTTAGTCATTTCGCGCTGTTCCATTCTTTCCAGACGCGATAAGTATTCATCATATTTCGTATCTGCAAAACTTTGTAGTTCCGCTCCTGATTTTCCATAACTTTTTCCAATATCAATGAATTCCTGTAGTGTAGACATGATAATAGGTTTCTGAGTATCTTCAATAGTCTATAATATACACCAGGACTATAGAACTCACTATAATATGTACATGAATATATTAATCAATAACAAACAAGTTCGGAGAACATGTGACAAAGACAGTGAAAACAATCAAATGATTTACAATGAAATGATTTTTCAATTATACGACAACACTTTACACTTATAAAGTAAATAAAGAAGACTTATAAACAGTAATCAGTAAAAGAAAGAAAAGAATTTACATCACAAAAATATAACAAGACAAGTCGTCATAAACGAACGTGTAGACAAAGAAGTTTTAGATCACACACGACAACAATTGTCAACAGTACTGAAAGTAGGTTATGTAAATAAAGAGGACGTAACTCACTTGACGCAACTGCTAAGTACACAAAATATGGTTATATTGCGAACTGAGGAAACATTTATATCCTGACTCGAAAGAAAAAATATAATCAGTCAGATCCTCAGTCGGCGAATATAAGCATGCAAATCTAATAGAAGTTAACATTCACTGAAGTTTTCCTGGGAAAATTCCAGTCAATATTAAACACGACGAATATACGAAAAACATGAATGGGGGAACACAGATGATAGTAAAAAGTAAGCAAAGTGATGATGAACTGTAGACCAAAGCTAATGCAAGGACAATATGATAATGTTCAAGCGCCCAAGTAAAATCAAGAACTTATCTGTTTAGCTGTCCCTCTGAGAAATACATGAATGCATGTAATTCTAATCCAAGTGTCTTCAACAGCTGAAGTCCATTGATGGTAGACCTTGACCTTCGCAGCAGGGCAACCTTTTGAAAGTATTGCTTCGGTCTTGGAACATAGTTTCTTCAATCGATCTGCGTCGCAGCCTCAGATGAATTTGATGAAGAGATACATTCTCCACTGGTTCAGGCTCTCGAGTGGAAGATTACCGTTCTATCTGAGTGAATCAGTCTCTTTGGTGGAAGAAAATTCGGATATTCTCAGGCAATGTTGTCTGCTAACGTTGACGGCATCGATGTAGTGACGTCACTTTATGTCCTGCGCATTTCAGTTGCCAGTTAGGCTTGAAAGAATGATTTTGCCTTCAAAACGTTCATCATCAGTTTAACTTTCTTCGATACTTGAAAGGGGGGGGGGGGGGGGGGTCCAGTATTCACGAAATCCAGACACTTTCTGACACCAGTATGTTACGGGCTTCGGGACCCCCGTGTGTTATGGGGTGCTTCGATGACTTCTAGTATTTGAGGATGACCAAGTTATTATATGCGTATTCAGTTTATAGAGTCAAAGTCCCTCGGGTTCTTATCACTTTTGTAGGATTCCGTAATACTGTCCGTTGGTATCGATAATGTCTGCTTTAACCCTTGTGATACATTATGTGCTGAATATGTTTCATATTAAATATTCGACCCTTGACTGACCTGTATTAGTCTCTTGTCTTATTGATTATATTGGCAGTGTGAGATGCAGCGTGTTAAGACATTAATCATCACTGGTCATGATCAGTTGAAGATGAACAACATTTAACTCAACTCCGAATACGACAGTTGATAAGACTGTGATTTTGACGACTTAAAATATTTAATTAGTAATTTCATACCATGAGCAGACACCAACTACATGGGAACAAAAGTCATATCACATTCATGTATTATCTGTAAGAGTTCTCATTATTTCATAAGCACATGTTCACAATCTCTATCTAGAGTTCTGGTTAGAGGTCAGTTCCTTTTAACGGCCAATGTCCTTTGGCATAAATTCAGAGGCTAACTAGACGTACTCCCGTCGCTAGTCGATACAATAGCCTGTTGCACTAGACTTAACTATCCTGCTAGTTTTGCAATACACTTATTATGCTAGGCTTATGTCTACTGCTAGTCGTTTAATATCCGTTACACTAGGCTTACGCTTGCCGCTAGCTGTACGATATCCATCTATACTAGTCTTACACTATTGCTAGTAACATAATGTTCCTTTGGCATACCACGCCAGGCTAATCTGCCATAATTATGCAAACTGCGTTATTCATACGACGACTTACGTTTGGTTCAAGAAATACACTGCTCAAATGGCTTCCCAGCCACACAATTAAAAAGTGGTTGTACCACACAATATCAGTGGCAATGGCCACACTTCTGAAACACACTGCCATTCGGGTCAAAACCCACAAGTCGAATGACGTTATAAAGACATACGCGTCATGCATAGTGATATGCATACTATGTCGTTACTATATTCAATTGCGATGTTCCATGGTGCAGCAATCCGAGTTCGCCAAACTCAAATGCTTGCACACATGCAACAATCATCGACATCGGTCGATGAGATATATCTCTATTCGTTTGAGGTGTTCCATGATACAGCAATTCGGATCGAGCTCAAATCCAAATGTCTGTAAGCATGAAACAATCATCAACATCAGTCGCGGAGATATAATCATTTGAGGAATGCGCCATGCTGCAGACATGAAGCAATCCTCAACACTGCTCATGGTATGAAATTACTAATTAAATATTTTGAGTCGTCAAAATCACGGTCTTATCAACTGTCGTATTCGGAGTTGAGTTAAATGCTGTTAATATTCAACTGATCATGACCAGTGATGATTAATGTCTTAACACGCTGCATCTCACACTGCCAATATAATCAATAAGACAAGAGACTAATACAGGTCAGTCAAGGGTCGAATATTTAATATGAAACATGTTCAGCACAGAATGTATCACAAGGGTTAAAGCAGACATTATCGATACCAAAGGACAGTATTACGGAATCCTACAAAAGTGATAAGAACCCGAGGGACTTTGACTCTATAAACTGAATACGCATATAATAACTTGGTCATCCTCAAATACTAGAAGTCATCGTAGCACCCAGAACATACTGGGGTCCCGAAGCCCGTAACACCCACGCAGGGCTATTTATGGATATGTGTCACTACTGCTATTCTGTTACCGTGTTTGGAATGTTGAAGTGTGTGGTATGGATGGTACTATCACTCACACCACAGCAACGTGCGGTCAAACATAGACCATCGAATCAGACTGGTTTTCATTTCCAACTTATAGACATAGTTTATTCACAGTAACATCAATCCGGGACGGTACACTACACAGGTACAATAAAATACGAGAATCCATTGAATCAATACACTATCAATATGACCTCATCAAGAAAGGCTGCTCACATACCATAATCATGGCCTATAAATACTCCACTTCTCAGCAAAGACTGCACACACGGCAGCTATAATCCTGACCTAATAATGTCTCCACATCTCAAAAGACTGCGCACACGGCAGCTATAATCATGGCCTAATAAAGTACTCAGATCTCAAAAGACTGCGCACACGGCAGCTATAATCATGGCCCAATACAGTACTCACATCTCAAAAAAACTGCGCACATTGCAGCTATAATCATGGCCCAATAAAGTACTCACATCTCAAAAGACTGCACACACGGCAGCTATAATCATGGCCTAGTAAAGTACTCACATCTCAGAAAATGGCCTGCACAAATCATGGCCTCCAAAAATCTTCACCAAAATTATAATTCATCCACACACAGCGAAAAAACACTAGTCGACATCTTCATCGTACTCTGTGCAGGCACACACTCTATATCAAGACACAGGGCTGACTCGCTCGGTAAACGCCCAAAACCCGACTGCCCGGAATCACACACTAGTCCCGCCGAAACAGTCACGAGAATCAGCCGTTCAACACAGCTCAGATAATTCATTCATTCGCGGTCTAGCAGCGAGAACAATTCACCCCCCAGCTCAAAACAATACAGAGTAAATTCATCTCCGCACTTGAGATGAACAGCGTTCAGCACGCTTTTATGACTGTTCTATCATATATTTATTTGAACAATTCATAGCTAATCAAGCATACAAGCGCCACAACCCAAAATCTAACTTGTCCAATAAACATTCTCCGGTTTACTTCCCTTTGACCTTAACAGTTTACCACATCACCGGGGAAAAAAAATTATTCTATCATTTTTTGAAAATTAACTCCTAAAAAATTAAGGGATCAAAGAAGCTCTAACATACGTCTACAAAAAAATTACCTTATGTAAAGTCAAAATAATACATCTACAAAAAAAAACAGCAATAAAGTGTAAAGTAGCAACTAAAGCATCCAGCATAATCAGCTAAGCATAAAAAGTAATTAGCTAAGTATACAAATATAATCAGTTTCAAAACTAAGTTAAGTATATTAAGTACAAACCAAACTGAAAACAACCGATAGAAAGTGAAAAGACAAGATCAAGGAAAAGAAGAATGATCCGTAATGAAGGAAAATATGAAATCAGAATATGAGGAAAATCAAATAGTATCACAAGGCAACAATTAAGTCAAATAATTCCCTACATATAAAATAAACACAACTATTACAACAAGTTACATCATCTCAAGTTATATAATTAACCTAACAATACAAAGAATGAAAGTATAAATAGCGTAACAAGAAAAAAGTATACAAGAAGAATGAAGTGAAACGTAGATGAAGCACGGAAGTGTAAACAAAATATAAAACCATACTGAAAAGACAACAGAAAAGATGTAAAGGAATGACGCATAGTCAACACAGACAGATTGAAAGCAAAAATATGGATATAGAGAAAGTTGGAAACAATAGCTTATAAAAACTATCTAAATCAAACAACGTATTGTATAAATAAATACAATCATGATCGAAAAGTACAACACAAAATACCAAAGTATATCTATATACTAACACCACAAAAGAAAGCTTATAACAAACAAAGCATAATAAGTAATTTAACCAAATTATAAAACTTATACATAACTAAAAATAAATTATACAAATATCACACAAACAAAAAATATCAACGCTACCAAAAATTTTGCACTAATGCACAGTCACGCGCTAAATTCTGAAAAAATACATCAAAACCTCAAAAAACGAAAAACATATTCAAGGAACCAATATCATAACACATTACTAACCATAACACACCGTCTAGTGCTGGCACAGAGAAAAAATATCACAATGTCAAAAAAGTAAGATACCAAAATGTTTCGCAACGATAAATTACAAAAAAAAAAAAAAGTATCTCATTTTCAAGCAATTCAAAGCCATAATTAATAACTAACAATGAAATGAACTTTAACAAATAAATGACATATAACGAATCCTATCTCTAACCAGACACACATCAACACATGTAAGTTTTTTTCTTTAAAAAAAAAAAAATACGTCACAGAAAAAATCACATGGGACAACATACTGTTAACTGCATACGGAGTTGTAAATATATAAGTAGAGCATAATGTATATTGAATATGTGATATAACTATCTGTCTAGCTTCCGGTATCGTGTTCTAGAAAAAACAGTGTTTCAGACTATTTTCTCAAATTCAAATACAAAATTATCTCTAATACAATCAAGCTACGTTTCCAAGATTACCTTTCACTATAACAGTTACTGCATATATCATCAAAGTGTGATAATATGTTAACCAATTATGGAATCAACACTCGAGAAAAAATTTAAATAAAGTGAATAAAGACAATCAGGGACTTTCTGAAGGTGACTACCGCACCGTCACAGCTAGTGAGGTTGTGCATAGCGCTGGCAATCTCATCATGCATAAAAAATTCCTAACAAACACAGCTGCAAAAACTCCAAGTTCAACGACGGAGTATAAAGGTCAATGATTACATTGTACAAGTGGGCACAGGTTTGTGACTAGCATGTATAAATCTAAACCGCTCGCTGCATTCATCAAAAATTACCGACAAGTCGTTACCAACTGACATGCTACACATTATCAAAACCCAATAGTATAAAAAATGACATAGCGATGAACTAGCGCGACACCAAAATACAGTCATAAATATATATAACAAAATAGAAATATGGCAATCTTCTTCTTCTTCTTCTTCGTTCGCCCTGAAAAGGACGGTGGTTGCGTTGTGTCTGTTTACAACGTAGCTGTGATATCTGCACCTTTCGGTCGACACATCCGACTTCTGCACGGCATTTTTTAGGACCGGGTTTGCCTTCCCATTTCGATCCACACTCGCTCAGCCAGCCTGCACAGCTGCAGACTGTTTCCAGGACCACCACGTGGAGGTGGAGTGCGGTCTTGACCAGCTCTGATTCGCTGGTCCTGACGCAGGCAGTCAAGCTATGAGTCGCTGACTGCGGTCTCTATTGCTGCGTCTTGAGGTCCCATATGGCAATCAAGTGATGCATAAAGATGGACATCATACTGTTTTAAAGAAATTACATGATATACCAAAATGATAGCATATAGTGTACTATACTCTAGCATACACTAATATTTACTGTCCTAAAAAAAATCAAACAGAAAAAAATCTCCCAACGCTTTGTAAACATTTCATGACCACCAATAAGTAACACATCAGATGCTTAGTTAGTCGCTGACAGGTTCCGCTTGAACAAACATACGGGCGCAAAGGTGACCTACATTCCTCACAGCTAATGTAAACATAGGAGCGCTGACTTTTATTGCGAAGTCGCTTCTGTCAACAAATACAAATGAAAATTTCCATTTTAATGAAAGGCAGAAATTAATGAGGCAAAAGCTAAATAGACCATGAAGACTAGACACGTTATCACTCGCTGGCCAGACCTTTACAGAAGCACTAGCTTTATTGAAATCTTGTTATAGATTTTCCCCTGGATTTTATATATATATTTGCAGTGATTTCTATTCTGTGCAAAGCGAGTGATCGTAACCTGCGGTCCCAGCTAAATAAAGAAAGAAATAAAGAAATCATCCTATAAACTTCCAGTCATATTGAAGAAACATTTCTTTTAAAATATAATCTTGTGGCGGTCTTTTTGCGACCTAGCTGTCCGAATTAAATGAAATAAAGCCCACCCAAGAACATTTTAAAGAATAATCATCAAATTACCCTTACAAACCTGTAAGATAAACTGGAAGGTAATCATCGCCAGTAGCGATATCATATTTACTGTTTACTGTGAGAGAGTACATATTTTCCTGACTGTGACTGAGCCTAGTTTTTTTTCTCAATTGGATTTAATAAAACTATCATCACGCATTGAAGGAATTTTACCATAGCGGAGGATTAAAAGAGACCACTTCATTTTCACCCCTGTGCCGAACTGTGTTAGTGCCATCCCATAGACTCCTTTTATATATATATAATAAAAACACGAGAACTCTTAGTCTTCAAGTCTTGCGATAAGTGAGAATATTTGTTACCAACAAACCCTCACAAACATCTGGGGCGGGACATCGAAAGACTAGACAGTTCATATGTCAAAAGATTACTTGCTGTTTTTATATACTTTTATGGATCGTCTGAGGCTGCATTCGGTAAGTGTGTGAGTATATGAGTGTGGATCCTCACGCGTGTGCATGAATGACAGGAAATTTAATCGTTTTCTTTTGTAAACCTGTTGTTAACTTTCTTGCCTAGTAATATAATTTTCTGTATTCCCTGCATTGTTCCTGTAAGGGGGAGTTGCTAATTGGTTAACTCTGTTTAAAAACCCCCTCCTTTCCATTTGCTTAGTAAAGGGAAGAACAGCTGGGAAGAACAGGTTTTTTTCTATCACCTATACCTAACTTTGTAACACCTCTTTCAGAGCAATTAACTTCACTGTTAGGTTAACGTACCCGTGTTCCTGATATTATCTATCGCTGGACTGGGTTTATCTTTGTCTAATAAGCGGGAAGGGCTTAGTCGATACCAATCTTCTTCTCCCCTCCCAAATTTGTTATTTGCATTTGTGTACTTATGATAATTTATGTAATACCTGATATTTGTTAGTGATTGATGTTTAAAGTGAATAAAATCACATAAACTCATTTAGTACGGTGTTGGACATACCCACAGCCCAACATTTCCCCTATTCGTTTAATATAGTTTGTATCTACATCGTCTGTGTGTGTGAAAAAACACCAAATCGGTGTGCGCGCAGATGCGAGTCTGGAAAACTGGCAAATAATTGTTTGACCAGGAAAGCGGAAGAGAAGATTGAGAGAAGCGATTTGTCATAAATAAGTCTGTCTTTACTCTCCTCCAGCACGCTGTGAAGCAACTATTTAATATCTACATTTTCTATCACTGAGCTTTCCATCATCATTTTCCACTCTAAACCGGACCACTATTTCTACGACTCTTTTCTCTCAAAATAAATTTACGACAGACTGGTAATTTTTCTTGTAGTTATCTCTACTAAAATTTCCCAAAAATATAGAATCAACATTTTTATATCTGATAACCTGTTTCTTATTTTTTTAGAAGAGAAATTATTATTAGCTGAATTCCCTTAGTACTTTTTAACCTCAGGGTTATCTCTCCTATCAAAATTGTTTTTATTTCAGCCTATGGGAATATGCTTACTAATTGTGTCAAACTGTCTGGGCTGAGTTTGACAAGTAACAGGACCAAAAGTATCTTTCTTGTTTTGTACATAATAGGTCTCACTTTTAGGGTAAGCAGCAGTAGGTTTGTTTCCTGTTATCGATTTATCAGGATTTCCAATAATAGACACATGGTTGATCTTGGGAGTTTTGAATTGAAGTTTATCACATTTCTTTTCGTTAAACAGCACTGGCTATTACAGTAGAATTTCCTTTGTTAGTTTGCCGCCAAGAATCACAACTATTAGCAGCAGTGTGTGGAAAGTTGTATTTTCCACGAAAAGATCTCTGACCTCTATCTTTACCATTAATATCCGCAAAAAGTATATGAGGCTGACTTTTTGCTTTAGTGCTCTGATGATAAGCAACTTTCTGTCTATCACTGTCAACATTGACAGAAGACGACATCTTGTTGTTTAAAACAATATCGAGTAGACCATCTACTCTTTTTCGAACTTCTGCAATTTCAACATTTTTAAGTGCAATCTCTTCACTTAGTCTTTTATTTAAATCCTTAACTGCCAAAACTTTGCAACCTTTTTCCGCTAGCAATTTCTCAATCTTAGCAACCTTCTCTTTCTCAGCCGTCAACTCTACTAAACTCTCCCTATCATCCTTTTCTTTATTTGCTCTCAAATGAGTCAATTCTAGTTGTAGTGCCTGAATTTTAATACCATCATTGCTAGTATTAAGCTCATTAATCTTCTCCGGAGCTATAATATTCATCTTCTTAAGTTGGTGATTGAGAATAGCATTATCATCTATTACATCAAGAAGCATTTCCATATGTCTTCTCACGTACATTGCTCTCAACCTTTAATTCCTCATACATCTGATTCTTTTCTTGAACCTCCCGAGTGAGATTACTAACTTCGCCATTCTTATCTTCTATCTGAGTTTCCAAGTCTTTGACTTTGCTTAAAGCTGAATTCAATGCATCTTGCACTCTAGCAAGTTCCGAGTTTGATTCATATAATTCATTTGTAAGCCTCGACACCGTTTCCTGTAGTTCGCTCTCTTTAGCAATACTTTCTAAGAAATGTTTCCTTTCCTGTAGTGCACTTTGCTTATTGACTCTTATTTGCTCCTCATCTTCTAATTCCTTTTTCTTATCGTCAGGAATGTCGTTGTGAAGTATCTTCTTCATATTCCACAATATATCATCATGTTTAATATTAACTTGCTGATCCAAAAACACACGAAGGTCACAAACCAATAAATACTCTAAATCCTTAGCCATAGTTAAGGGAGGAGCGGACTGAAAGTTATCCTCAGCAAAATACCTTAGGGCTCTCGACGCATTGACCAAAAATCTATCCATCACATGTGCTTCCAGTTCTGGGCCTTGCAATCTCTCAAAATCCCTACCTTCTTCAAATAAGTAATCCAACACAGGCCTCATATCCTCAGGATCTATATCAAGATCAGTATCCATAGTGACCTACTTACTCAGTCACTTATATATGTTAATAACCTCCAATTATAATAAGTAACTTTCCACCTCACACAGTTAAATATCTATACAAAAAGTTGACATTATCTCAGTTAATTACTGTATCACCAATTCCTTTTTATAGTACCTTTATCAAGTAACACCATACCAGGGAAATCAACATATGTCAGTAGCCATAAATACCTCATGCATCAAATCCTAATAATATGTCAATATAGACATAGAGAACAAGGACAACAGAATAAGCAATGCACAGTATAGGAAGGCCTGATGACATACATAAAGTGGAACAATTTACACAACAAAAACCACTTATCTGAAAGTAATCCCGTTCCTTTCCGCAAACACACTGGATATCACAAAGTTCGAAGCTAAAAGCAGTCCACCGCAGAAAGGTACTGGAACTCGACACTTTTCCCTTCAGGTCCTTGCTTCGGTATGGTATGTGCTCGAACACAGCACAGGAGCACAGAATGACAGGAACTGGAACACTGTAAATACTGCAACACTTGACTTGAGGTACACGTGGAAAAGAACTGGAAATACTGCACGTCTACTTGAGCTTGTACACAGTCTATCAATTTCGTTGAAAGAGGTAGTAGGGCTGGAAACACCGCATCTTGAACTTTTATACTGGCCTACTTGAAAACTTCCATGGGAGAGGTAGAACTGGTACAGCGTGTATCATGACTTTACCTTCGTAGAAATTCGACAGTAGCAGACCTTCCATAAATTCTACCAACTGTAGTACTTGAACTTACAAGATAATATCCTTTCAACGCGAATGTCTTGGGTATCAGAACCCGTAATTCTATGGTCCACCAACTGATACCGCTAAAATAACTGTGTACTTTTAAATATAAATAACAACGCCACTCAGGCTATATTGTAGAACTAGAACAGATAATGCTGTAAGTCCTATAACGCGAATGTTTCAGGTAGCACGCCCTTAAAACTGGCGACCACTGTAGAAGTAAGTGTGTGCCTCACTATGTTGTTGAAGTAAGGTGGTAATGTAGAAGTACATTTGTTGAACACATACAATACTGTTAATGTTTACTTCCTTTATACGCCACACAGGCTATATTGTAAATAGGTCGAGGTTCCGAAGTAAAGCCACGCCCACGCAGGGCTATTTATGGATATGTGTCACTACTGCTATTCTGTTACCGTGTTTGGAATGTTGAAGTGGGTGGTATGGATGGTACTATCACTCACACCACAGCAACGTGCGGTCAAACATAGACCAACGAATCAGACTGGTGTTCATTTCCAACTTATAGACATAGTTTATTCACAGTAACATCAATCCGGGACGGTACACTACACAGGTACAATAACATACGAGAATCCATTGAATCAATACACTATCAATATGACCTCATCAAGAAAGGCTGCTCACATACCATAATCATGGTCTATAAATACTCCACTTCTCAGCAAAGACTGCACACACGGCAGCTATAATCCTGACCTAATAATGTCTCCACATCTCGAAAGACTGCGCACACGGCAGCTATAATCATTGCCTAATAAAGTACTCAGATCTCAAAAGACTGCGCACACGGCAGCTATAATCATGGCCCAATACAGTACTCACATCTCAAAAAAACTGTGCACACGGCAGCTATAATCATGGCCCAATAAAGTACTCACATCTCAAAAAGACTGCGCACACGGCAGCTATAATCATGGCCTAATAAAATACTCACATCTCAAAAAATGGTCCGCACAAATCATGGCCTCCAAAAATCTTTACCAAAATCATAATTCATCCACACATAGCGAAAAAACACTAGTCGACATCTTCATCGTACTCTGCGCAGGCACACACTCTATATCAAGACACAGGGCTGACTCGCTCGGTCAACGCCCAAAACCCGACTGCCCGGGATCACACACTAGTCCCGCCGAAACAGTCACGAGAATCAGCCGTTCAACACAGCTCAGATAATTCATTCATTCGCGGTCTAGCCGCGAGAACAATTCACCATCCAGCTCAAAACAATACAGAATAAATTCATCTCCGCACTTGAGATGAACAGCGTTCAGCACGCTTTTATGACTGTTCTATCATATATTTATTTGAACAATTCATAGCTAATCAAGCATACAAGCGCCACAACCCAAAATCTAACTTGTACAATAAACATTCTCAGGTTTACTTCCCTTTGACCTTAACAGTAGGTTTTGGTATTGTATAAACATTTATAACATATAAGGAAGGGAAACCCGAGGCCTGTAAACGGTAAATTAATATGAAACAAACATAAAGGTATGTTTTCAGGCACTAGTAAGAAATAAAGAAGTAGAACACTAGACAACAGAAAAACAACAGACATGAGTGGCTTACCCAGGATTTTGAACTCTGGACCTTCCGTCTGCTATCATGTACTAGACACAGTATTAAGGTCTCTTTGTCTTGTGTGAACTGACCTATGCTGTCTGATAGGGAAACTACAGAAGTGATTGCGTCATTAATAGGCCGTACTGCCCATGGTGGACTTCCGGTGTTATGTCTTTCGGTTCGCACTATTGACCTGTCATCAAAGCATCATTTTTTTGGTGATGCGTAGATGGCAAGGAGGGTTGTAAGATTCGCTTGCATAGCTAGGCGGGGTTGTCGCACGGAAGGTCCAGTGTTGAATATCCTGGGTAAGCCACTCATGTCTGTTGTTTTTCTGTTGTCTAGTGTTCTACTTCTTTATTTCTTACGAGTGCCTGAAAACATACCTTTATGTTTGTTTCATATTAATTTATCCAGAACCTCATCTCGATATGTCACAGCATTAACATTTCCACGGAAGACGTAAAGAAGCAAGCGATGGTGAAAACTGAATCCTCCACAAATGTGAATACTGTCACCTCCAAATCTGAACTGTTCGAGACGACTTACGTCAACTCACTATTGCCTTGCTGTGGAACGATTCCTTCGGTACTCAAGCACGCTCTTGCGCAGGGGTAGTACGTAGTGGTTGACCACTTCTAACCCGGCAACTGTAGTTCTCACGTTCATTGGCCAAAAGTAGCTGTGGAGGCAATTCAATCCTTCTGGAAATTGGCCCCGCGAGCTCGTTCCGATCTCCAACATACCAATGGCTCGTTGGCGGTCGTTTTCAGATAGTCGTGGCATTTCAAGCACGTGTACTGGGTCTTTTGTTTCACCGGCCTTTTTATACCGAGTATACTGCCACAACGCATACACATTTTCAGGGTCATAGCTGATGGGAATCGTGTTGCACGTGTAACTTTCATTGTTTTCATGTAGTCTGTACACAAACCCATGGGTTGAATCATGCACTTACCATTCCAGCAGCCATTCGCTCTCTACCTCATGACAAACACGGGGAAAATCCATTCCCACACTTTTTTTCCCCAGCTTCTCGGTATCAGTATATACTCGTATAATAGTGGTGCGTTTTTAATGTGCTTCAGTATAAATGCAATTCTTGTCCTTGTAACTGTTCGTAACAGTGGATGATGAAGGGTAAAGCCTGAAACGTCCCTTTTTTCCTGTGTACCGTTAACTTATAAAACTGATTTCATACCACTTTATATTTTAATTTATATATAAAATAATATTAAACGATATGTACAAGCATTACTCTCCTTAATGAGAATAAGCTACCACCTCGCAACCGATCCACATTAATATACGTTCCTACATTGTGAAGCATGTCGTATGTGACGACTGGTGCGCCTGTTAACAAGCGTGTCGTATATGACCACACACAGTAGCCTTATTCTGAGATGTAGCAAGGGCATACGATGAATGCTGGAGAGAAGGTATGTTATATAAGTGTAACAAGATATGAATAGCTGGAAACATATACAACTACATAGAAAACTTCTTGGAGTGTAGATACTTTACACATTAAAAAAATATTGACAAATCAGAGCTATGAGCAACAGAACGGCATCCCTCAAGGCTCAGTATTATCTCCTTCCCTATTTTCTCTTATGGTTAATGACTTAGGAGAGGAATTCAGCAGCAGAAGAAACAAACTCACAATTTGCAGATGATGCAGCTATTTGAAGGACGGGGAAAATCCTTCCCAGAATATATACAGATCTGCAAGCCCAAATTAACAAGATCGCAGAATAGATGGCTAAGTGGGGCTTCCAACTAAACGCTAAAAAGACAGTCGGAATGATATTCAGGAGAGGTAGATTTATGAAAAATAAAACAATTGACATAACAATCCAAGGGCACAAAATAAAAACAGTAGAAAAACCAAATATTTAGGCATGACTTTGGATCAACAACTAAACTGGTTTAGTTGGTTGAGAGCTGCAGAGGAATCACTAATTTGATGAGATACCTAAAAGGCAGGGGATGGGGAGTAAGCATCAAGTAACTTCTCATGTTCTACAGGTCATCTGTAAGGGGAAAAATGGACTATGCAAGTATAGTATATGACTCTGCCGCTCATAGCAATAAGAAGAAATTGGACAAAATACAGCACCAGGCACTATGTTCAATAGCTGGAGCCTCAAGATCAACATTGCTTGAAGCACTAGAAGTAGCACTAGGAATAACACCCCTCAAGCTAAGAAGAAATGAACTTAGACTGAATTACATGGGTAAAGTCTAAATCGACAAATACTATCCAGCCCATGCAATGTTTGTTAAGAATTTCCCCATGACCTGGGATACCCCTCTGGAACCCACAAGATACCCAATAGGATGGACATGCATGGAGGAAACAGAAGAAAACAATATTATAGCAAATGCACTCAAATGTAGTAGTAAATATACACCAGTGATTCCTCCTTGGGAGCTCAAGAAACCAAATATTGACTCTCATCTTTCAGATATAATAAATAAAAAAGCAGGAAAAAAAACGACATTAAAATCATAGCCAGAGAATATATAGAACAGATAACTAAGGGTAGCTTGAAAGTATACACTGATGGATCTAAGATATAAAATGAAGAACTTGGAATAGGAATACACATACCAACCTGGAAGCTGAAGAAACGTTTTAGTCTAACTGAAAACGCATCAATATTCTCGGCAGAAATGGTGGCAATAGCAAAAGCACTTGAAAAAATTACAGACAAGCCTCCCCCCTCCCCCCCTCCCCCCCCAAAAGCTAACAATCCTAACTTTCAGCTTTTCAAGCACTAAGAAACCCACATGAATGTAGCCGTCCAGACATAGCAGAAGAAGTGTTGCAACTTAGTGCACACCTAAATAATAGGAGCTGCTCAGTATTATTAGCATGGATACCCTCTCATGTGGGAATAGAAGAAAACGAAATGGCCGACAAGGAAGCAAATACAGGAAGAAGCAGCCCAAACCACATAAACTCAGGTTTAGGCACAATAGAGATCAAAAGTATAATTAGAAATATTATAAAAAGGAATGGAAAGAAAACTGGAAAGACAGCCAGAAAGGCAGACACGCCTATAAACTGCTAAAAGATCCAACCCGGACATGTCAGATATCTAGAGAACCAAAAATACCTTGCAACAGAACACTAATTAGACTTCAATTAGGAACAGGCTATTTCATGGTGGAGGAACCCTACTGTGCATCATGTCTGGAGAAAAACACCAAAGCACATTATGTGTTAACATGCAAAAAATACGAACAGCACAATAAGGATTCCAGAATTCTTTTGGATTTACTATCTTAGCACATCTTGCCTTACCTACACGATTTTGTATGCAAGCAAACGTACCTTGGTCCAGTTGCCACCTCGTACAGCCGCAATGCCATTATAAAAGGGGAGAAAACGCATAACACAGGCACACTTATCATCTCAGACCTAAGGGTCTTTTGTGTTTGGACATGCGCCCTAATATAACTGATTAGGTTGAACGAGACGTGCCTCGCAAAAACGAGGCACACATTTTACATTTTAAAAAAAACTCGCCGCCAATTTCAAAACTACAGACACAGAGCACAAGCAGTTATATCAACTCCGTTGCCATCTCCAGAAGTGAGAGCAGACTGTGTAACCATTAAAAACCTGTCTGTGAGTGAGGGTAAGCGAGATGCTAATTAAATATATATATATATATTATATATATATATATATATATTATATATTTATATATATATATATATATATATATATATATATACCATACATACACAACCCAAAACCCCCCCACACACTCACATATATATATATATATATATATA
Source organism: Oreohelix idahoensis (assembly GCA_024509875.1). NCBI lineage: Eukaryota > Metazoa > Mollusca > Gastropoda > Stylommatophora > Oreohelicidae > Oreohelix > Oreohelix idahoensis. The sequence goes on from JAMPIV010006064.1 coordinate 137,873, forward strand.
TATATATAATATATATATATATATATATATATATAATATATATATATATATATATATATATATATATATATATATTATCAATGTATGTTAAAGAAATATTGGCATGTGTAAAATCAATGTGTTATTTCTGGAGGAAAACAAAAAGTGTGTAGGTTTAGTTTAATTGTGTAATAATTAAGTAGAACGAATGGATTGAGCAGATTGGTTGTGGGAAGCGTTTTAAAGATATTATGCTTGCTGGAAAGGACTATCCAAACTGGAGGAAGGAATGAATATAACCAGTGGCGGCTTTCTTTAATGAGCTGGTGAGCTGCAGCACTCCCTAAGAAAAGGACTGCATACTGCTGTCTCTACTACATTATAATACATAATACGGACAGACCAAAAAATTGAGGTTACACCGGAAGAGTTGAATACAAAACAAAAAAAATTATCTAACACCTTATTGTGGATAGGGCACAAACAGCCGTGTGGAGTGCTGCAAACGATTTCAGTTCAAGTGACCTTGACCTCTTATAAGCGAATGCTTGTTATATATAGAGGCCAGCTGCGTTTGGGTTGAATTTATTTAACAAGTGCTGCAACAAAAGACAGCTCCAAGTGCAATGAACTGTAATTAAAGGGAAGTTAAAATGAAAATTTAAACATGAGAAATAGCAGCATAAATGTCTGTGTAAACTGGTTTGAAACTCGGGAAACTGCTTCGACTGACAAGGATTACTCCTAGTTGCAGTAAACTTTTAAAATAACTTTTCAGATGTTCTTGACAGATTTTAGATGAGATAAGACACTAATCATTTGCGTCTGGGTTGATATTTTACATGGTGGTCACAATCTGTGAGTGTTATGTACCGTATAGTATTTTAAATGAATGAACAGTGCAGCACCCCCAATGACAATCCCCTGGAACCGCCACTGACTATAACAGATTGATTTTCTGTATTATTTGATATATGACACAATGATTACCATAAAGCCTATATGATTTTATTGAAACAAGTCATGGACAAAACTTTAACTCGTGAATTACTGAACTATTGTGCTAGTACTTGAACGAATTGTGTTATCCATGACTTACTATGTCTCTTGTGAATAACCACAGCTTGTCTGAACTGTCTCATATTACCTCCTGTCTGGCTAAGGAGACAATGAGCGACACTACGTAGGTTGTATATATTGTTTCAGGTTATATCCTGCTTTGAGTGTCATACACAATCTCTAGTGACCGAGTCAGCAATTAGATGCTCAAGTTTGTCAGAGCTTTTGCCAGTGTTAATTGTGTCATCTTGACGTTTGGAGGACCCGCCGTGGTGGGGTTCCATCCAATCATACTGCTGTACGAGGCCTACGAAGGACTTTGTTTCTGATAAGTAGCTCAGTGTTGGGCTACTCTTCAATTCTCAAACAACACCAAATTAACCTACCTTTGAAAGGACTATATAATGATGAAAAACTGTAGTGTATATATACTTCTTCTTCTTCTTCCGTCCTTAGCCAACGATCGGCAAAGCAGTCAGTGGCCATTACGCCTAGTGGCGTCTTAAGGGCAACAGCGAATAGATTTTCTTTGCCGTTGTTCCAATCACGCCTAATGGCGTCTTTGTATATATACTGTTCACACAAAAAAAGAAACGCATAGCTACTGAAGGCACACACATAGCCATAATTTTGACATTCAATAACTTTTTTAATTTAATGAGTTAATTGTTCAAATTGCACACAAGAATACCTTAGGGTTCACCCAATCAATTGACAGTTGTTTTGCATCTGGGTCACGAGAGCTTTTTGGCATACGCGCTTTCCCGTTAGTATGGTGTGTGGCCTCCTCTTGCATCGATCAATGACTGGCATCTCCTGGGCATGGATGCGATCAGACGTCTGATGTGGGCCTGTGGGATGGCTGCCCACTCTTCCTGGAGTGCCTGGAACAGATCACGACGATTGGCTGGAGCAATGTCTCGGCGACAAACATGTCTATGCAGCTCATCCCACAGGTGCTCAATCGGACTCATGTCTGGAGACAGGGATGGGCGAGAATGTTGTTGGCAGTCAGGAACTGCGTGGTCAACCGTGCACAATGGGGTCTGGCGTTGTCCTTGTAGCAAGTGTAATTTGCTGGGGAGGTTAAGATGTTTTACCTAACAAGAAAAAAAGCTGTGTATGTATCAACCGTGTGAGGTCAAGCAAATGTAGGCCCCTGACTCTAATAGATGAAGATGATGATGATGTATTTTCAGGGAACCTAACGCTACCTCCCTAGATCTCACACGGTCTGTATTTTGATTCTAGTGGCTGGTGTCTGATGTGACTAGTGTCTAGGGGTGAAATGACAATGATGGTACATCAACACAATACACTTTAATTTACTATAAGTAAATGAATAAGACAGTGGTTAAAGTTTTCTTTTAAAATTGAATTCTTTTTTTTTTTGTACAATTTAATCTGCCTGTCCTGCCATCTCTTTTGGACAGGTCTTTGAAAATGAGGAAAATATATATTTTACATATACTTGTTTAACTAAAATGTTTGGACTCTTTGTCCGATACGTATAATGTCACTATATTTTTCGTGGATGTGAATTCACAAACACTTTAAGAACTACTAGTGTTAGTCATGTGTTAGGAGGAGCTGTTGTTTCATCACTCCCCATATATTTATTTTTATTCGTGGGGATAACAAGTTATTATTTTGAAGTGTCATAAGTCCCAGATGTTTACACATCACCTGGGATTCTTGGTATGTAGACAACACATCAGTATGACGCTGCAGGATATATATCCGCACACACAAGCTCCTTCTGGCTATCTGCTGACAGCATAAACTTTGAATGGAAACTTTGTGTCTTTACAATCACTCATCCGGCTTCCTGTCACCGGCTGGTAACAAGAAATAAAACCCTGCAATAAAAAGACACCCTGGCCTTTTCATATCAGATAACATTTTCTTATCCCTATTATACCTATGATGGTATGGGGTCAGCCTCGTGTGCATACAAGTGCACCAGCCCCTAATTTATATGACTCACACCGTTTTGTGACCACACATCAGGTCCCTATGGCAGATACGCCACTGCACTTTTACATAGTTTTCTTCAATACAATAACGTGGAGTTACCACATCTCCTTTTGTATGATTTTCTTTCTTTTAGTAATTATAAACGCTCTAGGCATGTGGAAGAGTGTTCATGGAACACAGAGGCTTACTAACATCGTTTGATACAATAATATTAATACAAAATCAACAATATGCAACAGTCAAATACATTCAATGTGAGGACTCAATAATGTTTGCTCCCGGCATGTCCTTCACTTTTCCCAATAGCAGTATCTAACTTTGGCAGTTTTAATCAAGCATGTTAATACATAAAGCATTCTTACCACAAATCAATGAAATATGTCACAAGTAACTTTGACTGGCAAAAATATGGCCTCCGTTTTCTCTGCCCTGTCCAGACTGCGAATTTAATTTACTTTATAATTTTTCACATCTGCTCTCAAAGTACTTGTTGATACAAATTTTTCTTATCAAATGGCCACGAGACCTCTAAGCCTTGGCCAATATCTATTAGCGCTGGCCAATGAAATCAGGCGACTACCAACTTTTGAATTTAGTTTTGAAAAAAAACAAAAACAAAATTCCAAACAACTATGTGTCTCCTGGTCCATTGGCCAGCCTGCTTTAGTTATGCCAATACAAAAAGATGTTCCATTTTGGTTAACCTTTTCCTACCTCCCCCCTTTCCTCCTATACCATGCTTTCAACTCTGCGTCCCCAAATGTTACCAAAAAAAACAAGCAAAGACGATCGTGCGTTTGTCAATCTGTATTAGAATATGTGGTTTTATGACAATATTTTGGCTGTTAGTTGGACTATAGAGTAAATGAAAACATATTATTGGTCAGGAGACACTTTGGCACCCGAATATATAAGTTTTATGGTCAGTTTCATTATGGTTTAGATTCTTCAGTTTTATCACTGTAAATCGTCCATTACAATTTTTACCCAAGTCGGCCATCTTCCCCCCTCATTCAAATACCAACTTGTTTGTGTGACGTCAGAAATACACTACACGCGGCGGGAATTTAAACTGTCTGTGTGTTTATATCTACTGGCTTTGCCCACAGCGTGTCTATAGTAAAGGGACCGCGTGCAGATCGAAGAGGGGTTTGGCAAGGCGGTTGGTAGCATTTGCGTTAATTATTACAGTCGTTTCGTTATTACTACTTGGAAATGTTCTAGTTACTACTAATTATAACGTTAAAGTTAAAATATTACGTTAATTCAGACAGCAGTTTGGGTCACAGTTCTGGCAGAACGTTAATTATAAGTTTTGCCTCAGTTTCGTGTAGTAGATCGGGCAAGATGTTAAATGTTAATTGTACGTCTCGAAACCGAAACTAAAAAGCGTGTTAGATTTTACGGCGGGTCATTTTTTTAGCATTCACACTGCACCAAAGGCAGCGCTACACTGGCGTCGAAGACGACAATAGTCAGACACATAAGGGCGGGTTTATTTATTATCATATGACTAAAATCTTACTGAATTTAGCGATTATTTTCACAGATTTCGCTACAGTCCTGTTGAAACACAGACCTTTGGGCAGCCAAAAGAGGAAGGACATGGGGTCGAAGAATTTCATTGACGTATCGTTGCGCATTCAAGCCTCCTTCAATGTGCACCAATTGACTCCTTCCGTTGTACCTGATCATTCCCCACACCATTGCACCTCCACCACCGTGCGACGGAGCTTCATCAACGTAATTTTGGGCGAAACGTTCATTTCTCCTACGGTAGACCCTTCTCCGTCTATCATGACGCTGCAACAAAAGAAAGATTCGTCACTAAACCAGACACGTCTCCATTGATTGTCAGCTGCCCAGGGACGATGCTGGTTGACCCAAAGAAGTCGATTTTGGCGATGGCGGCGCGTAAGGACAGGTCCTCGGTGAGGTCGTTGTGCCCAAAGTCCAGCATCATGCAGTCTATTCTGGACAGTTTGATCAGACACATGACGCCCTGCAGGCAAAGACTGGGCAGATGAGGAAGCTGTTGTAAACCTGTCTCTGAGGTGACGAAGCCGAATAAAGCGATCCTCCGCTGCTGTTGTCACTCTGGGTCGTCCACTGCGATGCCGGTCTTCAACTGAGCCAATGGCTTGGAACCGGTGCCAAAGTCGACTGATGGTACTCTGATGCACTTTAGATGCCTGGAAACCTGACTTTGACTTTTGCCTGCGTGCAGTCGGCCAATAGCAATGTTCCTTAAATTTATCGATAGAGACGCCATAAATGTATGCTTGAAAATGAACTGAATTTGTTGTGTGTAGCGTCATCCTTTTATAGGGTTTCAGTTGCGTAGTCAGTGAATAGTATTCACCCCAAATTTTGTTGCTTTCACGTGCGCGCAACATGAGCTGTGGTCAAAAATTGCGTCATAAACACTATTGACCACTGCGTTGTAACGATTACAAAAACGAACGCAATTCAGGTCAACACGTGCATTTGACACTGTAAAGAACATTTGAGGCTGGTTTTTATAAACCCTAGCACCAAATTTTACTTACAAACTCATAAAAACGAGCCCTCGGATAGCTATGCGTTTCTTTTTTTGAACAGTAGTCATATAAATCATAAGTAACATTTAGATTCATCCATTCCAGAAAGCACAAAAATAGAGACCGATTCCATCAGGAAGCAAGAAACAGTGAAATCAAACTATATTAGTTTAAGGAATTAACTGTACATGTGTTATATATAGATATATACATATGTGAAAGTGACCCATAATTTTATTTTGTATTCAATTGAATTTTATTTGAAACATTATCAAAGAACAAAGAAGAAAATATTTTGTACATAAATAAATTCTAAGTTGTACCCAGAGTCTTCAGTGAATTATTTAAATTTGGTTTAAAGTTCTTGTTGTGTATTTAATTACCCTTAGCAGAGTGATTGTCTAAGGCTAGTCTGGAGAAGGGCCCATAGGAATCTAGACAGCACATTACCATCTCATCTAGGAACCTATACAGCTTGACTATACCTTTGATGTCGATACACCGTTACTCTTTTCAGAGAATTCTAGTATAGCTCTGTTTAGAGTGTGTGTAGTAAATTGATTGAGACAAACATGCAGTAACTTTAAAATGATTACATGGAAGTTAAATTTGTAACATTACAAATAACAAAATTTAATAATCACTTTAGGTTTTAACAGTTGGAAAATAATTTAAATATTTATGAAAAGGTTTTAATCACTTGAATTGGATTTAACTGAATAAAGGAGGTCACTTTTGGCAGCGGATATTTTCACTTAGCTGCCAGTGGTAGTTTCTTCTCTTGCTGGGTTAGTTCTTTTCCACTGCTCCCGCTTGTCAATGGTCAAAGTTAAGGTGCCGCACGTTCCGAGAACATCAAGGAGTAATGGCCAAGCTGGTCCTGCGTCTGTCTATAAGACCCTCTTATGATGGCGTCTTGCACAACGTCAGTCCACTTTTACCTTCACTTGGTTCCAGATAGTACTTTCTGCTGGTACCACCAATAACTATGATAGAAGTATAGAAACAAACACTCTTCCGAGTATTGCGTTTTTCAACCCATAGTTAAGGGTTCCTATCTTCCCATACCACCATCCCACTTAACTCAGAGTTTACCCTCGATGAGAATTACATAGTGATGTTAAGAGAACCAATGTGATCTTGTATCTAACACACTTGTGTGAGCAATAGATAAGACTATGCTTATGTGTTGTACAAATAGATAATAGTATGGCATATCAGTCAAATAGTATTGCAAAGTAGAGTGTGAGTGTGAAATAGATTTGTGTCAAAGACCAAACCATATATGGCAAATTTGAATTAATAAACACTCAATAAAACACAGCCGTTTAAACTCTGTAGCGCATTTGTTTTCCCCTCATTAACAAAGTTTTTTTGGGTCACAAAGTTACTTGAAGAATGTTCAAATAAATTATTGTCACAATCCATGATTGACTTCCATGCAATGGTATGTACGTACGACTCCAATTGTCAATATCCACAGCACTTGCAAATTGAAAGATAGTCATACAGGAAATTTATTTGTTACTTCCCGTTAATTTTGCAGGTTAGTCATTCTCGAGTTATGTCCCCTAATTTGAAGGCGTTGGTTTTGCAATTGAAAATGACAATACATGTCCGCATTAAACATCGTGAAACGGAAGCATTTTCAACATTTCGGAAAAAATATGTTCATAAGTTTGTAGATCCAATATGAGCATTGTCATTAAAGCAGTATAAAAATACATAATGCGCTGAGTTCACCGAGGTATCACATCAAATTGAGTCCATGACAATTCATCACCATCATGAGCCGTGTGAACCGATTTATCGTATCAGCATCGTTCTAGAAGTCATTATAGAATCATCTTTGAAAATTCGCATGTGTAGCATAGTCAACAGAATTGGTAGCTTACGCCATGATATAGTATCCTCCATTGTTGGATTTATTTTACAAATGTAGTAGTGTCAAAACAATATGTCATGAATAATGTACCAATTCATAGATCAAAATATGACAAAGTTCTGTACATGGGTTAGTGTGAAATTTGAGCGTCATCTGTATTTCTAGAATTTATTTGTGATATAGGTTTCTTGATACATCGGGACAGTACGTCGGCCAAGACATTTTGGCTTCCCTTGATCGCTTTGATGTCGTAATCGTATGGCTGAAGTGCCAACGAAGCCCTGGCTGCTCTTTCGTTCCGAAATCTCGCTGTTTTGAGATATGACAACGCCTTCTGGTCGGTTTCAAGATTGAATCGGCCTCCCATTAAGTATCGTTGCAGCTTGGCGAAACAGAAAACAATCGCAAGTAATTCCCGCTCAACAATGGGATATTTCTGTTCAGTAGGCGTAAGTTTTCTGCTAATGTAGAGTACAGGATGCATGTAACCTTCAAACTCTTGCATCAGCATTCAGCCGATTCCTGTTCCAGAAGCGTCTACTCTGAGGGTAAAAGGAAATCGAGCGTCAGGTAATCTCAAAATTTGTGATTTGGAAAAGCATGTTTCAATACATTTAAAGTATCATGATATGCATGGGACCAGATAATTTTGTTTGGCGAGTTCTTCTTTAATAACGAAGACAGAACTGAAGTCACTTCTGAAAAATTAGGCAAGAATTTTCTATAGAAGTTCACTAAGCCTAATAAACTACGAATCTATTTCTTAGTTCTAGGGATGTCAAGATTCAAGATTTTAGAGATTGTTGAATCTTCAGGTATAAGAAAACCACCTCCTATTTTATGACCAAAAAAAAGAAATTTCAGTGAATCCTATTCTTGTCTTAGAAGGTCTAGCAGTAAGATTATGAAGACGCAAGGTATTCAACCTGCCATCACCGGTGTCAATACCTTGTCGAGGTATGGCGGCTTGCGTACCCTGATTACCCCCAGAGCTATGCCAGCGGGAGTTTTACTGCTGGAAGGTTCTATCAAGCTGGACAGTTTTGCGCGGGCAGGCGTCAGACTAAAGCTGACACCCTGGTTCTCCAGGTTGGGGGTTTTAGCATAGGGCTGACACCCCTGTCTATGTAAAAAAAAATTGAAGTTACGGAAACAGCAACGAATGAACAAACTTTGCTGCGGGAAGGACATCCGGAGTCTGAGGCTCGTATGACTGTCAGTGTTGAAAGTCGAAAGGAAGCCACTGACATGAGAACGGACGTCCTGACCGCAAAACGTGATACAAGAAAAAGATTTTGGAATGTCAGGATAATGAACGAGACGGGTAAACTAAAACAGGTCACGGCAGAAATGAGAAACTATAGGTTACACATTCTAAGGATAAGCGAGAGCAGATGGAAAGGGGCAGGAAAAGTTAAAACAGCAACAGGAGAAACAGTACTTTACTCTGGAAGAGAGGATGGACAGCTCAATGAAGGTGTAGCCATTATTCTACAGAACGGAATAGAAAGGACATTACTGGAATGGAAACCCATCAACAACAGACTGATAAGATTAAGATTGAGAGGTAGATTCACCAATACTACAATAATACAATGCTACGCACCAACGAGTGACAGTGATGAAGAAGTCAAGGATGAATTCTATCTACAACTGCAGAAAGAAATGGAAAACACACCTAGACATGATCTTATTATAGTAATGGGAGACCTCAGTGCGAAAGTTGGCCCACACAATACATGTAATTATAGAGTAATGGGGAAATGCGGCGGTGGAACAGCAAATGAGAATGGGGATAAATTAATAAGCTTCTGCAGTATTAACAACCTGGTCATTGGAGGAACACTTTTTCCACACAAGGAAGTGCACAAGTTAACATGGGAATCACCAAATGGTCGTGACAGAAACCATATAGACCACATCCTGATTAACGGTAGATGGAGACATGCATTACAAGATGTGAAGGTAAGAAGAGGTGCAGATGTAGGAAGTGATCACCATTTAGTAGTAGCAAAACTGAAAGTGAAACTAAGAAAGGCTGGATCAACTGTAACTACACAGGAAAGGTTTGACATCAGCAAAATGAAGGACCCCTTACCAGAAAAGCTTTTGCGGCAGACATAAAGAAACGATATCAATTTGCCAAAAGTCAGGAAAAAACATTGACTGATGATATAGACCAGAAATTCAACACCATTTCAACAATATATATGGAAAGCAGCAAATCATGCTTGGGATTCCAGGAAAGGAAGAAGCAAGACTGGATAACACCAGAAACATTAAACACCATAACACTGAGAAAGGAAATTAACAGAAAGAAAACAGAAGCGAAGTCCCCCAAGTTAAAGCAACTATATAGCGAACAGTACAGTCAGCTGGACAATGAAGTTAAACGCCAAACCCGAGCCAACAAAAGGAATTTCCTAGACGATCTTGCAAGACATGCAAAAGAGGCGACACTGAGAAATGAACAAATCACAGTATACAAAATAACTAAATTCATCAGCGTGAAAAAACGAGGATGCTAAACAATATTACGATGAGTAAGTAGCGATAACAAAGGAAATCGTCATCACTGACAGCAGAGGACTAATGAAACAAGATTGGGCAGAGAGCACATCAGAGAAACTCTGAAACAAGTAACCAACAGGAGACACAATTGAATGTTCCAGAGGCTGAAAAATGATCTAAAGAATGTAAATACAAGACATTCCACGTAACAGGAAATGAAATCCCTCATCAGCAAACAAAGGGTTTGAATGCGCGAACGAAAAAGCTCCTAGCCATTGATAACTTAAAATTGCAAGAAGTTATTTAAGGACAGAACCCTGAGCCTTAGGGCAGCATAACTATTAGAACCACTAGTTTGGGACACCAGAGTTCTGGGAAAACAGATTTATAGAGTCGTAACTGATCCTTCTTTTCCCTCTTGTAGAAAGCGATCACTGAGGAGCACGAAGACAGTTATTACAATGAGTATGGTTAAGATGTTGAAGTACTTTGTAAATGATGAGCTGAGTGTTGGGTGCAGACATGAACGAGCTGCGAAAGTGTTTAGGCGCTCGTTATACTGTTGTAATAAATAATGAACCAAACCCATACACTCAAAGAGCAGTAAGTCAACAAGATGCTTGGACACAGAGCAAGGACAACATTTATCAAGGAACATTTAATTATCGCGACGTAATACACACATAGTCATCAACCTGGAACAGTCAGAGTTTTGTAAAACAAGGTCATGCTGACCGGAAATCGTTAGATATACATCAGGCATTTAAAAAGGGCTGGTAAACATTCCAATATTCGTGCATGGTCAGTAATAATGTTATTCAATGACAGTTCATAATGCCGCCTTGGTATCTCTGACTAAACGCGTCAGATACCTTAATCACTTTGACATACAGGTACAACTTGGCATCCCCCGCCAATTGCACATTATCAGGCTGTAATATATTAGCCTTAACACAGGCCTCGTTATGACGTCATCTGTGTACTTCTTCTAAGCAGGTTAACATCAGCCCTGCAGTAATGCTTATGTAGACATAAATACCGCCAATCTGCGGTTCCCACAATATAACTTCGTCACTGGACTTCTGGATAATATAAAGACTAATAGTCTTGGATGGCTACCTTGAGCGCAAAATATAAGTTCTGAAATGTAGGACCGGTGAGCTGTAGTTCACAGACTAGGTAATCCTTCAACATGTTCTGCCAACGAAAGCATAATAATGAAAAAGATCGGTATTACCTGGAACCGAATCCTCAGAACACAATAAGGAACTCTGCTGTCATTCCGACGCACAGAGATTCACTGGGGAGACCTGCCAACGCAGTCACTTCGAAGTTTTTCCCCGAAAACACAATGGACTTCATGTCCCACAGAAATCAGCTTACATCACGGCCTGACGGAAGTCTATCTCAACTTGGCGCTAAAATCTGCGCATGGGCACAAGCCCGAACTGTTTACCTTTGACCCTATCTTCATACAGGTCAAACACCAAAGGATGAACCAACAGGGAAGACAACCCCTTATCAACCTGACACCGCAAGGTAAAGACACAATTATTCACCTTTGACTAGGGTGAAAAAAACATACGACAAATAACTTGACATATGACTCCGTCGAAAATGACAGCAACACAGGGACAACACCATCAGAGTGGAACAAAGGAATAATTGTCAAATTACCCAAGAAGGGAGATCTTGCAGACTGCAATAATTGGAGAGGAATCACTCGTCTCTCAGTTTCCAGCAAAATATTAGGCAGGATAATTATACAGAGAATTTCAAAAGCAGTAGACCCCAAACTGAGGAAAGAACAAGCAGGATTTAGAAAGAACAGAAGATGTGTAGATCATATATTCACTCTCAGGAACATATAGAGCAGTGCTCAGAATGGCAAAGACAGCTGTACATTAATTTCGTTGATTTTGAAAAGGCTTTTGACAGCATACATAGGGACAGTGTATGGAAAATACTGAGGGCTTATAGAATTCCAAGCTGCATAGTGTCAATCATAAAAAGCCTCTATGCCAACTTTACGTGTAGTGTTGGGCAGAGCAACCTAACCTTTGAGGTGAAGACAGGAGTACGACAGGAATGCCCCTTATCAACCACTCTATTTTTAACAGTAATAGACTGGGTGATGCGCCAGACAACAGAGGGCAGTCCAAGAGGAATAAGATGGACTACATTTTCTACATTGGAAGTTCTGGAATATGCAGATGACATTGCACTACTATAACATTCACATCAACACATCCAGTAAAAAATGGATAGACTTAATAAGTATAGCCAGCAGGTTGGCTTGAATATCAATTTAAAGAAGTCAGAGGTCATGGCGCTCAATGTGAGCAACCCTGAGCCCATATCAGTAAGGAATCAGCAACTGGTACAGACAGACACCTTCACATACCTAGGATGATGATAGGAAACTCCTTACAGAGCGATACAACAGGAAGCAATCTGATCATCAGAAGAAGTCCCCCCATCCCACAAGTGTTTCGGCCCGATTACTCCTTTACACTCTAAGGGGGGCGGGCCCACTTGGGTCATGACTCTCAAGCGTCTCAGCTTCCTGTTGTCTTGTATCGAAAATGAACCCATTTCACTTATGGTAGCAACTTTTAAATCCACAACGCCAGCCGTAACAAAGTACTTTGAAAGTAACAAAGAAAAGACAAATGATTCCGTTCGTTCCGTCGCCCTTCACAACTGAATGCATAGTAACACCAGATGGCGGGGCAGGCAAAGACATCAACATCAGAATGAATAAAGCAAGAACAGCCTCTTTAAGTCTAAACAACATCTGGAAGTCCTCTCAGTACAGTACAAGCACAACATTAAGATTATACCAGAGCTGTGTGCTTTCTGTGCTTCTCTGTGGTGCGGAATGCTGGAGAGTTACAGAGAAGGAAATGTCGAAATTGTCCTCTTTTCATACAACATGCCCAAGAAAAATTCACCGAATCTTTTGGCCGAATACCAACACCAACCAAAATCTGCTTACTCGGAGCAAGCAAGAGGACATGCACACCATCATAGCTAGCAGACGCTGGAACTGGGTTGGCCATGTCCTCAGAAGAGACCCCGATGCCATCACAAGAACAGCTATGCTTTGGGCCACTGAAGGAAAAAGAAAGAGAGGCCGACCAAAAACAACCTGGCGGAGGACTGTGGAGGCTGAGATGCAAAGAATGAACCAGAGTTGGGACAATGTACGAAGGATGGCCACCGATCGAGCAAAGTGGAATCAATTTGTTGTTGCCCTTCAAGACCCCACTAGGCGTGATGACCACTGACTGCTTTGACGGTCGTTGGCTAAGGATGAAAGAAGAAGAAGAAGGTGAATTGCTGTAGTATTTTGACATGAAAGGTTTTTTACTTTCTGTTGATAAGACAAAATATAGTCAACATCTGACAATTTATCAATAATTGTATAAGGTCGTCTCCATGAAACCAATAGTTTATTTTCTTTATTTGGCAGTAAAACATGGGCCTCATCACCTGGCCATAATTGGGTCAGTTTTCTGTTTTGATTCACAAACAATCGAGCCTTCAATTTAGCCCTTTCTGATGCCTCAACTGATATTTGGCATGCGCCGATAATTTTTTTCCTTAAATTAACAACATATTGGTAAGAGGTTTGAGCATCTTCATCCAGGTCAGCTCCAACCAACAATTGTTTTAAAATGGGCATTAATCTTCTAGGTTTAGTACCAAAGACTAACTCAAACGGTGCAAACCCGGTATGTTTGTTTGGGATTTCCCTTTATTATGCAAAACATATTGCCGGTAGTACTCTGTTTCAATCTTGCGGACAATTCGTGGTCACTTTGCCTAACGTCTGTTTAAGGCACCGATTGAGCCTCTCAATTTTCCATTTGAGGCTGCGTAATAGATTGAACTGAGAGAACTGTTTATATCAAACATTGTCATTACCTGTTTTATTACGTCAGAAACAAATTGAGTTCCCTGATCTGAAAGAATGCTTTCGGGAAAACCCAATCTACTAAAGATTAAAAATCGGCTACATCCACTGTTGAAATGGTTTTAAGAGGAATAGCCTCTGGCCAGCGCGTGCACATATCGATGCATGTCAGCACATATCGATGACCTCTAGCTGACGGAGGCGACAATGGACCAATAAGGTCAATAGCCATCTTTGCAAAAGGACGCAAAGGTATATCCGATGCCTGGATAGGCGCATCATGCTTAGGTCTTTTTGTTGCCACGTCTTGGAAAATTATGCATGTGCGACAAAATGTTTTGATATCCTTTGTCACACCAAGCCAAAAAAACTGAGACAAAACTCTTTGTTTTGTTCTAGCAATTCCCTATTGACCTGCACAATTAATATTGAGAGCATGACGTAAAACGAATTGGTGAAAACAAGCTGGTACTGGTACCATGATCTGTTTTCTCACAGATGTGGAATCCTGAAAATTCCTAATTAAAATACCATTCTTTAAAGTGTACCAATGTTCAGCATTATCATCAACCATCACATCATCTGATTTTGCTACCTGAAAAAATTTCTTTAACGACTCATCATCATTCTGTCTCTGAATAAAAAAATCCTTATCAATAAGTTAAAACTTAGAATGGCTTTCTTTATAAACTAAAATGATGTATTGAAGGATAGCGCCCAATATTGTTAATATAATATCCTTAATATTCCCTTATAATAACTTAGAAAACTTTAGAATATTTATTTCATTAATATTGTAGTTCAGTAAAAGAAAACCATAAATAACGAGAAAAGTACTAAGATGAAAACGATGACAAAGAAGTAAATAAAACTTATCTAGAAAGGTAGAGGATAGGGGTCTGTTTAAGAATCACTTTCTATCTTTAAAATCGCCCCATAAATAACCAAGATACCGTAGAAATAACAAAATTGAGACAGACTGACTGACACACTGATAACACAGCTCAGTTTTGAAAATCTTCGCCCAAAAGTCAAATCCGTTTGACTTGATTTATTGGGTAAGGCTAGTTAGGAGAGGGGAGGTAAAACTGAAGATTTGCCAGCCAAAGCGAAACACAGTTCTACACAGCAATATTAAAATCAGACTAGCAAATGTATTGGAAGCAGTTTGTAAAGACATGAAAGTAAATTGCATTTTAATATTGAATATTGTCATAAACTAAATATTACGACAGTAAGACCAGGAACTACTGGCAGTCTTATGCAGGCCTCAGTGTTTAATGAACACCTGAAAACATGCCTAGGATGCTTACTCAAAAGATCATAAGAAGAAGATGGTATGCTCCATCTGTTTGTATTGTGATGGGGCCGAAAAGGAGACGCCCGCCCCCTACCTGTTTTTGGGCAGATTTATCGCCCATGTATTTTAGAAGTGCGCGAAGCATGCTGAGATGTAAATTCTTCAAGATTGATGAAGTAGAAGATATGTTATTAGGCCACAATAAAGCCTACATATAGTTGTGGTGTAGAATTGTGTTATTTGATAATAGCTGTAGGTTTTATTTGTGTTTTCGCTATTCCTAAAGCAATATATCGCGAGTGTTATTTAAGTAGCGCGATTACGGCGCGCGCGGACTAAGTTGAGTGTTTAGGCTTAGCAGTCTATATAAAGCATACGAAGGCCAGCAGCGACCTTTCAGAAGTATCAGTCCAGACAAGAGGGAACGAAACGAGGCGCGCTGTGTACCCACACAGAAGAACACAAAGACATGACATGTGAGTTAATTTAAATTAGCGTTAGTTTTATATAATTCTGAAATTATATTCAGCACGAGTCTGTTTTAATGTTTAGTGATACAGATAGATGTGTTTCCAAAGGAAATGTCTTTTTAGGACATTATGATTTAGTCTCAAAGTGATAGATGAGTGAAAATAATGTTTGATAGGTTTTATTAGGCACGCAAAGCCTAAATCCAGATGTGAGAATTTAGTATCAAGTATTTCATCCATCATACCGGGCAAATTTAGTAGGAGAGTGTTTTATACATGAAACTGGACAGAAATGTTATCAGAAACTGCAATTTAGATAATATTAACTAGTTGGGAAGATGGCAACAGGGAGAGCCACGTGGTGATTGTATAAAAGCGGCGCGAGAGGTCTGCGGTAACACTCTTAGTTATCACTTAATGTTACGCAGTTTTATATTGTGCGAATTGAGACGGGGGTGGGAAGCAGATAAAGATAATGTTCCCCAGTAAAGGAAAGAGAGAGTTTTCTTGGTAAATGTTACGCCATGTGGCACGTTGTGTATTTAGTCCCAGTTTGGCTTAAGTCGAGAATAATTATATTGTATTCTTTATGTAAGAGTAATTTAGTGTATTTCACGTTTATTGATAATTCTACTGTATATTTAATGGGTTACTGTGAGGTGAGAATATGTATTTAGATTTCTTTAAGGCGATCTTTGTCCTCTCAAGGCTGTGTGTGGTCCCGGTTGCCGGGTCCTCCCAGCACAGCAGAGGCAGTGAGTGGGAACTGTGTCTGTGCCAGACTGCCCTTTTTCGAGGACCTTCGGTCCCGAAAGGATTTTGGCTGGACGGGCGTCTGGGAGACATGGCGAAATGGTTTTATAGCGACAGGAGTAGAGTACACATGAGGGCAAGTTCGGGGCACAGCGGATTGATCTACCGCTTGCTTGTCACATTGATCACCGAAACAACAATTAAGAGTCTGTTGTACCAATATACGCCGCTAGGTGTGACGGAACAACGGATGATTTCTTGTTGCCCTAATGACGCCGCAAGGTGTTATGGCCGAAGACTGCTTAGTCGGTCGGCGGTCAAAGGAATAATAATAATAATAATTCTTTATGTAAGAGTAATTTAGTGTATTTCACGTTTATTGATAATTCTACTGTATATTTAATGGGTTACTGTGAGGTGAGAATATGTATTTAGATTTCTGGAGAGCGCGAGGCCACTCCTTTGTTGAGACATGTGTTTCTCTGGTTGCTCCCGGCGGAGCATGGAAACACCAATGTGGCTGGTGTCTATCACAAGCCGACAAGAAGCATTTTTATGCTATTGCAGTGGTTGTTTCGGTAACGATGTGTTTCATGTGATGAGATTCCCAGCCGCACCAGTCGTCACATACGACATGCTTCAGAATGCAGTAACGAATATTGAGATAGACCAGTTGTGAGGTGGTGGTTTATTCTCGTTATTGAGAGTATTTGTTGTACATGTAGTTGAAGAATATTATTTTATGTCCATTTTATGATTATTTAATTATGGGTATGTGAGGAATGGTTGTGAGAGCACGTGGGCTCACTTCAAGGTATATATTTCTCTTCTCCGCTCCTGAGGGAGCATGGGGCCAACAGTGTGGTTTGCCTCCATATTAAGTATTCATATGCTAGGGCAGTAGTGTTTCGGTAGCAATTTGTGTTACATGGTGAGATTGCCAGCCCCACGCACAACACCTTACTAGTCTCATTAGACGACATGCAAGTGTGTGTGTGTGTGTGATAGCCGAGGGTGTGCTCTTGCAGTAGTGGTTTCCGTAGCAACCTGTGTTACATGGTGAGGTTGCCAGCCTCATGCACAACACCATACTAGTCTCATTGGACGACATGCATGAGTGTGTGTGATAGCTGAGTGTGTGCTCTTGCAGTAGTGGTTTCCGTAGCAACCGATGTTACATGGTGAGATTGCCAGCCCCACGCACAACACCTTACTAGTCGCATTGGATGACACGCATGAGTGCGTGCGTGTGTGATAGTTGCGGGTGTCAGGTGGCGTGGAAGGATGAGAGTATCATTATTTAACGATGATTTTAACCAGCCGTTGCTTTGTTTGCGTTTTCAGAGTAGCAATCGGGCACATGCTGGGTGTTTTGTTTTGTTTAGAGTTGTTTTGCTATGTTCGCTAGTTTATTTGTTTAATGTTTGCTTTGTCACTGAATGCGCTGTAAAAATAAATATAGCCCCTGCCTCTAGAATCAAGAGTTTTATTGTTGTTCGGGTCGGTGCGAGTGTGACAAGAGAGTGATATCACAATCACAACATAATCATCATCATCATCTCGCCCACCCTATCACAATTGGCGTCGTCGACAGGATAAGGCAGACAGTGACACTGAGCAAACAGCAAGCGAGCAAATATTGTAAACACCCAGCAGTGCATTCCTGCAGCAAGATGGCTAATGCGCATATGAAGGTACTGTACGTGGAGGAGCCAGAGATAAGGTTGTTTAGTGGAGAGGGGAGGCCCACTTGGCAAGAGTTTGTGGGAGATGTGGAAGCCGCGTGGAAGGTGGCGCCTTTTATTGCAGAAGACAAGTTGGACATGATATGGAACAACGTTACGAAATGGGTATCTAGAGAATTACGGATACATGGCGGAGCCAAGGCCAGCCCTGAGCAGTTACTAGAAATTGTCAAAAAAGCCTACAGCGAGCAACCACAAGTCAGTGAGGTGAACAGGAATTTCCCTTGGGAATATGCTGTTTATGGTGGAAGTAAAAAGCCTGAGACACTGGTCCAGATACCAAGTGCAGAAGTTAAGAAGGAGGAGGAGGCACTCAGGGCAGAATTATCCTTCCTAAAGTCCCAGATAGCACAGATGTCAGAGGCCAGTACGCCAGCACAAGAGGAGGTGCAGAGAGAGAGAGCACCATGCCAGCCGCGGGAACAGCCAACGCAAGACGAGGAGGTGTGTCCGCAGGAACCTCAACCGACCTTCTTGCGTGTGAGAGTCAGGCTGTTGCCAAGGAAAGCAGTGAGCTGACAGCACCGATAAAAGCAGTGGCACCGACAAGGCGAAAAGGGATGTGCAAGTGGTATAGTGTCCACAGGGGATGGGGGTTCATCACGCCAGATGATGGAGGTATTGATGTATTCGTACATCAGACCAAGATCTACAGAAAGGGATTCCGGAGTCTGGCGAAGAATGAACGAGTAGAGTTTGACAGCAAACCATCGGTCCAGGGCATGGAAGCAATTTATGTATGCGGCATTGGCGGTCAAGAGTGTAAGGGCAGCAGAAAGCGACCCATGGCACAGAGGAAGCCCAGAAAGATAAGATGCTACAATTGTGGAGACCTGTCAGACCACATGGCAGCCAAGTGCCCTCAAGGCCCGCTTCCGAAGAGATGTTTTCGATGCAAATCCCCAGAACATTTGATAGCCGCCTGTCCCTCAAAGAGCTCTTTCCAGAGACGTGCTACCACAACCAGGTTTCCTTCCGGGTGCAAGCCAAGAGATGGCCACGACAACTGTCACCCTAAGGGCGCCGAGAAGATTGGTAGTCGGTTAGGGGAGGAAACTCGTCTTAAGCAGAGAGGAGGGAGTGCAGATCGGTGTCCAGACGAGGAGACTCATGAAAAGCAGACTGTGGGGAATGTAAGCCACCGTCCACACAAGATGAGTGGAAAGCACGTCAAGAGCGATCTCTCTTCAAACTCGACAGCTGCAAGCACTGACAGGCAGATGTCACGGGCAGACAGCGACGCGGCACCGGTGAGCGAGTCTTCAAGACCACAGCGGCTGACAGCCCGGCAACGTACAACTGGAGACATGACGACCAAGAGTGTCCCCAGCCGAGTTGTACCGAATACAGAATCTGAGCCCAAAACATCGCCGCTGAGAAATAATCAAACGCAGCACCAACGATCTAAGAGATTTCGACAGAAGTGTCGGAGGTAGTGATGTTGTCGGGACGACAACAAAATCAGGAGGGAGATGTGTGATGGGGCCGAAAAGGAGACGCCCGCCCCCTACCTGTTTTTGGGCAGATTTATCGCCCATGTATTTTAGAAGTGCGCGAAGCATGCTGAGATGTAAATTCTTCAAGATTGATGAAGTAGAAGATATGTTATTAGGCCACAATAAAGCCTACATATAGTTGTGGTGTAGAATTGTGTTATTTGATAATAGCTGTAGGTTTTTTTTGTGTTTTCGCTATTCCTAAAGCAATATATCGCGAGTGTTATTTAAGTAGCGCGATTACGGCGCGCGCGGACTAAGTTGAGTGTTTAGGCTTAGCAGTCTATATAAAGCATACGAAGGCCAGCAGCGACCTTTCAGAAGTATCAGTCCAGACAAGAGGGAACGAAACGAGGCGCGCTGTGTACCCACACAGAAGAACACAAAGACATGACATGTGAGTTAATTTAAATTAGCGTTAGTTTTATATAATTCTGAAATTATATTCAGCACGAGTCTGTTTTAATGTTTAGTGATACAGATAGATGTGTTTCCAAAGGAAATGTCTTTTTAGGACATTATGATTTAGTCTCAAAGTGATAGATGAGTGAAAATAATGTCTGGATAGGTTTTATGAGGCACGCAAAGCCTAAATCCAGATGTGAGAATTTAGTATCAAGTATTTCATCCATCATACCGGGCAAATTTAGTAGGAGAGTGTTTTATACATGAAACTGGACAGAAATGTTATCAGAAACTGCAATTTAGATAATATTAACTAGTTGGGAAGATGGCAACAGGGAGAGCCACGTGGTGATTGTATAAAAGCGGCGCGAGAGGTCTGCGGTAACACTCTTAGTTATCACTTAATGTTACGCAGTTTTATATTGTGTGAATTGAGACGGGGGTGGGAAGCAGATAAAGATAATGTTCCCCAGTAAAGGAAAGAGAGAGTTTTCTTGGTAAATGTTACGCCATGTGGCACGATGTGTATTTAGTCCCAGTTTGGCTTAAGTCGAGAATAATTATATTGTATTCTTTATGTAAGAGTAATTTAGTGTATTTCACGTTTATTGATAATTCTACTGTATATTTAATGGGTTACTGTGAGGTGAGAATATGTATTTAGATTTCTGGAGGGCGCGAGGCCACTCCTTTGTTGAGACATGTGTTTCTCTGGTTGCTCCCGGCGGAGCATGGAAACACCAATGTGGCTGGTGTCTATCACAAGCCGACAAGAAGCATTTTTATGCTATTGCAGTGGTTGTTTCGGTAACGATGTGTTTCATGTGATGAGATTCCCAGCCGCACCAGTCGTCACATACGACATGCTTCAGAATGCAGTAACGAATATTGAGATAGACCAGTTGTGAGGTGGTGGTTTATTCTCGTTATTGAGAGTATTTGTTGTACATGTAGTTGAAGAATATTATTTTATGTCCATTTTATGATTATTTAATTATGGTTATGTGAGGAATGGTTGTGAGAGCACGTGGGCTCACTTCAAGGTATATATTTCTCTTCTCCGCTCCTGAGGGAGCATGGGGCCAACAGTGTGGTTTGCCTCCATATTAAGTATTCATATGCTAGGGCAGTAGTGTTTCGGTAGCAATCTGTGTTACATGGTGAGATTGCCAGCCCCACGCACAACACCTTACTAGTCTCATTGGACGACATGCAAGTGTGTGTGTGTGTGTGTGTGATAGCCGAGGGTGTGCTCTTGCAGTAGTGGTTTCCGTAGCAACCTGTGTTACATGGTGAGGTTGCCAGCCTCATGCACAACACCATACTAGTCTCATTGGACGACATGCATGAGTGTGTGTGATAGCTGAGTGTGTGCTCTTGCAGTAGTGGTTTCCGTAGCAACCGATGTTACATGGTGAGATTGCCAGCCCCACGCACAACACCTTACTAGTCGCATTGGATGACACGCATGAGTGCGTGCGTGTGTGATAGTTGCGGGTGTCAGGTGGCGTGGAAGGATGAGAGTATCATTATTTAACTATGATTTTAACCAGCCGTTGCTTTGTTTGCGTTTTCAGAGTAGCAATCGGGCACATGCTGGGTGTTTTGTTTTGTTTAGAGTTGTTTTGCTATGTTCGCTAGTTTATTTGTTTAATGTTTGCTTTGTCACTGAATGGGCTGTAAAAATAAATATAGCCCCTGCCTCTAGAATCAAGAGTTTTATTGTTGTTCGGGTCGGTGCGAGTGTGACAAGAGAGTGATATCACAATCACAACATAATCATCATCATCATCTCGCCCACCCTATCACAGTATGGAAGCAAATTAAGGTTTAAAATGACAATGGCGTAGCAGCCATATGGAAACAGAATGTAATCACAGTATGAGGTGAAGTCAAATAAATTAGGGGCTGGTGCACTTGTTTTACACACGAGGCTGACCCCACATCTTATTAAATTTGGTTAGTTGTGGAAATTATAAGCCAGCATATAAAAGGGAGGGGATGTCCTTCTGTTACAGGGTTTCATTGCCTGTTACGACTGGTAACAGGAAACCTGATGAGAACTTAAGCTGAGGAAAGTGAAGACCTCAGCAGAGCTGTATACTGCACTTGTTGGCCAGAGGAAGACTCTTGGGCTGACGTTGTCTAAATTACAGTATTCTACATCTGAGCACAGAGATAAGGTGAAAGTACCATAGCCGGGCATCCTGTCAACTCATCAAGTACAAAATTTCCAAAAAAACTTGAACCAAATTATAGTGGGAATGATGACAACTACAGCTCCTCGCACTATTGACTCTCACTATTAGACAGTAATACATGAACCTGTGAATACACCTACAAGATCAGTTTATATTATTAAAATTGGACAGAGAATTTTCCTTATTTATTTCATATATGTAAACTACATTTTCTTCAGTTTAAATATTCCTGTCCCAAAAGAGTTGAGGTACAGGAAAAATAAAATTGTAAATTAATTTGATAACTGTTACTACTGTCTTACTTAAATTCATTATATTGAGTTACAGTTGTGTTCAAGTTATTACCACAACACCATACATCCATTACCCTAGACACTTAGCCATATAAATTAATAGACTCAAAATAATTCGCAGAGTGAGATCATAGGGTGTTAGCAGTTAGGTACCCTGAGAATACATCATCTTCAACTATTAGACTCAGGGACTTACATAGCTTGACCTCACTCTGTAGACAAATAATACTATTCCACTTATTTAACATCTAAACCCACCACATATATTGGGACGCTCGCCCGGGATTTGAATCTTTCAGAGTTAGACATTTGTCTGAGATAGGTATCTTCCACATATATTGGGGTCCGGTCCGGGATTTAAATTTATAGTAACTTTTTGACCCAGGGTATCCCCAAGGTACAAAATTTATTATTCATTGTGGAGAATTGAATGAGTTGACAGTGCCGATAGTTAATTAGTTAACATTTGTTAGTTGATACAGTTAGTTTATTAGAATTTTGTCCAAGGAAAAATGGCAGACTTGGCAAAGTTCAGATCTGCTGCTGTGCAGACTGCAAAGGAAATGGGAATGGAGGGGCAAATTCTAATTCAGTATGTGACGTCAGAATGAGATATGTTTATTGAGAGGGAGGATAGAAGGTTAGCCGAGGAGAAAAGAATACAATTAGAAGCTGACAAAGAAATTAAGAGATTACAACTTGAGGCTGAAAAAGAGGCAAGGGCATTAGAAGCTGATAGGGAGGCTGAAATAAAATAGTTACAATTAGAGGAAAAGAAATTGGAGGCTGAGGCTAAGAAATTAGAGGCAGAAGAAAAGATATTGCAGATGGAGGCTAAGAAAGAAGATAAACGGTTACAAAGGGAGCATGAACTAAGACTGAAAGAGTTAGAATTACAAGGCCATGCTCCAGAGAATGGTAACAGCCTATCTACCTCAGATGCTAGTATAAGTCAGGGGGGGGGGGGGGGGCCCTAACTTGGCCATGAATTTCCGTTTGGATCCCTTTGTAGAAAAAGAGGATGACATTGAGTCATATTTAAATAGATACGAAAGACTAGCTACTAACTATTGTTTAGAGAGGGGAAAATGGAGTTTGAAGTTATCCCAAGGGCTTAGGGGAACATCTTACGAGGTATTTTCAAAGCTGAGTAGAGACGAGCAGGAAGACTACGACATTTTAAAACAGGCTTTTCTAATAAGGTATGAGAAGAATGGTGAATTTTACAGGAACAGATTTAGAAATGCAAAGCTCCTGTCTGGGGAGACCTACCACCAATTCTCTGCCAGATTGGAAACTTACCTGGAGAAATGGACTGCTCTGGGGAAAACCCAAGATCTTAAGGAAATGATCATGATAGAGCAATTAAGAGAATCCATGGCTCCAGACCTGAGGAAATTCCTCATGGAACAAGGTGCAGAGAGGTTGTGTGATGTGCTAAATGTCGCTGAGAGGTATCAGGCAGCCCAGGCAGAAGTAGCTGGAGCAAGAAAGAGACAAACTAATACTAAAACCCCTCCAGACCAAGAAGATTATTATAATCCTACTAGGGATCAAAACCCGGGAGATAACCAAACATATGATAGGCCAAGATTTGACCATAGAGATAGAAACCCGCAATTCAATGAAAGGAAACCCTACAGATCTGACGGGAAATATTGTAAAATTTGTAGGATGCATAATCATAATACAATCGATTGTGGTAGGAAAGTTCCTCCATATCGCGCTGCATGCATGATAACAGTGGACAAGGGAAAGAATCAACTGCATACAGGACAGCAGGAACCTCATCATCCCCCCATCTGTGAAGAAGTGACATGTAATGGTGCCAGAGTTAAGTGTCTTTACGATTCAGGTTTGGAATATGACTCAGTCGTGAGTGCAACCCTAGTGCACCCTGACCAGTATACCACAGAGAAAGTGGAGATACAAGGGGCACTGAAAGGAACAGCCACCATGACACTTCCCGTGGCCAAGATTAATGTCAAGACTAGGTACGTGGAAGGAGCGATTAGAGCAGCAGTGTGCAAAGACCCTAATTACCCGCTGGTGTTAGAAAAGAAATTTGTGTTCCTAGGGAGCCCTATAAAACCTGTGGTAATGGCCACGCTTCAGGTCAGGTCGACCCCTAGTCAGGAGGAGGAACCACCACTAAAGCCACTAAATTTTTCTCATAAACAGATGAGGAAGGCCCAGGCAAATGACAAATCATTAAAACCTTGCTTTGGCAAATTGCCAAACACCCATACACACCCTAAGAAAGGACAATTCTATTTGAAGGTGGGACTGCTCTACGGGAAAGCTGGAGCAGGATCCAAAGGATATGGACAGTTAGTACTGCCATGGAGTTATAGGAAACAAGTGATGGCACTAGCACATGTTGTACCAGACGGTGGATATCAGAGGATTGGTACCACCCGTCAAAGGACATCTGTGACATATTTCTGGCCAGGCGTAGCTGAAGACATTAAAAAATTTGTTGAGGCCTGTGACCAGTGCAGCAAGGTTCATTCCACACGATGGAAAGATAATAACCAGATGCTAGCCACGCATTCTGAAGAATATGGGCCTAAAACTAAAAAGGAAAATAAATATAATAAGGGAGATAACGTGGATAGGAAAACCCCTTTTCACAAACAGTCCTCCCATAAAACCTTTACACTGGCATCTCTGCGTATGGCAGTGTTAATGGTGAATTTATATGGTTACTGCTGCAAACACATATGTTACCGTTCAGTTTATGTGACCACCATGAATGTAACAATCTCTTTTCTGTGTACTGTTGTGGAATGAATGTGTTGATGCTCTCTTACACTGTTGAAGGCTGTACGGTCTACTTCAACGTTCCTGCACGGTGTTACTGTTTGTTTCTGTGCTTGTGTAGTCAGTCCCACCTGGGCCAAACAGCGCTGTCATGCCTGAATAGCTTACCAGGCGTTGAGGCGCCAACAGGGTGTCGTGTTGACATACATTCATCAGACATCTGTTGATAGTGAGGTACTCGAAGATTGTGTAGGTTGAATGGTGATGTGGGTGTGTAGAAATCGCGAATGTGTTTAGGCTCTTTGATATGTAAACAAGGCACCCACTCACTCACATGCAGTAGTCAGTAATGTTGAAACTGCTGGAACCTTTGTAACCATTTATTGACGAGACACTACGACATCGACAGGTACAGTCAAAATGGACGAGAATCAAGGATATCTTATAAATTGGAAATGACTGACAAAACATCTGGCATTATAAGGCTTGAGCCACACATCTACTAGGACGTTATCGACAATGGTCTGTCCTTTAACAATAGTTCAATACTGCAGCTTACGTACCATTGACTTATCGCGTCAAGTATGGTACACAACTCCGCCGTACAAAAAGGCGAGTTCACTCTTGTATAATAATAATAATGTTGCAATACAGCTGGCATAACACGCCAGATACATCTTCTTCTGCTCAAAAATATCGGCCATAATATCGGGCCTCTTTAGTAATGTCAAATAACTGTATTCTCCTTAGGTAGGCATAAAACATCCATACCGAAATATTCCGCAAACATGCGGGTTTCATAAATATATATCTTCACTGGGCTTCTTCATAACTGTTAGACAAATAGTCTAAGTTGGCTCCATCGAGCACAAATAATGGACTTCTGCTTCTCAAAGGACCGTGAGCTCCACTCACCGGTTGCCACAAAATGTTCTGCTTGTTAGGCATAGTAATAATGTTTCTTTTACCTTTGAGGGAATCCTAGAAATACACAGATGACACAACTGTCGTCATTCCCGACGAACAGAATAACTCTGGGAAAGAAACACAAACATTACAGTCTCACAGAAGACTGTCTTTCCCCAGATAAATCAGAGAGATACCACGGACGTACCAGTCCGAACAGAAACCCAGGACAATTCTCTTTTACGGAAGTCCTTCCGTTTCGCGCTAAAACCTTGTGCATGCCTAGACAGCACTGATCTAAATAAAGCTGACCCCCGCTTTAAGACAGGTCAACAGCCATGAATAAACCAAGGGAAGATAACCCCTAAATCAACCTGTCCCAGGGAGTTAATAAACAGTTCTCTACCTTAAGAATAAAAATAAAAATAGATTTTGAATGATGCGCTGATGAATCAAACAATCATAAGACAATGTCTTAATGACAGGTTCAAACGACGCACAATAGAGCGTCTAGTGAGAATAAAAATCACTTCACAAACTAAGAGAAAATATTTTCTCCAAGTAAAACATATCCGGGATGTACCATCAAAGAAATCTCAGTTGCTGGCGATGCTAACAAAAATCACATACATATAAAAAAATGCAATGTTATAGCAATGTGAATGACAACATATATCGAGAATTCATAATAACACAAAAATCTATCGAAGTCTCATGCTATATCATCACTATTATCTAAGTAATACATGTGGCCATTGATAATAGGGAAAGAATACAAGGCTAGAATGCCATTTGTAAATTATAACGGCAGTGACAAGATGAGATCAGGAGGGAAGCTTTTCTAACTGTTTTGCCTTCTGGACGACAGCAGACTAAAATTTGTGCCACTGTTCTGCCAGTCATCTTGTGTACTGTGTAAAATATTTCATTGATTGCGGTAAGAGAAATGAGTTATTAATACTATTATTAATGTGTAGAGGATACCCCAGATCGGGTGCCCACAAAAATCTTGTGTTGTGCGACAATTGCTATAATGGAAGCTTATGACATCCTAGGGAGCAATACATGCCTGAATCAGTTTGTAAAGACATGAAAGTAAATTGTATTTTGATATTGAATATTGTCATAAACTAAATATTACGACAGTAAGACCAGGAACTACTGGCAGTCTTATGCAGGCCTCAGTGTTTAATGAACACCTGAAAACATGCCTAGGATGCTTACTCAAAAGATCATAAGAAGAAGATGGTATGCTCCATCTGTTTGTATGGAAGCAAATTAAGGTTTAAAATGACAGTGGCGTAGCAGCCATATGGAAACAGAATGTAATCACAGTATGAGGTGAAGTCAAATAAATTAGGGGCTGGTGCACTTGTTTTGCCCACGAAGCTGACCCCACATCTTATTAAATTTGGTTAGTTGTGGAAATTATAAGCCAGCATATAAAAGGGAGGGGATGTCCTTCTGTTACAGGGTTTCATTGCCTGTTACGATTGGTAACAGGAAACCTGATGAGAACTTAAGCTGAGGAAAGTGAAGCCCTCAGCAGAGCTGTATACTGCACTTGTTGGCCAGAGGAAGACTCTTGGGCTGACGTTGTCTGAATTACAGTATTCTACATCTGAGCACAAAGATAAGGTGAAAGTACCATAGCCGGGCATCCTGTCAACTCATCAAGTACAAAATTTCCAAAAAAACTTGAACCAAATTATAGTGGGAATGATGACAACTACAGCTCCTCGCACTATTGACTCTCACTATTAGACAGTAATACATGAACCTGTGAATAAACCTACAAGATCAGTTTATATTATTAAAATTGGACAGAGAAAAATAAAATTGTAAATTAATTTGATAACTGTTACTACTGTCTTACTTAAATTCATTATATTGAGTTACAGTTGTGTTCAAGTTATTACCACAACACCATACATCCATTACCCTAGACACTTAGCCATATAAATTAATAGACTCAAAATAATTCGCAGAGTGTAGTAGTAAGCCATACGGTCACAGAGACTGCACTAGGCTCCACTGCCTGAGAGATGTTTCCCCCATCGCTACCTTCAGAACTGCCAGACCCGCCATTGTTAAACCAGAATCGACTCTTCTCCCTTCGATCTCCAATTCCTTCAGTCGGATCTGGTGTGCCCTCCTTTTCTGCGTGTGCTCTGTCGGCCTCCTTTTCTTGGAATGCCCTCTCTTTTTCTCCTTCTACGGCTTCGTGTTTCCGTCGCTTTTCCTTCTCTTCGGCTTCGTCTTTCATTTGAGCTTCTATTTCTTCAGCTTTGGGCCTTTCCGGCTCTCTGGACATCCTTCTCTCTTCCCTTTCAGTCGCTTTCTCTCCTTTGTCTTGTTCGGTTTTAACCGAACTAAGCATACAATCTGTCAGAGTTTGACTGGTCATGCCCAGTTCCTTCGCGACATTCAGAGAAAAAGTGTGGAAACTTTGGGACTTTGCGATTCTGAGCAAAAAGTATGTTTACAAAGCTACACAAAATTACAATTGCTACTTAACTAGTTGTTACGGGTGTGCGCTCTGCGTGGTGATTGCAATCATTTTTAGTGGATTCCTGTAGAATGTTAAATTAATAATCCTTATAGAACACTGCACAACCCAAGTAACATATACATTGAACTGCAATAAGGTAAACAAGGCTGGTTCACAGTTAATACATTTATTAATTGGCTTTTCACAATAGACAGTTCCATATTCTCATATCAAAATCTAGCATGAATGGTCTTTCATAGATTCCATGGTCGTGGTCCGTCCTTTAATATCATATCATAACCCGGTACTTGTGTGATATTTCACCGCTAAAATAAAATTTTCCAAATTTATTACCAAAACTGACAACCGTACTCTTTCCTTACAATTTTTTCTTTTTTTTCCGCCTGCGCGGCTTTTTTTCCGCCTGCGCGGGATTAGTCCATTTAACAGGTAGGGGTTATGGGTTAGTATTTGAGGGCTGCCACCTCGGGGGCGTATTATTATTATTATGTATTTATTTTTTTTAATGTAAAATTTTTGCCTCGTCTTGGCGGGGCGCGTCCCGTTCAACCTAGTCATCATCATCATCATCAGCTTTCAAGTCCCTAAGGAGCATTTGCTTTATACCAAGTCTTCCTGTCCTGTGCCATCAGCTCAAGGTCGTTCCATAATTTCTTCATCCTCTTCTTGTCTGTCATCAGTTCTCTTCTCCGTGTATTCCTCGTCTTGGCGGGGCGCGTCCCGTTCAACCTAGTCATCATCATCATCATCATCAGCTTTCAAGTCCCTAAGGAGCATTTGCTTTATACCAAGTCTTCCTGTCCTGTGCCATCAGCTCAAGGTCGTTCCATAATTTCTTCATCCTCTTCTTGTCTGTCATCAGTTCTCTTCTCTGTGTATTCCTTGGTCTTCCTCTGCCTCTCTTACCCTGGGGGTTCCAGACCAAGGACTGCCTGGTAAAGCTATAAGCAAGTTTACTCAGTGTGTATCCTATCCATCTTCAGCGTCTTCTTCTCATGTCTCGTTCTTCTGGCACTTGCCTGGTTCGTGTCATCAGTTGCACATTAGTGATCTTGTCATACCACTACAATCCTTCTATTTTAGACAAGCAACCATTTATGAGGGCGTCCGTGGTTTCAGCGCAGGCTTCTCTCGACAAAGGTAGTGGGCTGGAGACATGGTGGCGTCACGCTACAATCTACCCAGCTGTAAGTGGATGGATACCTGACTCTGCTCTGAAAGGTAAAGGCAGCCAGGAGGGGAGCTGGTTATAGCACTACTCTGAGATCATCCAGGTCTGTATTATTTTGGCTTTTCAATGCCGCAATTACTGACTGTGCATCAGAAAAGAAAGCAACCCTTCTCTCTGCGCTTTCTTCTGTCAATATAACCTCTGCTACAGTTTTCAGGGCCTCTGCCTCTGCTCTGAAGTTGTTGGAGAATCGTCCTGTCGCCACTGACAGCATTTTTTTCTGCACCAGTGCTTGAGGTCAGAAAGACGCCCCCACCTCTATTTTCTGTTGCATTTGTTTCTGATCCATCTGTGTATGCATGGGTCCAGGTGTTGCGTGGATAATGTTTCTCTATGTATTTTGTAAACGACTGTGACTGACGAAGGAATCCAAATCCAAAATCGGCAAATCCAATCGCAATGTCTAGGCCGTAGGCGCGACGTCACAAATCTCTTACCCACCCCGTCCCCTTTTTTGTCCTTATTTTTTGTAATCCTGAAAAAATACAACTTACTCGAATGTTTTTTTTTTTTTTAAAGTTTTGTCTCGTTTTGGCGAGGCGCGTCCCGTTCAATCTAGTCGGTTATATTAGGGCGCATGTCCAAATATAAAAGACCCTTAAGTCTAGGGA
Organism: Oreohelix idahoensis; assembly: GCA_024509875.1. Taxonomy (NCBI): domain Eukaryota; kingdom Metazoa; phylum Mollusca; class Gastropoda; order Stylommatophora; family Oreohelicidae; genus Oreohelix; species Oreohelix idahoensis. Next base: position 168,429 of record JAMPIV010006064.1, read on the forward strand.
ATTGCTAGTCATCGTAATCATCATCATCATCAGCTTTCAAGTCCCTATCAGAGTCAGGTACCCATTTACAGCTGGTTAGACTGATGCGTGACACCTGTTCCCGTCCTCGTTGCTGTTGCCTTATCTTCTTCTTCTTCTTCTTGCGATCGCATCTTTGATGATTACACCGTCAGACGAGTTCTCATGATGAATTCGACTGTTGTTTGAAGTTCCTCTTTAACTCCATATAGCTTTGAGTTTAGTGTTGAGTCATTGGGCCAGTATATCTTTCTTAACTGGTCATACAGAGGACAGTCCTGTAGAACATGCTCAGCAGTTTGTTCGTTTAATCCACATGTGCACAGTGGTGAAGCAGACAATCGTAGCTTGTGCATGTGTTTATTCAGTTTGTTATGCCCTGTCCTGAGTCGAAAAATAGTTGTCTGTCCCTGCCGGTCGAGAGTGTGATAGTCGTCTTTGGGTTGGTTCTGTTCTCTTCTGATAGTCTGGATAGCTCTCTTTTTCTCAAAGTATGTGACTTCATTATCTTCTTGTTCACATTCTCCTCCCTTTTTTGCAAGTTTATCTGCCTTTTCATTTCCGGGTACACCACAATGAGATGGTACCCACTGAAGTATGGTTCTCTTTTTGGCAGCTACCTTGTTTAGTTCATTTCTCAGATGCGGGAGTTTACCACCCTTGAGAGCTTGCAGGACAGACAGTGCATCTGTGAGGATGACTACCTGGTGGCAGTCAGAGTTGGTGTTATAAATCATATTTGCAGCTTGCTCTAGAGCTTGAACCTCAGCTGTATAGTTGGAACAGAATTTACCAGTGGGAATGTGCCTAGTCTCATAGTGGTTGTCAGGATATGAGATAAAGATACCGGCACCTCCATTCCTAACAGCATTAGTTGCTGATCCATCTGTATAGGCATGTATCCATGATTGATCGGGATAGCTTTCTTGGATCATACTCAATGTAGCAGTTCGTTTTTGCAGATCATTATACTCACATCCACTTGTGAGACCACTGACTGTTGTATTAATTTGGAGGGCACTGCTGGCCTGCTCCCATGGTACAGGGTATAGGGTGGGCTTCAGTGGTGTTGTCTTCATGGATAGGTCTTCTTGATGCTGTCTTATAAGTCTTTTCCCCCGATGCACAAAGCTGCTACGCTTTAGACGTCCCAATGCCAGATCATCTAGTCTTGCCTTCATTGGGTGCATTGGCATACTGTTGTACTTTTCCATCTGGATCATGGTTTTTGTGTCTCTTCTATGGGACAATGTCTGTAATCCAGCAACCTTCTGCATCTCTGTTATTGGTGTAGTTTTCATGGCTCCTGTAATGAGCCTGAGAGCTTGATTTTGCACCTTGTCCAAAGACTGCAGATGTGAGTTAGCAGCTGATGACCATGCTGCTGAGCTAAACTCTAAGTGTGGTCTTATTACTCCATTATAAATCTTCTTTAGATTTCGTTCATTTGCTCCCCAGTTGGTACCTGCTAATTTTCTGAGTATGCCTAGTCGTCTTCGGGCCTTTCCTTCTGCATTTTCAATATGCTTATTCCATGTAAGCCTTTGGTCAAATGTCACCCCAAGATAGGTGGGGTAGCTTTCTTCCTTGATCACGGTTGTCCCTAGGTGTATGTTAGCTGATTTGTCCTTGGGGGCGAGGGGGAACAGTGTTGTGGAGGTTTTGTCTGTGTTTATTGTGATAAGCCATTTCTCTGCCCATGACACTAGCATGTCTGCTGCCCGCTGCATTCTATAATTTGCTGTGGTGACATTTTCATCAGCGCACCAGAGTACTAGGTCATCTGCATATAAGGCAGCTTTAACTCCTGCAGGGAGATCTTTCACCAGGTCATTGATGTAAACAAGGAAGAGTGTTGGGGAAATTACTCCTCCTTGAGGTACCCCCTGATGGAGCAACACTTTTCTGCTCTGCAGACCGTCAAGAGTGACTCTAGTTCTCCTGTTATGCAAGTATGACTGGATCCATTTCATCATGTTGCCTTGGATTCCACTTCTCCTAAGTTTTGCAATGAGGCCATCTTTCCACACCTTGTCAAAGGCCTGCTTGAAGTCGACCCAGATCGTTAGGACCTTTTTCTTCTCCTGGAAGGCATCTTCTATTGCTTGAGACAAGTAAGTAACTTGGTCTTCTATACTGTAGCATTCTCTAAATCCAGCTTGTTCCGGCACCAGGATCTGCTCAGACTCTAAATACCATTTCAATCTGTGGTTGACTATTCGCTCCATAGTCTTCCCAACACAGCTTGTGAGACTGATTGGCCGGTAACTTGCAGCCTCGGTCTTACATTTCCCTTTCTTTAGTATGGGTATTGTGATGGCTTCTCTCCATACTTGGGGTACCGTTCCTTTCAACCAGCTGTGGTTGAATATCTCAAGCAGTTTTGTCTTTGCTGCTGAGCTCAGATTTACTAGCATTTCGTTGCTGATTTTGTCTGGGCCGGGTGACTTTTGAAACTTAAGCTTGGAAATAGCCTTCTGTAGTTCTCCTAGTGTGATGGGTTCCCTCATTGGGGCAGGAGTATCTGTCTGTCCCATGGTTGCCAGTATTTCTTTTCTTATCTCTCTCTGATGGTCTATGTTAATGGGTAAGTTGCTTTCTGAACTGTATCTTCTAGCAAACAAGTCTGCAGCTTGTTTTCCTCTGAAAAGTTTGCCACCTTCATCCAATGTGATAGTCTGCCTTGGTGAGGAATGCTCTTCATTTAGAGACTTGACTAATCTCCAAAGTTTCCTGCCGTCTTTCTCAAGGTTCAGCGATGCCGTTTTAGTTCTCCAGCTTTTCCGCTTTTCTTCTAGCTTTGTTCTCTGAAACTCTGCTACAGCCTTTTTCCATTTGTTGTGAGTTTCAAGTGAAGGCTGAGACTCTGCGTCCTTTCTAGCCTTGTCCATAGCTTCCTGACGTTCTTGGAGTGTGCTGGACCAGTATGGTATGTAGTTACGCCGGCATCCTTTGGGAATGGTTTCTTTTGCAGCTTGTAGTATGCATCTGTTGAAGTCTTTTACCACTTCATTAATGTCTCTGTTCTGTACCTTGAGGGTAGACAGCAGCGTGTTCACCTGATGCCTGAATAAACCCCAGTTGGCTTTTTTGTAGTTCCATCTTGTAATGGCTGGGCCTGTACTGAGAGTTGCACTCTGGACAGTAAGAAAGATTGGGCGATGGTCGCTTCCCCCTAGTTGGTCTCCTACTTCTCTACTAATAGATCCAGCTATATCTGGTGTGGAGAAGGCAAGATCTGGTGTTGAGGTTGTGTGCCATCCTCTGGAGTAGAAGGTAGGAGTATCTGTGGCATTATTGACTAGGATTAGGGAGTGATCATCTTGCCAAGTTTCAACCTCTTCACCTCTGTGATCCAGATGGTTATAGCCCCAGCTCTGGGAGTGGCTATTAAAGTCTCCAACTGCTATAAAGTTGGTGGCTGGTACCTGTATAGAGCTGAGACTCAGGGGTTTGTTGTTCGGACAGTAATAGTTCAGGAGTTCTATTTCCATCTTGTCTACCTTTATCTGCAGCAGCTGATATTCTGCTCCATCCATGAAGGTTTTCCTTTCGTGTGCAGGAATGTTATTCCTTACAAGAGTAAGTACTCCTCCTTTTCGTCTATCTTGTCTGTCGGATCTGAAGCATTGATATCCCCTTATTTTAAAGGTTTGATCTGCTTTCAAGTGAGTCTCTTGGATACAGCAAACACTGACTTGCTTCTCATACAAGATGTTTTCCAGCTCTGTCTTTTTGCTGTATCCAGCCTGCTTGCTGTTCACTCCCTCTGCATTCCAGTGCATCATGACAAGTGGCACTCTGGGTTTCTCTTTTTCTGTTTTGTTTTGGTCAGTAGTTCTCCTCCGCCGTCTGTTGACTCCACAAGACGGTCTAGAGGGTCCTCCAGTAGCTGAGGGTGGGCTCTGTCGAGGCTCAGAGCCCGGCACTGCACCTGCCTGGTGGAGCTCCACAGGGCGAGCACCAGAACGAGATTTATTTGACGGTGTACTCTCCATAGAAAAAAAAAAAGCGAGTTGCATGATACTGTGGTTTCCGGTGCGCCTTCTGGCCCAGTATCTACGACTTTAGCACCTGTTCAACGGGAGAGTGGGCTCATCCCTAATCTGTTTATGTTCCCAGTAGTAGACTATTCGCAAGCAGCCTGGGGGTGTCACTGCTCTGCGCGGACCTTGTTTACCGAGGCGGCGTCCGAGCTCGTATGGTGAAAATATGGTTGCGTTATCTTCAAAATAGCCCTGTCTTTCCCGTGGCTTTTCTGCCATCCTGCAACTTTGAGTTAGGGAGTTCTGAGCTCCAGTCTCTTTCCCAGGCATTTTATCCTGGCCTGGCACGCATACAGAGGACCCCACTTCTGGTTCTAAGTTAGCAGTTGGGGATAGGTGGGGTAGCACACTGTGCATTCCCCGTCATCCAGGGGGCTCTCCAACTATGCAGAGCTTGCACAATGCTGTGCTCTGGTTCGGGGCTCTCCCAAGGAATCCTCACGTCCTGCACAGAGCCACTTCCCGATACCCACCACCTGCCAACCCTCCATTGTAGAAATCTCCTGCATGCGGCCATCCAGTCAAGAGCCAGTATTAAGTCTGGTGCCCAAGTGATCCCCCCAAGCTCAGTGTGCAATGCTGGGTTCTCATCATGCTGCAACACAGGAGGGATTGTGATGCTCAGCCATCTCTCTCAATTCTGCACCGATAAGTGACATCGGGGACTTAACTTTGCCTCAGTACTGGGAGGCCCCGTTTCCGGGTACACCACACACAGCCAATTGAGGCAACGGTCGCCATGGGCGTGATAGACGACAAACAGTGAAGAATGAGGCAAGAAAGCATTTAACCCATGAAGTGGGGGTGGATTGGTGCAGACCAGAGCATGTACCACTCGCCGGTGGGTTCTGCATCTACACCTATAGGGTTCCACCCACTCCTCAGCCCATTTAGTCTGGCCCCTCACCCAGGACCTGTCCGGCTTGGGTGACCCTGCCAGGAGTAAAACTCCCGCCGGCATAGCTCCCGGGATCATTGAGGCGCTCAAGCTCTCCAACCACGGCAAGGTAGGCTTACACGGTAGTGGATCACTGTTGACGCATCTTAGGTCCCAATTCAATACCGTTTTATTGCTTATAAACTTAAAATACCGGGGGGGGGGGAGGCGTTGAGGGCGGGTCAATGCACGACGAACTTGCCCTCCCAAATCACAATGTGAAATCAACCTTTTCCAGTCAAGAAAAAGTACGATTGTCAGTTTTGGTAATAAATTTGGAAAATTTTATTTTAGCGGTGAAATATCACACAAGTACCCATAACCCTCCACTCCCCAAGGAGCATATGTTTTCAACAAACACATGGCAAGTCCTCCTGTCACGTGCCATCATCTCAAGTTCTTTCCACGTTCTCCTCATCATTTTCACCTCTGTTTCCAGCTCTCTTCTCCGTGTGCTTCTTGGTCTACCTCTGCCTCTGTCGAGAGTTGCAGTGTTACCAGTCCAAATTTTCTGTGAGCAAGTTCCTACTACGGAAGGATGTTTTCTTACAAGTTCAACATGTCAAGAATCTGAGAGGTGGAAAATACCTGCACCTTGCATCGTAGAGTTCCTGTACCCTTCAACGTTGGATTCTCCTTTCGTTGGACTGTGTTATCTATGTACATCATTGCTGCTGTTGTGAAGGCCGGGATTTTTTCCTTTGAAAGATAAGTGGCTGTTTTTTGTATGTGTAAACTGTGCCACTGGTTGTGTTGTAATTAAGCCTTCCTCAGTACAATCTATTAGATTCTTGTTTTCTATGTTGTGCGTTTCTGTCACATATGTTATATTTCTGCGGGTTTGGTTGGTGGCAGTTTCAGATCTACTAATACCTCCTCGGACGGTCAGTGGATCTGGAACCGGTCTATAGGGACTGATTGACTGACTTCGTTACGTAAAAGATCCCTTGATATAATTCTGGGCATACTCTTTTTACGCCGAATTCAGTCATCTTTATAATTGTTTAGGTGTGACGAAACGTTTCAGTGTTGTTTTCGTTATATTTTTCTCTGTTCTTTAGTTTTTGGTTAGTTTGTTTGTGAGTGTCTTCCTCCCCTTCCTATCGTTTATTTCTATACAAATTTTTCGTTTATACACTGTGTTGTCGTTTGTCTTGTCGCTCTATTCGCAGTTGTCGTTGCAAGCTTTGCAATATTTTTTGCCTTATTTCTGCTTTCTTTCTTTAGTTGATTCCTGCGAACGTTGTCATTTGTTCTTGATATCTTGTCCTTGTCTCTTGTGTTTGTATTATCTATTTTGTCATACTCTGTCAATATTATTATGCATACGATATATATATATATATATATATATATATATATATATATATATATATATATATATATATATATATATATATATATATATATATATATATGTGATTAATTATATTATTAATAGTAAAGGTAATTATACAAGTTCTTGACTAAGGACTTGTCACCCACTGAGTTGGGATAAAGTGAGTTTCTTCAGTAATATATTTATACAAGGCATCTATCTGATATAATCAAGCATAATGTCTATTTTGGATTATTTCATTGAGCAAGGGAGATCCCTTGGGGTGACTAATGAGGAAGTAAAAGAATTTGCACTTGTTAAATATGCCAAGGCGCAGAAGGCTGAAGAAAAGAGACAGAAAATGGAGGCTGAAAGACAGAAAATAGAAGCTGAAGATAGGAGATTGCAAATGCAAGCAGAAGGGAGAAAATTTCAAATGGAAATGGAAAAACAGAAACTAGAAGCGGAAGAAAGACAAATTCAACAGCAAATGGAGGTGGAAAAACAGAAATTAGAAGCTGAAGAGAGAAAACAGAAATTAGAAGCTGAAGAGAGAAAAAATCAACAGCAGATGCAAATGGAGGCTGAAAAACAGAAAATGGAAATAGAAAAACAGAAATTAGAAGCTGAAGAGAGAAAACTTCAACGGCAAATGCAAATGCAAATGGAGGCTGAAAGAAAGAAATTAGAAGCTGAAGAAAAAAAAATCCAAATGTAAATGGAAGAGAAGAAGCTTCAGATGCAAGCTGACGAAAACCAAAGATTACATGACGAAAGAATCTTAGCTATGGAACTGGAGAAAATAAAGATAGTGAACATGAGTAACACACAAAATGAGACAAACAATCAAACAACTTCTAATAAGGCAAATATTAAATCTTATGAGATCAAATTGCCTGTTTTCAACTCTGACTGCGACGATATCTCATTCTATCTACATAGATTTGAACTTTCATGCGAATCTCATAAGATAAACAAGTCAGAATATTGTGAACAACCTAGGAAGTTATTTAAGGGTGAAGCTTTGAATACTATAAGTATGTTGGAAGGTCCTGACATGAATAACTATGATGTTGTCAGAGCGGCCTTATTAAAAAAATACCAACTGGATGAAGAAGGTTATCGCCTACGTTTTAAGTCTCTATTGCCAGAGACAGGGAAAGATTTTTCAGACTTTATATCAAATATTCGCCTGACCTTTTCACGTTGGGTGGAACTGTCGAAAACTGAACACACATATGAAGCCCTTATGGACTTATTGCTTCGGGACAATGTCATGTCGTCAGTTAGTAAACCTTTTCTTTCCTTCCTACATGAGCGAAAACCTCCTAATTTGAAAGATATGGAACTATACTGTCGCCAATACGTCACGGTACATCCAAATGTAACTGTTAACAATTCTAAAGTCGAAGAAGGTTTATCCGTGGCTTCAACAGTACCATATGGTCCTAATTGGCGACGTAGATCTCAAAGTGCTGAACGCAATTTTGGTAGGAGAGATAATCGTAATTTTGGACAGTATCAAGGGGGTCCATCACGTAGTGATTCTTATTCTTCAAGGAACTGGAGATAATTTAACGGTCCTCAACATTTTAGTTCCAACAATTATGGAAATTTTCGAAGGGGTAACTACAATAGAAACTATCAACCCTATAATAATTTTTCTCGGAGACAACAAAACCCATCTAACAGATATTTTGATCAAAGAGGAAATAGTAATCGCGACAATGCAAACTGAGGTTCAAACCAGAACAATAGTTTCAATAGGGCAAATAGTAATTCTGCCAATAGAGATAATAGTCGCGATAGATCGCAATATGACAGTAGATCTCCAAATAATAGATCGTATCGCCATGCTAATTCGGCTCAACAAGAGCCCCAAGTTGCTAATGATCAAGGTAACAATAATAATAGTGTCTCTAATACTATTGCTTGCTCTGCTTTCGATTTTGAGAGGGCATCTCAGTGCCCGGAATGCAAAACTCTGTTCTAACCTACAGCAATAACTACCTTGAGTTGCGGTCATCCTTTATCCGCTCTTCCTGCCTTAGCTGCGTATGGCGGAAGAGGGTCTCTTACTCTACATAAGGGTTTTGTGAATAATAATCTAGTCTCAGTTCTTTTTTATTCTGGATGCACAACTGTTAGTATTAGACAGTCTTTCGTTCATCTATCTTGCGCGACAGGTAATATGGTGGAATGTGTGACATTCGGTGGGACAGTTGAGACTTTTCCGACTGCCATAGTCCACATTGCCACACTGTTTTTCACTGGTTATATACACGCATGTTTGCTCAGAGCACCTTTCGCCGACCTTAATGTCGGACAGATACATGGTGTAAAGGTGTGTACGCCGGTACAAATTACTACTTGGGAACGGCAACATCACCTTACTGATTCAACCTTAACAAATTTGCCAAAATCTTTTCACAAAGTACATTCTGCCAACGTGATATATTCCGCTAATTTCGTGCAATCTTGCAGTATTGATGATACGATTGTTCATCATACTAATTTTTGTGCTTCTTTTAGCCCAATTCGACATACTTCAGTACGTCGCAACCCTAACTTTGACTCTTCTTTAACTACTATTGTAGAAGAAGATCCTTCGATTTTGTCTGACACACACACTAACGTTAGTGCTACGACTGAATCTATATCCAGTCACGTTGATTGCAACTTCTTTGCTGCAATGACTAGCGTTTTCTTTACTACATGTACGAACATACTTGCTAGTACATATCTATACTTTGTCACTTTCTTTACCTTTTTTATTGGGCCGATTAGTTCAGTACCTTCGTCCTTTACGACTTTTTGTCGCACTTACTGCTTTTTGTTGAAACTTCGACGCAGGTCCAAGTTTACTACTTTCTGCTTTTACATCTTTATTATGTTTCTTGCTTTCTTCCTTGCCCAATACGCAGGCTATGACTTCATTTGAGCCTGGGAGATATACGCCTTTGTCAACCTCATTTCTTTTGTCTGACGCAAAATCTCAGATTGTCAGCCGTAATTACACTCTTGGTTATCACTATACTCAACATGACATTAGTATCATTTCTATATTCACGACTTTTCTCTAAATAAATTACATGCTGCTATTTTTCTCAGATACTTTTATGACCCTATTTGATTTAAGACTTCAGCTTACTCAGTGTTACGAAGTTTTCGGATCAGGCGCCAAAGCAACCTGCTCGCTCCCAACCAGACCAACAAAGCAAAGGACCACACATCTCGCATAAACAGCACGCAAAACAAGATAACTACAAAGAGCAAAACAAGAAAAATGCTGCGCCACACCAGAGACAGGGAGATAAATGGTGCAAGTACTGTCGCTTGAACAATCACAACACTAATGAGTGCAAACGCAGACCTCCTCCCAAACATGCTGCCTGTCTGCAGACAAAATCGTCACCCCGGAAGGAGCAGAGGACCGGAAATGTTTCTCATCCTCCCGTCATCGAATCAGTCCTCGTAAACGGACAATCTGTGGAGTGCCTTTATGACACAGGACTTGCTTTCGATGCGGTGGTCAGGGCATCTCTTGTCACCCCTGACCAGATAACAGAAGAGAGTGTCGACATCCAAGGTCCGACGAAGGATATTGCACCCATGACACTGCCAATTGCACTTATCAGAGTGGAATCTCGTTATGTGACAGGAGAGATTCGTGCAGCTATCATGGAAGAACCAATCTACTCTTTAATCTTGGGATGTAGATATGTGTTCCTTGGAGAACCTACTCAAATACTAGTCATGGCGGCCGTACAGACTAGAGGACAGTCAAGAAAAGACGCAGAGCAGGAACCTCCTACCAATATCCTCCCCGAGGAATTGAAGAGGGCCCAAATGGAAGATTCCTCACTGGCGCCCTGTTTTAAAACATTACCTAGGACACACAACCCACCTACCAAGGGAGACTTCTTTATGAAAAATGGATTGATGTATCGCCGAGCTGGAAATGAATGTCAGGAACACAACCAATTAGTAGTTCCTGCAACCTATAGGTACCAGGTGCTTGAGATGGGCCACTCTATCCCATTTAGTGGACACATGGGAATGAGCGCCACGACTCAAAGGATCGCCTGCCACTATTATTGGCCAGGGATCACCGGCGACATTGAACGTTTCGTCAAGTCTTGTCCTCAGTGCCAGAAAGTTGCACCAAAACACTGGACGGCACCCGCGACCCTTGGGGAGATGCCAATCTTGGGCACCCCATTTGAAAGAGTGGCCGTGGATATAATTGGACCTCTGCTGAGAACTAAGAAAAGGAACTCCCATATCCTTACCTTAGTGGACACCTGTTCCATGTGGGGCGAAGCCATAGCCATGCCAGCATGCGACTCAGTGCATGTAGCTGACGCTTTACTGAATATCTTTACTAGATTGGGCTTCCCGCATGAAATTCTCACAGACAACGGGTCACAATTTAGAGGCAAGTTGACAGAGGAGGTGCTTAGAATATTCAAGACTAGGCATATCCATACTTCGCCCTATCAACCCCAAAGTAACGGGCAAGTAGAGCGGTTTAACGGGACGCTCACCTCTATTCTTCGGAAGTTGGCACAGGAGAAGCCAGAAACTTGGGATCAGTATCTTCCTGCCGCGTTATTTGCTTATAGGGCCGCATGCGTCAACTGGAGTTCCTCCGGCCACATTACTCTTCGGAAGACCTATTAAAGGTCCATTAGAAGCATTACTAAGAACATGGACAGATGCCAAGGCAGACGACACTGTCACATCAGCCTTCCAGTACGTCACAGACTTGAAACAACGCCTGAAGACTGGCTGGGAATTAGCCACAGCGAAAGTACGGGAGGCTAGGCGGAAACATGCCAAATATTACAATCGCAATGCGAAGGACCGAGAACTAGCAGTAGGAGAGAAGGTGCTACTTCTTCTGCCAAGTAGCAGTAATAAATTGCAGATTTGCTGGAGGGGACCCTACAAAGTGGTGGAAAAGATTTCTCGCACCAACTATAAAATCGCCGTGAACGGAAAGCAGAAAATTTACCACTTAAATCTGCTTAAGAAGTTTTACGAGCGAGCCCCTGCCGAACTAGCGCACCTCATGACTATGGCCATTGCTATGCAAATGGAAGAAGAGCCATTATCATCCGTAGAGTACCCAGTGATACAGGAGGAATCACATTTAGATGTGAAAATAAGCTCCACCCTAACGGAAGCCCAGCAAGAAAAAGTAAGGAGATTGATGGAAAACCACCCCGACTCTCTGACAGACAAACCGGGCCGGACAAACCTGATGGAGTTTGACATGGAAGTCACGGATCCTACGCCCGTCCGAATGAGAACCTATCCGATTCCGTATGCCAAGGCGACGGCTTTAAAGCAAGAAATTGATTACTTACCTAAGGAAGGCATAATTTCGAAGTCGGAGTCCCCTTACAGTGCGGGAGTGGTGCTGTTACGCAAACCCAGTGGAGAACACCGCCTGTGCATCGACTACCGACAGCTGAATGCGTTAACACAGTTCCAGCCAGAACCAGCTATTTACTAAGCTGAGCAGGGCTCGCTATTTTTCAAAGATCGACCTCAGTAAAGGGTACTATCAAATACCGGTAAAAATTGAGGTGAGGAACCTGTTAGCCTTCAGTACTCCAGATGGACACTTCGAGTTTAATGTGATGCCATTTGGACTGAACAATGCTCCTAGTGTCTTCACAAGGATGATGCGAAAGTTATTGGATCCTTTGAATCATCCCGCCATCCGCAATTTTATGGATGATATCCTAGTAGCTACTGAATCGTCTGAAGAACATATATCAGCGCTATCCTTGCTGTTTAACAGACTCAGAGAAGCGGGACTAACCGCCCGCCCAACCAAATGTCAAATTGGGTGTGAACAGCTAGAGTTCCTAGGACATACCATGGGACCATGTTCCCCGAGACTCAAAACGTTGAGAAGCTGAGAAATGCACCGAGACCGTCCACAAAAAGGGATGTCCGGTCATTTGTATCTCTCTGTGGATTCTACCAGAGATATATAAAGGATTTTAATAGCCTCTGTGCACCGCTTACATCGCTAACCAAGAAAGGAAACCCAGATAAAGTGACATGGTCAGCAGAATGTGAACATGCATATGCACTCTTAAAAGAGAAACTCACCACAAAACCTATTTTACGGCTTCCGGATTTAACTAGAAAATTCATCTTGCGCACAGATGCCAGTAACATTGGAATCGGGGCTACATTACTACAGCCAGATGACAGAAGCCCACCAAATTTATTTCCGGTCGCATACACGAGTCGGAAGTTAAACCGAGCAGAATAAAACTATTCCACAATCGAAAAGGAATGTTTGTCCCTCGTCTAGGGAATACAAAAATTTCAAGCATACCTGTACGGAAGGAAATTTACAATCCAGAGTGATCACCAACCTCTGACCTTCCTTGCCAATTCAAAGAATTTGAATGCTAGACTGATGAGGTGGTCGCTTGTTCTACAACCTTACACGTTCCAAGTGGACTATATCCAAGGAAAACATAACGTAGGAGCGGATTTTTTAAGCCGTCATCCTATGAGGCAGGACGGAGAGCACAGACAAGTAGAGGAAAGGGTGGAAACCGGAGAGAAAAACGAAGATGAGGAAAAGGATTAAGGAATCCCGAGCAAGAAGGCTAAGCTCTCCTGAGTACGATTGACATCACACTTGAGGAGGGGCTATTGTGATAAACGAGCGCAAAGGCCTTTTTGCTCCATCTTTTCCTACATTTTTCATATTGTATTTTCTCCGACATTTGCTCTTTCATCTAATATTTGCGATCCACATTTGCTATTTCATTGTTGTGATTACTCGCGACCGGTATCTAGAGAACCACATTTGTTTTTTCATCGGGGGAAATAAAGTCCTTTGATTGAGTCCACATGCCTGACATTATCGTTTGAAGCCCACATTGCATCGTGATAAATCTGGTAAAAACACATCTGGGCATGCTGTAATTTCTGTGACACCACATTGGACGCCCAGATTGGCCAGGGGAAAACGTCTCATGTTGTAATGGTGTTATCTTTAGTCGGCCGCGGTTCAGACAAGCGTTGGTTTACCACATTGGACGCCAAGCTTGGCCAGGTGACTTCCAGAAATATATAATACCGCATAATCTACTAGAGTGAAGCAGTCCAGTTTTTTACCTTGTGAGGAAGAGATTAATCCCAAAAACGCCTAGCCTAGTACACGTGTTTATTCAGAGTGGATGATAATTCAGTTCTGTGATTAATTGTGTTCTTAAAGGATTTTGCGAAGGGAAAAGAAGGTTAGTAGATCTTAAACTTATTAATACATTTTCTTATTTTTGTTTATTTTAACCTCACAGCTAAAATGTGCGGAAGATAAAGTTTCAAATAATTCTTGGCATAACTGATTAATAAAATCAGAAGATTTTCCTAGAAGATGGTAGGATGATAGGAGGTAATTAATAGTTCATATTTCACCTTTATCATCATCACAGTCTCCCATGCGCACACACTCTCATGCACAAGATATTTAACATCATTAGAATTGAACTCAGAGAGAGAGAGAGAGATGAATAATGAGCTGTAGTTTAAATGAAAGTCAACCAGTGATGTTAAATGTGAAAACTTACGAAGACTTTTGTGTGTCTTCAGTTCATCAGAAGTCTGAGTCTACACGCAACGTGTCTGACGTCTAACCAGAAATAAGTTATCAAAAACGGACATTTGGCTAGTAGAATTCGCCATAGGACATCTTTCATTCCTCAATTAAAAAGGAATATTGTCTCACCCACAAGTCATAAGGTGGACGCAGCATTTTTCGTCACCATATACTGCTCATTATTATCTGAAGTCAAGCAAAAGAGCTCAAAAGAGGAATCGCATATTTATACCACGTGCAACACACTCTTAAGCGCATTTTATGAAGCAGACTCGAAAGTATATGAATCACGACTACATACGCAAGATTATGAGTCTACATATCACTAACATTTCGTGAAGATATCCAGTCTGACCAGTACCCTCGGGAGATTAGACAACAGACCTTTTGTTCATATGACAGCTATTAACTGTTGATCAACACTACAGAGATATACTCAAACAGTGAAGGAATATACATAGATATCTCGTCAGCGTTCTCCGTACGACAACAGTATTCATCAGAACGTCCTCAGCTTAGAGATACCCCACTCGACATAACGTATAACAACTTGGGACATTTTATGCATACATGTGAATCCTCATATCTAGGAGAAGCATTTAGAGACACATGGACTGTGTAGAGTACTCACCATTTTGGTAACACGTATCATATCACATCATCATTTCACTTTACACCAGTTCATTCTTAATTAACTATTACTTAATTAACTGAAATTTTATTATCTCATCTGTGTGTTTTTGTGTGAATCGTCTTTCACCATCATCACGTTCTAACCATTACTAACCCTATATGTGTGGATATTTCATTAATAAACCCAACGATCGGTTGATCATTATCAAGAGTTTGTTAATGTATCACTCGTGCTGTCGGTGTTACATATTCACCTATAGGAACCTTTCTCTACTCAGATGAGGTTGGGGGCTTTTTCTTTATGGGATCTAAGGGCAGAAGCTAAGGTCGTGGTGAAACAGAACTCTTTCCATAATTAATTAGAAAACACTGTCTAGTGGAAAGCATTCGCATTCCTGTCTTCTTGTCCCTATCTCGAATAGGTCTTTATTCTTTCTTAACGAGCCAATTTCTAGAGACCTTATATCTATATCCATAGACTATTCCTGGCAAAAACTACTGTAGTAGTTGCCCCAGTGACACACCACACGACACCACCCACACACAAAAGTTGTATCAGCTGCATTAATTTCAGAATAAAAAAATAATTTAAAGCTTTGCTTAAAACAACTAACAGAGTAAAAATTGATAAAACAAACCTGTTAGTAGAAAAAGATCGACCAAGCATGATTGAATTTAATTTAAACTAAAAGTTACCTTTTATGGTTCAGGGTAAATCATTACATAAGACCATATTACTTTTTCACATCAACACATCCAGGAAAAAAAAACGGATAGACTTAATAAGTATAGCCAGCAGTTGGGCTTGAACATCAATCTAAAGAAGTCAGAGGTCATGACGCTCAATGTGAGCAACCCTGAGCCCATATCAGTAAGGAATCAGCAACTGGAACAGACAGACACTTTCACATACCTAGGATGCATAGTAACACCAGACGGGCGGAGCAAGCAAAGACAACAACAGAATGAACAAAGCAAGAACAGCCTTTTTTAGTATAAACAACATCTGGAAGTCCTCTCGGTACAGCACAAGCACAAAATTAAGATTATATCAGAGCTGTGTGCTTCTCTATATTGCGGAATGCTGGAGAGTTACAGAGAAGGAAATGTCGAAATTGTCATCTTTTCACACAACATGCCTAAGAAAAGTTCACCGAATCTTTTGGCCAAATACCATCACCAACCAAGATCTGCTTACTCGGAGCAAGCAAGAGGATATGCACACCATCATAGCTGGCAGACGCTGGAGCTGGGTTGGCCATGTCCTCAAAAGAGACCCCGATGCCATCACAAGAATAGCTATGCTATGGACCCCTGAAGGACAACGAAAGAGAGGCCGGCCAAAAATAACTTGGCGGAGGACTGTGGAGGCTGAGATGCAAAGAATGAACCAAAGTTGAGGCACTGTACGAAGGATGGCCACCGACTATATATATATAAAGATGGCATCAGCTAATTCTACCTGCTGAACTATTAGTCAAACTAATATAACTGCCAGCATTATATGTGTAATGATGTATTGCATTCAAATTAAATACAATATTAACTCTTTGACTTCGGAACAACGTTCATCAGACTGTTGGTCAATTTTGATGTCTGTGCTGAAACAACGGTGACAGTGTTGTTTTTAGTTTATCATTAATATATCCCAAAATTCACCTGTTTAATCCAGTCCATGTTTCGAAATGCGTAGGTAACTTTCGTTACTATTTAAACAACAAGTCTGAATGTAGTTAAGTACATGAGAAGTCACTTCCTTTTCAGCCATGCTTCGCCTTCAGGGAAGTACCTAGATTTTATTTTTATTATTATTTTTATTTATTCTTATATTTCTTTAAGTTCTTATGTCTCCTATCTAGCCTTCACTTTCTTTCTTTTCCTGACGAAGGCCTTGTGGCCGTAACGTAGACTACTTTCTTTGTCTTTTGTCCTCGTAAGACGAATCACCTTTTTTCGATTTTTTTTCAAACCCACCCAATGTAGTTAAGCCGCCAGTGTACATGTTTTGTTGATATTACAAATAGTGTGACGATCCACATGTTTGTGTTTTTCTTTGTTATTGCTACAGAAATATGTCAACTTTTTATATACAAATTCTAAGCAAATAACTCAGTCTTACTTAGAAACATTGCTGATATTGACAATGATTGTTTGATAGTCACAGTTTGTGGTCAAATGACGGATTGGTGCAGAAATGTTGGACACAATAAATTTAGAGAAGGTACTGTCACTACTGTGGTCATTTCATTGCAGGCGACCGTCATTAGATATTTGTAGCGAAAATTATATGGATGTATTAAATATGAAGACATGGAGTAACCTTCCTAAATGGCATGTGGAGCAGTGATAATGATCTAATGGCCCGTAAATTGACTAAATAACTAACATTTCTTTTATGACAACATGTCTCGTAATTGTTCGTGCATCTTTTAAAATCTTGCCCTGGTCGACTTACTGCCTCTGAGAAGCCATGGCTGACTTACTGCCTCTGAGAAGGACGTGTGAAGTTTGACCAAATTCCAGTTCATGTACTGTTTATCACTTGTGTTGTTGGCTTCTTTCCATAATCAAACTGTTCATGCACACCTTCATTTGCGCACTTTTTCTATTTTCGGGAGAGCACAAATTTGTTGTTGTTGTTGAGCTGATAGAATAGTCTGGCGCTCTCTCTTCCAAACCTCTACACCTCACGGTAGAAGGGGAACGACTAAGTAAGTAAGTAAGTTGAGGGATCCAGCAGCCATGGGCTCAGAGCCCTTTGGCCCAGTACCATTTTGGCACTGTAATGCTGGGGTGTCTGTGGACTTTCCTACCAACCCGGTCAGAAGCTAAACAGCATCATTCATAGCTCCTTCCCATCCACAGAGGGTTCGTTATGCAGAGCTTTTTTGCAACCCCAGAGAGCCTCCTAGACTCAGTAACATATTACACCAGGCCCACTATGGCGTGCGTGCGTTGTCAAGAGATTTAAGTCTCCCTACCATGTAGAGGAAGTTATATCTCCGAGACATGCACCGGCACCAGCAGCCAGGCGCCGGACAGTAACGAACCTGCACAGCGGGCCTCAGAGGCGGTCAGTCAATGGCCAGTTAGGGCTTTGTTGTACTGTTTTAGCGTGTGTGCTGTGCCACAAGCGGGTCGGTTTTCTACCCTGCATGGGGGCTATAGTGCCACAGCCACCGCCTCTATCTGCCTGTGGATGTGCCTTCATTGGTCTTCCGAAAGGACGTCATCTGGGCGGACACGCAGCTCTGCCTCATCTGGACTGGGAGGGCCCGGGACCACGCACAGTCTTTTTGGGGCAGCGCTCGTCTGCACGGACATGAGCTGAGAAGGGTAGTTTTCTACCCTTTAAAGGGGTTACACTTCCGAGACGAATAAGCAACATCTAGCAGTGCAGCCAGCCACTGCAACAGGCGTTGCAAGGCTGTTTCTACCACTGCCGAAGGACGTCATCTGAACGGACACATAGCTCTGCCTCATCTGAACTGGGAAGACCCGGCAGCCGGGACCACGCACTGTCTTGTGAGGATAACGATCGCCTGCACGACGGAGAGCACATATAAGGGGAAACAATACAATTATTGTCTAACTTTCAACCACAGTTGCACCCCCTTAGCTGTGGTTGAAAGTTAATGTACTCTCTCGAAAACAGAAAAAGTGCGCAAATGACGGTGTGCAAAATGTGACTGACCGACCGACAGACCGAAGTACCTTACGGCGGGAATTATGTATTTTGATATCCATTTCCCTACAGCTACAGTTTGATATAAAATATGTGCATGTTTGCAGAAAAGATTTACATAAAATTTACACTAAAAGACAATATACTTCACTGTTTAGAATTCTTTAAAAAAAATAATTCCAGCACAGGGTGGAAAATATTTACAGAATCAAAGAGTTAATATGAGTAACAAATACTACTCCAGTTCCAAAAGGTTGTTATTGCCCGGAGTTGTAGTGAGGATAAGCTCTCACTGCAGATAAAATACTTCTATGGCACGCGCATCAAACAGCCTCTGACAACCAAGTCCAGCTCCCGGCCTTCACGTGTGGCTCAATTTGAGCCCGGCGGAACTGTTTCCACTGACGGGAGAAGGGGCAAAGGCGAGCGACTGGCGCCGTAAAACCAGCAGCTTCGGGCAGATAGGGCTCGTGATCCTTGGTTGGTAGCTTATCTAAGAGAAGGAACTCTGAATTCAAACCACCGCTGCCTTGCGGGAATATCCATTTATGGAATTGGCTTCGGAAGTAAACCCTGAGGATAAATCCGGAGTCGGAGTCCCTAAGGCAGTCTAATGTCGATTCGACATTATTCTGGCAACTCCTGCGACATGGCTGGTACCAAACTGTATCGGCTACTGCCGTTCCTTTGGATCTACCGGCTGTGTGGAGAGGGGGAACATGCTGCATGGGCAACAGCTTGATCTCCATATAACTGTGCCCAAGCTCGCGCCCTGGAGAGGACACTCCAGCTTCACCCTATAGGTGTCGGCAAAACACGGGAAGTAGCAGTTACCGGTTATAAGCATTTTGCCCAATTGGCGTAGGGCATGGCGCCAGGGGCTACTTCCGACAGTGGGAGAGGTTCTAGGATCTCACTGGACAGCTACCGCCCGCTTCAAGCTGGGCAGACCCCAGTCAATAAGGTGTTGTCCCGCCACTGTCTGCTTTCCCCATTGGGTGCATGGGGATTAGGGTCAAACCCGAACTGTGGACAGAAAATTTTGCACCAAGCAATTATCGAAAAAATAGAAATAAGCAAACTCTCAGATTGGGATGCTGGAACGTCCGGACTATGTTGACTGGACTATCCGAAAACCTACAGGATGTAAACGATGTAAGGAAGACAGCCATAATTAATGATGAGCTTAAACGACTTCAGGTGGATATAGCTGCACTTCAGGAAACGCGCCTGGCGGGCTCTGGAACGGTGAGCGAGAAGGACTACACATTTTATTGGCAAGGGAAAGATCTTTAATAAAGCTAGAGAACACGGAGTAGGTTTTGCGGTCAAAAAATCGCTAACTAAAATGGTTGAACCAGGCGAGAATGGATCAGAACACCTGTTAACGCTCCGCCTGCAAACTAGCACAGGTCCCATCACCCTTGTCAGTGTGTATGCTCCTACTCTGTACTCTGCCTCAGAAGCTAAAGATGAGTTCTACGAGAATCTAACAGCAATTATCAAAAGCATACCTAGGCAAGAACAGCTTGTTCTCCTTGGTGACTTTAACGCTAGAGTGGGTGCCGATAATGTTTCATGGCCTTCATGTCTGGGCAGGTTTGGTATTGGCAAGATGAATGAAAATGGACAACGGCTCTTAGAGTTGTGCGTCCACCATGACCTCTGCGTGACCAACACCTACTTTCAGACAAAACCCCAGCATAAGGTGTCATGGAGACACCCGCGATCCAAGCACTGGCACCAACTTGACCTGATTCTCGTCAGAAGGCCACTACTCAGGTCTGTGCTCTCCACGCGCTCGTACCATAGTGCAGACTGTGATACAGATCACTCCTTGGTTTGCTGCAAAATCAGAGCACAACCAAGAAAACTCTATCGTGTCAGACATGAAGGGAAACCACGCATTGATACCAGCAAGATGTCAGACCCTTTCATGATCGCTCAATTCACTGCGACCTTCGAGAAAGTGCTCAGTAGCCCTCAGCATGGTGATACTATTACAGAGAACTGGGAGCATCTACGGAACACCATTCAAAGTACTGCACTTGCCACCTTTGGTAAGAAAACAGCAAAGTCAAATGACTGGTTTGATGCTTCATCAGATGTGATGGCACCTGTCATTGAAGCTAAGCGCAGTGCTATTAATGAATACAAACGTTCACCGAGTGCCAGAACCCTACAGATCCTGAGGGCTACGAGAAGCAAAGTTCAACAAACTGCTCGACGCTGTGCAAATGACTACTGGCTCCAGCTCAGTGAGGGCATCCAGATCGCAGCGCAAACAGGCAACATTAGACAAATGTATGACGGTATAAAGAAACCACTTGGCCCCCATAAAAGTAAGACGGCACCGCTAAAAACCATCAGCGGAGAGAAGCTAACCGATAAGGGTAAGCAGATGGAGAGGTGGGTCGAGCACTACTCTGAGCTTTACGCTAAAGACAATACCGTTACGCCTGCAGCCCTTGATGGTGTCAACAGTCTGCCAACTATGGAGGAGCTGGATGCCGAACCAACATTAGAGGAACTCAGCAAGGCCATTGATAGTTTGGCCTCTGGCAAAGCACCAGGCAGTGATGGGATTCCTCCTGATTTAATCAAATGCTGTAAGAGCACGCTATTACATCCCCTGCATAGGATGCTGTGCCAGTGCTGGGAAGAGACAACTATTCCTCAAGACATGCGAGATGCCAAGATTGTAACACTGTATAAAAATAAAGGAGACAGAAGTGATTGCAATAACTACAGAGGCATCTCTCTTCTTAGTATTGTTGGTAAGGTTTTTGCCAAAGTCATCTTAATGCGACTACACAAGTTAGCTGAGCGCATATATCCAGAGTCACAGTGTGGATTCCGAGCTGGCAGATCAACAACAGACATGATCTTCTCTCTCCGCCAGCTTCAGGAAAAATCAAGAGAGCAGAAAAGACCATTATATATCGCCTTTATAGACCTCACAAAAGCATTCGACCTGGTTAGTAGGGATGGACTCTTTAAAATCCTCCTGAAAATAGGCTGCCCTTCTAAAATGCTGGAAATGATAAAGTCATTCCATGACGGCATGAAGGGAACAGTCCAATATGCTGGAAGCACGTCACAGCCCTTTGATATACGAAGTGGCGTTAAACAAGGCTGTGTTCTGGCTCCGACCCTCTTCGGAATCTTCTTTGCCTTACTCTCGAAACATGCATTCAGAGATGCAACTGAAGGAATATGCCTTCACACTAGGTCAGATGGCCGTCTGTTTAATCTTTCAAGGCTGAAGGCAAAAACAAAAATCAGAAGGGTCACTATAAGAGACTTGTTGTTCGCTGATGATGCTGCAGTCGTCACTCAAAGCCAACAGGAGCTTCAGAGCTTGATGAATCGCTTCACTAAAGCATGCAAGGACTTTGGCCTCACAATAAATCTAAAGAAAACGAATGTGCTGAGTCAGGATGTGGGTGCTGCACCAGTTATCACTATCGATAACTATGAATTGGCAGTGGTGCACCACTTCACATACCTAGGGTCTACCATCAATGACAAACTCTCACTGGATACAGAAATCGACAGCCGCATTGGCAAAGCTGCAGCTACCTTTGCCCGCCTCACATCGCGTGTTTGGGGAAACTCTAAACTCACCATGAAGACCAAAGCTGCGGTATATAATGCCTGCGTCACCAGCACACTCCTATATGGCAGCGAGACCTGGACGACCTATGCTAAGCAAGAAAGAAGGCTCAATACCTTCCATTTGCGGTGTCTACGCCGCATCCTCGGCATCTCGTGGAAAGATAAAGTGACAAATGTCGAGGTGTTGTCACGTGCTGGCCTTCAAAGTATGTATACGCTTCTTAGACAGCGCAGACTTCGCTGGCTTGGCCATGTTCGCCGCATGGAAGATGGTCGCATCCCAAAAGATATCTTCTACGGACAATTAGCAGATGGCAAGAGAACAGTTGGGCGACCACAGCTGAGGTTCAAAGATGTGTGCAAGAGAGATATGAGGGCACTGGACATGGATCCAGCAACATGGGAGGATGAAGCTGCCGATCGCACTAAGTGGCGATGCTATTTACGGCGCCACCTCAGATTGGGCGAAGAGAGGCTCACACAAGAAGCAGAGGTGAGGAGAAAACGTCGAAAGGAGCACCAGGAAAATAAGCAGCTGAGGGCTGTCACCTCAGGGGCGCATTCCCATAGTCAGTTATGACTGAAGGGGCTATTATTATTATTATTACTACTCCAGCTTTGAGAGATAGAAAGAGAGTTTGTACAGGGTGTCACAAAAATCCTTGTGCAACTTTAAATTTAAATAATTTTGGATATACACATGATAGAAGCACACTATAAACAGCCTATAAAAGCAAAATTACTCAATTTTAAATGTTAATGTTATCAATTTTGAGTTAATTTTTTTTCCAGATCCTGTAACTGACATTACATGGTGGCAGCGGTGGGATTTCTCTTATGTCCACTCTGTTTCGCCTCAGGAGGTTGTTGCTGCTGTCTGGTCTTAAGGTATAGCTCCTGGGTTCAGGGTTTCTGGAAATGATTGTTGCTTTTGACCATGTGTCATTGTCGTGGTTGTAGGTAGTCACATGCTGACCAGGATATAATGGTGGTAAGTCTTTAGCACATTTGTCATAGTTGGATTTCTGAACTTGCTGACGATGCTGAAATTGATCATATGTGCTGTCTCTATGTTGTGGACGGAAGTGGACCTTAGATGGTAGAAGGTCTTTAATTCTTCTATCAAACATAAGTTCTGCTGGACTGTCGATCTTACTGTCTACCGGTGTTGTTCTCTATCTCAAGAGTGCTAGGTGTACATTCTCTGTTCTTGTTTTCTTCATGATTGACTTGATAGTTTGTATCTGTCTCTCAATGAAACCATTAGATTTAGGGTATCTAGGTGATGATGTTGTGTGTTTGATCTTCCAGTCCTTAGTGAAGTTTCTGTATGCTTGACCTGAGAAATGTGGACCGTTGTCTGATCTAATTTCATCTGGGATGCCAAATATGCTGCAATACTTCTTTGTAATGTCTGCAATAACAGCTGATGGTGAGGGTTGTGGAAGTTTCTCAATGATGGGAAATTTGCTGTAGTAATCAGCAATAATAAGATAGTCATTATTGTCGATGGAGAAAATATCAGTTCCTATAATGCTCCAAGATGTTGTGTTAGAACAAATAAAGGGAATACAGAATGGTTTACAGTAGAAACAGGGGTGAAACAAGGCTGTATTATGTCACCACTACTTTTTGGAATAGCTGTTGATTGGGTTATGAGAAACTATACCCACAATGAACAATTGGGTATAAAATGGACAAATGGAAAATTCCTGGGGGACTTGGATTTCGCAGATGATGTAGCATTCTTAAGTTCAACACCAAGACAATCCCAAGAAGCAATAAATAATTTGTGTCATCTCTCGATTAAAATAGGTCTCCAAATAAATGCCTCTAAAACTAAAGCTATGAACTTTTCTAACGAGACCTTTGATATCATCTTGAACGGGGAAAAACTACAGAAAGTTGAAAGTTTCAATTATTTAGGCAGTAAAATGACTCAGGATGGTGACACAACAAGAGAAATCCATACTAGAATTGCTTTGGCAGCTAGCGCCTTCAATAGATTATCTAACATTTGGAAATTACGATCATTGAATATACATACCAAGCTTCGTCTGTTTAATTCAAATGTTATCTCAGTGTTAACATACGGCTGTGAGAGTTGGAAAATAACAAAATCATTGGAGAACAAGCTGAATACATTCGAGAACAAATGTCTTAGAAAACTCATGAACATGAGTTGGAAAGAATTCAAGACTAATCGACAAATAAGAGAAGACTCTAGGCAGAAATATGTCTCCGACTATATAAGGAAAAGACGATGGTCTTATATCGGTCATGTCCTACGAATGCAAAACAACAGAATACCACTACAGGCGCTCACTTGGGTTCCTGAGGGTAAGAGGAAAAAAAGGAAGACCAAAAGAAACACTCAGAAGAACAATAATAAGAGAAGGAAGAACGTTGGGCCTAAATAATGTGCAAGAGCTAAGAGGAGTGGCGTCACAACGAACAACCTGGAGAGCACTGGTTTCTGCCTTATGCGCCGTGTTTGGTGCTTAAAGAATTTATTATTATTATTAATGCTCCAAGGGCTCAATGGTATGTCTGATGGTATGAGAGGTTCTCTGCACTGCCTATTGGCACGTTCTTGGCAAATTGAACAGTTTTTACATAGTGTTTCTATGTCCTTGTTTATCTGTGGCCAGTAAACATCTTTCTTTGCTCCCAGTTTTGTCTTCACAATACCAAGGTGACTATTATGGAGCTGTTTAAGGATGATATCGCGTTGTGTTTCTGGTATAATAATGCGATCTCCTTTAAGGATCAGACCATCTTCGATGCTTAACTCGTCCCTCATAGAGTAGTATGGACGGATGTGTGTTGGAACTTCCCTGATAGAGCTTGGCCATCCATGGTATATCAGTTCTTTGAGAGAGTTAAGGATAGGATCTCTCATTGTGTCTTCTCTGATGTGTTCAAGCCGATTATCGCTAAACTTGACAAAATCAACTTTGATGTTTGGGGTAAGATCTGCTGTTTTGTTGGGGTTTGGTAGTCTGCTGAGAGCATCTGCAAGACCTATATCCTCTCCTGGGATATACTGAATATTAAAATCATAACCTTGTGTTTCCAATAACAGAGCTTGTAGTCGTGGTGGTGCTGAAGCTATTGGTTTTTTATGAATCATCTCAAGTGGCTTGTGATCTGAGAGAATTGTAAATGGGCGGTTGAAAAGAAATGTGTGGAAGCGTTTGATTCCAAAACGTACAGCTAGCATTTCTCTTTCAATGTTTGCAAGTTTCTTTTCGCCAGAACTTAATGATTTGCTTGCGTAAGCTACAGGACGGAGTTCTTTGGCATAATGTCCTTCAGGATTTTTGTCTGGTTGCAAAAGTGCTGCTCCTAAGCCTTTCAGACTGGAATCAACCATGAGAAAAGTGGGTGCTTGCATATCATAGTATTTCAAGCATGCATCAGATGATATGAGGGTCTTCAAGTGGTTGAATATGTGTTGGTAGTCTTCTGACCATTCATACGGAGTTTCATTCTGTAGTAGAGATCGCAAAGGTTCTGCAGCAGCTGACAAATTTGGTATGAATTGTGCTAGGAAGTTGACAGCACCTAAGAATTGTTGCAGTTCCTTCTTTGTAGCTGGTGTTGGCATGTCCTGAATATCTTCAACCTTTTTAGGGTCTGGTTTTACACCATTCTGGGTGTACAGCAATCCAAAAAATTGTATCTCCGTTGCCTTAATTGTACACTTTTTGCTGTTGAATGTTAGACCATTGGCCTGTGCTATATGCATCAAGTTAATCAAGTTACGGTCGTGTTCTTGTTCTGACCTGCCGCATACTACAATGTCGTCCGCAATAGCCACTGTACCAGAACATTGCTCAACAATGTTGTCAATCTTCTGTTGAAAGATGTCTTGTGATACATTCAAACCAAATGGGAGTCTCTTGAAACAATATCTGCCGAATGGTGTTCGAAAAGTTGTAAGGAGTTGACTTTCCTCTGCTATCTCAACACTCCAGTATCCGTGTACAGCATCTAGTTTAGAAAAATATTTCGCATTGTGGAATCTGTGAGTTATCTCTTCCACTGTATGCATTTTGTGTGGACAGCACTTTAGACTGTTGTTTAAGTGTTTTGGGTCAAGGCAAACCTGAAGAGAACCATCCTGTTTCAAAACAGTTGTGATACTACTACACCAATCAGAATGCTCTTCAACCTTTCTAATAACGTCATTCTGCACCATCTTTTCTAGTTCTGTGGCAAGTTTCTGTTTAACATGTATAGGATACTTTCTAGGTGGGTCTATCTTTGGTTCAGCGTTGTCTTTTTAAAAAAATCTTGCCTTTCCCGGGAGTTTGCCTATTCTGTCGAACTGTTCTGGGAATCGCTGTTTAAGGTCATCTACTCCAGTGACGTGTAGAGTAAGATGTTCTTTTCTGTCAGCTTTAATGTTGTTAATAGTTACCACACTCAGCTTTTCGCACATTGGTAAACCCAAAATTGCAGGTCCTTCAACATCTACCAAGTAAAATGTTGACGATGTCCATTCAGAGTCTCTGTATGAACATTCAAGTGTTACTGCTCCGAAACAGTCTATACTTGTTCCATTGTAAGCTCTTAGCTTTGTCCTGCCACTCCTACTTTTTACATCCCTTGTGGGAAATCCTTGCTCATCCACCTTGTCAGGCATGATCTGTCTGAATATTCTTAAGGGTAGAGTGTTACCTTGGGCACCTGTGTCTATCTTGAACCGAATATTTCTTTGTTTGTGCATTTTAATTCCTGGTATTCGGAATTGTGACGCCTAGCTGAGCCACAATTGGATGAGGTCCAGTGCGGATTCCGAGCAAACCGAAGTACTCAAGACCTAATCTTCACACTCAGACAGCTGAGTGAAAAGGCCCTTGAGTATAAGAGTGAGATGCATCTTTGTTTCATAGATCTGGAAAAGGCGTTTGACAGGGTCCCCTGGAGCAAACTTTGGGACTGTTTGGCAAGGAAGAATATTCCAGCACCTCTGATTCATGCTATACAGAGCTTCTACAGGTCTTGCAGAAATTATGTGAGGACAGCAAACCATAAGTCAGAAGAGTTCAGGACCACCACTGGTGTAAGACAAGGTGATATCCTATCACCTTACCTCTTCATACTCCTTATGGACGATGTCATCAAGGCATGTAAGGAGAGAACAAGAAAGTATTCAGTGGGGTACTGGAAGATGAGACAGGTCTATATTTCGGAGCCGGCATTTGCTGATGATGTTGCCCTGATTGCTAAATCAGAGGCACATCTCCAATCCAACCTGCAGGTCTGGAAGGAAGAGCTGGAGAAGAGAGGGATGGTCATAAGCAGCTCTAAAACAAAATCCATGGTGATATCACGAAAAGAAAGAAAACATCAGATTAAGTTGGGAGAACAGGTCCTGGAGCAGGTCGACCACTTTAAATATCTCGGAGCTATTATAGACCGAAAGGGAGGCATCAAAGAAGAGTTGGCCACTCGAAAAGCAGCAGCTGGGAGACTTTTTCAGGCCATAAATCGAGGATTCCTCAGCAAGAAAGAGGTTGGTAAGAAAACGAAGATGGCTGTATACCGCTCCACCTATGTCCCAGTCTTGACATACGGATGCGAGTCATGGGCAATGACTACAACCCATAAAAGCCAGATCCAAACCTCAGAAATGAGGTATCTGAGGAAGGTGGTTGAAGTAACAAGAAGAGACATGGTACGCAACCAGACGATACGTCAAGGCCTTAAATCCTACCCCCTGCAGACCCAAGTAGAACAGTCCCAATTAAGATGGTTTGGCCATGTCTGCAGAATGGGAGAAGATCGGATACCACGACAAGCATGGGAAACAAAGAGCCAAGGATCCAGACCCCGAGGACGACCCAGAGTCCGCTGGGAGGACAACATTAGACAATCTTTGAAGGATCGAGGACTAGAATGGAACCAGGCCAGGAGGAAGACAGCCGATAGGATAGTCTGGCGCTCTCTTTTCCAAACCTCTACACCTCACGGTAGAAGGGGAACGACTAAGTAAGTAAGTATTCGGAATTGTACCTTGCAGAAAGCCTGCGTTCTCTTTGGTTCATTACTGAAAGTTAGTATCTTCACAGTATCAAAAGTGGAAGGATCACTTTCTTCACTGGAGTCAAGGTCCTCAGTCATCATAGAGTGTGTTTGTTTTGATGACTTTCTGCTGTGAAGTTTGTGTTGAGCACTGTCTTGTTTCCTCTTGAAACATAATTTTATCCAGTGGCCCCTCTTTCTGCAGTAATGACATGTAGAGTCTTTAGCTGGACAGTGGTTTTGTATGTGGTTTAGGCCACAACATTTACACATAGCACCTCTGCTTGTGTTGTGTTTTTCTTGTTGCTTCGAACCAGTTGCTTTGTTTTGTCTAGGTTTATAGCTTTTCACTGCATCCACCTGGGCTGCTAATGTACCTTGCTGAATTTGTTTAATGTTTAGTGTTTGTGCCTCGTGTTTCCTGCCTTCATCCAGAAGTTGTTGTAAAGTTAGTGTATCACTCTGGCTCAGTAGCCATTTCTGGAACTCTGGCATTGGTGTGCTAAGAAGGTTCTGTTCAATAATTCGCTCTTTTTCTTCTTCTTTGTTAAATTTACATACACTTGTTTTCTCCTTGATGCGAGTGAAGAAATCATCTAGACTTTCACCAGGTTTCTGTCGCAGGTGGTGAAGTTCTAATCTTGCCGCTCTAAAGTTCGTGTGCTTTATTATCAGACGTTTGTCAAGGTCGGCCAATATAGCTACGGGGTCGGTCGCTGACTCAACGTGCAGGGCGTTAGCAAAACTGTTGTAATATTTCAAGCCTTCATCGTCCCATGCTTCTAGGAGATATGGAGTTAGGGTGTGTCCTTCCAGACCACTGGTCTGGAATATAGATCTATGCGTTGGCGCCATAACAAGAAAGCTTCACTCTTATCATCTCGACCGGCAAATCGCATTTGCGGTGCGCTGCGATAGTGTTTAGCCTCCATGGTTGACCTCGATGACGAAAATTAGCCGAACAAACTGTACTCACGTGTTATCGTGTAGCTGTTTTGCGTCGGTCCGGTATCGACCGCTGCCACCATGTAATGTTATGATGTATGTATATAAGCATTACCTCGTCATCTACACAAGCACACACATGTTTCAGAAGGCACCAGTAAAACGTGTTCAGTTTACAGCCATGTTTATTTACAGGATCTCGTACATATGAAGATTCGCATATTATTACAATGTGTGGTTCGTATTATTAATGTATTATATTACAGCCTGGTTCCATTCTAGTCCTCAGTCCTTCAAAGATTGTCTAAGGTTGTCCTCCCAGTGGACTCTGGGTCGTCCTGGAGGTCTGGATACCTGGCTCTTAAGTTTCCCATGCTTGTCGTGGTAGCCAATCTTCTCCCATTCTACAGACATGGCCAAACTATCTTAGTTGGGACTGTTCTACTTTGGTCTGTGGGGGTTGGGTTTTTAAGGCCTTGACGAATCATTTGGTTGTGGACCATGTCTCTTCTTGTTACTTCAACCACCTTCCTCGGATACCTCATTTCTGAGTTTTGGATCTGGCTTTTGTGGGTTGCAGTCATTGTCCATCTTTTCTGTTCTGTTTGACTGTAACTGGAAGTCTTCCGAATACAGTACAAACACCAAATTAAGACTGTATGAGAGCTGTGTACTTTCTGTGCTTCTCTATGGTGCGGAATGTTGGAGAGTAACAGAGAAGGAAATGTTGAAACTGTCCTCCTTCCACACAATCTGCCTAAGGAAAATTAATCTTTTGGCCAAACACCATCAGCAACCAAGAACTACTTATTCGGAGTAACCAGGAGGACATGCACACCATCATAGCTGGCAGACGCTGGAGTTGGGTTGGCCACGTCCTCAGAAGGGACCCTGATACCATCGCAAGAACAGCTATGCTATGGACCCCCGAGGGAAAGCGAAAAAGAGGCCGACCAAAAACAACTTGGCGGAGGACTGTGGAGGCTGAGATGCAAAGAATGAACCAGAGTTGGGGCACTGTACGAAGGATGGCCGCCGACCGAGCAAAGTGGAATCAATTTGTTGCTGCCCTACAAGACACCACAAGGCGTGATGGCCACTGACTGCTTTGACGGTTGGTAGTTATGGATCAAAGAAGAAGAAGAAGTCATTGTCCATGACTCGCATCCATACGTCAAGACTGGGATATAGGTGGAGCGGTATACAGCCATCTTCATCATCTTACCAACTTCTCTTTTGCTGAGGAATCCTCGATTTATGGCCTGAAAAAGTCTCCCAGCTGATGCTCTCTGGGTAGCAACTCTTCTTTGATTCCTCCCTAGCGGTCTATGACAGCTCCGAGGTATTTAAAGTGGCTGACTGCTCCAGGACCTGTTCTCCCAGCTTAATCTTATGCTTTCTTTCCTCTCATTATATCCTCATTGTTTTTGTTTTAGAATGTACTTGATACATATGTTTTATACACCATTGCAAGTGTCCTACTATCAAGTCTACATTCAAAATTATTAAAGTTTAAAGCGGCACAACGACTTTTGGGACACCCTGTATACGTTCTTTTATTGCGAGCATAACTAAATATTTCATAATTTAGAACACTAATTTTTACACTGAATGATTAAAGTCATAGATATGCAACAACAACAAATTAATAAACCAAAATAACAACCAATTAGAAATATTATACATAAAATATAACAGCCCAAAAGATATAGTATAAAAACCACAACAACAGATCACTGGGTATAAATACTAAAATACAGGACCAAAAAATATGCTTTGAATATCAAACTAAAAATCTAATAGATATACTATAAATACCAAACTAAGAACCCAATATTTAAGCTTTATATTTCAAATAAGAGTCAAAACACTTATGAAAATATGCATAATAAACAAAACTATTCACAGCACCTTTGAAGTCATTCATTAACTTACTGTGCAAAGACACCAATTTCATTATTCAACAAGTGATAAACTATCGATGTTTAGTCCTGGAATTTCCTCTATCTGTTTCTTCTTTGTTCACCCTCAGACGTCAACTTGAATATGTTCAAAGAAAGAAATAGTCAGCTTGAGGTTGTTGACATCTCCACAGGACTTTTCTAGGAATGGTACTGGTGATGACCATATGTGCAGCCTCCTTATTCATCAGAGTATGTTGGGACCATTTGGTAGATGCTCAGAAAGTCATTATATCAGGCCACAGTTACACTCATCGGTATTTTATCTTTGTCTTGTCTACAAAAAAGGAGAATGGAGATAGGCCTACACCAAAATAAGGACTGCCTTCTAATGCTATCAGTTTCTACAGTGTGTGCTCTATCCAAGACCAAAGCCTTTTCCTTAACCTCCTGTTGCACTGGCATTTTCCTGGTTCTTTATATCAGTTTCCCATTGATGACTTTGTCATACCATCTGAATCCTTCCATTTTGCACATTAATTTTGCATATTAACTAATCTATCTACCAACAAGAACTGTAAATTAACTTAAATAATTTAAGTAAGTCTGCTGGTAAATCTTTACAATTTATTTTTACAGATGTTCTTTTCTGTTTGGAAATTCTTCAAGAAAATCAAATTTTAAATACATCATTTAAATAAATAAACATTTGAAAATAGTTCTAAATTAGCACAAGTCACTCAAATTGTAGCAAGTCCTTCGCTCTTGGTGTGTTTGGCCACTTATCTTGGTGTATTGAAGTCTATACTCCTGACATGGAAGGAAAAACAAGGCCGGGATACGCTCGCACCACAGGGTCCAGGCTGACTCTTTAAAGTGTGGGTGGTTGACAGAATAAAACCTGAAACATATTGGATTAACCACTATATTATTTATCACTATCCCTTTATTATAGATGTAGGGGATGTGAGACAGTTTTCAGACAAGGTGCTAGCAGACGCACAGGGCACAATAGCAGTAACAACCAAATCCAGTTCACTGTGAATACAATTTTCCTCTAAATCCTTAGTTAGAGCCATTTGTCCATGATCCGTCTCCATACAATGATTAGGTCTTGTATAAATTACTAAGCAATAGCTTAAACAATACAGTAATACAATTCCTTTTATCCTTTCCTTTGTTCCTGGTGTGTGTCCCATTCCAACAAGAAATACTTTTTAAATGCCTTTCTAAAACTATAGACACACTTTTGCCACCATTCTCAATGTATTTGAATATTCACAGGCTTTTCTTTTGCCTCCAGAAATTTACACAATAGTTCAAACACATCTACACACTTCCTAACGCACACTACACTTAATCAATAAAAATACATATAATTATATACATAAATATATTCTTTCTTACCCTCAAGTACATACAGTCGAGCTGTTAATGGTCATGCAGTCTGCTCTCAGATGCAAAAGGCAAAGAAGTCTCTTACTGGCAGAACTCGCGCTCTCACTGTATTTGAAATTTTAGTATGGCCTATTTCCATTTTGTTTTAAATGTAAAACTTTTGCCTCGTTTTGGCGAGGCGCGTCCCGTGTATTTCCATTTAGGGCACTTCCTATATATATATATATATATATATATATATATATGTATATATATATGTATATATATATATATATATATATATATATATATATATATATATATATATATATATATATATATATATATATATATCGTTTTGTGTTCCGAAATGCTGGTACACATTGTCCAGCTGTACAAATCTGAAAAACTAGTAATCTACATATCGTCTTTATTCCTGGACCGATTTCCTTCATCTTAGGCTTAAATTACACCCTGAATTATTCTTTATCTATTGCGATAATGGTCTTTTACTATCATACTACTGTCTGTTCCTAGGCGTAGCCTAAACAACAAAATTTTTGACTTGCCTTATGCCTCGATTCAGTCCATTCGAGATTTCTTCTTTCTTACCTTACTTCCCGTGGAAATCTTTGCACACACTATCAGATGAACATTCCTATTATATAATTCTTGATCTCTGCCATGCTGTACTTCGCTCCTAAGTCTGTAGCTTGCCTTCAATTGAACCAAGGTTACACAGATCTAAGCTCGCCATTGTAAACACGATACATGCAGATGCTATTCCGTTGGTTCGTCAAGGAAATACTGTCATAAAGTATGGCGCTCTGTTTTGGTCAGAATGCCGTTTTTGGGAATTCGACTTCACGACAAGAAGGTACATCAAAAACACCCATTATAATCAATAATTTGAATCCAAACTTTTCACAGGTACAGGCAAACAATCTAAATCTCATTCAGAAGCAGCACAGCCATTTGTAAGTATGAATATTTTTCATTTCCAGTAATACTTACTGCTAATTTTATGTTTATACATGAGTGTGGAGAATAAGTGTGCTGTAGTCAAAAGTGCTTGGAAACAGATCTGTGCTATACAATATACTGATAATATATTAATTGCCAGGTTAAGTGTGAATATTTGTTATTTCCAATAATGCTTAGTGCTAATTTTATGTTAATATATGAATGTAGAGAACAGGCGCGTTGTATTCAAAAGTGCTTGGAAACGGATCTGTGCGATACATCATACTGATAATACATTCATTGCCAGGTTAAGTGTAAATATTTGTCATTTCCAATACTGCTTAGTGCTAATTTCATGTTACTAATGCAAAGTAGTAGATTAAACAAAGAAATTCTGTAATCAAATAAATCTGTGCAATACAATACACATTATTTTGGGTGAGAAGGATGCACTGATAAATGTTTTGGCATTTTTTTAAACAAATATTTCCATTACACTCTATTTTCTTCACTTCTTCCCCCATCAATTGTTTTTGACGGGTTGTCACTAGTTTAATATCAAAATACGTATAAATTATACACACATAAACGCACAGAGCTTTGTTCAAACGTTGCCAACTCTTATGGATTTTCAGACTTTCATTTAAGAGAAAAATTTTTTTTTTTTTTTTAAAAGCCTTCAAAATTAAACAGCACTGCAGCGAAGCAGTGACTATAGGGGAAAGTAATAAGGAATTCTTCTGGTTTAGCTTTCTTTGAATTTCCACAGTATTTTTTACAAGCATTTACCAGAGAGACAATGGTGAAATCGTCTTCAGCATTTCATATCATAAATTAGTTCTCACTTTCTTTTCTCTACTGTCTCTGTGCACCTTGTCCCTGACGAAGATCTAGTTGTCACAAGGCAGGTAGTTTCTGTGTCCTTTATCTCATTAAGACACATTATTTATTTTGACTCTTCTTTCAACTTTCAACTACCCAAGGAGCATAGGCCTTCAACAAACTTATGCCAAATCTTCCTGTCTCGTGCCATCAGCTCCAGGTCTTTCTATGTCATCTTCACCTCCTTCATGTCAGCAGTATTTATTCTTCCCTTGGTTGTCTTCTTCTCTTTAGCATGCCATATTCTTCCATTCAACATTCTGTATTCTTCCCTTCAGCAAGTTGTGTTTTTCCCTTCAGCATGTTGTATTCTTCCGTTCAACAGGATGTGTTCTTTCCTTCAACAGGCTGTATTCTTTCCTTTGGCAGGTTGTATTATTTAGGGACCCAAAGACGCAGCAATAGAGAATGCAGTCAGTGATCCGTAGCTTGACTGCTGGCGTCAGGGTCAAACAGGGTCAGCAGACCAGAGCTGACCAAGACCCTACTCCACCTCCACGCGGTGGTCCTGGAAACAGGCTGCATCACTGCAGTCTGGCTGAGAGAGTAGGGATCGAAGAGGGAAGGCAAACCCGGTCCCAAAGAATGCCGTGCTGAAGTCGGATGTGCCGGCCGAAAGGCGCAGATATCGCAGCTCCACTGTAAACAGACACAACGCAACCAACGTCCTTTTCAGGACGAACGAGGAAGAAGAAGAAGTATTATTCTCTACGGCATGTTGTAGGTCCCGAGTGTGGTGTAAGTAGTATTTGTTATTTGTGGGAAAGGGGCGTAATAAAATTAATGAGCATGCATTCAGTTAACCCAAAAAGTCGTTAGATTGGAATTCAAAATTCATTAAAATATAATGATAAAAACACATATCCGCCAGTTAGCCCATAGTAGCAAGGACAATTTTAAAATAGCGAAATCGCCTAGCCATAAATTTACGATTGGCCCGTATTCCGGAAGCTGGCTACTGGTCCAATAAAAATCTTTGGTTGTCTCAATTGAATTATAAGTGAAGCGTGTTCAAGCATAAGAAAGGATCGAATCTTCCCGGTTGTTATTAAGCGTATACAGTAACCCTGGTAAGTGTGAATTTGTGCCAGTAACGAATAAATGCCTCTAAAACTAAAGTTATGAACTTTTCTAACGAGATCTTCGATATCATCCTGAACGTGGAAAAACTACAGAAAGTTGAAAGTTTCAATTATTTAGGCAGGAAAATAAGCAGCTGAGGGCTGTCACCTCAGGGGCGCATTCCCATAGTCAGTTATGACTGAAGGGGCTATTATTATTATTATTATTATAATAAAATGATTCAGGATGGTGACACAACAAGAGAAATTCATACTATAGCACGTTTCACTAGCTTTGCCCAACTTCAAAATGCTATATCTCAGCGAATATATAACGCATATAAGTGAAATTTTGTGTGTGAATTTGAAATGGTAGGCCTATAGACCCTATGAATTAAATTTTTCATTAAAATGCGGCCATTGGTTTCAATTTTCGTTTCTTTGCGATATAATATAAAATCCTACTTGCCAACACACATCACACGCACACATATTGAAATGTCTACAGTAAATTATACGACCTCATTTGCACATTTTTGGTTTATCAAGCAATTGGCATGATTTTTGAGTGAAATTGCGTGAAATCGCACTTCTTGAACATAAAACAGTTTATATCCGGTGCAACGCACACATTGTCAATCAGAGGTGTGTCTACAAAAATTATTGTGTGGTTAAGAAGGAAAAATTTTATGACATTACAGCAAATCACAAATAGGATTTTTAAGTATTTCTGCAATGAAGCTACTCGAGGAAAACTATATCATTCTATTTCAAACCCACAAAAGAGGACTATTCACGCCTTGGGGATAAGCAAACGATCATTGCACCGCTGGATAGCGACATCTGAAATGTCTAATTCCAGTGTTTTACACACGAAAATTAGGCCAAGAGTGGTGGATAATTTTGACAGAGAATTGATCCGCAGAGAAATTTGCAATATGGTTCACAATAATGAGGCAGTGACTTTAAGGAAATTGAAAATTTGGTTAAGAAAGAATAATGTCATTGATATTTCCAAATCTACGCTATGGAGGACTATTAGGAGTTTGGGATTCACTTTTAGAAAATATGTTGGTGGTAGAAACCTTATTTGTGAGAAGCCTCATATAGTTGCAATGAGAAGCAAATATTTACGCGAGGTCAGAGAAATGAGAAGAGATTGTTATGATTTTGTGTATTTAGATGAAACTTGGATCAATGCACACCACAGTAATGAACGAGAATGGCAATCATCTGATGGAACAACTAAGAGACTAGTACCAAGCAGCAAAGGACAGCGCCTAATAATTGCACATCCAGGAAGCAGCCATCATGGGCTTCTAAATAATACTGAACTCATATTTGTTTCAAAATCCACAGATAATAGGGATTACCATGCAGAGATGAATGGCAAGATATTTCAAGATTGGATTGTGAATCATGTACTTCCTTCCTTGGATAGACCGTGGTGTTTGATAATGGACAATGCCTCATATCACAACGTTGTGGCACCAGAAGATAAAGTTTCTAATTCACCAAGTATTAAAGATGTAATAAAGATTTGGCTGACCATAAACAACATTCCATTCAACGAAATGTCCATGAACCTGAATTACTTGGAATTGTAAAAAAAGACACAGCATACAAAGATATTTCACATAGACAAGGCAATCCATGAACATGGTCACAGATGTTTAAGATTACCTCCTTACCATTCTCACTTAAACCCAATAGAATTAGAATGGGCTAAAATTAAGGAACAGGTAGGAACAGAAAATAGAACGTTCAAATTAAAAGATGTTGAAATACTTATAAAAGCCGCCATCTCCAATATAGCCAGGGATTATTGGAAGAAAAGTGAGAACCATGTGTTACAAGAGGAAGAGGAATATTGGAAGAATGATGGTTTGTCCTTCATTCAGCCGAGATTGATTTTCAATTTCTCAGAGACATCTGATTATGATTCGGATGAAGTTTAATTTCTTTAAAGATGACCTTACCGTTATTTACAAGCACATTAGAGGAGCAACGTTCCATTATGATATTTATGAACCGCAAAGAGATGATACCCATTGAAATAATTAGATCAAGGAAGGTCCAGTTTGGTAGCGCATTAAATGTCAATGACAAACAATGTCACGAGTATTTCGCATGCAGATCATTTAAGAAATCATCTTCAACACGTATTCAATTGCAAACGTGATGGCCACATTATTGTAATAGTAGACACGCCTATGCCTAATCAGTTCACAGAATCTGTGCATGAAGTGGTAAAATTTCTTTTCTCGATACACAATAATTAGTATGCCGACAAAGATCAAAGGATTTCATCCGTTTATGGGAACTGGACAAGATGCACAGATATAAAGTATATATTTGTTGGGTCTAACCCAATATAACATCGTATGCAAAAAATGGCATTA
Organism: Oreohelix idahoensis; assembly: GCA_024509875.1. Taxonomy (NCBI): domain Eukaryota; kingdom Metazoa; phylum Mollusca; class Gastropoda; order Stylommatophora; family Oreohelicidae; genus Oreohelix; species Oreohelix idahoensis. Next base: position 205,884 of record JAMPIV010006064.1, read on the forward strand.
ATACGTTAGACGGTTAATCAGATAATTACATTTGTTTGAGGGCAAAGCTAGTGAAACGTGCTATAGAATTGCTTTGGCAGCTAGCGCCTTCAATAGATTATCTAACATTTGGAAATTACGATCACTGAATATACATACCAAGCTTTGTCTGTTTAATTCGAATGTTATCTCAGTGTTAACGTACGGCTGTGAAAGTTGGAAAATAACAAAATCATTGGAGAACAAGCTGAATACATTCGAGAACAAATGTCTTAGAAAACTCATGAACATCAGTTGGAAAGAATTCAAGACTAATCGACAAATAAGAGAAGACTAAGCAGAAATATGTCTCCGACTATATAAGGAAAAGACGATGGTCATATATCGGTCATGTCCTACGAATGCAAAACAACAGAATACCACTACAGGCGCTCACTTGGGTTCCTGAGGGTAAGAGGAAAAAAGGAAGACCAAAAGAAACACTTAGAAGAACAATAATAAGAGAAGGAAGAACGTTGGGCCTAAATAATGTGCAAGAGTTAAGAGGAGTGGCGTCACAACGAACAACCTGGAGAGCACTGGTTTCTGCCTTATGCGCCGTGTTTGGCGCTTAAAGAATTTATTATTAACGATTGGTAGATAATTGTTTACTATTCTTTTAAATTTGAAACCTCTTCTAATCTACACTGTATAATTGTGTAACATATTCATACACCCGGCGCTACGGTGGAATTGCACTTTAATGTCGTGGATGATGATAATCATACAAACTGCTAAGATCTCACCATTATAGGTAGGCCTAATATCGGAATTGAAGAATATTCACTTTAAGTTATTTACCTTTAGCAGTGTTTCGCGCATGAGCTGTGTTTTCGTGCATTACCAGAGACAATCATAAACAAAATAGGCCTACATTTTTGTAATAAAAAAAAAAAGCGAGGGGGCGTCTGAAAATGTCTAACAGTGCGTCGAGTACTTTTTGAACAGCCCCTTGAGGATTTTGTTTATTATTTAGCTGACTTTTATTTTTCATTATTATGTTTTTTTTTATAAGCCCCCCCCCCAATCACTGACGGATTGGCTCACAGACTTCTTCGTCATTCGCTCTCAAATAAACATATTTATCTGTATAAAACTGACAGTCCGTCTCAGGTCTTTATCACCACATAGTTTCTCCTTCAGCTGAGTCGGAGAAGGCCACACTGCCACCCTGCTTCTCTCATGGACTGACAGTTTTACTGACGAAACATTAAATGTCTAACTTACTAACGGTCTGGTTCATGTATTGACTGATGGAGTAAGTGACTGACTGATGTACTTCTTATTATTGACTAGAGTGACCACATCTCTGGACATGGCCAGCTTTTCATGCCTAAACTTTTTGTCCGGCCAGGTTTAAAAAAAAAAAATTGAAATAGGCCTATCCAGCTTTTTCACAATGTACTAAATTATTTGAAAGACTCCGTTAAAAAAATTCCCCATCTGAATTTCACTTCCGATGACTGAATTTCCGCAGAATCCAGCAGTGTATCACCAATCCCACAAGCTTTCATGTTGTTGGATGATTTATGAGTAATAGATTATATTCATATTTTAACTCAGTTCTACACATTTTCACCCTATTTGTTTATTGCCACCTGTTATCCAAAAATGCACTTTTGGTTTAGTCATTTAAAATCTCATCTATTGCAAATTACTAATAATTTTAACTTTAATATCAAATTAAACATTAATTATTAATGACATGTATTTATTACACAAGCCTACTCTCAGTGCCAAATAAAATTTAAAAAGTAAAAAAAAAAGATTTTCCTCCGGTTTGGCAAGGCGTGCTTCCTTCAGCCTAGACACATGGTTTGTCTGTTATATTAAAGCGCATGTCCAAATATAAAAGACTTGATTTGCATAAAGAATGTGAATTCACAGATAAATTGAACAAGACATTTCCATGTTCTGCCAGAGGTCAACAAGATTTAGAAGCAGAACGTCTTATGTGTAGAGGTGGCACATTTGTGTTACTAGCAAATAAAGTTGCTGCTGATGAAAAAAATAGAAGAGAACACACACACACATGAATGCCGCAAGAACGCACTTGTGTTTGAAAGTCTCTAATCAAAGATGGCATTATTTTCAAAAGAAACAACCATGGAACCAAAAAAGAAACTGCTACAGAAGGCCCTTTTGTTATTCATACTGTGAAACATCACAATAATTTGAAGTCAGTGGGCTGTACGCTTTCCATCATTCAGAAAGTGCCAACAAATGTGCAAGCGCCAGAGCCAGAACAGCCGCTAGAGTTATTTATGGGACATGTTTCTGTGTGTATTTAAAAAGTAATTAAGTATTTTTAAAGATTTTATTTTAAATATCAGTAGGCTCAAAATCAAGGGGATTTCATGAAATTATTGTTCGAAGTTTAATAAATAAGCTTTACTGTCAATTATTATTTAAAATAAATAAGCTCTACTTTTTGAGAACAGTGTCCTCTCCTCCTTTCCATGACAAAAAAAGTGAATATTGTCCTCTTTTTTGCATTAACTATATAGTCACCCCACCCTAGATTGACTGATGGAATGACTGACGAACAACGGAAAGACTGCTAATATGATGGACCGACTTTCATACATCAGTTCTTAATCTGGTCCATGAAATTAGCAGTCTATTGCTTTTTTCTAAATTTACTTTGTTTAATTGTCTTCAACGTTTTGCACCTCAAATAGTGACAGTTCCTAAATATAATTGACACTTACACACTACGATATATGTCCACAAAACACTGCTAAAGCAAGAAACACTGCTAATGCATGAGACACTGCTAAAGCACGAAACATTGCTAAAGGGAAATAACTCTAAAATCCCCATATTCACTGCAAAATTCAGTCACGATCATTTCGATATTACCGCGAGAAACAGTAACCTAGGTAATATTCTATGTTTTGTGCATACAGTACATCCATCAGATCGCCTCCCATTTTCACTGGAAAGCTAGCTGGGCTAGGGTTACCTTATCATTCAGCGCAAAAAGGACAGTGTTCAGTTTTTTGTCATGAAAGCGACATTTTAATGAAAGTGAAGGACATATTTACTTTAATAAATGAAAGACAGTTGATTTTGCAGGCTATTACTTGATATGCCTAAATTTCTGATCATAATGATCTTTAACAAAGCTAGATTATTTTTTTTTTATGCACATAGAAACACATCTTTACCATCCGCATTACGCATAGTTCCCCATAGTATTTTGTTATATACCTGTCACAAAAAGTAGGGGATATTGAATTTAAAAGTTATCCAAAGACAATATATGTCAAATTGGTTCATTTATTCCTTCGTACAAGTAAACTTGAGCATCATAACAAGACATTTGCGGTTTAAGAAGTGTTATGGCTTTACTCACATGATTTTAGTCGCACTGGCAACCAAGGCGGGGTAGGTACTTCATTTTCACAAAAATATTCCAATATTTCTAAAAACGTGTAGGGCCCCCGTTTGCCGCTAAACATGCATTGCAACGACGTCTCATACTGCAAATAAGCCTTCTGATGTTGTCTTGAGGAATTCTCTGCCACTCCTGCTGAAGGGCCTGTGCTAACTGCTGAAGAGTCTATGGAGCGGCTGGACGTTGTTGGACGCGTCTATTCAGGAGGTCCCACAAATGCTCAATAGGAGACAGGTCGGGGGACATCGGCGGCCACTGTAACGTTCGGATATGCTGCATCTGAAGGTGATCTTTGACGACGCGAGCACGATGAGGACGTGCATTGTCATCCTGGAAGATGAAATCTGGTCCGTGCCGTTGAGCAAATGGAACAACAATAGGCTAGATGATGTTGTCACGGTAGTAGAGCCCTGTGATATTGACCTGGCATATGTGAAGGTCGGTCCTGTCATTCATACAGATGCCTGCCCACACCATTACACTGCCACCTCCATAACGGTTGTGTGCAACAGTTGCAGGAGGCTGGTAACGCTCACCTCGCCGTCGCCAGACACGTATTCGACGATCATGAAAATTCAAAACGAAACGGGACTCATCAGAAAACATCACTGATGCCCACTGTTGATTGGTCCACCGATGATGACATTGGCACAAATCCATTCTTGCTCGCCTGTGTTGTGGGTGACATGGGCAAAGCTACAAACGGTCTGCGTGAGGCCAGTTGCACTTGGTGCAAACGGTTTCGTACTGTCTGAGTTGAGACCCGGATCCCAGTGGTCTGTTGAAGGTGTTGCTGAAGTCTAGTAGCATTTAGAGTCCGAGTTCTGAGGGCCAGAGTAACAAGAAGTTGATCTTGGCGGTGTGTAGTGACTCTTGGGCGGCCAGTCCGAGGCAGATCAGCCACTGTGCAGAAATTTTGATACTTGTTCCACAGTCTGCTGACAACTGACTGTGAAACATTGAGTTCTGAGCAGCATCCACTTGCTGACTTCCGGTTTGCAACATGCCTATGCCTATCCATCTCTGCTGTTCTGTCAAACGTTCCATGACCAAGAAAAGAAATTTTATCTGTTGCAGAGTCTTTTTATACCTGTCCATGGTGAGTAGTGTTCATCAAACCCGAGATACACGCATTTTTGTGAAAAAGAATAATGTGTGAACTTTACGGATGGGCCCCACCTCTGTTCTTGGAATTGGCTTACTCATCACGAGTCACCAGGTCAACATGATATTGCACGTGAGAGTGGAGAAGAGCGTGCTCGATATGTCCGTACAACCATTAAAATACGAAATCCGCTCTTTTGTAAAATAATACATACCATCTTAAAATATCCCTTACTTTTTGTGACCAGTATAATTATCCCAAATAAATGCAACATATTTCTCTGAGGAAGTCACATGTTTTAGTTTACACATGTTTCGTTTAAATATTTTGAAATAGTTTCTGATGCTTTGTTTAGTGTATTCTGCACCTTAATTAATGCGTACAGTAAACAACCAACTTTCAAGTGATAAGACTGAATGGCTATTTAAAATATTTTGTCCGAGCGGTGTTTGTTCACCATCAGTGGCTGTTTCCAGTTTCTAAAAATTGTATCAGTCAAGTGCTTTGGTCCTTGCGTATGCAAATTTGTTGACAATTTCTAAATCACGGAAAACATTTTGAAGTACAGTCCACTGATTTGAAACTACTGCGATATTTCACAGTATGAACAGCAAAATGGCCTGTATACGCAGCTATGGTCTGTTGCGCCTCTGCACACAAATTTTCCAAAAGCATAACATTTTCCAAAAGCATAATTCCCGCCGTAAGTACTTCGGTCGGTCACACCTTGCACACCGTCATTTGCACACTTCTATTTTCAAGAGAGTACATTAACTTTCAACCGCAGCTAAGGGGTGAAACTGTGGTTGAAGGTTAGACAATAATTTTATTGTTTCTCTTATAAGTACTGTCCCGAAAATAGAAAAGCGTGCAAAACGGTTGCCTACAATGAAATGAACACAGTAGTAATATTACCGTCTGTAATACATGTAACAGAAACAACGCACATAATTAAAAACCTGTCAATTTTGACAGGTTATTGCTAGTAAGAATAATATTCACACACACACACACATATATAAGCATTTTTTTAAAACTGGAGTTTTGACGAGGCTTGCTCCACTAGTTGGAGGATGGACTCAGTAGGCCTATGTGAACTTTATGGAAGAGAGCAACCAGAAGTAATGGATAGTAGAAGGCCATGAGTAGGCCTATTTGAGTTCTGGATACTCACTTTTATTTCTTCGGTCCAGTCGCATCGTGCCATGTCATGGAGACCTCAAGATTTTTGTTCTTGAACCAATTATGTTATATTGGATGAGTGAGCTCATGTTGTAGGATTTCTTTAAAATGGTTTGTCCAACTTGCCACTTGCTCTTCCTCATGCCTTAAAAACTAGATCATCTACTGTTTTAGACATGTAGTGGTCATTTATCAGGCTCCATCATTATGAATTGGCCAAACCAATTTATTTTCTATGTATTTAATGCAGTAGACCCCTATATAGTACTTACAATCTTTATGATATCATAATTTCTCACCCTGTCTCTCCTGTAACTGTTCTTGAAAATTGTATCTTGCACATTATTTTTCTCTCCTGTGCTTTGGTCAGGAACTATGCTTGACAAAGAGTTGGTAAAAATGTATTATTTCTCAATTATCATTTAGTATACTTACTTGCTTTAACTATTTGCTTCTCTTCTGCCTCAGTTTCCATACTGATATTTGAATGTTTTAGTAGGCCTACTGATGACAGTTGGTTAAGTCACTGCACTTGCTTTTTGATATGTTTCTCCATTTGGTCTTGCACTTTCTGTGAAAATTCTTACTAACTTCTAGATTATGTTTGAGCTTAATGTTGGCAAGTGGGCCTGCTGATCTTCATAGCTTCTATCTAGGATGGGCTGATCTTCACAGCTACTGTCTGGGATAGGCTGATCTTCACAGCTACTGTCTGGGATGGGCTGATCTTCATAGCTATCTTCATGTTGTACCTTCCACAAACTGAATTAACTACATTTGGATGGTTTTATTATTTGTTTTCATCTTTGTTGTACATCTGCAAAAATTTACACATTCAGTGAGTTACATTCTTTGCACAGCTATGGTTATGTTAGCTGTATCAGTAAGCCAATTAGTTGTTATTACACATTTGCATGCATGGTACAAAGCTCTTACATTATCAGTTAGTCGCTACCCTATTCCATAGTAATCTGTTAATCATTTTCCTATGTTTGCCCATCTTTATTTCACTTTATTTGTGTGGATATACGAGGTGTGATCAAAAAGTATCCAAACTGGATTGATTAAAAAAAATAATTCAAGAGTTAAAGATTTGTAAGTTATCACCTTCAAAGTAGTCCCCTTCCGAAGCCACACACTTAGCCCAGCACTGTTTCCACTGCTCGGAGCATGTTTTGAAGTAGCAAACAGCTACCTCGTCGCATTCTGTTGTATTTCCTCAACATCCTGAAATAATTTTCCTTTCAAGTGGTATTTAAATTTTGGGAAGAGAAAAAAGTCGCAGGGAGCAAGATCTGGCGCATAGGGTGGTTGTCGGACCTGTGGAATGTGGCGCTTAGCAAGAAAATGCTGCACAAGTTGCGATGCATGGGCAGACGGGTTGTCATGGTGGAGTTGCCACTCGCATACAATGTTGGCCTTTTGCGACGAATGCGTCCCTCCAGCACCGCAAAATTTGACAGTGGTATTCTTTATTAATTGTCTGGCCTGATGGAGCGTATTCATGATGCACAATTCCGTTATGATCGAGAAAAAAAAGTCAACATTGTCTTGACATTGCTGCAGCTCTGCTGTGCTTTTTTGGGTCTGGGAGAGTTTGGGGTCTTCCACTGTGAAGACTGGGCCTTAGTTTTGGGGTCATACCCGTAAACTCATGATTCATCACCAGTTATAATTATTGAAAGTTTTTGTCGTTTTTGACGCACTCAAGAGGTCACACGCAGCTGAAACATGGGCCTGTTTCTGGTCAGCTGAGAGCAAATTTGGATGAGACTCGTCTCATGCCCAAATCGTCCGTAAGAATTGACTGAACTGAATTGAAACTAATGTGTAAGTCTTCAGATAACTCACGAATAGTGATTCAGCGATTTTCCAGCACAGCTGCGCTCACAAGTTCGATATTGTTTTCACTTTTGCTGGTTGTGGGCCTCCCTGACCATTTGTCACTCTTAACACTTTCATGACCTTCTTTAAAACGTTTATACCACTCATAAATTTGTGTACGGCTCATGCAATCCTCCCCATAGACTGTAACTTTAAGTATGTGTCTTTGCATGTTTCGCCAAGTTTTTGACAACATCTGATGCAAATTCGTTGGTCAATTGTTTCTGCCATGACAAATGCGAAGACACAATTGAATGTTCGTGAAGCTGAAAACGATCTAGATGTTAATACGGACATTCCACGAGAAGAAATCATCACAGCAATCAAAGGGTTAAAGAATGGAAAAGCTCCTGGCCATGATAACTTAAATGCAGAGCTATTTAAGACAGACCCTGAGCTAGCAGCAGAACTATTAGAACCACTATTTGCACAAGTCTGGAAAACAGGGACAACACCAACAGAGTGGAACAAAGGAATAATTGTCAAATTGCCCAAGAAGGGAGATCTTTCAGACTGCAATAATTGGAGAGGAATCGCTCTTCTCTCAGTTCCCAGCAAAATACTAGGCAGGATAATTATACAGAGAATTTTAAAAGCAGTAGACCACAAACTGAGGAAAGAACAAGCAGGTTTTAGAAAGAACAGAAGATGTGTAGATCATATATTTACCCTCAGGAACATTATAGAGCAGTGCTCAGAATGGCAAAGACAGCTGTACATTAATTTCGTTGATTTTGAAAGGGCTTTTGACAGTATACATCAGGACAGTTTATGGAAAATACTGAGGGCTTATGGAATTCCAAGCTGCATAGTGTCGATCATAAAAAGCCTCTATGCCAACTTTACGTGCAGCGTTGGGCAGAGCAGCCTAACCTTTGAGGTGAAGACAGGAGTATGACAGGGATACCCCTTATCAACCACTCTATTTTTAACAGTCATAGACTGGGTGATGCGCCAGACAACAGAGGGCAGTCCACGAGGTATAAGATGGACTACATTTTCTACATTGGAAGATCTGGAATATGCAGATGACATTGCACTACTAGCACATTCACATCAACACATCCAGGAAAAAATGGATAGGCTTAATAAGTATAGCCAGCAGGTGGGCTTGAACATCAATCTAAAGAAGTCAGAGATCATGATGCTCAATGTGAGCAACCCTGAGCCCATATCAGTAAGGAATCAGCAACTGGTACAGACAGACACCTTCACATACCTAGGATGCATAATTACACCAGACGGCGGAGCAAGCAAAGACATCAACAACAGAATGAACAAAGCAAGAACGCCTTTTTTTTTTAAAGCCTAAACAACATCTGGAAGTCCTCTCAGTACAGCACAAGCACAAAATTAAGATTATATCAGAGCTGTGTGTTTTCTGTGTTTCTCTATGGTGCGGAATGCTGAAGAGTTACAGAGAAGGAAATGTCGAAATTGTCCTCTTTTCACACAACATGCCTAAGAAAAATTCACTGAATCTTTTGGCCGAATACCATCACCAACCAAGATCTGCTTACTCGGAGCAAGCAAGAGGACATGCACGCTATCATAGCTGGCAGATGCTGGAGCTGGGTTGGCCATGTCCTCAGAAGAGACCCTGATGCCATCACAAGAACAGCTATGCTATGGCCCCTGAAGGAACGAAAGAATGGCCGACCAAAAACAACTTGGCGGAGGACTGTAGAGGCTGAGATGCAAAGAATGAACAAGAGTTGGGGCACTGTACGAAGGATGGCCACCGACCGAGCAAAGTGGAATCAATTTGTTGTTGCCCTACAAGACGCCACCATGAGTAATGGCCACTGACTGCTTTGACGGTCGGCGGCTGTTATGTGTAAATATCATAACATTGGTTTTATACGATCACTTCCTGGTTGTTTGTGTACGGACGGTAGTCCTTGGTTTCAGGAAGTGACGTCTTGATTTCTGCTAACTTTGCAGCAGACGTGAGATTTTGAATGTGGGACAAGAAAGCGTCTCTTGCCGGCAGTTAGCCTGTGTCCGTGGGACTATGTAGTTGGCCTGTGTCCGTGGGACTATGTATTTGGCCTGTGTCAGTTGGACTATGCATTTTATTCTTCACCTGCATGCTAGTTTACCACCAATTGAATTATGCATATACCACCGTGTATAATGCCAGTTTATTGATTATGCAGAGTGACTGAAGATTCGATGTGTACGTAAGTGTTACAAGATTTAATAAAATGTGTGAATAATCAGAGTACCAGACAGTACTAGAGACGAGCTAGTTATAGCTTCATCATGCAATCTATAAGATATGAGCAGAATGTGTATTAAACGTTGTGAAGTGTTCAACGCAGTTGAGCCTTAATTACTGAGTGCCTGTGTGCGGACCAGGGAGGATGTGTTTTGAATGGCCATATTTTTAATTGAATAACTACCCACATTGGAATCACTAAGGATACCCCTGGGAAGGTACTCAGCAGGCCTACGATATATATTATAAAATAATTATTAAGAGTGTTCAAGCATGGAGTCTAATGCACTCATTACAAAAGGACGTCAGATCCAGTTAACCGGCAACAATGTAAAACCCGCAACAGCGGCTAAGGATCAAAGAAGAAGAATGACAAATGTGATGAACACGGTTCACACACATAAGAACAAAGCACTACTATAAACAGACGAGCAGGGCAGACGTGACTCACGCCACATGCACGTTAGGTTCCAAGGTCATCCTGTGCCTAGCAACTTCCGTCTGTGTCACTCAGTTCTGGACTTATGCTACTATTCCGGATACTTTTTGATCACACCTCGTAGTTTCAGCCCTACCCAAAAAAAAAAAATTTTTTTTTTGGTGCAAAACATTTTACTCTTAATTGTACATAAATTAGGCCTGCTCAATCCAAATATCACATTTACTTGTCTGTAGCAGCTCTAGTTTTTGAGATACAGAAATTTTTATATTTCATTAATACAGGGTGACCCAAAAAAATGGGCCAGCGCGCGCACAAATAGTGCGCGCGCGGGCCCGTTTTTTTTGGGTCACCCTGTGTTATTACAATATTTTCTATATAAGGCTATGTAAAAAAAACTATTGCTGTCTACTGCTTGTTTACTCTCAGTTTTCCAAGAATCTTCCCAGAATTGCCTTTTTTAGATTTTAAGCCACTGCATGCATGTTAGTATGCTACTTATTTTATTACACTTCTAACAGAGAATGGCATCATCTTCAAGAAGAGCATGTTTTCTTTCACCGCATTTATTTTGTTATATTTGTGGAGAGTACACGTTCAAAGAAGAACATAGGAAGCATATTACTGTTTTTGTGAAAAAGGCATACTTTGCTTACTTTAAAGTAAAACTAGGTGACCAGGACAAGTCTTGGGCTCCTCATATTGTTTGCAAAACATGTGTTGAACACCTGCGACAGTGCTCTTGTGGGAAAAGAAAATGTTTAAAATTTGGAATTCCAATGGTTTGGAGAGAGCCCAAAAACCACTATGATGACTGTTATTTCTGTGTTGTGAATATTAAGGGAATTAATGGAAAAAAAATCACAAAAAGTGGAAATATCCAGATTTAAATTCCACACGGAGATGACATACCAATTCCAACTTTCCGTCAGATTTTGGATTCCCTGCTAGAAGTGGCATGTGGAATGACAAGTGACAGTGATAGTGATTTCGAAGATGATTTTTCAGATGCTCAACGCTTCGACCAGCTTGAACTAAATGATCTAATCCGAGATCTATATCTCTCCAAGGAATCTTCAGAACTTTTGGCTTCAAGATTGAAAGAAAAAAAATTACTGACTGCTGAAACAAAGGTTACATTTTATCGCAGCAGAGAGCAAGGTTTTATTCCATTCTTTTGTAAAGAAAACAACCTTGTGTTTTGTACTAATGTAGGAGGTCTTGTTAACAAAATGGGTGTAAGTTATACACCAGATGAGTGGCGACTTTTCATTGACAGCTCTAAAAGAAGTTTGAAGGGTGTTCTCTTACACAATGGTAACAAATATGGCTCAATTCCAATTGCTCATTCTACTACAATGAAGGAGGAGTATGCTACAATAAGCACAGTTCTGGAAAAATTGAAGTATTTAGAACATAACTGGATGGTTTGTGTAGATCTTAAAATGATGAACTTCTTGCTTGGCCAGCAAATGAGATTCACCAAATATCCATGCTTTATATGTTTGTGGGATAGCAGGGCAAAAGATATGCACTGGACAAAGAAACAGTGGCCGTTGAGGGATGAATTATTCTGAATTAGTTGGAAACATGCTGTCGAGTTTTTGTGAACTTGGATGCAACATGAGCATAAAATTGCACTACCTCCATAACCATTTACATTTATTTCCGGAGAATCTTGGCGACTTTAGTGAGGAGCAAGGTGAAAGATTTCACCAAGATATAAAAACAATGGAAGAGAGATACCAGGGACTTTGGGATGCCCACATGATGGCAGATTACTGTCCGGGCATATCACATTCCAGGAAGTCCTCGAAAAGATCCTTTTTGCATGTTGACTAAACAAGTGTTAGTGATTAAGTTTTATTACATTTTTGGTAATATATGCACAGTAATTACATATAATATGAATGCAGACTAAAGTCAAAATTCCACTGATAGCACCTAACTCTAGGATTGTACATAACAATTGCCCTACTAATATGGTCATTCTTAGTTATCTCAAAAACTAGAGCTGATAGAAAAAATCTGATTACATTTTTGGAATAAGCAACCCAAAAGTTACCCAAGAACAGCTATAAAATTTAAGGCACCAAAATGTGTGTATACCAGTGTAATTATACAGAGAATCTCAAAAGTAGTAGATCACAAATTGAGGAAGGAACAAGCAGGATTTAGAAAGAACAGAAGATGTGTAGATCATATATTTACTCTCAGGAACACTATAGAGCAGTGCTCAGAATGGCAAAGACAGCTGTACATTAATTTCGTTGATTTTGAAAGGGCTTTTGACAGTATACATAGGGACAGTTTATGGAAAATACTGAGGGCTTATGGAATTTCAAGCTGCTTAGAGTCAATAATAAAAAGCCTGTATGCCAACTTTACTTGTAGCGTTGGGCAGAGCAACCTAACCTTTGAGGTGAAGACAGGAGTACGACAGGGATGCCCCTTATCAACCACTCTATTTTTAAGTCATAGACTGGTTGATGCGCCAGACAACAGAGGGCAGTCCAAGAGGTATAAGATGGACTACATTTTCTACATTGGAAGATCTGGAATATGCAGATGACATTGCACTACTAGCACATTCACATCAGCACATCCAGGAAAAAAAATGGATAGACTTAATAAGTATAGCCAGCAGGTGGGCTTGAACATCAATCTAAAGAAGACAGGTCATGATGCTCAATGTGAGCAACCCTGAGCTCCATATCAGTAAGGAATCAGTAACTGGAACAGACACCTTTTCATACCTAGGATGCATAGTAACACCAGAAGTCGGAGCAAGCAAAGACATCTACAACAGAATGAACAAAGCAAGAACAGCCTTGTTTAGTCTAAACAACATCTGGAAGTCCTCTCAGTACAGCACAAGGCAAGCACAAAATTAAGAGTGTATCAGAGCTTTGTGCTTTCTGTGCTTCTCTATGGTGCAAAATGCTGGAGAGTTACAGAGAAGGAAATGTCGAAATTGTCCTCTTTTCACAAATGTCTAAGGAAAATTCTCTGAATCTTTTGGCCGAATACCATCACCAACCAAGATCTGCTTACTTGGAGCAAGCAAGAGGACATGCACACCATCACAGCTGGCAGACGTTGGAGCTGGGTTGGCCATGTCCTCAGAAGAGACCCTGATGCCATCACAAGAACAGCTATGCTTTGGACCCCTGAAGGAAAATGAGAGACCGACCAAAAACAACATGGCGGAGAACTGTGGAGGCTGAGATGCAAAAAATGAACAAGAGTTGGGGCACTGTACGAAGGATGGTCACCGACCAAGCAAAGTGAAATCATATTGTTGTTGCCCTACAAGACGCCACCAGGCGTGATGGCCACTGACTGCTTTGACGGTCGGCGCCTGAAGATCAAAGAAGAAGAAGAATCATGAAAGTAGAAAAGAAACATTCAAGCTATTGAGCAAAAAATATGTCATTCAGAAATATTTGAAGTGTGGATGAAATTGTTATTTGGTTGGACAAGGTTGTCCATAGAAGGTACTTGTTAACCCGTTTATTAACTTTGCCTCGTGTGTCAATAATCTACAAGATGAGAGAAGAACAGAGTATAGCAACACAAGGTGTCAGACTTGTACCAAATTAAGACTTCCTGGAGATTCACCTGGTAGTACAGTAATGCACAAATACGTCAAGCATCGCCTGTTAGACATTTTGTAAAGTAGCGCAAGGTAGACATTTTTGAAGTATAGCCTGATAGACATTGTTGAAGTGTATCATGATGACCAGTGAGAAAAGTACCGGTTACGTCAATAAAGCAGTATTGTACAACAATGTCGCTGTGACGTTACTTTGAGTATGTTTTTTCAAGAAGGTTACATTTTTCCTGGTGTAATTGTTACCACACTGCGCTAGCGATGGTGCTGTTGTTCAGTTTTGTTTCATGGAGAACGAAGTATGTTTCATTTTAATGTGGGCTGATTATAGGGTAGGATTTCTTTAGTGATAAGTTTAAAAACAAAAAAATGCCCAGTTGAACTCACATCACGTAGTGTAGGCCTGCCAGATCTACCAGGTTTAGTTTATCTTATGTACCACCGAGGTCATGTGTTTTTTTTTAATCAGAGCTCACTGTGCCACATAACCATGAGGCTGTTCATACACATTTCTGGATAGGCGTGACCATATTTTTCTTGAACAGTTTCTATTCTCTTCATTTGTGCTCAACTACAGCCACCTTATGCTGTTGTGAACACCATCCATGGTTTTATGCTAAGTGGGCAACAAACCAACAAGTAGCCAATCGTGATATAGCTTAGTCTTATATGTCAGTTAGCAACCAGTGTGTCTATAATGTGACATGATAAATGTGTTGAAACCGAGCTGTCGAGACTCTAATTTCAAGAAGTGTTACTCAGTGTGTCTATAATGTGACACGATAAATGTGTTAAAATTAGCTCTTTTTAGACTCTAATTTCAAAAAGATTAATTTAAAAAGAGCCTTGGGAACTTCTTGGGGGGGTCTCTGAGGGTACACAGAAAGATTAGAAATGCTACTCCTTCAATCATATAAGATACAGCTGATATGTAGTTGTGCATGGAGCAGGCAACATCATATAAAACATTGTTACCAAAACCACAGTGGAAGGGGCACATAAATCCTTTTGTGTAGGCTTTCTGCCAAGGTGGCCAGCTGTATTCATGGCTACATGAGGAGCAGGACAGAAAATAAATGAATTTTAAAAAGTTGTTGCCTGAGACAAATTTCAGTAACTTCAGACAACTGTGATATTTGTATTTCAGGTTGAATTCTTTGTTAAACTGCTATGGCTACAGCTAATTGGAATGATGTTACACAACTTGCTTTAGTGTCAGAGTAAGTGAATTTGTAGTTTTTTGTCATATTTATTAGTCTTGTTTTCTTGTGAATTTAACTAAGAAATCATAAAAAAAAATTATTGCTGTTATAGATGAGCCACAGACACAAATTTCTCCCTGCTCTTTGACAGTGTCCACTTTTGTAGCCATAACAAACAACACAGGACCACAAGGTCTTTTATATTTGGACCTTGAAGACAAATCTTTGCTTAAAAATAATAGCATCAATGACTTATTTCAGCCACCTGTGTATTACTGGGGCCTGAAGGGGAGCGTAGAGTAATAACACTCTACCCTACCGGGCATGTTGTAACTAGTGATTAAGGAGGGTTTGGAACTGGGCTGGTTACACTATCCTGTAAAAAATATTTACCAAAAAAAAAATGTAAACTGGTCAAATGCAGAATATATGTCAATTATCAAAGACAGAAGAATGCCCTCTGGTACGGGGATCTCACATCTGCACATAAAAATCTGGAATGACACCAGTTTCCTCCAGACTTGTCACAGGTTCTTCATGGTTCAACAAATTCCTCCGAACTAGGCCTTACAGAAGTGTAGGAAGACCTCACATATAATGTAAGGGTATAGAAGTGTAGGGAGACCTCATGTAAAATGTAAGGGTACAGAGGTGTAGGGAGACCTCATGTATAATGTAAGGGTGTAGGGAGACCTCACGTAAAATGTAAGAGTACAGAGGTGTAGGGAGACCTCATGTATAATGTAAGGGTGTATAAGTAGGGAGACCTCGTGTATAATGTAAGGGTGTAGGAGGACCTCACATATAATGTAAGGGTGTAGAAGTGTAGGGAGACCTCACATATAATGTAAGGGTGTAGAAGTGTAGGGGACTCACATATAATGTAAGGGTGTAGGGAGACCTCACATATAATGTAAGGGTGTAGGGAGACCTCACATAATGTAAGGGTGTAGAAGTGTAAGGAGACCTCACATATAATGTAAGGGTGTAGAAGTGTAGGGAGACCTCACATATAATGTAAGGGTGTAGAAGTGTAGGGAAACCTCACATATAATGTAAGGGTATAGAAGTGTAGGGAGACCTCATATATAATGTAAGGGTGTAGAGACAACACCAACAGAGTGGAGTAAAGGAATAATTGTCAAATTGCCCAAGAAGGGCGACCTTGCAGACTGCAACAACTGGAGAGGAATTACCCTCCTCTCAGTTCCCAGCAAAATACTAGGCAGGATAATCATCCAGAGAATTTCAAAAGCAGTTGAACGTAAACTGAGGAAAGAACAAGCGGGCTTCAGAAAGAACAGAAGATGTGCAGATCATATATTTACCCTCAGGAACATTATAGAGCAGTGCTCAGAATGGCAGAGACAGCTGTACATTAACTTTGTTGATTTTGAAAAGGCTTTTGACAGCATACACAGGGACAGCCTATGGAAAATTCTGAGGGCTTATGGAATTCCCAGCCGCATTGTTTCCATCATAAAAAGCCTCTATTCTAATTTTACGTGCAGTGTTGGATCGAGTAATGTAACTTTCGAAGTGAAAACAGGAGTATGACAGGGATGCCCCTTATCAACAACATTATTTTTGACAGTCATAGATTGGGTGATGTGCCAGACAACAGAGGGCAGCCCAATAGGAATTAGATGGACAACGTTTTCTACACTGGAAGACCTGGAATATGCAGATGACATTGCACTACTCGCGCATTCACATCAACACATTCAAGACAAAACCGATAGACTGAATAAGTATGGCCAGCAGGTTGGCCTGAACATCAATTTGAAGAAGACAGAGGTCATGACACTAAATGTGGGCAATCCTGAGCCAATAACAGTAAGGAACCAGAAGTTAGAACAGACAGACACATTTACTTACTTAGGATGCATATTAACACCTGACAGCGGAACAAGCAAGGACATTAACAACAGAATGAATAAAGCGAGAACAGCCTTTGCTGTTCTCAACAACATTTGGAAGTCTTTCCAGTACAGCACAAACACCAAATTAAGACTGTATGAGAACTGTGTACTTTCTGTGCTTCTCTATGGTGCGGACTGTTGGAGGGTAACAGAGAAGGAAATGTCGAAACTGTCCTCCTTCCACACAATCTACCTAAGGAAAATTCTCTGAATCTTTTGGCCAAACACCATCAGCAACCAAGAACTACTTATTCGGGACCTCAAGATGCAGCAATAGAGACCGCAGTCAGCGACTCATAGCTTGACTGCCTGCATCAGGACCAGCGAACCAGAGCTGGTCAAGACCGCACTCCACCTCCACGTGGTGGTCCTGGAAACAGTCTGCAGCTGTGCAGGCTGGCTGAGCGAGTGTGGATCGAAATGGGAAGGCAAACCCGGTCCTAAAAAATGCCGTGCAGAAGTTGGATGTGTCGACCGAAAGGTGCAGATATCACAGCTACGTTGTAAACAGACACAACGCAACCACCGTCCTTTTCAGGGCGAACGAAGAAGAAGAAGAAGAAGAACTACTTATTCGGAGTAACCAGGAGGACATGCACACCATTATAGCTGGAAGACGCTGGAGTTGGGTTGGCCACGTCCTCAGAAGGGACCCTGATACCATCACAAGAACAGCTATGCTATGGATGCCTGAGGGAAAGCGAAGGAGAGGCCGACCAAAAACAACTTGGCGGAGAACTGTGGAAGCTGAGATGCAAACAAAGAATGAACCACAGTTGGGGCACTGTACGAAGGATGGCCGCCGACAGAGCAAAGGGGGATCAATTTGTTGCTGCCCTACAAGACACCACCAGGCATGATGGCCGCTGACTGCTTTGACAGTTGGTGGTTATGGATCAAAGAAGAAGAAGAATAGAAGTGTAGGGAAACCTCACATATAATGTAAGGTTGTAGAAGTGTAGGGAGACCTCACATATAATGTAAGGGTGTAGAAGTGTAGGGAGACCTCACATATAATGTAATGGTATGGAAGTGTAGGGAGACCTCACATATAATGTAATGGTATGGAAGTGTAGGGAGACCTCATGTATAATGCAAGGGTGTAGAAGTTTAAGGAGACCTCATGTATAATGTAAGGGTGTAAAAGTGTAGGTAGACCTCATATAATGTAAGGGTGTAGAAGTGTAGGGAGACCTCACATATAATGTAAGGGTTTAGCAGAAAGTCAACTTTGTTACTATTGTGATCTCGTCAATCTCATTCTGTTTAAACAGTTTTCAGCTTAATATTGGATTGAAAGGTAAACTCACACATTCTGTGACAAGTGAATTTTTTAAAATTTGTTATAGATTTGTATGCTGACGTGTTCATCTGAGTTTCATACAGTGATCATTTGTTCTTTTTTTGGGTAGGTTAGTATAAGATCACAAGTTTCCATTACATTTTAAGTTTACACCCCTTTTTTTTTATATAACGCTGTACTGTATGAAAGTCTTAGTAATTGTATCCTGGATTAAAAAATAGGCTGAATTCTTTAACAAAGCAAGGAAGTTGAAATTTCCAGCTTGCAATATCAGTTGAAGGCAGAAGTCCATCCGATCATTGCAAAGGTAGCTTTAGTTTATTAAACTTCTCTTCTTTAAAAACACTTAGTTTGGCTTCTTCAGCGTAATTTGTTGTTCTGAATAATATTGTAGTTGGATAACCTTCATTTCAAATTAAAGTTTGGGATTGAATTTCTTAGTTTCTTATGAGAAGTTCTTAATGACACTCAGAATAACATAACAAGAATTCCCCTGGGCTCACTATTTTCTCCTGCATCCTTTGTTAGTTTATCATTATGTTTAGGATTAACCATGTTTTCCTTGGCTCTCTTTAACTAGCTAATGATTCATCAACAAATCTCAATATATGATTAGTGGTACATAGCTCGACTATTAAAATATGTACTCACAGTTCCTTGTTGATCCTCCATTATAAATACTATTATGAATTGACTTTCTGAAAATGGAGTCATATTCTGATGAGCTTCCTAATTATTTTGCGGAATCTACACCTTGAATGATGTATTCCATCTTAAGTAATAAGATGAGTTGCTGTAGTAGTACATTCCTTGCTATAAAGCTCTAATTCACAAATCTAGCTGTGTGTCGTCATAATCTACTTCTATTCATGGCATATTTATTTGTCTGCTACATCTCGTCAAGTTTGAGAGTATGGCCACTTGAACCCTTTTAATAATCAACTTATGTCATAAGTTGGTGTGTCACTAACTCTGTGGCAGGGGGCTCCCAGAGAAAGCCAAAAGGGGTCTGGGTTTCTGATAAACCTTTTTCTTCTAGGTAAATGTCCAGAAGATGTGGCAAGAACTTGAGCTGATGGCATGTGACAGGAGGAGTTGGTATTTGTTGAAGGCCTTGCTCCTTGGGTAGTGATTGGTTGACTAGTGCAGCAGTGTAAACACTGCTACAAAATGCCCCAAGTTTTGTACAGGCATCTGAGCTATTTCTACTTACATTCTCAAGTGTGTATATCATGAACCCCTGCTTACAATCAAAAGAACAACTGAAAGAGTTGCTCAGCCTAGGAACTGCCCAACATCATGCAAGTAAACAACCGGGAGAAATGTGCATTAAGACCTACAAGCTGAGAGAGCCAGAAATTAAGACCAGATATCAGTGGCTTATTGCTGCAATGGTGAGCAACACAGAAGAACAACCTGATGACTTGGATACCCTCTGGCTTAAATTCAAGGGCATCATAAAGACAGCTGCTGCAGAAGCATGTGGGGAAGTCCGACTTGGAACAAGAGAAAGAGGACACCTTGGTAGACAAAGGAAGTCAAAGAGAAAATAAGAGAGAAGAAAATGGTATGGACACAATACTTAGGAGCTAAATGCACAACATGACAGATGGAGAAATATAGAGAATTTGTGACACTCAGAACAGAAGCAAAGAACAAGATGCTAGCAGAAAAACAGAAGTACTGGGGAAAATTTGGAGTCTTGTCATACTCCTCATGGGCGATGTCATCAAGGCATGTAAGGAGAGAACAAGAAAGTATCCAGTGGGGTACTGGAAGATGAGACAGGTCTGTATTTCAGAGCTGGCATTTGCTGATGATGTTGCCCTGATTGCTAAATCAGAGGCACATCTCCAATTCAACCTACAAGTCTGGAAGGAAAAGCTGGAGAAGAGAGGGATGGTCATAAGCAGCTCTAAAACAAAATCCATGGTGATATCATGAGAAGAAAGAAGACATCAGATTAAGCTGGGAGAACAGGTCCTGGAGCAGGTGTACCACTTTAAATACCTTGGAGCTATTATAGACCAAAAGGGAGGCATCAAAGAAGACTTGGCCACTCAAAAAGCAGCAGCTGGGAGACTTTTTCAGGCCATAAATCAAGGATTCCTCAGCAAGAGGGAGGTTGGTAAGAACATGAAGATGGCTGTATACCTCTCCACCTATGTCCCAGTCTTGACATATGGATGTGAGTCATGGGCAATGACTACAACCCACAAAAGCCAGATCCAAACCTCAGAAATGAGGTATCTGAGGAAGGTGGTTGAAGTAACAAGAAGAGACATGGTCCGCAACCAGACGATATGTCAAGGCCGAAAATCCCACCCCCTGCAGACCCACGTAGAACAGTCCCAACTAAGATGGTTTGGCCATGTCTGCAGAATGGGAGAAAATCGGCTACCATGATAGCATGAGAAACAAAGAGCCAGGTATCCAGATCCCCAGGACGACCCAGACAATCTTTGAAGGACCGAGGACTAGAATGGAACCAGGCCAGGATGAAGTCAGCTGATAGGATAGTCTGGCGTTCTCTCTTCCAAACCTCTACACCTCACGGTAGAAGAGGAACGACTATGTAAGTAAGTGTGAACATTATGAAGCTGGTTTAAGCCATGCGAATGAAGTTTTGTCAAACAAAGGAACAGACAACCTGGAAGTGTCCAATCAAATATAAATGCCCTTATTAATGCCAGACACATCCTTCACATTAATGAAAGTAACCAGTTCGTTATAAAGGTAATGTTAAGGTATTGTGCCTCCATCAACATTTCCTTATTTTATATATTTATGTTTTGTCAGGGATCAAGGTTTCTATTGAGGAATCTTCTTCTTCTTCCTCGTTCGTCCTGAAAAGGACGTTGGTTGCGTTGTGTCTGTTTACACCGGAGCTGTGATATCGGCGCCTTTCAGCCAACACATCCGACTTCAGCACGGCATTTTTTGGGACCGGGTTTGCCTTCCCTCTTCGATCCCTACTCTCTCAGCCAGACTGCAGTGATGCAGCCTGTTTCCAGGACCACCACATGGAGGTGGAGTAGGTCAGCTCTGGTTAGCTGACCCTGATGCAAGCAGTCAAGCTATGGGTCGCTGACTGCATTCTCTATTGCTGCATCTTTGGGTCCCTATTGAGGAATCAGGACTGAAGAAAGTTGTGGACCCCTGGTCTATAGCAAGAAACAACTCATAAACTATTGAATAGTTTTTAATAAATGTTCACAGTTAGAACTTTAACCCCCAAAAAATTGTTGAATAATTTAATATTTTTCTAAATCGCATAAGAACAATCATCTTAAAGTTGATTCATTGCACACGGACTACTCCATCAGTGCTTTGATTCCCTCCCTTAGATCACGCAAATGGGATCTCAGCACAGTGCACACACTCTGTAGAATCCCAATGTGTGTATATTGGAATTGCACATTCTATAAATATTTTTGTGGTGGGTAGGTTTCAAATTTTTAAATTTTGCCAGGGCAGCTAATATGCCTACTCTACTGCCATGGGATTTTTAACGCCCACAACTTGCACAGGGACCTCCTATTTTTTTGCCCTTATTTGAGAAGGCTAGGCATCCGATCTCATTACTCAAAAGACCAGGGTGGAGTATGTCATCATTAGGACCAATGGTTCTGAAAAAAATTTCCATAAATTATATTCCCTCAACTGGGAATCGAACCCGGTACCTCTAAAACTAGAGGCAGACACCATACCTCTTAGCCATTCTGACCCCAAAGTGGAGCTTACATGACAACAACCTCCAGCATGAGAATGAAGATAAGAAGCAACTACAGCAGACCTGAGATGCTTGTCTGAAACTCCATCAGCCAGTGCAATTATTGTTTCAGACTCTCAGTCCATGCTTCGGAAGATCCAAAGTGGATAGCTCCAACATGAAAGGAAAATATCCATAGAAGCTTTGAATCTTCTGGAGCTGGTGTAGATCTACTGTTCTGGTCATGCAGCCATACGCAGCAGTGAGAGGAGAGCTGACAGACTAGCTTCAAGAGCACCCAAAGTGGTTACATTGAATATGGGTAAGGGAGAGATACTGAGGACTATTAATTATCACCTATTAGAGAATGACACTGCAATCAGTGAATTAACAAGGCTAAGATTGCTGGAATTTTGCATCAAACACAAGACTAGCAGGGATGGATGAATGAGAGGTAGCATCTGACGTGTATACAACTAGCGTGTAAGACAAACAATCAGCATTATTACCTTTCAACATTTGCTGATCAACAATAACAGTAGCTTTCCTTTAACACCCAGGCATTTCTCATTATTTTTATGTTTTAAGGTCACTTTTCTCGTACACTGTATTCTTCACATTTTCCTGTGGGTTTTATCTTATATTTGTATGCACTATTTCAGATTTATGAATAGTTCTGTGTTCAAGAGGATTGAGTCTGAGGTGAGAGTTAATATTTTGCACTGACTGTTGTGTGTCAGCTTCCTGTTAACTGTATTTGTTAATATTTATTAATATTATCCATGTGTTACCAGGGACTATATTTGTTAATATTATTCAGGTTTTACAAGGGACCTGTATTATTATTATCCAGGTGTTACCAGGGACCTGTATTAATATTATCCAGGTGTTACCAGGGCCCAAATAGTAAGCAAATCATACGTTGTCATTAAGGAGGGTTGGGTATTTTGAAACTTTGAGCCATAAAAATTTCAGAAAATATGGGCAAGACAGGCAATATAAGTAATTTAAATTCTACTATGTCACCCCAGAATGGGAGAAGGTTCTCTAGTAAGGAAGCTTATGATGCAGCTGAGAGAAAGATGAAAGAAATCTGGGCTGCTTGACGTATAATTTTTCTTCCAGGAAAATCTCCATATTTAAAACCTGGAATGTTCATATGCTAAATAAACAAGAAAAACTTGCACAGAAGGTACCAGAAATGTGACCGCAAGAATAATATCCTGGGAGTGTGTGAGACATTGTCGTAGATTTTCGATAGGAGAATTAAGACTAGGTTTGGTCCCTTCTGAATAGGTTTGAATAGGTGATAGACTCAGTGAGAGTTAGTGAAAGGTAATAGAATTTCCACACACGTGAGATGATAGATTTGATATAGTGGCTGTCTCTGAAAGCGAAAAGAATTCTTCTCTCTCTCACCTATCTTCTACAACAGTTGTTACAGCGTCAGACAGACTACCCCAATATACATATTACGTATATTTCTATCACTCACAGGCACGCACATACACGTGACGACAGGTAAACACACAGACGTGGGAAAACTATAACAATGATATATATATTATCTAGAACGAGCTGACCAAACACTATTATTAAGTTCAAGAGCGATTTTAATATCAGGAAAAAATCGGCTCACAACATCAAAGAAAGTACATCAAGGAGAATACATATACACATAGTCATAAAAATTCAAGGAAATGTTGCAAGGATGATAGCCCCGTTATAGTGTTAACTCTAGGTTTAGCCCGGCCCCGTTAAGAGAACAGATGATGGCGCCCGAGTCACAGATACATAGGGTTTGAGTCTAAGAGTTTTCTTTGTTTTATCTCGTAATTATATGCACAGAGTTTGAAAAAAAAAACTGATTTAACCTAAGACAAAAACACAAGAACTCTAGCCTTAGCAACAAATTATGCAGATTGAAAAAAAAAAATCAGGACAGCAACAGGGTGTCAAAGATATAATAGTGAAAAATATCACTCAAACCAGCGTACACTCATTCATTCCGCCATGGCCTCTCATACATGTACTCACGACTTTGCTCGCTGCCTCTTGGAACACACTGATTTTAGATCTTCACACAGACTAAAAAAAAATGCAGTCTTCTGCCAAGAAGTCCCCAGTTCCAAAAGACGTATTTAACTCGGAGTCTCCGGGAACGACTACTTGGGTGTGCAAATTTGTTCAAATGTCTGATTAAGTCACCTAACAATTATTCCAGGCGCGGGAGTTAGCAGAGCACAGTGTCAATAGCGTAGGTTTCTAGAAATGATGAATGTCAGGTCGGTGCCTTCCCTCAGTATAGGATTCACTTTAGTCACACCACAGATTTGTCCACAAAAATATATATATATATAGTCGGGAAATGTTAGTTAATACTTGAAGTATTTCGCGCCACCAGGCATAAAAATTACGTAGAGTTTCTAGAAGAAATTAAGATCTGGCTCCAAGGTCCAGTATTTATCATTACAGTCTTTGAAAACCCGTTATTGGGATATAGTATTTCTGGCTAACTCGGGTTGCATATGCACTGTTTAGACCAGTGGTACTTAAGAAACCCACGTGGTTCAAAATAAGGACTGTCTATTTCTTCACAAGTATGGAAACTACTACTAGGTGCTGGTAAAGTTAAGGTCACCCCAAAACTTTCACTCAACCACAGAATTACAGGTAGTCGCACAACTTAAGAATAAAAATGCTGAAAATATTTCTGGAAGTCTAGAAGTTCGACAAATTGCCGAAACAAACTGAGATACTTCGCTAACAGCTATTCTGTTTACGAGCAACCTATCTACTGTGAGTCTATGAGCGAGAATGAAATTAAAGTTTCAAACTTGGCCAATATCTTTAAAATCGGACACAGGATCCTAATCTTATTTCGCCAAGCGAAATAGTCTCCCCCGTCCGTATAACACCTTCGTCCGCTTATCGCGTGACGTAACAGCCATCAGTGGCCGAGGGCTTGCATGAGTTGCAAATCTCAGACCACCGTCTGCAGTGCGGAGTGGATTTTCACGCTAAGCCGGGTTTTTCCTGACGAAAAAGCTCATGCGTTTACTGAAATGCAGACTCTCTGTCTACTTTCCATGTCCCTCGGGTGAATTTTCACGCCCCAGGCCAGAGACCCTCAGACGAATGTCTAGCGAATGCTGTAAATTCACGCCTATCGTCCGACCAGCGCGACTGACATGTACGCAATACCACCCAGGTGCGATTCTCAGTTTTAGAGAAAGGAAAACAGGTAAAGTTTGCGAATTATATGAAAATAATATTCGCAAAACGAATGGATGAAAAATATACAGGAAAAAAAAAAAGAAATACAGAGATAATAAAAGAGAGAATTCGGGTGAAAGAATAGGAAGATGATGTAGGAAATTAAATGAATATAAACCCTACGTGACAGAGCCTCCCCCCTTTAAGATATGGAAGCACTCCATGTCTACGTTATGGAGTTTAATTTCCTATAACCGTAGCTTCAGGGTGTCTGTCTTCTTCCCTCTCCTCTTCCCCCTCCATCTCTGTCCAATTCCTACTCAAGTCCACTCCTCAAAGTTTCCTTCCCCTGGAATGTCTCATATGCGCGCTTGAAAGAGCGTCGCCGCTTCTGACATTTTTGAAAGATTTCCTCTGATAGCGGTGGAATATCCCTGCCACTATCGTCATCTTCGTCAGTTTTGGCGATCGTCAGGAGATGGTCGGAGGTTGGCACTGGTTTTTCCAAGTATCTCTTTAAGAGATTTAAATGGAAAACCTTCTCCTTTCCTTCAATAGAGATCTGGTAGTTAGCCTTAGAAATCTTTTTCAGGACGGTAAACGGCCCTTGCCATCCGATCTTCAGTTGGTTGTTCTCGGTAGGGAGCAACACCAAAACTTTCTCTCCTGCTTCCAGTTCTCTCTCTTCCGCGACTTTCCTGTATCGGTTAGCGTGCTTGGTGCGTGCTCGCTTAAAGTTAGTCGTTGCTAGGTCCCACCCTAGTTTCAACCGTTCCTTTAAAACCGACACATATTTACTGGCTGAGACAACTGTCTCATCAGCCTTCTCGTCTGTCAGAGACTGAAGTAAGGCTTCAAGCGGGCCCTTAATGGGTCTGCCGAATAAGAGTGTAGCTGGCGGAAATCCTGTGGAAGTATGAGGAGATTCTCTGTAGCCAAATAATGCTGCAGGAATACAGAGATCCCAATCTTCAGGTTTCACTTGTGCCAGCTTACTTAGCATCATGGTGAGGTTTCCATTAGCACGTTCCACGAGCCCATTTCCGACCGGAGTATATGGCTTAGTGTGGATGTGCTGGGTCCTCAAGATCTTAACGATCTCATCCATCAACAGGTTTCGGTATGGATATCCATTATCCGTCAACACTTGCTGAGGGAATCCCAACCGAGTGAAAATCTGCACGAGGGCTTCTGCGACATGTTTGGCATCTGCGCATGTTAGCGGGATAGCTTCTGCCCATAAAGTGCATGTATCGACTAAGGTCAGGATGAACCTGTTCCTTCTTTTAGTCCTTTCGAAAGGCCCTAAAATGTCGATCACAACCCGTTCGAAT
Source organism: Oreohelix idahoensis (assembly GCA_024509875.1). NCBI lineage: Eukaryota > Metazoa > Mollusca > Gastropoda > Stylommatophora > Oreohelicidae > Oreohelix > Oreohelix idahoensis. The sequence continues at coordinate 232,435 of JAMPIV010006064.1, forward strand.
GGTGTTCCCATTATTGGCATTTCACCCATGTGGACTGGGGGTGCTCGTTGCTTGGGTGGTACACGTTGGCACTGGGCACAGGATTTGACATATCTGATAATATCAGTATTTACTCCTGGCCACCAATAATGAGTGGTTATACGTTGGTTTGTGGCGTTCTGTCCCATATGTCCGCTAAAGGGAAGAGAGTGCCCCATTTCTAGGATTTGGCTTCTGTACTGTTTCGGTACTAGGAGCTGGTTGTAACCTTGGTCAGGCTTGCCCGTTCTCCGATAAAGTACGCCATCCTCAGAAAAAATGTCCCCGTGCTGTTTTGGTTCCTTCGCCATGGGCAGTTTCCTAAAGCAGGGTGCCAAGGTAGGGTCCTTGTATTGCGCTTCTTTAAGTTCCATAGGTAACAAATTTGGCGCAGGCTCCCGTTCCTTCTTGGTTTGCCCTCTTATAGTTACTGCTGCCACAATCGGCTCTTCCGGTTTCCCAATACACACGTATCTCCCGCCAAGTATGACTGGGTAGATGGGATCATCCATAACAGCCGCTTTGATCACGCCTCTGACAAAGTCAGAGTGTATCTCCACCAGTGCGATGGGAAGCGCTGTAGGTGCATCACTCTTACGAACTCCACAAAGTTTGACGGTCTCTCCTGTCTCTTGACCGGGTTTAACCAGGTTTCTGGCAACAATGCAATCGTAAGAAAGCCCCGTGTCAAATAAGCAAGAAGTTTGAGAACCGTTCAAAATAACAATACCTCGCGTTGAAGGTTTATCCCCAACAGGTTGGGAATCACTGTCAATAATTCCGCCTTGCGAGACTGTCAATAAGCATCCGATGCGTTTTGGCTCGGTGTGCTCGGTCTGATCATATGTCCCGTGCTCAGGGGTTCTCCCTTTGCCACCTTGTCCTTTCTGGCTACGCTGCCATGTAGGGCGGTCGGGTTGATTGGACTGTTTGGGGTGGTTGGGGTACTTGTTCTTGTAGAACTTGGATTTCTCAGGAGGGGGGTTTTGAGGTCCAGTTTCTCTGTGGTTATTTAGGTTAGAAGCCTGAGAAGATTGCTCTAGGTTATGTTTTCGAAAATGCTCCTCTGTCGGTTTCCGCTTTGTGGCCGGTAGTTCAGCCAGCGCATTGTGATAACGCTCAGACTTTTCCAAAATGTCTTCCAGTTTTTCTGCCCCCTGCTCAGCGAGAAATCTCCGGGTATCAGCAGACAAAGTGTTCTTTATTTGTTCTGTTAAAACAAATTCCTCAAGACCTTCATAGGTAGAGGGGAGCTGCGAGAGCTCAAGGCACTTTGTCAAATATCCCTTTAGACGAGACGAGAACTGCTGAAAAGTTTCAGAATTCTCTTTTCTGCTGTTGCGAAACAGTTGCAGAAATTTTCGAGCGTTCATTTCAAAGCGCTCCAGTAACGCTTTCTTCAACAGATCATAGTTGTCTTGTTGGCTGCTCTCCAGTTTTGCATACACATCGTAAGCAGAACTTTTCAAAGCCTGGGAAAGCTTCATGTTCCAACGCGACCTCTCTAAACCGTACAGAGTTGCAATTTTTTCAAATTTTTCTAGCCAAGTGTCAATCTTCTCATTTGGACAAGGGAAAGATTCTAGCGGAAAAGACATAGCAGTGAGATGGGTGGATTGAGTGTTAGAAGGATCAGTTAAGGAAGAATGAGGAGAAGACTCTCCATTGCTGGAGGTAGAGGCAGCACCACGACTTTGGAATTCAAGAGTTTTAAGAGCTAACTCATGCTGTCTCTGTTCTCTCTCCTTCTCATGCTGTCTCTCCTTCTCTTTTTCCTCATGCTGCATCCTGCGGATTTCCATTTCCTCGTCCATCTTCTTCTGCTGTAAAAGACGGTCTTCCCTTTCCCTCTCTCTAGCTTCTGCTTCTTTCCTCTTGAGTTCTTCTTTTTCCTCTTTAGCTTCAGCTGCTTTCCTCTCCGCATCATATCTCTCAAGTTCGTCTCTGACAAAAGCTTTCGCTTCCTCTCCTTCCAGTCCCTCCTCTCTCGCTTCGTCCCTGAGGAGTTGTCTAAGCTTTGCCCTCTCGGCCATATTATGTCAGTGACTGAGACTGTTGGAGAAAGAAAATAGGAAAAAGAATAACCTGGTTCCTACCACTTACGAGAAAAAATTTACCAAAAAAAATCAAAAGATGATATATTTAACCCTGGGATACCTCCTCCAAAATAAAATCTAACTATCGCTGCTATTATCGGCAATAAAGCACTCAATGCAAAACACGACTACGCCAAATAAATGGTAGTTAAGATTACAACTGAAAAATAAGTTGCTACAGTGGAAAAGCAAAAGAATATTGCAAAAATTAAAGAGAAAAATAATCCCTTAATTTTTAAAAATCCACTATAAGTTCGCCCCTGAAGTCAGATCGGGTAAGGGAGGGAATTAATCTGGACAAAAAGTCCGAAACACACTCCTTAACTTAGTTCAAACGCCGTTCTGCCTCAGTACCCAGTGAATGTTATACACTCACCACTTTACCAGCATTTAGTATTACAATCAGCAGTTAACATATATCCCGACAAAATCAACCTGTAACCAAAATGTATATTATTCAAAGATGCTGTGGAAAAAAAAAACTTATTAGTTTGTGTGGTCAGCACGCCCGTAAACAGATCGCTAGTCTAGGGGGTAATATTTTTTTTAAAAGATACACAGTCACAAGACATCACACTCTTACTCTATATCAGAATACAGAATCTTAAGTTCAAAATCCAGATAGACGAGTCCACATTTGTCGTACTCGTCTTCCTATTCTAAGTTCAAAAATCCTACGGACGAGAACCCATTTGTCGTAGATTTTCGATAGGAGAATTAAGACTAGGTTTGGTCCCTTCTGAATAGGTTTGAATAGGTGATAGACTCAGTGAGAGTTAGTGAAAGGTAATAGAATTTCCACACACGTGAGATGATAGATTTGATATAGTGGCTGTCTCTGAAAGCGAAAAGAATTCTTCTCTCTCTCACCTATCTTCTACAACAGTTGTTACAGCGTCAGACAGACTACCCCAATATACATATTACGTATATTTCTATCACTCACAGGCACGCACATACACGTGACGACAGGTAAACACACAGACGTGGGAAAACTATAACAATGATATATATATATTATCTAGAACGAGCTGACCAAACACTATTATTAAGTTCAAGAGCGATTTTAATATCAGGAAAAAATCGGCTCACAACATCAAAGAAAGTACATCAAGGAGAATACATATACACATAGTCATAAAAATTCAAGGAAATGTTGCAAGGATGATAGCCCCGTTATAGTGTTAACTCTAGGTTTAGCCCGGCCCCGTTAAGAGAACAGATGATGGCGCCCGAGTCACAGATACATAGGGTTTGAGTCTAAGAGTTTTCTTTGTTTTATCTCGTAATTATATGCACAGAGTTTGAAAAAAAAAAACTGATTTAACCTAAGACAAAAACACAAGAACTCTAGCCTTAGCAACAAATTATGCAGATTGAAAAAAAAAAATCAGGACAGCAACAGGGTGTCAAAGATATAATAGTGAAAAATATCACTCAAACCAGCGTACACTCATTCATTCCGCCATGGCCTCTCATACATGTACTCACGACTTTGCTCGCTGCCTCTTGGAACACACTGATTTTAGATCTTCACACAGACTAAAAAAAAAATGCAGTCTTCTGCCAAGAAGTCCCCAGTTCCAAAAGACGTATTTAACTCGGAGTCTCCGGGAACGACTACTTGGGTGTGCAAATTTGTTCAAATGTCTGATTAAGTCACCTAACAATTATTCCAGGCGCGGGAGTTAGCAGAGCACAGTGTCAATAGCGTAGGTTTCTAGAAATGATGAATGTCAGGTCGGTGCCTTCCCTCAGTATAGGATTCACTTTAGTCACACCACAGATTTGTCCACAAAAATATATATAGATATAGTCGGGAAATGTTAGTTAATACTTGAAGTATTTCGCGCCACCAGGCATAAAAATTACGTAGAGTTTCTAGAAGAAATTAAGATCTGGCTCCAAGGTCCAGTATTTATCATTACAGTCTTTGAAAACCCGTTATTGGGATATAGTATTTCTGGCTAACTCGGGTTGCATATGCACTGTTTAGACCAGTGGTACTTAAGAAACCCACGTGGTTCAAAATAAGGACTGTCTATTTCTTCACAAGTATGGAAACTACTACTAGGTGCTGGTAAAGTTAAGGTCACCCCAAAACTTTCACTCAACCACAGAATTACAGGTAGTCGCACAACTTAAGAATAAAAATGCTGAAAATATTTCTGGAAGTCTAGAAGTTCGACAAATTGCCGAAACAAACTGAGATACTTCGCTAACAGCTATTCTGTTTACGAGCAACCTATCTACTGTGAGTCTATGAGCGAGAATGAAATTAAAGTTTCAAACTTGGCCAATATCTTTAAAATCGGACACAGGATCCTAATCTTATTTCGCCAAGCGAAATAGTCTCCCCCGTCCGTATAACACCTTCGTCCGCTTATCGCGTGACGTAACAGCCATCAGTGGCCGAGGGCTTGCATGAGTTGCAAATCTCAGACCACCGTCTGCAGTGCGGAGTGGATTTTCACGCTAAGCCGGGTTTTTCTTGACGAAAAAGCTCATGCGTTTACTGAAATGCAGACTCTCTGTCTACTTTCCATGTCCCTCGGGTGAATTTTCACGCCCCAGGCCAGAGACCCTCAGACGAATGTCTAGCGAATGCTGTAAATTCACGCCTATCGTCCGACCAGCGCGACTGACATGTACGCAATACCACCCAGGTGCGATTCTCAGTTTTAGAGAAAGGAAAACAGGTAAAGTTTGCGAATTATATGAAAATAATATTCGCAAAACGAATGGATGAAAAATATACAGGAAAAAAAAAAGAAATACAGAGATAATAAAAGAGAGAATTCGGGTGAAAGAATAGGAAGATGATGTAGGAAATTGAATGAATATAAACCCTACGTGACAGACATGACAGAAGGCATTGAAAGGAAGAAACGTATCAGAGGAGAAATTATACTGTCCTCAGGATAAGAGGAAAATAGTGCACACCACATTGAGGTGATGGCTGCGTCAAAGGAAGAAAAAAAAAAAAAACCCAGACTACAAATATTATGGATAAAAAGAGAAGAAAAGACATCGCAAGTCTAAATGGTGACCTAAATGCAAGTTCTATATTTATTATATTTTGATTCTCCCTGTAGTGCTGTGGTTAAGTCTGACCATCACCAGCATATTGAGTGACGAGGCGAACTACTGTATAACATTCTCATATAAATATTAAACACAATCCGAGAATGGAAATAACAGCGAATACAGGTGACAACTTCGTAGAGCAAGATAGTTCTGCACCAGAACAAACAAACACACCAGGACTAAATTAATAATGGCAACTACTTCCTGCCATAGGTCAAAAATATATGGTATCAAAACCGGCTTTCCAAAAACACATCTCTACCAGATGGCTGCCAAGACTCCAATACCCTAAGCCTCCTGTTGTGTTGAAGTTCAGCCTCGTCACGTGACATCACATGATGGGTTGCTTACACCAAAACTCAAGCATATCGCCCCAGGAAAACACAACTTGGCTTTTGACCAAGCATATGAGTCGCAACGACAGTAAGAAGTGCTGTGACAGGTATAGTGGTAAAAATGACAGCATGGCTGTGATTTACGTGAGTGATAAATTTATGAGGCACATGCAGTTTGAGAGTTGCACAAATTCCATAGAGTTGAGTATGTTACATTTAGAGGAATGTTTCTGTAAAGTAAATTAAAATAACAAGAGTTTTAATCAAAAGCGTAGGGTGCTATCAAGAGGGCATTGTATTGAGTTGTTTCATTGATTGCATTTAAGATGTATAAGATATATATGACCAACGTTGTCAAGCTGATGGGTGATCCAAGAACATTCACTCTCCACCTTCACAACATATGTAATAACATGCTCAGTCCTCTTGTCACGTACCATCAGCTCGTTCCACGTTTTCCTATTCATTTTCATCTCTTGTTAGCAGTTCTCTTCTCCATGTGTGTCTTGGTCTGCCTCTTTTACCCTGAGTGTTCCAGAATAAGGACTGCCTTGTAATGCTATCATCAGGTTTCCTCAGTGTGTGTCTTGCCCATCACCAGTGTTTTCTCCTCAATTCTTGTTCCACTGGTACCTGTTTAGTTCTTGCCATCAGTTCCGCATTGGTTGACAGACATGAGAAGATAGTGCTAATGACCTCTATTTATAAAGCACTATTTTTGTGGTGCCTAGTTGGCAGGGAGGATAGTAACAATTCACTTCTGTAGCTGGGGCCTAAGACGCACCAAGAGAGATGATGTAGTCAGCGACTCAGGGTCAGCGAACCAGAGCTGACCAAGACCCTACTCCACCTCCACGTGGTGGTCCTGGAAACAGACTGCAGTCTGGCTGAGGAGTAGGGATCGAAGTGGGAAGGCAAACCTTGTTAACAAAAAATGCTGTGCTTAAGTTGGATGTGTCTGCCGAAAGGTGCAAATATTGCAGCTTTGCTGTAAATGGACCACACAACCAACGCCCTTTTCAGGGGAATGAAGTGAGAAGACTTCTGTAGCTAGGCAATATTGTCATTCAGAAAGTCATGTGTTCAAGTCTCTGGTAATGCTATCACTTTTTGTTTTCTATTGTACCATTTTCTTCTGTTGTTTTTGTTGTCTAGTTTTCTACTTCTTTCTCATGAGTGCCTGAAACATACCTTTATGTATTTTATTTATTTTCTGTTTATATGCCTTGGATTTCCCTTCCTTATGTACAAGGTATTTAAAAGAAGCTAACATGGAAATACACGCAGGCAAATGACCTCATTAAAGACAAGAATGAAAAACTGCTTAGCAGTATAAAAGTAAATGAAGAGGTGGATGGAATATTTTGAAGACCTTACTAGACCAGCTCCATATAATTCCCTATATGTCTAGCCAGCAGAAGAGGAGCTACAAGTCAACTGTGGAAGATCTACCATGAAAGAGATACAGTTATAGAACTTCTGAAAGATGGAAAAGTGGCTGGTCCAGATGGCATCCCTGCAGAGGCCATCAAAACAGATACTAACACCCCTACAGAGGTACTATACAAATAACTTTGTGAAGTGTAGGAGAGAGAAGAAATACCAGGAGAATGGAAGGAAGGATATCTGTAATGTTTCCTAAGTAAGGAAATTTACAAGGGTGCACAGAGGAACAGTGTTACTATTAGTGCCAGGAAAAGTATTAAACAGGATCATCCTTGAGAGATTAAATAAAAGAGTTCATAAACAAGCAACTGAGAGATGAACAAACAGGCTTTAGGTAAAACAAATCCTGTTCAGATCAGATAGCCACATTGAGAATAATAGTGGAACAAAGTCTAGAATGGAATTCACCACTAAACATTGGATTTGTGGACTGTGAAAAGGCATTTGAGTGTAGATAATCACTTTGGAAATTGATGAGGCATTATAGAGTTCCCATGAAGATCATCAACTTAATAAGGAAAACGTACGAAGGCATGACATGCATGTTCTTCATGAAGGAACAACTTTCAGAACCGTTTGGGATAAGAACTGTCTTTCTATTGGCTAAAGATTAGATTTTGAAACTTAAACCAAAGGAAATGGAATCCAGTCACCTCTGACTAAACAGCTTGAGGATTTAGATTTTGCTGACAACCTGGTTATCCTGTCCCATAACCATATTCAGATGGAAGACAAAATGCAAAACTTTATGAAAGATGACAGCAAGTGTGTCTGAAAATACACAAGGACAAAACAAAGTTAATGAGAATAAGTGCAAGAAATGAATTCCATTTGAAGAAACGTCACTACAAGATGTTAAATAATACACACATGTTGGCAGCAATATAGACACTGTTGAAGGTGAATAAGAATAAAGAGTTTAGAGGAACTATCATTACATTGGGAAATATATGGAGATCAGTGATTTTTTTCATATTATTTTCACAATAATAAGTCTGGTTCCATATTTAATAACATGGATGATTCTTCATTGTATCTTAACCATCAAACTGGTTCCATTTTGACTGCATGGATGATGCTTCATTGTGTCTTCACAGTCGGTCTAGTTCCATTTTTTAGGATAACATGCATGATGCTTGGTTGTGACTTCACAATCAGTCTGGTTACATTTTTCTGATGTGGATGATTTTTCAGTACCTTCACAAAGTCTGTTCCATTATTGTTGATATCATGGAAGATTCTTCACTGTGTCTTTGCAATCAGTCATGTTATGTTTTTGATAATGTGTATCAATCTGTAAGTGTGTTTTGACAATCAGTCTGAATCTATTTTTGATGATAACATATGATTCTTCAGTGATAGGCAAGGAAGCTAGCATGTCTTAATTGAAAAGCTTCCAGTGAGCTCCATCTTCATGTTTTGTGCAGAAGTTTCAATCTTCGAATGGATAATTAGAATCCAGTATGTGCTGTTCTTACTCCTTTTAAAATGTTTGTTGCAAATGAAAGAATGATTTTACTGTTCCCTCATAAGTAGCTCATGAGTATTCTCTACACATAATATTTTTCGAATACTGCTGGTTCGTCTAGAAGAAACAATTATTCTCTGCTTTTTCACTTTTTTAAAAGCAGATTGTTACATTTCATTCAGACTTCCTATCATTTCTAATGCTTATGAGCTTCCACCAGAGCCATACAGTAATACTCGGAATTCATAATTTACCTGTATCAGGTAATCAAAGAGATTCACAACAGAGGCCATGAGTTTTGCAAATTTATTTCATGTCGTACAGTTCTCTGTATCTGATATTTTCTTACTGAAATCTCAGCAGTAGTGTTTTGTTATGTTGTTTAGAAACTTTTCCATAAAATCAAAGGATCCATAAGTTGGTTAAAAAATGTAGATCGGGGCAACACTTGTCACATTTGATCTGACATCTGAACAGTCACAGCAGTTTGCAAACATGTATGCCATTCTTTGTAATCATTGAATAAGTTCAATTGGGAAACTTCTTGAAGCAAAGGATCTCTTGGTTGATAAGGGAAAAGGTTAAGCAAGCAGTTAAAAATGTTGTTTCTGTTAAAACTGAAGAAGACTGCAAGAAAATTAATAAATTGCAATTCAGCTGTGAATTTAAATTGGACTGTATACTTAGTTTTTCAAAAGGAGCTTTATGAAATGATGGCCAAGTTGTATTTTTCTGCAACTTTTTATAACCCAATTATTGCACAGTTTCATGGCCTTGAATGGGGGACATAAGGAAACTTTTACAAAGCAATCAACGTTGGTTCAATCCTCATCCTATACACTACAGTGTATTTTTATTTCATCAGTTATCAGTCTAAGCTGACCACTGCATTCTTTGAAAATATGCAAGAAGACGTCTAACAGTTAACGAAATAGAAGTCTTGCTGCAGATAGCTGTTTTTCGTAATTTTACAGCTGAATAAAACCTATTGGAAAAGACAATGGTACAAAAGTTTGTTTAGTCTTTGAGTTAATCAAAGAGCACTCTGGTCAGAGTGATATAAGAAAATTATATTTCTTGGCTTAGAGACATGGCATGTCTCAAAGAGTATCACCTCCAAACTACATCTGTTTGTAAATAGATGTCTTTGACAGATCCTCCGTATAAGATGGCCAGATGTAATAACAAATTTAGAGCTAAGAAAAAGATGCGGGCAACAGCCAATACAAATGGAAATTAAGGTAAGAAGGTGGGGATGGATAGGACACACTCGGAAGAGAACAATCAAGCATAGCTAGAGGTGCCCGTGACTGGAATCCACAAGGAAAAGAGGAGTGGGGAGGCCAAGGAGAACTTGGAGAAAAACTGTGGAAGAGGAGGCTAAAGAAATTTGAATGACGGTGTCACGAGTGGGTTATGTAAGAGTCTGTCTGACAAGAACCAAGTCTGTGTGATGTCAGAGACAAGACGAAAATCTGAGAGAGGTTTGAGATGATAAATTGTGTTGATGGTGGATAGTGTGACTTTAGTTATTGAGGTTGAGAACCTATACTGACTTTCCTCTCGCCACTCAGTGACCTTTTTCTCAACTACTGCCTCTTGCTCTGAGAGGAGATAAGGTTTATTACACTACCGTGTATCCACATACTATTGTAAAAACATCATGACATCTATCACTTTAACAAAAGAACTCAATAATATGCTGGTATCAACTGTATGAGACACTCAAACAAAGGTTAGTAGATAAAAAAAATTTGGGAACACTCCCGAACAAACAAATCCATAGGTTCCACACCACACAATTTTGGGGTGGATATACAATTAATAATCCTTTGCTGGAAAAACCTGAAATAAAGAACTGCACCTACACCAACACACTCCCGCTGACTTGTCCCTGTCAGCTACACTGCTAATCACTTTCACTAGATGCTTTGGCACACAGGTTCTTAAACAATCTACCCTCCCCTCAATTATTTTGAGTGCACTCTACCCCAAAATCTTTCTTTGTTGGCACGCATTCGTTGATGCTTCACTGGGATTATGGTTAGCTGTTGGAGAAATTATAACCCTATCTTCTCCACGGTAATTGCTGATTAATCTGCGAATTGAATGCTTCTTCTTTGATCCTTAGCCACCGACCGTCAAAGCAGTCAGTGGCCATCACGCCTAGTGGCGTCTTGTAGGGCAACAACAAATTGATTCCACTTTGCTCGATCGGTGGCCATCCTTCGTACAGTGCCCCAACTCTGGTTCATTCTTTGCATCTCAGCCTCCACAGTCCTCCGCCAAGGTTGTTTTTGGTCGACCTCACTTTCGTTTTCCTTCAGGGGTCCAAAGCATAGCTGTTCTCGTGATGGCATCGGGGTCTCTTCTGAGGACATGGCCAACCCAGCTCCAGCGTCTGCCAGCTATGATGGTGTGCATGTCCTCTTGCTTGCTCCGAGTAAGCAGATCTTGGTTGGTGATGGTATTCGGCCAAAAGATTCTGTGAATTTTTCTTAGGCATGTTGTGTGAAAAGATGACAGTTTTGACATTTCCTTTCTCTGTAACTCTCCAGCATTCCGCACCATAGAGAAGCACAGAATTGAATGCACTTGGCTGTAAATCCAGGAAATTTGTAGGTTGCGATGGCAACACTCAAGATAAAATAAATGATGAGGAAATAATCCACCTTTTGAGTATTGGCCCACTACTACTGTAGCGATCATCACTGATAAGGGACGACGTAGCTTGGTAAAGAGAACTGGAGCATGGGCGCTCCTCTTTTTAGGTGAAGTATTTATACTCCAAGTAGGTACCACACGTGCTGGCCTTCAAAGTATGTATACACTGCCTAGACAGCGCAGACTTCGCTGGCTTGGCCATGTTCGCCGCATGGAAGATGGTCGCATCCCAAAAGATATCTTCTACGGACAATTAGCAGATGGCAAGAGAACAGTTGGGCGACCACAGGTGAGATTCAAAGATGTGTGCAAGAGAGATATGAGGGCACTGGACATGGATCCAGCAACATGGGAGGATGAAGCTGCCGAACGCACTAAGTGGTGATGCTATTTACGGCGCCACCTCAGATTGGGCGAAGAGAGGCTCACACAACAAGCAGAGGAGGGGAGAAAACGTCGAAAGGAGCACCAGGAAAATAAGCAGCTGAGGGCTGTCACCTCAGGGGCGCATTCCCATAGTCAGTTATGACTGAAGGGGCTATTATTATTATTAGGTACCACAAAGTGATTTTTGTTTGCACATAAACACCAGAGAAAACAATGTAGTTTTGAAGCCCTTGGTAAATCATGAAATTTGGTACTTTAATTTTTTAAAATAGGACAACAAATAAAAAAGTTATAGCATTTTAAAAAGTGTGGGGACTTCGCAACATTGAAAAAGTTACATCACACCAACTTCAGAACACTGCCGTCTTCTTAAATATAATCTTACAACTTTCTCTGACAAACAGCATATAGTCTGGAATATACTGATCACACAAAGAAAACTACAGGGCTACATCATGAATAATTATCAATATATTTGAGACCAAAAATTGCAAATCTGCAAAACACATTACCGAAAAATATAGTTTGTTGAATAAAAGTCAATATTCACAACATCATATTTCAAAAAGTATAAAAGGTACGAGGTTTAAATTTGTACATATTAATCTGCATACTACACAAATATATCTCAATTTTTTTCAGAGGATTTAAACATCTATTTGTTCTTGTATAATTTTTTAAAATGTGCCCAGAGGCCACTTTGTCGCAGGGGAAGAAAAAAATGTGAAAACGAAGAACACATTTTTTTTTTTAAGATACTGTCCATATTTCATTTAAAAAAATTTGTATGCAATAATTAACAAATCTAAACAATAATTAGCAACATCTAAACGCTATATTTTTTTAAAACAACTGGTTATTAGCATTTAAAAAGACATTTTTTAACTGGAGAAGAATGATCATGGCGCACTCTTTCCCTGCAAGAGGGCAATGAATCCTCAAAACCTAAATGCTTCAGAAGTCCAAAATGCAATTCTTTGATATTTCCTGATAGTTTAATGTCCTTATCATTCAATATTAATTTTCTGTATCTTAACTGAGCCTTAAGATTTCTAAGGGCATTTCGTCCTTTACAAATTTTATCCACATCCTCCTTTGTGGTGCACAGACCCCCTTGGCTTATGATTGTGTTATATAACTCTATTTTCTTCTCTGCATTTTTAATATCTTTCTCTTTTTTTCTCCTATTGTTGTCAGTTATTCGCTGTTTAATTTTTTCTTTGACTGCCCTCTCTGACTCTTTACTCCGTTTCTTCCATTCCAGTCTATGTTTTGGGTTCTTCGTTGTCACTCTTGCATTCTCTACTTTTATTTTATCTGCTCCTTCCTCTTCTCCATTTCACTTTTTATCTGTTTGTAGTGTGTTACTTTGTGGTCTGTAGCTTTATGGAAAAAAAAACAGTCTACCTCAAGCCATGTTACATTCCCATCCTCCTTCAGATAATAAAGTTGTGCAAGGACCTTGTTTGCCAGATTGACTGCTGCACCTTTGGACGGCAACCCTTCCCAGTCATTAAAAATGGTTTTTCATAGCATCGTAGTAGGAGTCATCTGGAACAATAAAATTCCAGAAGTTATTTTTTTTTTTTTTTTAACATGTATAGAGAATTACATGTACTATTACTATTACTGGCTTGTTCTTGTTCAGTTTCTTCTTGATTTTTTTTTTCATATTATTTGGAATTGAAAACAATATGTATCCTAATTATAACCCATCAGAGGTTGAACGGGATATTTTTCATCCTTAATTTTATATATATATATATATATATATATATATATTTATATTTATATTTATATTTATATATCTTCTTTTCAGGGAATTTTAAGACTATCAACTATTGGCTGCGAGTCCGGACATTTCAGTACAGTATCAGCTACTTTAATTATGGCATTGTCCGGTCTCCTAGCCTCGACTCGATATGTCGGCAATTGGCTTTGGCCTTGCGATATCCTTCGCTATTGAGATCATAATTCACCCTATTATGTTGCAAAATAAACCTTCATTCAATTACACATTAATCAAAACATGCATTATTTATTCAGATTGGTAACTTTCTTAGCTTTTCAAACTCGTGAAATAATTAGATTGATGCGTGAATGTCTGAAGTGGTGATAACACATTCATTCCACGCTGTTACAACAACTATGCGATCGTGTTAAATTGCTAAATAATATTAAAACTATTGTAAAGTTTACATTTAAAGGTCAAAACATTGTTAATAAGTGATATACTTACGTATAGTCATCTTCAAATCAGAAGATGTGATAAAGTTTGAACACGAACCAACATAAGTGGCATGCCCATCTTGATCGACATCGGGGGTGACCCCGGTCGATGTAACAGCCTCGTTCTGCATTTTTCGCTAAAATTCTTGACTGAGATAGCGTTACTTAAAGTCAATTCGCTCCACCAGCAAATATCAGAAGTCTTTGATATTTTATAGGAATAAATAAAAATGGCTACCAAATCTTCTCATACCATGCAAGGAATTATAACACCACTTAAAATGTCAAATCTTGTAAAATTTCAACTTCACTTCGAGAAATTGACGTCTTCCACTTTGTTTTCTACAGCTTGCATTATACGAAATTAAAGCTATGCATCTGCCCCTCCTATTGGTGAAAACCGTATGCAAATCAGAGGTCTGCTGGTCAAGCAAAACCCGTTTGAATGAAGTAGGGTGAGGCAAAAGTGCCGAGAATTGGCAGTGCACCGGGGCCAACTATGCGTAACGTTGCTGTTTGTTTTTATTAGTAAAAAAATACTTCAATAACTTTTATTATTCGGGAATTAATACATTTCAAAAGAGAAGAAGATAAAGAGTATCGTGATGTAAATTTTATTTCAATCTGCTTAATAGCAAAGTGGCAGTGATGACTTAAACTTGACGAATTTCCATCAGTTTTCTCCACTTTCGTCCGTTTTCAACAGCACTAAGCGGGCACTTTGTGGTACCTACTCCAAGCAAAGGCCACTCATCAATGAGCCCATAATAGGGTGATGAACTAGGCGCGCATGTAGTTACGTGCAACCCAGCTGTGAATGGGTCAATGAATTCTGCGACCCTTCCTCTAGGAAGGTAATCAGGCTGAAGGCTTCAGCGTGGGGCCTGAACTAACCAGGGTTAGCTGTAAAGAAAACACAAACAACTCATATATCATTGTGCTAAATAAATCGTAAACATTACAACACACCACAACAATAAACGGGTCTTAACTAGGTACAGAAAAACATACACGCTTCCACTTCTATTAATCTGATCAAGGCTGACATGTGCCGCAGTTTTATCTTACTCTCCCCTGCTCACTGTCCGATCAACCATCAGTGCAAAACTGGCTTATGGTAGCTTTTGTGTAACACTATGAAGCCTGGTTACCTGTGTCTAATGCTGGAATGGTTTCAGACATGTTTACAAACTGCCCCTCCCCTTCCATTCTCTACTGGTACGCATGACCTTAGTATGGCCAGCTTAGCTACATAATTTTTTTCAGGCCCATCTAACTAGCAGCGCTGGCGCGAGACATATTTAAACATTAGATTTAACATTTGACCACAGTAGAAGTATGTTACGTATACAAATTGCATTTAAGATATCCATTAATACCCAAGTTCGCACTGAGATGCAACGTACATGTTACTTACTTACTTAGTCGTTCCCCTTCTACCGTACATGTTGCAAAGAAAAATTATTTACACAAACCGCCACTGAGGCCAAAAGAAAAATTACATTTCCTCAGGTTAACCTTTTGTGTGTGTTAAAGATTTCCTAAAGCAGGGTGCCAAGGTAGGGTCCTTTTGTTGCGCCTCTTTAAGTTCCTTAGGTAACAAATTTTGCGCAGGCTCCCGTTCCTTCTTGGTTTGCCCTCTTGTAGTTACTGCTGCCACAATTGGCTCTTCCGGTTTCCCAATAAACACATATCTACCGCCAAGTATGACTGGGTAGATCGGGTCATCCATAGCAGCCGCTTTGATCACACCTCTGACAAAAATCATGCGATAGGAAGCATTGGTGCATCACTCTTAGAAACTCCACAAAGTTCGACAGTTTCTTCTGTCTCTTGACCGGGTTTGACCAGGTGTCTAGCAACAATGCAATCATAAGAAAGCCCTGTGTCAAAAAGACACACAGTTGGAGAACCGTTCAAAATAACAGTACCTCGCGTTGAGGGTCTCTCTCCCTCAGGTTGGGAATCACTGACATTGATTCTACCTTGTGAGACTGTTAGCAAGCATCCAATGCATTTAGGCTCGGTGTGCTCGCTCTGATCATTTGTCCCGTGCTCAGGGGTTTTCCCTTTTCCACCTTGTCCTTTCTGGCTGCGCTGCCATGTAGAAAGGTTGGGTTGATCAGACTGTTTGTTGTTGGTGGGGTACTTGTTTTTGTTGAACTTGGACTTTTCAGGAGGGGGATTTTGGGGTCCAGTTTCTCTGTGGTTATTTTGGTGAGAAGATTGGTCTATGTTATTCTTTCAAAAAGGCTCTTCTGTCGGTTTACGTTTTGTGGCCGGCAGTTCGGCCAGCGAATTATGATATCGCTCAGACTTTTCTAAGATATCTTCCAGCTTTTCTGCGCCTTGCTCAGCTAAAAATCTTTGGGTGTCACTTGACAACATGTTCTTTATTTGTTCTGTTGCAACAAGTTCCTCAAGTCCTTCATAGGTAGAGGCGAGAGCTCTAGGCACTTGGTCAAGTATCCCTTTAGACGAGAGGAGAACTGCTGACAAGTTTCAGAGCTCTCCTTTCTGCTGTTGCGAAGCAGTTGCAAAAATTTGCGCGCTTTCATTTCAAAACGCTCAAGTAACGCTTTCTTCAACACGTCGTAATTGTCTTGTTGGCTGCTTTCCAGTTTAGAGTACACATCATAAGCAGAACCTTTTAGGGCCTGGGAAAGTTTCATACACCAGCGCGACCTCTCTAAACCGCACAGAATTGCCATTTTCTCAAATTTTTCTAGCCAGGTGTCAATCTTCTCGTTAGGACAAGGGAAAGATTCTAGCGCAAAAGACATAGCAGTGAGTTGAGGAGAATGAGATTTAGAAGGATCAGTTAAAGAAGAATGAGGAGAAGACTCTCCATTGCTGGAGGTAGAGGCTTTGGAACTCTAGAGTCTTAAGCGCCAGTTCGTGTTGTCTCTCCTCTCTTTCGTTCGCACTGCGAATTTCCATTTCCTCGTCCATCTTTTTCTGCTCTCTAGCTTCTGCTGCTTTTTCCTTCTCCCTAGCTTCTGCTTCTTTCCTCCTAGCGTCTTCTTCTTTCTTCTCTGCATCATATCTGTCAAGTTCGTCCCTGACAAAAGCTTTCACTTCTCCTTCCAATCCCTCTTCTCTTGCTTCCTCCCTGAGCATCTGCCTAAGCTTTGCCCTCTCGGCCATAGTTAATAGCTGACTGAGACTTACTCGAGAAAGAAGGAAGAAAAAGGATACACTAGTTCATACCACTTACGAGAAAATACAAAAAAAAACTTAATTATTATTTAACTGGGATACCTCCTCCTATAATATTAGTTATCTAACTATCGCTGCTATTAATTGGCACTTAAGCTCTAAATGCCAGCGACTATGCCAAATAAATGGTAGTTAAGATTAATCACTAACAAAAATTAAGTTGCTACAGTGGAAACGAAACAATATTGCAAAAATTTAAGGAGAAAAAACAAATCCCTTAATTTTAAATCCATTACAAGTTCACCCCTGAAGTCAGATCGGGTAAGGGAGGCAATTTACTGGACGCTTGGTCCAAACGCGCTCCTTAGCTTTAGCTCAAACACCTTCTGCTTCAAAAAACCCTGTGATTGTTACACAATCACAACTCTACCAGCGGTTAAGTTTTACAAAATCAATACATAACATACTCTGACAAAAGTCAACCTGTATTACCAGTTGTATATAATCTAACAATGCTGTGGAAAAATCAATAGATATATTAGTGTGGTCAGCAAGCCAATAAACAGATCGTTTGTCTAGGGCAGCGGTGGCCAAACTACGGCCCGCGGGCCAGATCCGGCCCGCCAACCAGTTTTGAACGGCCCGCCAACCTGTTTTGGCTGGCCTCTTATTGTTGATTGAAGCCACACTTTTCACAATGAAATAACACACAAATGTAAGTTTGAAATAAATAATTACATGTCATATTACAAATTACAAAACAAATTAAAACAACAGATTCATTATATTTTTTTTTACAGTAATTTCAGTCCGAAGACTGGTATACATGTCTTGGCAGATGTGCAGTACAGTAGTTTGCCGTTGCTTTTTGTACGTGGTTCATTATATATGTATACGTAAAAATAAATCTCAGAACGTTATTTTTTAAGGATTTTATAGGTCTGGCCCTCTGGTGTTACCCTTTACCATAATCTGGCCCTCGGCCAACCTTAGCTTGGCCACCACTGGTCTAGGGGATAGTTATTTTTAAAGATACTAAAACTCACGAGACAATCACACTCTTTCTCTATTATCAGAATAACAAAATTTAATCCTACAGACGAGCTGATATTTGTCATACTTGCTCAGGACTAGAGTTCAATTCCTGGAAAAAACGAGCACTATTTGTCATCTCGTCTTCCTATTCTAAGTTCAAAATCCCGTTAGAGGAGCACACATTTGTCGTAGCTTGCTCAGGATTTTGAGTTCAATTCCCGGACACGAGCACTCATTTGTCGTCTCATTTTCCTGTTCTAAGTTCAAAATATCCTTCGGACGAGTGCACATTTGTCATAGATTTATGATAGGTGAATTAAGACAAAGATTGGTCCCTGCTAAATAGACTAGAACATGAGGTGACTCAGTGAGAGATAATATAAGAAATAGTTTTACACGAGTGAGATGGTGAAAAAAATAAGTAAAGTCTGTCCCTGAGACTCGAGAAAATTCTCTCGCTCAGCCTATCTCTACAACAGAAAGTATTAGACAGATTACTCAGAATATAGATATACTCTATATCAACCACTCACGGATACACACATAAGTGACGACAGTTAGACGTACAAACGTGAAAAAACTATATCTATGGAGTTGGGATTTGTTTGGACGAGCTGACCGACACAGGTGGATAAAGTTTATGTAAATTTTATTATCATAAAGAATGTCACAACACAGTAAATAAATTTAGACTATCAAATCAATACACAAAATAAACATAGGTTAATGAATCAATAGTATAAGTAAATAAATTAAGGGGCTGCTGCAAAATTGGTAAGGAATATAAGTATATAAACTAATAAAATGGTATTGAATCAGTGTTACAAATAACAGTTCACGTTAAACAAGGGACGTTTCGGGTTTTACCCTTCGTCAGCCACAAACAGGTGACAAAGACAAGAATTACATAAAGGTACTACAAAAAAATATGATAAGAAACAATACAAAATGAGCGATACAAGCAGATGGAAAAAGTACAATGATAATACAAGAAAATCGTAAAACCAAAAAGAGATATCGAAGCAAGAAAGTAAATAATCAACGAAACGAAAAAAAGAGAACAAAACTTTGGAACAAGAAAAAGTCACTTAGCTAGAACCGTATATGCTTGGAATACACAAGACCGTGGTACTCTCTCCAAGATATCTCAAAGGAAGTGATGTATACAAAAGGATATGAAACGAACCAAAACGTAAGAAGATTGATCGAAAAAACAACGAATAAAGAAGAATGAAAAAGAGAAAAACTACCAGAATTTGTGCAAAATGATGTTGAACATAAAGACTGGAATCCCAGGCACATTTTGTTGCTTTCTCTATATACTGTTAAAATTGTACTGAATTTTTGGTCAACATCCTGAGCAGCTGTATCTTCCTGGTCCTGGTTTTTGGCAGTCTGATAATGTTTCTTTATACTTAACTTACTTAGTCATTCCCCTTCTACCGTGAGGTGTAGAGGTTTGGAAGAGAGAGCGCCAGACTATCCTATCTGCTGTCTTCCTCCTGGCCTGGTTCCATTCTAGTCCTCGGTCCTTCAAAGATTGTCCAATGTTGTCCTCCCAGCAGATTCTGGGGGTCTGGATCCCTGGCTCTTTGTTTCCCATGCTATCGTGGTAGCCTATCATCTCCAATTCTGCAGACATGGCCAAACCATCTTAGTTGGGACTGTTCTACTTGCAGCGGGTGGGATTTTAGGCCTTGATGTATCGTCTGATTGCAGACCATGTCTCTTGTTACTTCAACCACCTTTCTCTGATACCTCATTTCTGAGGTTTGGATCTGGCTTTTGTGGGTTGTAGTCATTGCCCATGACTCGCATCCATACGTCAAGACTGGGACATAGGTGGGGCGTTATACAACCATCTTCGTTTTCTTACCAACCTCTCTCTTGCTGAGGAATCCTCGATTTATGGCCTGAAAAAGTCTCCCAGCTGCTGCTTTTTGAGTGGCCAACTCTTCTTTGATGCCTCCCTTTCGGTCTATAATAGCTCCGAGGTATTTAAAGTGGTCGACCTGCTCCAGGACCTGTTCTCCCAGCTTAATCTGATGTCTTCTTTCTTCTCGCGATATCACCATGGATTTTGTTTTAGAGCTGCTTATGACCATCCCTCTCTTCTCCAGCTCTTCCTTCCAGACTTGCAGGTTGGATTGGAGATGTGCCTCTGATTTAGCAATCAGGGCAACATCATCAGCAAATGCCAGCTCTGAAATATAGACCTGTCTCATCTTCCAGTACCCCACTGAATACTTTCTTGTTCTCTCCTTACATGCCTTGATGACATCGTCCATAAGGAGTAGGAAGAGGTAAGGTGATAGGATATCACCTTGTCTTACACCAGTGGTGGTCCTGAACTCTTCTGACTTATGGTTTGCTGTCCTCACATAATTTCTGCAAGACTTGTAGAAGCTCTGTATAGCATGAATCAGAGGTGCTGGAATATTCTTCCTTGTCAAACAGTCCCAAAGTTTGCTCCAAGGGACCCTGTCAAACGCCTTTTCCAAATCTATGAAACAAAGATGGATCTCACTCTTATACTCAAGGGCCTTTTCACTCAGCTGTCTGAGTGTGAAGATTAGGTCTTGAGTACTTCGGTTTGCTCGGAATCCGCACTGGACCTCATCCAATTGTGGCTCAGCTAGGCGTCGGAGTCTCTGCTCTAGGATTCTAGAGTAGATTTTTCCAGGGACACTGAGAAGGGATATGCCTTATGGTTTCCACACTGTCGATTGTCACCCTTTTTGAAAATTGGTGTTATGATGGCGATCTCCCAATCCTTTGGTATGGTCTTGTTGCACCATGCTGCCTGTAGGACCCTTAAGAGTAACAGGTCGCCTGATGCTCCCATGTACTTAACCATTTCTGGTGTTATACCATCATGCCCTGCTGCTTTGCCCATCTTGATTTTCTCCAGTGCTGCCTTCAGTTCTTCCATCTTTATGTCATCTTCATCACCATCGGTTTCCTCTTCTGTGCTAGTGGTTATCATTTCTGATGTTTGACCTTGCTCACCATCAAGGAGTTCTGAGAAATATTCTTTCCATCTTTCCATTACTTCCTTCGGGGCAGTAAGCAATTTGCCTTGCTTGTCCTTTATAAATTTGAGAGGGCATTGTTTTTCCTTCCTCATGTTCTTTAGGGTCTTATAGAACAATTTCTGGTTTTCTTGTGCATCTTTTTCTAGCTTTTCTCCAAATTCTTCCCAGGACTTCTGTTTTGCTGCTAGCACTTTGTTCTTTACTTCTGTTCTGAGTGTCACATATTCTCTATATTTTTCCATTTGTCCTGTTGTGTTTTTAGCTCCTAAGTATTGTTTCCATGCCATTTTCTTCTCTCTTATTTTCTCTTTGACTTCCTCTGTCCACCAAGGTGTCCTCTTTCTCTGGTTCTTAAGTCGGACTTCACCACATGCTTCTGCAGCAGCTGTCTTTATGATATCCTTGAATTTAATCCAGAGGGTTTCCAAGTCATCAGGTTGTTCTTCTGTGTTGCTCACCGCTGCAGCAATAAGCCCCTGATATCTGGTCTTAATTTCTGGCTCTCTCAGCTTGTAGGTCCTAATGCTCATTTCTCCTGCTCGTTTACTTGGTTTCTTGCGTGATGTTGAGCAGTTCCTAGGCTGAGCAACTCTTTCAGTTGTTCGTTTGATTGTTAGCAGGTAGTGATCACTTCCAATCTCTGGCCCCCTCCAGACTCTTGCATCTCGGACATATTTGAATGAGCTTCTCCGAACAATGGCATAGTCGATCACTGACTTCTCATTCTTTGTTGGTTCACATCTAGTGTATGCATGTATGCGCTTATGGGGGAACTTTGTGTTTGTAATGATCAGATTCTGCTCACTGCAGAATCTAAGGAGTCGCTTTCCATTGTCATTGAGAGTATCTTCTCCATATCTTCCGATAACTCCACCCCATCTAGCATGGTCATTTCCAACTCTGGCATTAAAATCTCCGAGCATGATAACTTCATCTAGGCAGTCATCCACTGTCCTTTGAAGCAGCTCGAAGAATTCCTCCTTGACCTCTGCTCTCTCATCCTCATTTGGCCCATACACTATGACCAGGTTGACTATGGTTTCTCCTTCTTTTAGTTTCACAACCATAATGCGCTCTGAGACAAAGTTCCACCCCTTGATACTATCTTTTGGTTTTGGGCCACAATGCAACCCACACCCCCTTTAGCTCTTTCGGATATGGGTACACCACTGTAGAGCAGCGTGTTGCCATTGAGATCCATGACTCCTTGTCCTTTTTTCTTTGTTTCCGTTATAGCCAGGATTTCTAGTTTTGCTTTCCTCATCTCTTCCACCAGCTCCTCTTCCTTCCCATTTATACTTCTTGTGTTCCATGTTCCATAAGTCGTAGTCCGTAGTCCGTTCCAGTTCGTCGCCTTTAGAATCAGTCCGGTTTTCTCTCTTGTGTTACTCGTAATCGTGGTTTAAAGCAAACAGGTTGTCCTTCAAATTACTGATGTCAAATCTTTTCTTTGTTGTTTTTTTATTTCTTGTTAGTACTAGGTGGTGATCTCGCCCCACATCTGTACCTCTTCTTACTGTCAAATCTTGCTGTGAATGTCTCATCGCTGTAGATCTTTCTTCTTCTTTGATCCTTAGCCATCGTCCGTCAAAGCAGTCCGTGGCCAGCACGCCTGGTGGCGTCTTGTAGGGCAACAACAAATTGATTCCACTTTGCTCGGTCTGTGGCCATCCTTTGTACAGTGCCCCAACCGGTTCATTTTTTGTGTGATAGGGTGGGCGAGATGATGATGATGCTATTGTGATATGTGATCTCTTTCTTGCACACTCGCAACCAACCCGTTCAACAATAAACCTCTGATTCTAAGGCAGGGACTGTATTTATTCATACAACCCTGTCATTGACAACAAGCACATGAAGAAAACATTAAACAAATAAAACAAAGCAAACAAAACACCCAGCCAGTGCTCAATTGCTAATAAGTCCTAGGCATGTTCTTGAACTAGACTTCAGATCTCAATCTTGTTCTCTCTCAGCGACGGGCAATAGGAATCATAAAGAATTTCACGTGTCGTGATAGCCTGGACGCGTCTCTTCTCTGATTGGCTGCTACTCCATCAGCAGCATTACTAATGTTCTATTTTTAGATCCTGACTGAGTAACACTAAAATAACGGCCAAATCGCTATGTTGTAGTAAAAAACTAGAGAACGACAGACAAAATGGTGATGTCACATTTGCATCTCAGCCTCCATAGTTCTAAGCCAAGTTGTTTTTTGTCAGCCTCTCTTTTGTTTTCCTTCAGGGGTCCATAGCATAGCTGTTTTTGTGATGGCATCGGGTCTCTTCTGAGGACATGGCCAACCCAGCGTCTGCCAGCTATGATGGTGTGCATGTCCTCTTGCTTGTTCCGAGTAAGCAGATCTTGGTTGGTGATGGTATTTGGCCAAAAGATTCGAGAATTTTTCTCAGTGTAGTTGAAGTGGTGGTTCTAAGCTTGATTGCAGAATCACTGTAGCAATACATATATATGCAGTCACGAAGACATCACATTAACGTATGGTGAAGTCAGGAAGCGTTGATAACGACTGGTGACGTTTCAAACAGTTTATTACAGGACAACAGCGACATACATTGACATCAAAATATATGTACTGTAGTTAGGACAATTACACTGTCATTTGAACAAGGTTCAAGTATACCAACATCAAGCATGTAACATAAGTTCACTGCATCTAGTATCACTGATACTCTTGTAAGAATAGGCTGCACAGGCAGCTGGCTTCAAAAAATGTCTAATGTTATTGATATCTTCTCTGACCAACCAGGCCATGCAAATCTTTGCTACAAACAGGCCGCATGAGCAGCGGGCTACCAAATGGCTAAAGTACTTGATATCTTCTCCGACCAAACAGGTCATGCAAATCTTTGCTACAAACAAGCCGCATGAGCAGCGGGCTACAAAATGGCTGAAGTGCTTGATATCTTCTCCGACCAAACAGGTCATGCAAATCTTCTGGCGAAACAAGCCGTAAAGCGCCGGGCTTCAACATATGTAATGTTCACGGGATTCCTTTTGACAAGCAAGATATATAAATCTTTTGGCGGTAAAGACCGCACGAGCGCCAGGCTTCAAATAAGCAATTCTTAGCAACAAAATAGTGTCAAAGTACTTTTTACCTTTCACTGGAATCCAGGAATAAACCACTTAACAAATGCCATCTCCTAGGCACAGAAATATATTTAGAAATATCAGGGAAAAAATCTCGAACATCTAACACCTAAAAGAAAGGCTCCATTCCCCATTCACACTGGCAGAGCGCATCGCTCAGCTCCTTCCAGCTCTAGAAACCCGAACTGACTGCATAGAACAGACAGTCTACTGGTCCCGCGCAAATCATTGCGCATGCGTGGGTGTTGCTTGCATAGTTGCAATCGTGTTCGGAGGGTGTTGATGGGTGTTGTCAAAATGAAGACAAACAAAAGGTCAACTCGACCTACGCAGTGGTGTGTAGACATGGAGTGAGGATACAGTACATGCGAATGATGGCAAACGTTCGTTAGAGTTGACAAATAGACCAATCTCACTCACTTATGGCTGGAAGTCATTTACGCCAACTACTGTGTACGTTTCATACAGTTTAATTGGAACGATCACACTTGACAGCACGGGTACAGTGACAGCAGACAGGTTGGCATAAATCATAATAATGTTGATCAATGAAATACACTATCACATGGGCATTCATGTTGCATAACAGTACCATGGAATGTCAGTAGACAAGCACTCAGTAATTCCAATATATACATCATCTGATTTTACTGACAGAGCACGTCAGTTCATAAACAAGGTTCAAGATGGTTCCTAGACCTAACCTCGTCTAGCGAAGATTCGTTTAGGTAAAGTTCAGCACATATTTTTTTTTATAACAATATTGAACCACTAGTAGTGGGTTCTCTTCTGTAGCAGTGATCTCTGGACCCATCAAGCGATAGTACGGGGCATCCCTTTTCTCTTCTTGATGATCGCAAAATATATATAGCCTATAGGGTTCAAAATGGCTTCTCCTCCCAGTGAGTTGTCGCTCACCCAGGATACAAATTATGAAGCGTAATCAAAGCTGATCATTCATTAAATGTCCTCATTGCTTTGTAGATTCTACCATTGATACTATTGACTTCATCACATAATATGGTGCTGCTAGGTATGAATGTCATCTTCATCTGGTCAATATTCATCTAAACGTACAACCGTACGACTGCCCATCGAATACAATGCCTTAGGAAAAGTACATAAGAAATGCGTCTTTACCTTGGTATCAGAAATACACTAGAATATGATTCTGCCATTCCTTGGCAGTAAGAATAAACACTGGGGTGAATAATACATGATATGTCTAAAGAGACTACCTCTTTCCCCACTAATATAGAGATCACTTTTCGGCGACAGGCCGCTACAACAACTCAGCACCCATCAGGGCGGAACCTTCTCACCTCGACCTAGCGACACATCCGCCGAACAACCTTTTGACCCCGAGTTCGACACCGAAGATATAGTTCGACTTAGACATCCAAAGATATTAAGATATAAGACAGACTCGTCCTACATAGACAAGAAATACACATAGATTCGGGCCATAGATATTCTGAAGCAAGAACAATCTATTTCTAACCAAACAAAGAATAGATCGCTATAAACCTAGATTCCTACGCTGAGTTCGATATTCAGGAAAGATAACCCATATAATAAAAGTATAAATTCAACATGGGTGATATCGCTTTGACCAGGAAAATATTTCGATACACAAAATAAATATTATAATAAATATATACATTGTCACCAGAAATCTGTTGGTAACAGACTACCGCAACCCCCGGGAAAAAAAATGAAATTTTTTTTTTTCCATCTGAGAGCAACACACAATAGGCTCACCACGCACGAATAATGCGCAGATGACTAATATGAGCAATTTATAATTTCAAATTAAGGTAAAGTCGAAGCATAGATCGACTTGTGAGAATACATCTCAACATCTCAGAGAAAGCATTTCTCTTAAGCATATATGTTTCCAGGGAGGTGCCACCAACGTATACTACAATGCTGGCAATAACACAATGCATATAACAATTTCATATTTAAGCATTATAAGTACATGATTGACAAAGAAGAAAAATCATCAAAGAGTAGCGGTGAATATATATCAATAAACGTAGTGATAGTAGTGATACAATCACTATATTACAAATTACAATGTGTATCTATCTTATTATAGAAAAGAAAAACTGTTGTAGAGTTGAAAGTGTTAAGAAGTCCAAGACCCAACAGTTAGGTGGAATCATGTGGGCATCTAGACAAAATGTCTGCCATCACATTATCTGATCCACGGATAGCTCGTACCGAAAAATGAAAAGGTTGAAGAGCAATTGCATATCGAGTAGACCTCGAGCTCTTCAAATTCTTACTCTGTATAGCCGTAAGAGCTTTCTGATCGGTTTCTACTATGAAATGTGCGCCTAGAAGGAATCTTTGTAGTTTGAGAATTGACCAAACTATAGCCAATAGTTCATGGTCTAAAACCGAATAATTCCTTTCTGCAGCATTAAGTTTTCTAGAGATATACATTACTGGATGCAGAGTTCCAGAGTACTCTTGCATTAGTGCCGCTCCAATCCCAGTGGATGAAGCGTCACTACGAAGAACAAATGTCTTATCAGTAGTAGGTAACACTAAAATAGGTGGTGTTGAAAACAAATTTTTAATCTTATCCAAAGAGGATTGGCATTCCTGTGACCAGTGGACCATATTAGGAGACCCTTTGACAGAACAAAAAAAAGCGGAAGATCCCCTCTTCGAAAGTAGTGTAGAAAGAGGTGCCATGATAGAGGATAGATTCGGAATGAATCTTCCATAAAATTGAATAAGACCTAAGAGACTTCGCACTTGCTTTTTAGTCTTAGGAATAGAGATGTTAAGTATCTTAGTGATATTATGGTCCTCTGTCTTTAGGAAACCATGACCCACTCGATGGCCTAGGAAAGAAATTTCGCTAAAACCAATGCAGGCTTTAGAGGGTTTCGCTGTCAGGTTATACTCGCGTAGAGTAGATAGTAATTCAACTAACCCCGAATAGTGATCTTCCCAAGTATCGCTGAAAAGACAGATGTCGTCTAGGTACGCGATGACATCTGACCGATAAGATAGGATTCGACGCATCATGCGTACGAATGTAGCTGGTGCGTTCATAAGGCCAAAAGGCATGAAATTCCATTGAAAAAGGCCTCTAGGTGTAGAAAAAGCAGTAAAAGGTTTGGCGCGTTCAGATAAAGGAACTTGCCAATATCCTTTAGACAAATCAAGTTTAGTGAAAAAATGAGATTTAGAAAGCCTAGTAAGTAACTCTTCTAGTAAAGGCATAGGTTCAGCATCCAACTTCGTAACTTGATTCAATTTGCGATAGTCAACGCAAAGACGTGTTATTGTCTTTTTTCCGAACAATAACCATCAGCGAAGAATATGCAGAAGTGGATGGTTCAATTATTTTTAAATCTATCATCTCATCCAACTCCTTTTCAACCTGTGCTTGAAAATGTATAGGGATAGGATAAGGTCTGACCCTAATAGGATTATGGTCAGTTAGAATAATGTCATGTTCAATGAAACGAGTTTGTCCAGGGATGTCAGTGAGGACATCCTGAAATGTTTGTAACATAGCCAAAACTTGTCGCTGTTCTCCTAGAGATAAATCAGGAGAGACAGTAACATTTTTTTATGATTCACTAGAATAAAGTGGAATCATTG
This sequence comes from Oreohelix idahoensis, assembly GCA_024509875.1. Classification (NCBI taxonomy): domain Eukaryota; kingdom Metazoa; phylum Mollusca; class Gastropoda; order Stylommatophora; family Oreohelicidae; genus Oreohelix; species Oreohelix idahoensis. The sequence goes on from JAMPIV010006064.1 coordinate 260,132, forward strand.
GAAGCGGAAGATTAACATCTGAAAAACTTGTTTCCTCATCCTGTATTACAGACAGTGATGAGTAATGACCATGTTGGCCTGGAGAATCGGCCGTTGCCTGGAAAATAGGCTGTAAATAATCAGGACGTTCATGGAATTCCGTAAGCATATTGATGTGGAAGGTTTTATGCTTTCCATCAATATCGACAATGTAGTCAACATCGGAAATTTTCGAGATTATATCGTACGGACCTTTCCAAGAAATAAGAAGTCTGTTTTCCCTACAAGGTAGCAAAACAAATGCTTTGTCACCAGGACAAAGTTGTCGTAAGGTTCTTTTCTTATTGGCAAATTGCCTTGCCTTCTGTTTGGCAAATTCAGAAGAAGAAGTTGCTAATTTGCATGCTTCGATAATCTTTTGTCTCAGCGCGATGACATATTCGTAAGAGGATTTTGTGTCATCGTCAATATTGTCAGCTGTTATGAGATCATGAAGCAAAGACATAGGGTCGCGCGCCAAAGACAAGTTCAAAGGGAGAAAATCCTGTATGTTCATTGGGGACCTCTCTGTAAGCGAAGATTCCTTTAGGTAAAGTTCAGCACATATTTTTTTTTATAACAATATTGAACCACTAGTAGTGGGTTCTCTTCTGTAGCAGTGATCTCTGGACCCATCAAGCGATAGTACGGGGCATCCCTTTTCTCTTCTTGATGATCGCAAAATATATATAGCCTATAGGGTTCAAAATGGCTTCTCCTCCCAGTGAGTTGTCGCTCACCCAGGATACAAATTATGAAGCGTAATCAAAGCTGATCATTCATTAAATGTCCTCATTGCTTTGTAGATTCTACCATTGATACTATTGACTTCACATAATATGGTGCTGCTAGGTATGAATGTCATCTTCATCTGGTCAATATTCATCTAAACGTACAACCGTACGACTGCCCATAGAATACAATGCCTTAGGAAAAGTACATAAGAAATGCGTCTTTACCTTGGTATCAGAAATACACTAGAATATGATTCTGCCATTCCTTGGCATTAAGAATAAACACTGGGGTGAATAATACATGATATGTCTAAAGAGGTGACTACTCCATCTTTACTAGATGTATGAGATCAGTTTAGTTTGACTTCTAAGAATATCCTCTAGATAATATAAAGGTTTTTCTAAACCTCTAGTTCATTTAACAAAAAGTACAGTAAATCATCAACCGATGCAGTACAATGCAAGTAACGAACATGTGGCTGGCAAAGAACAACTGCCTGAGATCACTTTTCGGCGACAGCGGAACATATACAGGCCGCTCACTATATGCAACAACCCATCAGGGGCGACAGGCCGCTACAACAACTCAGCACCCATCAGGGCGGAACCTTCTCACCTCGACCTAGTGACACATCCGCCGAAAAACCTTTTGACCCCGAGTTCAACACCGAAGATATAGTTCGATTTAGACATCCTAAGATATAAGGCAGACTCGTCCTACATAGACAAGAAATACACATAGATTCGGGCCATAGATATTCTGAAGCAAGAACAATCTATTTCTAACCAAACAAAGAATAGATCGCTGTAAACCTAGATTCCTACGCTGAGTTCGATATTCAGGAAAGATAACCCATATAATAAAAGTATAAATTCAACATGGGTGATATCGCTTTGACCAGGAAAATATTTCGATACACAAAATAAATATATACATTGACTGAGATGGTTTGGCCATGTCTGCAGAATGGGAGAAGATCGGCTACCACGACAGGCATGGGAAACAAAGAGCCAGGGATCCAGACCTCCAGGACGACCCAGAGTCCGCTGGGAGGACAACATTAGACAATCTTTGAAGGACCGAGGACTAGAATGGAACCAGGCCAGGAAGAAGATAGCTGATAGAATGGTCTGGCGCTCTCTCTTCCAAACCTCTACACCTCACGGTAGAAGGGGAACGACTAAGTAAGTAAGTAAGTATATACATTGTCACCAGAAATCTGTTGGTAACAGTGGGTCAGTGCCTTCCCTGAGTAGAGCTTACCTATGGACCGATCCAGAGCGTTCCACGAAAACAGCGCTAGAACGATCCTTATATGGACAACTGTAAACGCTTAAATATCCCTACATGGACAACTGTATAATGTCAAGGGGAGGTAACAACAAAAATCTAACCTGTACCAAAAGAATACGCCCAGTACCTTCCCTTAGACTATAAAAAAGTACACCTCAACTATCTTAAACAAACTGACTTGTAACAGACGGGTTGTGTGAAAAGAGGACAATTTCGACATTTCCTTCTCTGTTACTCTCCAGCATTCCGCACCATAGAGAAGCACAGAAAGCACTATCTTAATTGTGTGCTGTACTGAGAGGACTTCCAGATGTTGTTTAGACTATAAAAGGCTGTCCTTGCTTTGTTCATTCTGTTGTTGATGTCTTAATTGCTGTAGATGTGTGACAGTAATTTGTTTGTCATTTTCAGATAATAGAAAGAAATGATAAGGCAAGAAGTGTGATATTAGAGTGCATCACCCTGCTGAAGAGAACCCTTAACGGCCTAGAGCTAACATTGAGTGGGTGCACCATAGTTAAACTTCAAGAGGTACACCTGAGTTTCTTTGCATTTCTAGTTTTGTAGAGTTTTTAAGTGAGAATAAAAAGTAAGGCAGACCACGTTGTCTAAGAAGAACAGTTTGGTTTTCAATGGAACAGCATAAAAGGAGAAACCGTATTTTGCATAAGAATATACAGAAAAAACAGGATCATCTTTGAGAACTTAAGAGCCCATGTACAAGCAGGTTTTAGACAAAACAGGTGCTGTACAGTTCAGAAAGCTACATTGTTGAGAATAATAGTGGAATAAAGACACTGGATTTGTGGACTGTAAAAAGGCATTTGACATTGTGGACAGAATCACTGTGGAAATTGATGAGGCATTAAGGAGTTCCCATGAAGATCATTAACTTAAAGAAAGCTTTTGAAAAATGGCAGGCAGAGTTCATCATGAAGGACAACTTTCAGAACCATTTGGGATAAGAACTGGACTGTGACAGGGATACCTCTTATCTCCATTTCTTTTCTTATTAGCAATATAGTGGGTTATGAAAGCATCAACATCACACAACAGAAATTGAATCCAGTGGAATCTGATTAAACAGCTTGATGATCTAGATTTTGCGAATGGCTTGACTCTTCTGTCCCATAGCTGTAATCAGACACAAGACAAAATGAAAATACTCAGTGAGAGATCACCACAATTGGGTTTGAATATACTCATTTAGAAGGCAAAGATAATGAGCATGCAGGAAAAGATGAAACTTGAATAAACACCATTACAAGATGTAGAACGATACATATGTCTTGGCAGCAAAGTTGGAAGGGCAGACAGTAATATCAAAATATTGTATGGCTCTGAAACATGGAGAACAACAACCACCAAAAAGCTACAGACTTTCATAAATGGGTGCTTATTTAGAATAGAAAGGTTGAACTGGCATGACAAGATCACCAATGTGAAACTGATGACAAGAATTAGGTTCCAGGGTAACAAGAGATGAGAAGACATTGATAATGGATAGGGCACACACTGAGGAAAACTGAGAATAGCATTACAATGCTACATTGTTCTGGAACTCCCAGGGGTAAGAATGGTAGAGGTAGACTAAGAAGCACATGGAGAAGAGAACTGGAGAAAGAAGTGAAAATGATGAGGAAAACATGGAGATAGCTTGAGATGATGGCACATGACAGGACTTGGCATGTGTTTGTTGAAGGCCTCTGCTCCTTGGGAAGCTGAAGTCAATGAATGACTGATTATTGGGAAAATCGTGGAACAAGTCAAGAGGTTTTCATATCTTGGTCATATGATAACAGAAGATGGCAGATGTGAAATGGAAATCAAGAATAGAATAGGAATGGTCAAAGCTACATTCAGCAAATTGAGACAAATACTGACATCTAAACAGTTAACTCACAGATCGAAACTGAGAATAATCTAGTGTTATATATTTGTTGTACTACTATATGGCAGCCTTTATACCCTGGCAGAACTCAGTTTCAGGTCTCATGGAACCCCTGCAAAAAAATTAATATATCTACAGTAGAGGATACATTAACATGGTAGTAAGTTGTATATATAATAATCCAACAGTTGTCAGTCCTGTTTTTAATAGAGAACGATATTTTCTGTGTATCTGTTTTGGCCAACTTTGGCCTTCTCTATTTGTGTGGTTTCCCCCTCCCCACAAAGGATATAAACTCTAATGCAAATTAGTAGTGTATGTAGAAGAAAGTGTATGTTTTTCCTTCTAATTTTTCTTAAAATATCCTACTTGATTTTTTTTTAACCTTTTCCAAGTAGTCCTAAAAATCACAAATTTCTACTCTACAAAATGCTAATGAAATATGGAATGTGCAAGAATAGTTTTCTACCCTATTAAAATTAAAAATGATTTTATATCCAATCTTTCATTAAAAAAAAATTAAGCTTACCTTACCCTTCTTTAAGTAATGTCTTTCCCTTTCATAAATATTTTAAACTGGAGAGACATGATAAATTTCTGTTAAAATCACTGCCTTACGCCAAAATGGGATTTAATTTTTCTAAGGTAGTCTCAGTAGATTTAATGTAAATAAAATTTGTAAATTGATTTTAATTAATATTATTTACAGCATTGAAATTTATTGACGATGCTGAATAGTAAAGCTACTAACAATCATAGGCTAAAGCTACATGAAAAAATATAGCCTGCTCAGTCACCGCCCACCACTGTGTGTGCTAACATTAACCGAAACGCAAAGTGAAAAAGAAAATTATATTTACATATCTTAGTCATGGTCTCTCGTGGAACCCTAGGGTTCCGGTAGAAGAATGAGGTATAACTCATGGAAAGAGAAGGAAACAAATAAGGAGGTCCCAGAACACCTTGGACTTAAATGAGATCAAAATTAGACAGCTAAAATATTTTTGACCATGTAAAAATTTCAGAAATCCATAATAGAAGGTAGAGTTTAAGGCAAACATGCAAGAGGAAGACAGGCTATAAAGAGTCATACACATAACATCACACAATTTTTGCCAATTTAAAACCCCCCTCCCCCTTGTCACACGTCATCACAAAAACCTAGGCACCTGTTTGTGGCATCACAAATCTCTCCCACCCCTATTTTGAGAGAAATAGTGTTTTAATTCAGGACTTCGGAGCTGAGTCCTGAGCTGGAGTGTGGAGCAGCAGGTTTTTTTACCGCACCTGGATAGGTACAAATACAGAAAACCTTGCCTGTTCCACTGATCCAGTTTTTTGTTTTTTCAATCCAAAATGAATGATATTATCATAAATGTATTATAAAAAGAGATAAACTTTATAGGTGTGTTTTATTCAAAACCCAAATTGTTGTTTTTTAAAAATTTTAGTCAGTACATCATATTCAGGCTACCTAGTACTTGCAGTCACTCGAGCATGTCGACAGCTCGAGCTAGTGTAAAGCCACATTTTTCGGCTTGAAAGTTAATTTTAAATGGCCTGCCCTAGGCTGTGAAATATAATTTGGTTGCAGCAATATATTTAAAAAATAAAGTGGATCATAAGACTGACAGAATTAGTATAGTTTAAATGACATTTACATTGTTTGAGACTTCTTGAATAAATAATGTTTCTTTCCTAAGTTACAATGTGCATTTTTTTTAACTTTATAAAAATTAAGTTGGAACTCTAAGCAAAGCTGTCTAGAGCGGAGTCAGCAGCACTATTTAAACATTTGACTGCTCCAAATCCCTGGTACACTTTATTCAGTCTGCATTTTCTTTTTTAAAGTTTATTACATTATTATATATATATATATATATATATATATATATATATATATATATATATATATATATATATATATATATATATATATATATATATATATATATATATATATATATATATATATATATATACGAGGGACGGTCAAAAAAGTAATGCCTCGTAATTTTTAATTTCATTCAGTAGGCAAGAAAACAGATAAAATTCACATTGAAATGTAGCCCCAAGTCTGAACTTCAAAAATTTATTTCTGAATGTAGTCTCCGTTATTTGTTACAGTTTTTGTCCATCTTCTCACAAGGGCATGTATCCCCGCACGGTAAAATTTTTTGTCCTTTTTCCTAAACCACTGGCGTACGGCGCGTTTAAGGGTCTCGGTGTCCTTAAAGTGATGTCCGCGAGGATCTTCTTTCAGTGGTCCAAACAGATGGAAGTCAGAAGGTGCAAGATCGGGACTGTAAGGGGGATGTGGTAATAATGTCCAGCCAAATTCTGCAACCGCATCAATGGTGCGTTTAGCGATGTGTGGCGTGGCATTATCGTGCAACAGTAGTGCAGTTCTCTGATCTTTTAATCGGTAAAGTCGCCGAAGACGACCTCTAAGCTTCTTCAAAGTTTCAATGTAACGGTCTGCATTCACCGTGTTTCCCTGTTCCAAGAAGTCGAAAAGAATCACACCCTTCTCATCCCAAAATATGGAGGCCCAACGGACAGAGCTAACATCCACTGTTGAATCTCCATAAACATTCTTCAAACGTTCGTGGATGCGAATTGGGGTCTCGCCTTCAGCATTGAGGAATTCTATGACATAACATTGTTTTAACCGTACGTCTTTGGCAGCCATTTTTAAACTCTTACAGTGGTGCCACCTGTTACTGAAACGGGTTGGTAATACTATACAGTGCAGAAGAGTGTTTAAGGAATCCTGTTAAATTTACAAATTGCACACCAATGCAGTATTTACATACATAAAAAATAGGAGGCATTACTTTTTGACCGTCCCTCGTGTGTATATATATATAAAATAAAAGTCGTTCACGAGGGAGTTGTATACTGTCGTGGATAAAAGTAGACTATAAGGACTGCGATAAAATCTCATTTGTTCAGACATCAATTATGAAAGAAGCGTTCCTCAATTATATTTTTGTATGACGTCTTTAAAACACCCTCCCCTCATCCCTCTATCCTCACACGTCATAACAAAATATTGGACCCCCCTAGCTGCATGACATCATATGTAGACGACTCCAGAGTAGGAAAATAACCTCAAAAGATGGACAAGAAAGTGTCTATAACTAATAGTATAAGAGTGCACCATCAAGACAACAGACAGGTGTTGGAGATCTATTGCAGCCAACCTTCGTTGTGGAGATGGAAGCTGGTGATGATGAGAGTTATAAGCCTCCTCCATTCATAATTAGCTATGGGATTGAGGTGAAATTCAGCTGCTTTTTTTATCTTTGGCCAGGTGTTCCTTTTAGTGCGATCTTTTCTGTTTTGCTTATTGTAAGAGCTTGTTTTTGCCTGGAGTGAGGTGTTACTATAGTAAGCATCTACACCTGATACGATCAGCACCTTCATCCTCTCAGGTTACTAGATTTACCATGTACCCCTGCATGACCAGGACAGTAGATCCTCACCAGCTCCTGCAGATTCGCAGCATCTATGCACGTTTTCCATTCACACTGTAGCGAGCCATTTTGAACATTTCGAAGCATGGACAGTGAGTCTGACACAATGATTACCTTTGTTAATGAAGTTTCAGCTAGCCAGCTTAAGGCTGCAGTAGCTGCTTCTACCTCCATTCTCATGCTGAAAGTTGTCATCTTGTAAGCCTCACTGTATACACAATGGCATCATTATTGCCAGCATGATCATGTATAATAATAATAATAATAGTCCCTTCAGTCACAACTGACTATGGGAATGTGCCTCTGAGGTGACAGCCCTCAGATGCTTAATTTCCTGATGCTCCTTTCGACGTCTTCTGTCTTCTGCTTGTTGTGTGAGCTTCTTTTCGCCAATGATGATAGGAAACTCTTTACAGAGCGATACAACAGGAGGCAATCTGATCATCAGAAGTCCCCCCATCCGACAAGTGTTTTGGCCCAGTATACTCCTTTACACTTTAAGAGGGGCGGGCCCACTTGGGTCATGACTGCCACGCATCTCAGCCTCCTGTTGTCTTGTATCGAAAATGAACCCATTTCACTTAAAATCCACACCTCCGCCAGCCGTGGAGGCAATTGTGAAAGTAACAAAGAGAAGACAAATTATTCCGTTCGTTCCGTCGCACATCACAACTAAGGACACGCACTGAGACACCTGCGCGAAGCCGACGAGGCTAGCCACTGCGCGATAGCAACTGAAATTCTGTGCCTAACACCTCTTATAATATACGCCGCCTGTTGCCTCTCAGTCACAGCCATTTCACTAGAACACCAAAAAACTCAACGTATTGTGGACTTAGAAAAATTCCTGGTGTTTTCTGTACCATAACGTTTACTGTCATGATTTCCATTGCCCATTGCGGTTGTTCCACAGCCAGCCTGATGCCTTTTCGGCAGTTTCACTAAGCCTATTCATTGCCCTTGTTCTCAACTGTCCCCTCAGCCCCAACAGTTTCAATAAATCATACACTGATGCAGCCACAAGCCCTCTTGTGCCCACCTCAACAGCCATGACCCTTGCAGTAAACCCAAGTGTCTCAGATCCGCGGCCAGATCATTATACTTGGCCGCTTTGAACGAATGTTCGTCCAATCTGTATTCAAATGGCACGGTCAGTTCAGTCAGTATAACCTGAAGCGCTGCTGAAGAATGAAGCACTATATCCAGCCGTCTCCGCAATTTTCTGATACTCTCTGGATATGCCCCTCGTCCAGGTAGGCCTACCGCCATCTCCCAATCTGAGGTGGCGCCATAAATAGCATCTCCACTTGGTGCGATCGGCAGCTTCATCCTAGCACGTTGCTGGATTTATGTCCAGTTCCCTCATATCTCTCTTGCACACATCTTTGAACCTCAGCTGCGGTCGCCCAACTGTTCTATTGCCATCTGCTAGTTGTCCGTAGAAGATATTTTTCGGGATGCGACATCTTCCATGCGGCGGACATGGCCAAGCCAGCATAGTCTGTGTTGTCTAAGCAGTGTATATCATGTGTCAGTTGATTAATTTCCAGCTCTGCTTTCCCAGTTCTCATCTGACTTACTCCACTCTTTCCCTTTGAATATATTTTCAACCATGGTCACCTGCTTGATTGTTGCCTCTGCCTGTGTCATCCATGACATTCCCTTCTTTATTCTTGCTTCCTTAACGTCAGGTATGTTTCCATGCAGGGGGTACCGTGTGTCTGTGGTTACTCACATAAAGGCTTTTGCTTGAACCATTGTATACCTGGATCTAATTGACAGCACTCCAAGCATGTACCTCATCAATCACAATGAGGGTATCCTCCTTACAGCCCAAGACTATACGCATCCCTTCATTTTGAATGTGGTCTAGTCGGTCGTATTGTGTTGCCGACAGTATGAGTATTCCCAACCCATACTCAATGACAGATATGACTAGCTGATGGTAAAGAAGGAATAGTAATCTCTGCTCCAGGTGCAAAGCGGCCATTATATTCAGGGCTGCCAGACCTCTCCTGGATTTCTGTATGATGTGATCAACATGGTACTTATAAAGAGAGCCCGTGATCAAATGTAACTCCAAGGTATTTTATTTTAGCTTTTCTTGCCTTGTAATTTTCTGTCCATTGAGAGTAATATCTGGAAGGTCTATTTCATTGTAGAGTTGTTTAAGGAGCACCACATCACATAGGCCTTTTTGGGATTGACTTTGGAGCCAGTTTCCTCACACCATTTAAACACCTCCTGTAATAACCATTTCCTTCGTTTTCAGAGCCAATTTCAAGCGTATGGTAAAAGAGCTCCTGAAAATGGACAGAGCAGGGATGCAGCCTTGTTTGACACCACTGCTTATGTCAAAGGCTGTGATAAGGATCCTTTAAAATCGAAAATTAAAAATTATATGTTTTTTAAATTTATTATTTTTTTATGTTCGTTGTACGGTTTTTCAGGGATTTCACTTTGGATGTTAAAGTTTGTCTGTTTACAGAACCTCAGATGATGTTGCTCACATTTAAGTTGTGTTTATGCTCAGTAAAATGTCTTTGTTATACTTTTACGTGCAGTAACATCATAATATTGCAGGAACTGCCAAAAACTGAAAAGTTTTTTAAAAAATTGGTTCAGTATGAGAGGACAGACATTTGTAAACATTTCCAAGCTTTTTCAAGCAATACAAACTTGTGGTGATTCTACTTCTTCCAGTAAGAAAAGAACTTATGAAATCTAGCTTGATGGAATGAAATAGTTAACCTTTTTTGAATGAAATGCAGTAAGCACTGTCTTGCTGTTCATCAACCTATTCTGTACTCGCAGGCAACAAAATTGATTGCAAAAGCTACAAAAATAATGAATGATGAAGATGAAGAACAAGTAACCAATCTCCAGACACTTGAGCCTCAGAACTTCAACAGAAAGGTGAGGGGCTTTGTCAGTTTTCTAGGCTTTCAGAGTTGTATTTAGGTATACATTTGTAAGTTTATAAATGTACATGTGTATCTTTGTATGTTAGGAGATGACTATGGGGATGATGAGAGTTATTAGCCTCTTCCAGTCATAATTGACTATCGGAATGATGAGTTCTTAACCTCCTCCAGTCATAACTAACTATTGAGATGGTGAGTTATTAGCCACCTCCAGTCATAACTAACTATGGGGATTATGAGAGTTATTAGCTTCCACCAGTCATAAGAAACTGGGAATGATGCACCCTTGAGGTTATATTCAGCTGCTTTTTTTTTTCTTTGGCCAGGTGTTCCTTTTAGTATGATCTTTTCTGTTTTGCTTATTGTAAAAGCTTGTTTTTGCCTGAAATGAGGTGGTACTATAGTAAGCATCTACACCAGGTACGATCAGCACCTTCATCCTCCCAGGTTACTAGATTTATGTCCAGTGCCTTCTTGTGTCTTTTGCACGCATCTCTGAACCTCAACTGTGGTCGCCTGACTGTTCTTTTGTAGATTGCCTGTTCATTCATTAGGGAGCCGTGGTAGCATAGTGGTTAGTGCACTGGCTTCCTAGCTCAGTGGTCTGTGGTTCGATCCCCAGATGAGGTGGGATTTTTTTAGGCCGCAAATGGCTCCTGGGTTGGCCCAGCCCCAAATGGATACCAGAGCAACTCTGGGAAGGTTAAGGCGGCCAGCGTGATGCTGACCACATCACCCCTAGTGTGCAGGCGGTCGAGAAAATATGGGCTTAACACCATATTCCCAATATGCCTCAATAGGGCATGTAACGGGATCCTGTTCATTCATTCATAACCCTCCACTCCCAAAAGAGCATAGGCCTTCAACAAACACATGCCAAGTCCCCCTGTCACGTGCCATCATCTCAAGTTCTTTCCACGTTCTCCTTATCATTTTCACCTCTGTTTCCAGCTCTCTTCTCCATATGCTTCTTGGTCTACCTCTGCCTCTCTTGCCCCGGGTGTTCCAGAACAAGGACTGCTTTGTAATGCTATCAACTGGTTTCCTCAGTGTGTGTCCTATCCATCGCCATCGTCTTCTTCTCGTCTCTTGTTCCGCTGGCACTTGTCTAGTTATGGTCATCAGTTCCACGTTGGTAACCTTGTCATTTTAATCCTTCTGTTCTACGCAAGCACCCATTTATGAAAGTCTGTAGCTTTTTGGTAGTTGTCTTTGTTGTTCTCCATGTCTCAGAGCCATACAATAGGACTGACTTCACATTTGAGTTGAAGATTCTTATTTTCGTGTTGGATATGATTTCTCTTGATCTCCATATATTTCCCAATGGAATAAAAGCTCCTCTTGCTTTTTGTATTCTTATTTTGATATCACTGTCTGTCCCTCCAACTTTGTCTATATTGCTGTCAAGATATGTGTACGATTCTACATCTTTTATTGGTGCTTCTTCAAGTTCAGCCCTGTTATCATTACCTGCATTTATTCTCATTATTTTTGTCTTTTCCCTTTTTTTGTTTATTTTCAGACCCAATTGCTGTGACTTCTCATCGAGTGTTTTCAATTTGCCTTGCATCTGATTATGGTTATGGGACAGAAGAGCCAAGTCATCAGCAAAATCCAGATCATCCAACTGCTTAGTCAGAGTCCACTGGATTCCATTTCTGTTGTGTGTTGTCGATGTTCTCATAACCCAGTCTATTGCTAGTAAGAAAAGAAATGGAGACAAGAGGCATCCCTGTTGCACTCCTGTTTTTATCCCAAACGGTTCTGTAAGCTGTCCTTCATGAAGAACTCTGCACGTCATGTCTTAATATGTTTTCTTATTAAATTAATGATCTTCAGGGGAACTGCATAATACCTCATCAATTTCCAACGTGATTCTCTGTCTACACTGTCAAATGCCTTTTCGTAGTCCACAAATCCGATGTATAGTGGTGAATTCCATTCCAGACTTTGTTCATCTATTATTCTCAAAGTGGCTATCTGGTCTGTACATGATCTGTTTTGTCGAAAACCTGCTTGTTCATCTCTCAGTTTCTTGTCTATGGACTCTTTTAATCTCTCAAGGATAATCCTGTTTAATACTTTTCCTGGCACATGTGTTATGATTACAAGGTACTTAAGGGTAAATCTAACTTGGATATGATATTAGCTGCAAACGGTGAATACAACTCTCATCATTAAATCATCTTCAGATGCCGTAGTGGGTCCACGTCTTCCGTTGATCCAAATTCAGACATAAGTACGAGGGGCGTTCAGAAAGTAATGCACCACATCTTTTTTTTCTCAGCTAATAATGAAGATAGAAGCATGAAATTTTGCACACTTTAAATATGGCATGTGTCAATTGTGTGCACCAAATTGCACCGCAACCGGCCAAATAATACGGCTGCCCTAAACCGTTGAAATGGAGCGTGTTAGCAACTTGCGTTATAAACAGTGAATTGTAATAGAATTTCTCGTTGCAGTGAAGGAAACTGTTGTGAATATTCACAAGCGTCTATGTGATGTGTATGGAAGTTTTGCAGTCGACAGGAGTACAGTCAGTTGCTCGGTTCAGAGAATCAAAGAATCAGGAAGTGGAGATACGGAGCTGCTTGATCGGCAGCGCTGTGGACGCCCTGCCACAGCCACCAGCGCAGAAATGTTGAAATGCGCTGAGGGCATTATTCTTACTGATAGCCGAATCACTACTCAACAATTGGCCTTACAGCTGTCAGTCAGCATTGGTAGTGCAAATGCAGTTATAAAAACTCTTGGATTTTCTAAGGTTTGTGCAAGATGGGTTCCTCGAAGTCTCACAAATGACCACCGATTGCAAAGGAAAGCAATTTCTTCTGAATTGTTGGAGCATTTCAATGCTGATGAGAACTTTTTGGGTAGGATCGTTACATGTGACGAAACCTGGGCACATCATTTTGAACCTGAGACAAAAAGACAGTCAATGGAGTGGCATCATCCGCAATCACCACGAAGAAAGAAATTCAAGACAAATCCTTCAACTGGAAAGGTCATGATCACTGTCTTTTGGGACATTGAAGGTGTGATTCTTGTGGACATTATGCCAAGAGGAGAGACAATCAATTCGCAAGCTTACTCAATCAATGTTTTCGCAGAGTTCGGCCGCACAAGAATCCAGTAGACCCGTTTCTCCTTCACGACAATGTGCGCCCTCACACAAGTCTGGCAACACGGGAAGCAATCACCAAATTGGGTTGGATTGTACTACCCCATCCACCCTATAGTCCCGATTTGGCACCCTCTGATTTTCATCTATTTGGTCCACTTACAGATGCACTCCGTGGGACAAGGTTTGAAGATGATGAAGGAGTATTCATGCAGCGAAGAAATGGCTACATGATCAAGACAAAATCTGGTACGGGCTAGGAATACATGCACTTGTTTCGCGCTGGCATAAAGCCGTACAAGTTGATGGGGATTATGTTGAATAATACCGATGTTTACATGACATATCCATGTATATTGTATATAAATTTCATGCTTTTTGAATAAACAGCTCCTGAGAAAAACGATGTGGTGCATTACTTTCTGAATGCCCCTCGTAGATTATCACAAGAAAATTTGTAGAACTTATTGACTACAGTATGCTGACTGTTAATGATCACACATCCTGTTGTGATTAGGGGTGTTGGAAGTCTTTCTTGCAAACCCCTCACGTAGCAGATCCGGTACCATACCCATGTGAAAAAGCAAAGATCTCACACAAAAAACAGCATAGCCTTTTTTTTTAAACTTGCAAATAAAACATGATTTTGAAAACATGTTTATATTGTCATTCATTAAGTTGCACACATTAGAGCTAGACCTAAAAAAATGCAAAATGATAAAGTAAAATTAATTTGCAGGACACACGTTGCTTACTTTAAAATATTTTTGTACTTAGCTATAGTAACTGACGAATGTAACTTTGAAAATGAGTATATTGTGGTATGGATGGAGGAGATGGCACATTCTTATCATCTGCTTCTTCAACAAATCTTATTCTTTTTGATAATGGAGACTTTGACGAAGCTTTCACAGAGGTTTGTGTTGCTGTTGACGTTGAAGATGTCCAAGGCTATCTGTTGATGTTAAAGGTTGCGATGGTACTTTCTCAGAGTGGGAAAGCAGTTAACTTTAGTTCATGGATTGTTGTCTCCTTTTTCTTAGAATTTCTTTATTGCATGAAGCATTGTTATGAAGGCTTGCATTTGCTTAAGAACTAATTTCAATGAAAGGGTCAATTATCTCAATGCTGCCATTCCCATTTCTATACATTTGATAGCTTCCAATTCTTTGGTTGTCATTTCTGTAGGGACCACTGGACTATTATCAGGATGGGGGCTTATCTGCACACATCTTTCTTTGCTCTCTTGCATTTCCACAACATTTGTAGTGACTTCCTCTACTGGATTTTCAATGCCTTCAGAATTATCCCTAAGTTCAGAAATTAGCATCTTCAGATTATCTTTCAATGTTGTTTCTTTAACTTCCTTAGGCATTTCTAATGGGTTTTTTTACCATCCAACACGGTGAAGCTTTTCCAGAATGCTTTTAATTTATTTTGCGTATATCAGCGTCACAAGCATTTATAGCTTTAGCAAAAGTTATTATTTTTATTAGGATTTAAATGCTTCAATTATATCTTGGTCCATAGGCTGCAGCATTATTAGCAGGTAGAAAAACGTTTATCTCCTTGTATATACCAATTATATATAGTTCTAAAATGGCTAGGGATTGTCTGCAAGAATTAGTCTTAAAAGGAAATTTCTTTTCCTTGCTGTAAGCCTCTACTGTAGACTAACAGTAGTCCATGAACCAATTTGAGAAAAGGTCGCTAGTCATCCAAGCTTTTGAATTGAATTTATAATAAACAGTGATGCTATGCTAGCTTTTGCATAGTTCTCTAGGGCTGTCACATATTCTGAGTGATAAATAATCATTGGTTTTAATTTGCAATCACCAGCTGCATTAGCCCCTAACAAGAGAGGTAGCTGCAAGGCAAATGGAGGCAGTTTCATTAGTCCACCCTTTCTGGTTTCTACAGACTTTCACGCAATATCTCTGCCACACATCCTTAATCTGATGCCTTCTTTCCTCTTGTGATATCACAATGGTTTTTATTTTAGAGCTGCTGATGACCATACTTGTCTTCTCCAGCTCTTCCTTCCAGACTTGCAGGTTGGATTGAAGATGTGCCTCTGATTTAGCAATCAAAGCAACATCATCAGCAAATGCCAGCTCTGAAATACAGACCTGTCTCATCTTCCAGTACCGCACTGAATACTTTTTGGTCCATTCCTTATGTGCTTTTATGACATTGTCCATGAGGTGTATGAAAAGAGCAGGTGAAAAAATATCACGCTGTCTTATACCAGTGGTGGTCCTGAACTCTTCTGACTTATGGTTTGCATAATTTCTGCAAGACTTGTAGAAGCTCTGTATAGCATGGATCAGAGGTGAAGGAATGTTCTTCAATGCCAAACAGTCCCAAAGTTTTCTCCAGGGAACCCTGTCTGATGCCTTTTCCTGATCTAAGAAACAAAGATTTGTGTTCCCTAGAGAACAGTAGTTCTTTTCTTGCTTTGTCTCGAGAGTGACATATGTCAGTCAATATTTGTCTCTACAGTGACCTATGTCAGTCAGTGTTTGTCTCTACAGTGACTTATGTCAGTCATTATTTGTCTCTACAGTGACATATGTCAGTCATTATTTGTCTCTACAGTGACATGTCAGTCAGTATTTGTCTCTACAGTGACATGTCATTCAATTTGTCTCTACAGTGACATATGTCAGTCATTATTTGTCTCTACATTGACTTATGTCAGTCATTATTTGTCTCTACAGTGACATATGTCAGTCATTATTTGTCTCTACAGTGACATATGTCAGTCAGTATTTGCCTCTACAGTGACATATGTCAGTCAGTATTTGTCTCGGCAGTGACATGTCAGTCAGTATTTGTCTCTACAGTGACATGTCAGTCATTATTTGTCTCTATGGTGACATGTCAGTCAGTATTTGTCTCCCTGGTGACTTATGTCAGTCATTATTTGTCTCTACAGTGACATGTCAGTCAGTATTTGTCTCTACAGTGAAATGTCAGTCAGTATTTGTCTCTACAGTGACATATGTCATTCAGTGTTTGTCTCTACAGTGACCTATGCCGGTCAGAATTTTTTCTTATTTGACCTACACAAGTGAGTATTTGTCTCTTCTGTGACCTATGCCAGCCTGTATTTGTCTCTTCTGTACCTAGCCAGTCAGTATATATCTCTTTAGTGACCTACATCAGTGTTGGGTTCTTTCTTGGTGTTGTATGGTAGTAATGGTAAGCTAGTGATAGGAGTATCAGATCCTAGCTTATACACGCGAATGTTTCAATAAAAATGTCAAAAGAGTTGTTGAACAAAATCCAACAAGAGATAGGCAATTGGCCAATGCATGACTGTAATCAACTCGCTGGTCAAAGTTATTAAGAATTTATTGACGTATTACGAACGATAATCAACAAGACGATCATGGTTAAAGATGAGAATGTCATAATATATAGTTGCTGATAATAATACTAAATTCTTGCAGATTCTTTATCAATCAAGTCCTTTTCTATCCAAGTGACTAGGATTCACTAACCGTCACCATCTGAGATACATTACGGTAATGTCCGTTGACCTTCTTCCAAGGACATCTATCATAGCAAACGGATTCATACTCATGGATGAGGCTTCCATATAATACTTGTCTAAATCCCAGACTTTCTCCTTACAATAATTTATACAGTTTATATAATCCAAACAAAGTCATACACGAAAATACAAACAGGTTAGAGCCTTCTGTTGACTAACCTCTCCTGCAACATGCCACGACCTTGGCATAGTTATTATTGAAGATACGATATTCAATATATAATCAAAGATATCCTTTGCTCGTAGGACTTCCCACTATGTAAGGTTTAAGTGAGGCTAAGATCTCTACTGTTCCATTCTAGGAATCCAGCAAATATGGATTCCCGCTAGACTCCAGTTGACGAGAAGCCGTTCCACTAAACTCTGAACATTTTAATAAAAATGAGGGGCGCAAAATAACTTACGTAATAGCTGAATGTTGGCTTCAACCTGAAGACCAAACAATCCTTCATGAACAATTCTTCCATAGAATTGAACAGAATAAATCAACACACATGGACAGTGAGTCCAACTTGCCCCTTTTCCATGCTGACGTCATACCCCCTAACTCGGTAACCCCTGCGCCAAGAGTCTCATACTCTGCATGGTGCACGTCGGTGCGTGAATAAATCGAACGCACACATAATATAACTTTATCAAGACTGGTGCGTACATTGGCAGGACCGACGACTACCCCCTAGGTAAAAACGTACGCAACAGCTCCCTTATCACCGGCCCTTAAAAAAAATTAATTCTATTAATTTTTTTTTGAACTAAGTACCCAAGAGAGGTGAGTCAAAACTACATCGATATCTATGAACATAAATCAAAGTCATAATATTACACAATATTATGAAAAAGGATATAAAATGGAAATCAATATAACTAAATGAAAGTATGCATTAAAGCACACATCCACAATCGACCTACTTTGGAACGATGTGGTAAAATTCGAAGTAAAAGAAAGTTGAAAACGAAAAAGATGATAAAAACATTCAACTAAATTTTCAAAACAAACATATGATTTCAAATGAAAATTGAACGATGATGGTAATCAATGACAATTGAATCAACAAAAATGAAAATAAAACATGCAAAGTGAAACAAAGCATAATTAAACACGTTAAGAAACAACACCCGTACTGTTTCTAACACTAGAATGGTGGACTAGTTATCTAAAAGTTGAGAGATCAAGCACCGTGAGAAGTAAATATAAGTACACAGAGACACTTACAACTATTCAAGTTAGTTAATGTGTACTCTACAATTAATTAAGTAGCTTAAATTGATTTCTTCTACTTACTGTAGTTCTTAATTATCAACACATAACTAATTACTACTTTATTTAAGTAAAATGTAATTTTACTAAGTGTTAATGTTCCATTAAGAGTAGTTAATACTCGACGAGAATATGTTCTTAATGTTCCATACGTGATGAAAAAATATACTCTAACACAATGTGTAGTGTCATATGTTCCATAAGAATTTTGATTATTCATTTATTAATATAACAATGTTTCCGTACTAATAAAATGTTACTACACAAGAAGTTCTGTTATAATCCAAAAGTAAGTATATCCCGGAATTTTGCTGGTACGAATGATTCGGTTCCATACAAAGTATGTATAGAGGTTCAATAATTGATACTGTACGCAGTTCCTCTTATTATATCTGATTGATTATCTGTTAGGACGTCTCAACATCCGGAAGTGATTTAGGTTCGACAAGTTCGTTTGGGCATCTTGACAGACAGTCCGCAAACACATTTTTCACTACAGGAATTGTACGAATTTCATAGCTATATGGCTGGAGAGCTATAGCATATCTCGTAGACTTTGAAGATTTCACGTCCTTAGTGTTCAATGCTGTGAGAGCTTTTTGGTCCGTTTCCACTACAAAGTGTGCTCAGTAAGTAACGCTCCAGCTTTGTGATTGACCACACTAACGCGAGTAACTCCTTATCCAGAACGGAGTATTTCATTTCGCTCGTCGTCAATTTTCTCGAAACGTACATAACTGGAAATAAGGTGCCTGAATATTCCTGCATCAAAACTGCAGCAATTGCGTAAGAAGACGCGTCACTGCGAAGAATAAACGTGAGATCTTTGTTAGGCAACCTCAAAAAAGGCTCATTTGAAAAAAAATTTTTTATATAATCTAACGCGATTTGATGTTCGTTAGACCACTGTATTACATTAGCTGTACCTTTTCTCAGTAAAGAAGAAAAAGGTGCAGTTATATTAGACAAATGAGGGATGAATTTAGAATAGAACTGTATTAGTCCTAAAAGAGATCTAACTTGTTTTTTTGTCTTAGGTGCTGAGATGTTTAAGATTTTCGAGACATTACTGTCTTCTGTATACATTAAACCCCGACCTATACGATGACCCAAAAAGGAGATGTCATGAAAACCGACAAATGCCTTTGAAGGTTTCGCTGTTAAGTTATAATCCCGTAGAGTAGAAAGTAAAGCTTTTAATCCCTGAATATGTTCATCCCAAGAGTTACTGAAAAGACAGATGTCATCTATGTAAGTAATGACATCGGGACGATGAGACAGTACGCGGCGCATCATGCGTACAAATGTAGCTGGCGCATTCATTAATCCGAATGGCATAAAATTCCATTGGAAAAGGCCCCGTGGCGTTGAGAAAGCGGTGAATGGTTTTGCTTTCGGTGTGAGTGGCACTTGCCAATAGCCCTTTGAAAGGTCAAATTTAGAAAAAAATGTGGCATGAGATAATTTCACCAATAAGTCATCTAAGAGAGGTAAAGGTTCCGCATCAAACTTTGTAACTTTGTTTAATTTCCTGTAATCTACGCAAAGACAAATATTGTTGTCTTTCTTTCTAATAATCACCATAGAAGAAGAGTATGGTGATGAAGATGGTTCAATTATATTTAATTGAAGCATCTCATCCAATTCCTTATCAACCTTATCACGAAAGTGTAAAGGGATAGGATATGGGCGCACTCGAATAGGCGTATCGTCAGTCAGAATAATGTCATGTTGGATGACTGACGTATGACCTGGGATGTCAGTGAGGACATCCTCATACGAGTGTAGAATATTAGAGACTTGCTGACGTTGATCAGCCGAAAGAGTAGATGAGATAGTAACATCATTCCAATTCTCAGTGGAATGAAGTGGTACAACTGGTATTGGCAGTTGTACATCATCGAAAGAAGATTCTTCTTCTTGGATGACTGACAAACTAGAATAGTGTTGAATAGGAGGTGTAGGATCGTCAATTGCTTGGAACACTGACTGTAGATAATCAGGACGTGAGTAATACTCCTTCAACATGTTAATGTGGAAGGTTTTATGTTTACCATTAACATCAACGATGTAGTCGACATCGGATATTCTTGATATGATCCTGAAAGGACCTCTCCAAGTAATTAATAGACGATTGTTATGAGCAGGTAGTAAGACAAAAGCTTCGTCACCAGGAATAAGCTGGCGAAGACGTCTATACTTGTTTGCAAATAGACGAGCTTTTTCTTTGGCTTGTTCGGATGATGCAGTAGCTAGTCTACAAGCATCTATGATTCTCTTTCTCAGAGAGATCACATACTCATAAGAGGATTGAGTTTCCTCTTCAATATTCTCTTCAACCAATAAGTCGTGGATTAACGACATCGGTCCACGTGGTTGCATGCCAAAAACAAGCTGGAATGGAGAAAACCCCGTGGCTTGATTTTGCACCTCGCGATACGCGAAGAGAGCGGCGGGTAGGACCCGGTCCCAATCCTGAGGGTGATCTTGGGTCATCTTACCCAACAACTGCTTGAGTGTCCTATTTTGACGCTCAATTAACCCATTGGACATGGCATGGTAAATTGAACTAAGAGATCTGTCTATACCTAATGTCTTCATAACTTGAGACATGGATTCAGAAATGAACTGAACCCCATGATCCGATAAGATCTTACGCGGAAAACCAATGCATGAGAAGATTAACACCAACGCCTCTGCTACACTGGCAGATGAGGTGTTCTTCAGAGGGATGGCCTCAGGCCAACGAGTGCACATATCAATGCACGTAAGAATATGCGTATGCCCTCTGGCAGATGGAAGCATCGGACCAATAATGTCAATAGCCATTTTATCAAATGGTCTAATCGGGATGTCCGCAGCTTGAATAGGAGCCGCATGAAATGGACCCCGTACTTTAACCTCCTGACATATCAAACATGAACGACAATAGAGAGTAATATCTCTATGAACGCCCGGCCAGTAGAATGCAGAAAGCACTCTGGATTTGGTACGCGAAAAACCCATATGGCCCACGCATTGCGAGTCATGAGCATGTCGCAATATCCGAGATCTCATAGAGGATGGGACTAGAATCTGAGAACATAAGGATGAATCCTTTTCCCGTATCAATCTAACTAAAATCCCCTTTTTAAGAATAAAGTCATGTCTAGATTTTGCAAGTTTGTTGCTGGTATTCTTTTTGTTCACATACTGAAAATTTTTTTTTAATGAATCATCATTCTTTTGTAAAGTTGCAAACAACTCCCGTGAAATAGGAGCATCGTCATCACAAGTGGTATGAACTGTAGGTTCATCGGGTGTATCATGCGACATAATAGTAGCTTGCGCTCTGGTCACTACTGCATTTGCAGCCTGAAAATGTCGCTCTTCCCATGCAGCAATTTGCTGAGGTGTACACTCTGTTATACCATGTATACGACCTAATATGACATCACAAATTGGATTTGGAAGAAGACAGGCGTGGATCTTTCCTGAAAAAAAATGGTGTTTTTAAATCAATAACAGCTGTGGGAAATGTTTCCACGGTGCCACCAAAAGTCACGCATTTCACAACATTGCCCGTAGCGCAACTTGGGTTGATCAGCGAAGTCCGTACGCCAACAGTGGTACAACCTGAATCAAATAAAAGAGAGCATGGACTGGCATTGACAAATCCTCTGCTAAACTTAAGAGAACCCTGTCCCTGGTGTACTGACGCAGAAGTGGCCGTGCAGACCGCAGGTAGGCTAGGTAAAATATGTCCGCAGCGCAGCGTCGTGATCGCCTTGGGCTGGAAAAGAGTCGAGCATTCTGAGCATGCTTTTACCTGATTAAGATCAATACAAGACATTGCATTATGAGTATCAGCACCTTTACCCTGTTCAGTGTTAGCCTGTGTATCACTTAAAGCGACATTAGAATGTCTACGTGTCTGGCTCGACGATCTATCTCTTTGTCGCGATCGATTCTGATTACTTGCATTAAAATTGCCACAATTGTCATTTCTACTTGTGTTAAAATTTGGATGAGTCCGATAATTATTATAATTAACGTTATGATGTTGGTTAAATGACTTATTCCAAAAACCTTGTCTGTTTTGTGGACCCTGAGATTTTGATCTCCAATTTTGTTTATTATAATTTCCTTGATCATATTTAAAATTATTGTTACCAAAGTCTCGCGATCTATGAGCTTGGTTCCAAGAAACATTAAATGGAGCAGATTGTTGAAATTGCTTCCCCTTATAAAAGTTACCATTGTTAAAATTGTCATTATTTCCCTTATTGAAGTATCTGTCGTTACTCAATGAACGATTGCGTGGGAAATTATTCTGTTGTACGGCAAAAGCAACTGGCAATTCACTTTTAATCTGTGCATTACTTAGATCCATGGATGGGTGAGCAGTGCAGAAATTTTTTGAATGTTCTTCTAGATCTTTCATAGATAAAGGTTTCCGTTCGTGCAAAAATGCAAGAAACGCAGGATTTACTGACGATAGCACCTTATCGCGCAGTAGTAAATCAAACAGACCTTCATACGACTTTTCTATCTTGGACAATTCGATCCATCTTTCTAAGGATAGCCGTATTTGGGACAGAAAATCACTAAAATTTCTACTTGACTGCGGTAGCAATGTTCGAAACCGTAATCGATAGTCATTTTCCGTCATTTGGAATTTTTTAAGAAGAGAAGCTCTAAGAGCGTCATAATCATTTTTATCACTAGTACTGGTGGTATGATAAACTGCTAAAGCATCCCCAGTAAGCAATCTGGATAAATATGTACAATATAGTGCTTTATCCACGTTGTAAGACCTGCAAGTGGCCTCAAATCTGTCTAAAAAGAATATTACGTCGTCAGCTGGGGGATTAAATTTTGGTAATTTAAGGTGAAGTTATCATGTCTGACTGACGCTTGGCCTTCAAAAGTTCTCTGAGAATTAGCTTCTTGAGTTAACCTAATTCTATCATATTCTACCTCTGCCAATTTCAGATCATGCTGTCGTTTCTTTTCATTTTCCTCAGATTCAAGTTGAAATTTCCTTGCATTTTCCTGAGCTATAAATTTTCTCTCCTCCATCTCTTTTTGCTTATTTTCCATTTCAATCTTAAGTAGTCTTTCTTTTTCCTCAGCACGTTTCTCTTCTAATTCAGCGGTCAATCTCATTTTTCTCTCGTTTTCCTCAGCCTCAAATTTCAAATTTTCCAAACGTAACTTTTCAGCCTCCAATCTTTGAGCTTCCAACCTTTGAGATTCTTTATATTCCGACATAGCGAATTGTCTGACCTCTTCAGGAGGTATCTGAAGAGCTTTTGCTTGTTTAATGAAATAATCTAGTGAATACATTATGCTTTATAAGTAGTCACAATACTCTTGATTTCGAAAATGATAATCAATCAATGTAAATTAATTAACCTTGTTACTATACCAAGTGGTCTTTGTTCCTGTCCTAGAACGGTATATCATACTCATATAATTGTCAAATATATTAATAATCAATAAAGTAATTTATGTAATGAAATGTTATGAAAGCAACAACGTGATAGACAATAGGAACAATACTGACAAGACAAAATAATCAAAGACAATTGAAAACAGTCGCAGAAATCCAATAAAAATAAAAATGTGAAACTAAAATAGAATGTCGTAAAGAGTTACGATGATAACTGCGATAAGATAATACACAATACAATTGACAAGACAGTGTAAAAACATATGTTTTGTAAAAAACTGAACGAAAGTCAGGTGAGAAGGACGCATAATACAAACAAGATACATTATAAAACTAAAGTACGAGTAAAAATAACTATGAGAACAACAATTAAAACTTGACGGAACAGCTAAACAGATACTATCATAAGAGACAAGTAGCGATCGGAACTACAGCAAGGTTTCTAGCCTTGAACCGGAATTATCGCTCAATTGAAACTTATAAATCAAATCCTATAGAACATCTGACAAGAGCCCGAATCAGCTTCGAGATGAACCTCGTTTGTCAGATCGACCTCCCTACCGCCCACGACGAATATATAACACAGAACATGCAACATAATTAATAAATGGACATATAAAGAGACTAGGTACAGCCAAACACAATACAGTAATAAACGATACTACGTTTATACTTATCTCGGCTGATACGGCTGATAAAAATTAATGCCTCGTCTCCGTAAATGTGCGTTTGAGAATCGAAATACTTCGCTTTAAGTATTTGAGTACTTCTCTCACGTTAATAAGGACTAAAGGATGATTCCACCGTAGTCAGTCACTCTAGAACTTGATGTTGAGGTTCGCTGCTGACCTTGACCTTGATAACCGTCGTGTTGATTCCATGATGAAGACACGGGTCTTTCTGTCTAACGATTCTTGAAAAAATATTGAATGAGTTCCCTTCTTTGAAACTTGTCCAAATCACACTGTGCCGCCATTTACTGTTGGGTTCTTTCTTGGTGTTGTATGGTAGTAATGGTAAGCTAGTGATAGGAGTATCAGATCCTAGCTTATACACGCGAATGTTTCAATAAAAATGTCAAAAGAGTTGTTGAACAAAATCCAACGAGAGATAGGCAATTGGCCAATGCATGACTGTAATCAACTCGCTGGTCAAAGTTATTAAGAATTTATTGACGTATTACGAACGATAATCAACAAGACGATCATGGTTAAAGATGAGAATGTCATAATATATAGTTGCTGATAATAATACTAAATTCTTGCAGATTCTTTATCAATCAAGTCCTTTTCTATCCAAGTGACTAGGATTCACTAACCGTCACCATCTGAGATACATTACGGTAATGTCCGTTGACCTTCTTCCAAGGACATCTATCATAGCAAACGGATTCATACTCATGGATGAGGCTTCCATATAATACTTGTCTAAATCCCAGACTTTCTCCTTACAATAATTTATACAGTTTATATAATCCAAACAAAGTCATACACGAAAATACAAACAGGTTAGAGCCTTCTGTTGACTAACCTCTCCTGCAACATGCCACGACCTTGGCATAGTTATTATTGAAGATACAATATTCAATATATAATCAAAGATATCCTTTGCTCGTAGGACTTCCCACTACGTAAGGTTTAAGTGAGGCTAAGATCTCTACTGTTCCATTCTAGGAATCCAGCAAATATGGATTCCCGCTAGACTCCAGTTGACGAGAAGCCGTTCCACTAAACTCTGAACATTTTAATAAAAATGAGGGGCGCAAAATAACTTACGTAATAGCTGAATGTTGGCTTCAACCTGAAGACCAAACAATCCTTCATGAACAATTCTTCCATAGAATTGAACAGAATAAATCAACACACATGGACAGTGAGTCCAACTTGCCCCTTTTCCATGCTGACGTCATACCCCCTAACTCGGTAACCCCTGCGCCAAGAGTCTCATACTCTGCATGGTGCACGTCGGTGCGTGAATAAATCGAACGCACACATAATATAACTTTATCAAGACTGGTGCGTACATTGGCAGGACCGACGACTACCCCCTAGGTAAAAACGTACGCAACAATCAGTTTAGTATTTATCTCCTGTGACCTACACCAGTCTGTATTTATCTCTTCAGTGACCTACACTAGTCAGTATTTATCACTTCTGTGACCTATGCTAATCAGTATTTATCTCTTCAGTGACATGTCTAGAGACCTACACCAATCAGTTTTATCTATATCGGTGACCTACACTAGTCAGTATTTATCTAATCCAGTGACCTACACCAGTCAGTACTTATATATACCACCCAGTGACCTTCATCAATCAGCATTTATTTATACTCAGTGACCTACACCAGTCAGTGTTTATCTGTACCCAGTGACCTACACTAGTCAGTATTTATCTATACTCAGTGACCTACACCAGTCAGTATTTATCTATACCCAGTGACCCACACCAGTCAGTATTTATCTATACCCAGCGACCTACGCCAGTCAGTATTTATCTGTACTCAGCGACCTACGCCAGTCAGTATTTATCTATACCCAGTGACCTACACCAAAAACTATTTATCTGCACCAGTGACCTGCACCAGTCAATATTTCCTAATAACCATTACTTAAAATAATGTAATTTTTCTTCAAAATATTTGTTGCCAGGAAAATTACAAACTTCCCCACAGAAGATCACTTAAATTATTTTCATTCTTTTGTTTAACCATTGTAGTAAGGATATTTATTGCCCTTGTCGTTCGACTGGGGATTCACCACCGACCGCATAATACTCTGGATAATGCATGGAGGCATTCTTATATGACCACCAGCTAAGCACAATGCTACATGTTGAGAACCCAGCATTACACACTATGCTTGGAGGAGTCATTTGGGCCCCAGATATAACTCTGGCTTTTTACCTGGTTGGTTGCATGCAGGATATCACAATGGGTCCATGATAGGCAGGAGGAGCTGAGAAGTGGCTCTGTGTAGGATGTTACGATTCCTTAGGAGAGCCCAGAGCACTATTTTAACTCTTCATATTTGGAGAGCCCCTTTTAGATCATGGGGAATGCATAGTATACCATGTGCTTCTTTCAACTAGTGTGGAACCAGATGTGATCTTTTAAATGCCAGCATGCTGGAGAAACTGGTGCTTGTGACTTCTACTCAGCATGCTTCGGAATGACAGGAAAAGCCTAGATCTGCAGTGTAGATAATGCCAATGAATTTTCAACTTGGTATTGGCTGCAAAAGAGCTAGAAGCGCAGCAACCCTAATTAAACAACAATATTCTTGGGAAATACTTCTGGTTGATTAAAACATAGAAGTTTAACTGAAGCTACCAAGAATATATGTGCTTTTGTACAAATTGATTTCTGAGCACCTAACAGGGACCAGAAGAAGTGAGCTTCCCAGTGACAGGTGCAGCTATATCCTATAGATGAGGAAGGGGAAATGAAAAGCTGTTTAATGGAAAATTAAGGATTTATATGAATATTTCCCAAGATTTTGAACAATTTGTGACAACTATAGAACATTACTGAACACATTAACTACCGAATTGAAAACACACAGTGGCCGAATTAAATTTTTTTTCCATTTTCATCCTGTAGGTGTTTGCACAAAGTAAGCTGTAGTTTTCGTAATTGTTTACAGATTTTTATGAATTACACGTCATTTTAAAGATAAATTAATGTACTATTACAATAAACACCAGTTGTAACTCTAATAGAGGTTGTTGCTATTTAACGGCCCTCCGATGGCCGAGGACTTGCAATATTTTCACAATTATAACTGCTTGCGCCCCATCTCTATCAAAATCACAATTTCAATCAATGTGCACACCGTTTTCACTCTTGTCCTCATCGCTAGATCTATCAGTCAAATGTTGAAGCATGTTTCTATCCTATTCAGCCGTTAGACGAGATGTACATGCTTTTTTTGTAGTCCTATCACTAGTTGCCACGGTAAAGAGTTTTACACGAACACGATTAACCCAAAACGCTGAAAAATATGAACATTATATCAATTGTTCCAGTGTTCTACAACAACCATGCTTTGGGAATTTGTTTTCCGGTGGTAACTTAAAATCTCGAACCAGATCAGAAAGTGTTTCAGTACATTTTTCATTCGTTTTATTACTAAAATTAGATTGGCACTCTGAGCGGCTTGCGGTCCAAATGTGATTATTTTGTGAGCCGCTGACAGCGGCTTGCGGTAGTTAATGTGTTAAGTGCATATTATCTTGTCTATCAGTCAAACTTAACTTCTATTCATGAGTTTAAAAAAATAATTAACTTCCTACAAACAGAATGAAGAAATGACAGTCTCTGAAACTGAAAGTAGACCAACAAAGAGAGGACAGGAAGGACAGTACAAGCAGACGAAAAATAGTCTTAGACTGGATGCTGGCACAATGACTCAGATTGTGATAGGTAATATGATTTTATCTTCTTTAATCTGCTGCATCAGTCATTCCATTGCTATAGAGTATAAATTGGTGTTATCCATAGACTGTCTTATTGTATTTGTAATGTAAAGGTAGAACTTTATGTACTTTGATAAATCAAAAATGCTTTACCAAAACACTTGTGTGTCTTCTTCAGGGAGGATTCCAGGCACACAGTATCAGTCAGTTCAAGAGTTAAGGAGAGAGCCATCTGGTAGAAGTGGACTACAGAAGAACTCTGGAGGTGCTACTTTAACACAAGCAGAAGTATCTCAACACAACCCTTCAGAACATTGCTCTATATGTTTACAGCCAATCTACAAAAAATCATTCACCAACAGCTGTATCCACTCATTTTGTTTTGGCTGCATAAAGCAGTGGTCCCAAGTTAAAGCAGAGTGTCCTCTGTGTAAGTGTGTATTTACAGGAATTATTTATAATATTCGTGCTGACGACAGTTATAGTATTTTTAAAGTATGACACGCATCTCATCACATTGATCTGTTATATATACAATTGGACAGGAAAATCTTGTCTGGTTTTGTACCAGCCGTACAATTTCAGCAAAACGTGGAAGCTGTCAGCTCTCCTAGATTGTATCATAATATGTCTTCGTTGTCTAGAGAGCTCCATATTTTTTGTTGTTTTAATTTTTGTTTGTAATTTACTTGCAGGTGACAGTACATGTTAAATTATTGCATATGTTTGTTGCACATTCCAGTTTACTGGAATACATCACTGTAAAATAACAGCAGGAGTTTGTAAATACATAATCACTTCTTTATTTAATGTTTTGCCTTGGTAAATTAAGACAAGGATTCCACGGAGCAGTCAGGAAACAAAAACATTATAAGAGACCATTGTATATATATTATAGGACTATATAACCTTATACACCTGAAAATCAAAAGTTTCTTTGGTCTACTTTTTGATCACAGTTTGGACAATTGATGACTTTTGGTCTGCTGGGGCTATTTTTCTAATGCAGTTTTTGCAACTTTGGTGAAATTGGGCTTCTATTATTTTAACATGATTTGGGTGGCATCTGAAAATTGAAAAAAAAAATGTGGTTTGCGAAAGTTTGCACCATGGCTTTTGGATAACAGGTCATAGACCTGTATAGTCGGTGTTTTTATCAACATTGCTATATCACTTAATCTTATTGTGTCTAGTATTTGTTTTGTTGCTTGTGTACAATCAATAGTGATTCAAATTAACTGTCACTTGTACTTCAGAGCTAGGCTACTATGGGTCTCTTCTTTCCTCATGAAGCTGTGGAAATTCTTAGCTATATCTCTTGATACTATTTTCTACTTGCAGAGTTGTCTTCCCTTTTTTCCTTCTTTTCAAAATACTATAACATTTATGTCTGCAATATTTTATCTGTCTGATTTTTATTTAATTGATTATATTTTTATAATATTGTAATTTGTGTTCTCTTTCCATGAGAGCTTCCCTGTTGTTCTCATATTTGAGTTTCAATGCATGGTGTTAATAGCCCGTCGCATGTTGCTTTGATAGCTTCTGTCTTTTTGTTTCGCAAGTTTTTATCTGCACCCTTTTTTAAATTCTGGTTACTACTCATTTATTCTGACCTTAAAATTAATTTTCTCATTTTGTTGCTAATTATTGTAGTTTTAGTTTTCTCCATGTTTATTCGTTATATATGTAACAGAGTTTGTAGCAGCTTTGGAAAAGCCTGGAATGACCAGGAAATACTTCAAGACCTTGAAAAAATCGGGGAAAAGGCTAAAACCTTTGAATTTACAGTAGAACTCCATTTATCCGAACCCCAATTATCCGAACACCCAATTATCCGAACACTTTTTCCAGAAAGAAAAAAATCAATTGCCACCAGTTACGTTAGACTATATTTCTGAATATTTTGATGCGGCAAGCTTCAAATGTGTGCAAACAATTTGTAGAGGATGGGATGGGCTAATGGTCGGTCGTTTATGTACAGGAAGTCAGTTAGATCATAAAGTCAATCCAGTGTACGTGTGCGTTCTAGGCAGAATACTGGCTAAACAGACAGTTCAACTTAAAATAATTGTGTCTGCTCCTACAGCAGAATAATTTTGGTGTACAAGTATTTCTCTGTGCGATATGGCATCTTCCAGTAGGCCTAAAGCATATAAAAGGAACCGCAATGTTTTGTCAGTTGAAACGAAAACAGAAATTATCAAGAGACTAGGAAAAGGTGAAACTGTGTCTTCACTTGCAAGGATTTTCAATGTTGGGAAAGCTACCGTCTCTGACATCAAAAGTAACAAGGATAAAATTATGAGTTTTGCATTGAAATTGGATAGTGAAAATGGGTCGAAGAAACGTAAAACCATGAGAAATGCGAAAGATTTGAAATTGGAAGAGGCTTTGTATATATGGTTTGTGCAAAGAAGAAGCAAAGGGGAACCTATCTCTGGCTTTCTATTGTGTGAAAAAGGCACTACAGTTCAACAAACAACTTGACGGTCCTCCTGACTTTAAGGCTAGCCAGGGATGGTTAAGAAACTTTAAATCTCGTCATGGCATACGAGAATTGGAGATTCAAGAGGAATCTTTATCTAGCGATGCAACTGCTGCTGAAAATTTTAAAGAAACATTCTTGGCTTTTTTGGAAGAAGAAGGTTATTCACTCGATGATGTGTATAATGCCGATGCGACTGGCTTATACTGGAAATCATTGCCTCAAAAATCACTTGCATCTCAGCGCGAAGCAGCTGCCCCTGGGTTTAAAAAGTGCAAAAGAGAGTAACAATTTTGGTAGCCGCGAATGCCAGTGGAAGTCATCGTTTACCGGTGCTAATGATCGGCAAAGCCAAAAAACCACGTTGTTTAAAGAATGTGACATGTCTCCCATTGTGCCACAAAGCACAGAAGAGTGCTTGGATGAGTAGTGAAATATTTCTTGATTGGTGAAGAGGTCGAGAGAACAAGAAAAGAAAACTGGAAAAGTAATTCTTCTACTGGACAATGCACCATCTCATCCAGAGACGTGTACATTGAATGCAGTTGTTGCAAATTTTAAAGTAATTTTTCTGCCTCCCAATGTAACAGCACTGATTCAACCAATGGATCAGGGTGTTATAGCAAAGCTTAAAAAGATGTACAAGAATGAAGTCCTGCGTCGTTTATTGTTGGCTGAAGATGAAGAAAGTGTGGTGGCGTTTTCCAAAAAGCTTAATCTCAAAGACTGCTGCTATATGTTAGCTGATGCTTGGACCACCCTGTCACAAGATAATCTCAACAAGGCTTGGAATAGATTGCTTGGGAAAAAAGGAGGCAATGAAACTACTGCAGTGGACACAAATGATGATTGTATAAATGAAGTTGTGGAACTGTTTCAAGCAATGCCCGGATTTTCAGACTGTGACAAAGATGATGCACACTTGTGGCTAGAAGATGATAATGATTCTGGTTTTCAGTTTTTGAATGACGAAGAAATGTTGTCGTTTGTGCAAGAAGAAAACCAAATACATGTAGTGACCGATGATGAAGACTCCTCAGAAGTACATGATGTACTTGTAAATTATGAAGATAACCCAAAACGTCGACCAAGTCCTGAAGAAGCCTTTATAGCACTAGAAACAACGATGGCTTGGTACGAGCAAGAAGATGACAGCTGTCCTACACAGCTTCTGCTGTTGAAGAGAATGCGGGACTTAGCAGCCAAAAGGAGACTATCCAGTTTGGTGCAAAAGAGGATTCCTCATTATTTTAAATAGTGGGCTACATCTGTGCAAGTACATGTATACGTAAGTTGTGCCTGGTTTTGAATCGTTTGTAATGTTATTTTGAAAATATTTCTCTTTTTAAAAAAACATAAATAATACTGTACAAGTAGTACATGCACTGCAGTGTAATGAAAGATTTTGGTGATACAGTGATGTTGATAGGCATTATCGGTTACAGTAGTCTATTTCTTATTTTGCGCTACATTTACTTCCTGATGTTTTCAGGAATATAGGTTAAATTTTAGGATCAGTAGGACAAAGTAGCTCATTTCATTCAGTTTGACACAGAGGGAAATCAGTGTAACTGAATCATTTAAAATAATTGGTATTAATAAGAGAGAGAAGATCTGAGTTGGGAAAACATGCCAGGCTGCTTCAAGAAATGTCACATTATAAAAATAACGGATATCTCTCACAAAGAAAGTAAACATAACGCAAAGTGCAAATTATGTTGAAAATAAAAGAGTGAATTTGACAAACAGTATCCATTTTCTGGAAAGAAACATCAGGTACTCTCTTGCTTTAAGCATTAAATCATTCATTTTAAGTATGTTATAAATGGAATTTCCAGTTGAAATAAAGAGCAGTAACTCACGTGTTCCTCACAGCTCCAGAAAAGAATGTTGAGATGCAGTAATAAGGGGTTATGGTTGGGTTTAAGAATCCTAACCATTATGTTATGGTGTAGGCTACTTGTTTGGATGGTAACAAAGAACATGACCCACTGTTCTTCATTTCTTGATGTCTATTATCATCATGTAACTGGGTAGTTATTTCTAGTGACAGTGATCATATTTTCAGCTTGTTGATTCAAGATGTTCCCCACAAACATTGACCTTATTTGTAAAGCACATTAAACAAAGGCCTGGCAGTGGTTCAGTTTAAACACCTTTTTGCTGTCATTCACAATATTATGTGTACTTCAGTTTTGTTTTTTAAATGTGGTCAGATCCAGAATTGTATTTACAAAATTAAATTACTTAGTTTCTGGTCGCTGGTGGATAAGACAAAAGTGGGGAAACCAAAGAGAAAATGGAGGAGAATGAAAGAGGAGGAGGACAAGGAAATGAGAAGTCAGGAGAATTGAATAAACTCTTATTGCGACCCCATATATCGGAATACTCTTTGTTTTAATGAATCCATTTTGTTTTGTAGGTTTCAGTATAATAGTCTTCTTCTTTGATCCTTAGCCGCCGACCATCAAAGCAGTCAGTGGCCATCACGCCTGGTGGCATCTTGTAGGGCAACAACAAATTGATTCCACTTTGCTCAGTCGGTGGCCATCTTTCGTACAGTGCCCCAACTCTGGTTCATTTTTTGCATCTCAGCCTCCAGTCCTCTCTTTCGTTTTCCTTCAGGGGTCCATAGCATAGCTGTTCTTGTGATGGCATCAGGGTCTCTTCTGAGGACATGGCCAACCCAGCTCCAGCGTCTGCCAGCTATGATGGTGTGCATGTCCTCTTGCTTGCTCCAAGTAAGCAGATCTTGGTTGGTGATGGCATTCGGCCAAAAGATTTGGTGAATTTTTCTTAGGCATGTTGTGTGAAAAGAGGACAATTTCAACATTTCCTTCTCTGTAACTTTACAGCATTCCGCACCATAGAGAAGCACAGAAAGGACACAGCTCTGATATAATCTTAATTTTGTGCTGTACTGAGAAGACTTCCAGATGTTGTTTAGACTAAAAAAAAGGCTGTTCTTGCTTTGTTCGTTCTGTTGTTGATGTCTTTGTCAGTATAATAGTGTTGTTGTTTAGGATATGTTTTTCAATTCGTAATATTGTGCCCTAGATAAAGTTTGTCATATCCGTGAAAATCAAATGCTTGGACCTTGAAAATATTTGAGAACACCAGGAAAATAGTTGAATAAAATTTGCTACGAACATTGGGCTGTAAAAAATGGATGGGGTTGCTGTAAATAAGGGAAGGAGCTGCTGTAAAACTGAAAATACAATAATAATTAAGAAATGGTTTTGGAGTCAGTTTTATAAATGAACAGTACATTTGTTTTGAGCCAACACTGTATTATCTGCTATATCTAGTTTAATTACATCTACTAACACTTAACTCTTAATGTTTTTTCTTTGTTACCATTCTCTGGCATGTCACTTTTAATGGTAACTTCTTCAAATCATTTTGTGTTCCTGTTTAAAATAAAACACTTTATTGTTTACAGCATTAGTGTTAAATTAATATATCTCACCAAAGTGTTACTGGGGCCTGAAAGGGGAGCGAACAATTGTATCACTGTAATCTACTATCCTGTCATAAGAAGTAACTGCCACGAAGTGGATTTTAGTATAGAGTTTGTCTGAGTGTATAGATAAGACTCTAGTATGAGAAAGACTGAGAAGATAGATTTTGATGAGAATGACAGTGAATGTGGAAAGATGAGACTTACAGCTTCAAGGGTGAGAACCTAGATTGACTCTCCCTCCCCACTCGCGACTTTGTTAAGAGCTAAAGACTGACTACCATATAGGAGATAAGGTTTCACTAAAAGTCCTCAGACACCACAATACAGACAAATATATATATGTACAGTATAGTTAGATAGAAAGACTGATCCAGACTACAGTTTATAGTTTATTTACATCAAAATAAATAACGTGCGAGGTCGCGCACCTGAAAAGAACAAAACAATTAAAATGACTGATAATGTAACTTACCCCTTTCATCCACTCTTTCAACCTGTATGGGGAAAAGCATTAAGGATTAAACACACAGTAATTTTGTGGGGTCTCTAAGTACGAGCCACTACTCCTAACTATCCTATTATGAATTATTAAACTTTACCACTACTATCCGACTGCAGACGTAACTTCCTGTCTACCCAAAATCTGACTTTCTAAAGTCCTACACAGCTAATCACAAGCACTGATCCACTAACGGACTTCTTCAGTACGACCTCAGAGGCTGTCCTCTACTCTGACAATAAATTCTGTCTCTCCTCTGTTTCTGCTCAGTGTCTCTTTGACACCCTTGGTTGCTACTGAGAGGCTCCTCTGCTACGCCCCTCCTCTCTAGAGCATTCGGAAAAGGAATGTTGACCCTTTCTCCTGTTCCCGACTACTGCTGCTGATGACGTTGGTAATAATGACTAGGTACTTGACATGGGATGTATATGCTTCACTGCTGCTGACAATTCTTTACCAGCCAATTAAACCCTCCTAGGGTTCAGGGACGAACAGCATTATTATGGCTGTGTAAAATTTGAACCAACCTCCAGGCGACGCGCCTCTTTGGAGTGGTATGACAAGCTAAGAGCTCTGGATTTTATAATGATGCACTCGCTCCCGCTGAAGCATGGGGCTTCACTGCAAGAGAACTGCTATCTTCTACTGGTGCAGCCGTACTTGGCGCCGGTAACTACCGCGTCACCAATTTTCTTTCACCTCTGGCGATGCCTCGACCCTTCTACTCCTGAGAATGGCCGAATATCTTGGCAAGCTGTAAGGCTATTGGCACCCTCTCTATGTGCCGTGAAAAATGCTGTAAACAAAGAAATAACTAATATACAACAACTTCAAAATAATCTCATCTGTAACACATAAACCCCCTAAATACCTCTCTCGTCTGTTGCTGTTCTGTTAGGTAAACCCAGATACGGCTGACCTAAATCTTTTGTGCTATCTGTCCCTTCAGCCGTCACAACATTTGCTTCTATGAAGCGAAACATTCCTCGCTAAAATTCCTAGGCCTACTTTCTACAACTGACCAGGGAAGGTTATCAAATTTACACAAAATAAACACACCATTGCTACACCAACTCAGTAATACAAATTACACCCCTGTCTAGTGACTACACACAAATTAATACGTAATTAAATAAAATTACACAAATACGCTCACGTATATTACACTGCAAATATCATAAACAAAATGCGGTTATACGGCCGTTATAATTACGTATTACAAAACACGCATTATCTTAACGCTTAACCTTACACAGTTAATATCTCAACAAGCCTTTACACAGTCATAGATATTGCTAGCTTATCATAGAAAAATGTATATGCACACTTACATTTTTATTATTTCTCTAAGATAGCAATTGATGGCACTTCTAAATAAATTCCCAGAAGAAAACTTTACTTAATCGTGCTCAGATTCTATTATAAAACCGATCTATCTATGACTCTAATAAAGTTATGGACATTACCCAATTTATCGAATATCTCACGAAGAGCAGACGAATATGACTTTGATTCACGGCCATAATTTCTGGAGACAAAGAGAGCGCTACTAGATTTACTCTGTTATTTATAATTGGAATACCCACGCCATACGTCATCACGTCGCGTCCCTCTGGAGCCTCCGTGAACCAATAATTTTGCCGGAATTTGTTAATAACTGACCCCGGCCAATCAAATTGTAAAATAATTCATGACTCATGTTTATTACTGCTACCGCGCATCTGTATTGCATCACATTAGGTAAAGTTACACCGACCGCATGAGCAGAATCAATTTTGATACGTTCTGCGTTACCTGGGTCGAGGTTCAATAACCCCACCCCTCGATTTACCGGGTAGGTGCGGGTTTTCAGATTTTCCTAGCTGACAAAGTCTACCCAGCCTAAAATACTACGCGCTCAACTGTCGACTAAATTAAATTAACACAATTCTATTACAAAGAAAGGAAGACTGGTGCAAATCTTAAAATTAAACTCCCCAGTAATCCCTCATAAAACGCAATTTATTACCTAGCGAAAAAGAAAGGGCTTATAACAATGTAAATAATTACCTAGAGAAAAAGAATGGGGCAAGTTGAAAATAAAACTACAGTTAAGCATCACAGTAACTAAGGAGGGTGGGGCATGGTACTAACTATCCCATCCTGTAGAAAATTCATATTTGATCATTGGCCGCTAGCTTACAAAGCCATCAGTGACCATCACGCATGGTGGCATCTTGTAGGGCAGCAACAAACGGTCTCTGCTTTTCTTGTTCGACAGTCATCCTTCATGTGGTGCCCCAGCTGTGGTTCATACTTTGCATCCCTGCCTCCACCAGGTGGCTTTTGGCTGTCCTTGCTTTCATTTTCCTACTGGGGTCCATAGCATGGCAGCTCTGATGATGGTGTCGGGTCTTTTCTGAGGATATGGCCAACCCAGTTCCAGTGCCTACCCGCTGTGATGCTGCGCATGTCTTCTTGGTGGCTCCAAGTTAGCAGTTCTTGGTTGGTGATGTTCGACCAGAAAATTAAAAACAATTTTCCTTTGGCAAGTAGTGTGGAAAAAGGACAATTTGGTCAAGAATCTAAAACTGCAGCTGGTCTCCCCTTGCAGGAAGTCTGCACCATGTAGTCACATACTCTTGCAGCAATGGTTTCTATAGTAATTTTGTTACAGGGCCCTGAGCACAACCTCATTTTAGTCGACTTATACGACATGACTGACGGTTGACTGGTTGCAGATTCTGTCTAGTCTGACTGATTTAAACTGAAACTAGAACAGCAGCCGTTATTGTTCAGTATGAATATTTGTGAAACGTCACAGAAGATAACAGATGTAAGTAAACATTCTTTCAATCAGTGACTCTCCCCACCCACACACAAAAATTGTAGCTGCATTAATTTCAGAAAAAAAAAATTAATTTAAAGCTTTGCTTAAAACATCTGAGTAAAAATTGATAAAACAAACGTGTTAGTAGAAAACGATCGACCAAGCATGATTGAATTTAATTTAAACTAGAAAGTTACCTTTTATGGTTCAGGGTGAATCATTACATAAGACCATATTACTTTAAAAATAGTCACAACACAGTGAAAATCTTTGTCTTAAAAACAAAAATTTATTGAACCAGTATCTGTTTTCAACATCTACAAAAACTCTGATATACTTACCTTCTGAAACTATGAGACTTGTACATCCACAAAACAGCGAACAAGGGAATGAATATTTAGTTTAATATAGATAACAGCAATAATAGAACTCAAATAAACTACACAAGACACATGAGTGGGAGTGGTTTGTTACGTGAAGAATTATGGTCAATTAAAGTGGTCGCAAAATTTGATTTACTTATATTTACTACTTTTTCTGCCTAACTGTACCATTCAGGGCCATGGGGAGAAGCGATTTTGTTTCTTGTGCAAGGATTGCTGCATTAGTTTATAAACTAATAAAACGGTATTGAATCAGTTTTACAAATAACAGTTCACATGAGACAAGGGACGTTTCGGGTTTTACCCTTCGTCAGCCACAAACAGGTGACAAAGACAAAAATTACATATAGGTACTACAAAACTATACGATGATGAGAAATATACAACAAATTGGTGATACAAGCAGATGGAAAAAGTAAACAACAACAGTGATGAGAGAAAAAAAGAACAATAATAATACAAGAAAACCATAAAATCTAAAAGAAATACTGAAACAAGAAAGTAAATAATCAACGAAACGAAAAAAATGAAGAATAAACAAAACTGTGGAACTAGAAAAAGTTAGCTTAGCTCGATCCAAAGAATCTGGAAGAAAGCGGTAGTCTCTTGTCACAGACATCACAAGGATGTGACGTACGATAGCGACAAAACAAGAGATATAAAAAGATACGAAACGAACCAAAACAAAAACATAAGAAGATAGATCTAAAAGACAACGAATAAAGAATAAAAAAGAGAAAAGCTACCAGAATTTATGCAAAATGATGTATTTTAAACCACCGGGAGCTAAAACGTCCATTTTAAAAATAAGGCGATTCTCCAACGAAAAGCTAGTCTTGTCATTACCGGCACATGAACGGAGGGCAGTGACATGTATATCGGAATTACCTGAATGGTCAGGCCTATTGAAATGAAGGGCCACCGGTAAATGTTTGTCATGATAGATGTCATTCAAGTGCTCACGAAACCTGTCTGCCAAACGCCTACCAGTTTCACCAATATAGGTCATGCCACATCTCTTGCAGATGATAGCATAAATCAGGTTTCTGGATTCGCACGTAAAAGACTCTCTAATGATGAATTTTCCTTTCGGAAAAGTGACCGAGTTTGGAGTACAAACGACAAGTCTTGCATATCCGGCGTTGGCACGGTTTAGTACCAAAGTAAGACGGGCTAGAATGTCGCAAGTGACTGTGTACAAGAATATCCCTAAAATTCCTATCCCTACGATAAGCTACCAAAGGTGTATCACGAAACAACTCTTTGGTATCAGGATCAGAGTTGAGAATCGGCAGATGTCGAAACAGAATTCTCTTTACCGCCAGACAGTGAGGATGGAAAGTTAGAACCAGTTTGAGTCTGTCAGATTGGACAGAAGGTTTAGTAGTGAGTGCCGTCTGACGAGTGACGCGTGTGATACGATTAAGGGCATCAGATAAAACATGTTCTGGATAAAGACATCGGCGAAAGAACTCAAGCATCTCTTGAGCTCGCTGATGAAAATCATCGTCATCGTGACATAACCGACACAAGCGAAGAAGTTGAGAAAAGGGAATGGAATTTTTACAACTAAGAGGATGCGATGAAGTATAAAGAAGGAAACCATGAGCGTCAGTAGCCTTATAATAGACAGACGTTTTAAGACCAGTAGGGATAATAGTCACAGTGTTGTCAAGGAAGTTCACTGAGGTCGTAGACATTTCAGAAGTGAATTTGATGGCATGATTAAAATTACCAACATAGTCAATAAATCGACGGAGGTCTACCGCAGACATGTCAGTAATGCCAATACCATCATCAATGTAGCGGCGGTAAAACTCGGGTATTGGCCCATCATAATTTTGAAAGACCAAATATTCAAAGTGGCCTATAAAAAGGCAAGCGTAACTAGGGCCCATCTTAGTGCCCATAGCAACGCCACTGATTTGGTTGAAGAATTGGCCATTAAACTCAAAAGAGTTGAGATTAAGAACCAATTCAGCAAGGCGAAAAAGCGGACCTGTACTTATAGTAAGATCAGTACGCTGGTCGAGAAAAAATTGGAGTGCCTTGAGACCATCAGCATGTGGAATAGAAGTATAAAGGGAACAAACATCTAGAAGGAAAAGACGGTAAGTACGATCAGGCGTGAATCTGATCGAATCAAAGGTAGTGATAGCATGAGTAGTGTCTTTCAAATAAGAAGGCAGATTGGCGACCAAAGGCTGGAAAATACTATCAAGGAATTCAGAAATACGTTCAGTGGGACAAGAGCAGGCTGAAACAATAGGCCTACCAGGGTTAGCAATTTTATGCACCTTAGGA
Organism: Oreohelix idahoensis; assembly: GCA_024509875.1. Lineage (NCBI taxonomy): Eukaryota > Metazoa > Mollusca > Gastropoda > Stylommatophora > Oreohelicidae > Oreohelix > Oreohelix idahoensis. Next base: position 300,208 of record JAMPIV010006064.1, read on the forward strand.
AGCATGTAGAAGGAAGGCTTACCAAGACTACTATCAAAAATATGGAGAGATAAAGCACCAGAAGGAAGATCATCATAGACAAGGCCCCGGATAGTCTCATAAACAGTAAGATTATTCCGGACTGTAGCATCACCAGAACAAGGTGAGTAAAAGGTGGTGTTACCTAGCTGTGTAACTCCTTCGTGAATGTATAAGTCCTTACGCCAAACAACCACAGCACCACCTTTGTCTGCCGGCTTGATAACAATATCATCACGGTTTTTAAGGCATGACAATGCCCGCCATTCAGAAGACGTGAGGTTAGATCGACGGAGACGGCGTAGATTGAGCTGGTCAATGTCATGTAAAGTATTGGCAATATATAAATCCAGAGCACGAGAAGCTCCTGGAGCTGGAGTCCAGTCTAGTTTACGTTTGCCGAAACGACGAAAGATATAATCATTACCATTACGATGTTATTTATTTATTGCTGCTTTAGCTAGCATCATACCAAGATTCCCCAGGACCAAAATCTGAGGCAAGAGAATCAGAAACACTATAGCGCCAACAAGAACCTTTCCTTGCACAAGTGCATAATTAACACTTGCACAATCAACCTTTGCACAAGTGTATAATTAAATCTTCAACAGGTACACAATCATCCTGTTGAAAGTTTGAATTTGGGGTATGATTTTACACAAGAGGCAAAATGTCAACTTCAGCATTAATAATCACACTGGAGAAACTCCGAACGGCCCATATCACATTTATTTATCATAGCGATCTTATATTTATCCAGTGTCTGCCATGTCCAATACAAACTGGCGGTCATCAATCCACTTATTCTTCTACTCTGATACGTAATAATAAAAGGAAGCCATTTCCTTCATCACATGACTATCATAACTTTCACTAACATGACTATTCTTCCATAGCAATTACACAGGCCGAAGGACGTTTGAGAGCAACACATCTGTACACTATGCAAGACCCCCAAAGCGGCACATCATTCACTTTACAAGATGCAAGCCAAAAGACCCTTGTAACCAGCCAAACGTCGTTCTTCGCAACTCTCATGCATCATTTTCTTTCGCTGCGTTGAACAGGAGTGCTCCCTGGTACATAATTACTACTGTAAAATTCCTGTTACCTCCATGGCAAGTGCCTCAAATAGCCTCTGACAATCAAGTCCAGCTCCCGGCCTTCACGTGTGGCACAATTTGAGCCCGGCGGAACTGTTTCCACTGATGGGAGAAGGGGCAAAGGCGAGCGACTGGCGCCTTAAAACCAGCAGCTTCGGGTAGATAGGGCTCATGATCCTTGGTTGGTAGCTTATCTAAGAGAAGGAACTCTGAATTCAAACCACCGCTGCCTTGCGAGAATATCCATTTATGGAATTGGCTTCAGGAGTAAACCCTGAGGAAAAATCCGGTGTCGGAGTCCCTAATGCAGTCTAATGTTGATTCAACATTATTCTGTCAACTCCTGCGACGTGGCTGGTATCAGCTACTGCCGTTCCTTTGGATCTACCAGCTGTGTGGAGAGGGGGAACATGCTGCATGGGCAACAGCTTGATCTCCATATAACTGTGCCCAAGCTTGCGCCCTGGAGAGGATGCTCCAGCTTCACCCTTTAGGTGTCGACAAAACACAGGAAGTAGCAGTTACCGGTTATAAGCATTTTGCCTAATTGGCGTAGGGCAGTGTTTCTCATCCCTGATAGTTGCAACGCCGCCTTTTGACAACTAATATTTTAAAAAGCCCCCCACCCTTTTAACTCTTGCAGGCCGGAATTTTTTCATCAGTTTTGCCAGAATTATTGTTGTACCTTAAAGCAGTACCTTTATAAATTCTAAAGTTTCTGACTTATTACACAACAAAGATACACATATTATACATCACAGTAAAGATAAATGAATGTAGAATTAGAATATGAAGGATTTTTAGTGATATTCTACATATAGTATTCAGTTATGAGTCATAACAAAAATATGGAACAAATTTCACGGAACACAAAAGTGACGTTCCCAACGTCGTTTCGGCTTCTAGGGGTTTTGCGGATGTACGCTACCAGCGTCGTTCCGGCCTTTAAGAGTTAACACCCCCTAGCTCTTTATCATGTTTACACAAACACACACACATATATTCCACCATACTTTTAAAAAAGCAATGCAGTTAATGAGTTATCTTTTCTTATAATATAAAGAGAAAGCACATTTATAAAAGCATAGTTATATTAAATATGAGTTTAAGTACGGAATTATATACACCAGAAGTTCATTATCCTTGAATTACAAATTGGCGGAGCAAATGATATGAAATTAGTTCTTACAAAAATAACTATCATAATCACATCGTTTCATTGCTTTTGTAGTAGCAACACTACTGCACTGAACCCCTTCTCCCAAAAAAAAAAAAAACGTTGGGAATGCTGTAATTAGCAATTTAGTTTTATGCCAGAGAACAGGATACACAAACCTCTGCTGGATCCAAAATTTTTCGTAATGTGTGACTGAATCATGCTTTTGCCTCGAAGTCATTTTGTAGCTCAATTAATTCTTCTTGGAAATGTTGACTAACTTTTTCCACGCCTGATTCAAACGAATTAATCACCCAATCCGGTAATATTAGTTCTTGCAAGTCTTTAAATCTTATGCTCATATCATTTTTAATAGCGTCAAAATGAGTGCAATAAACTTCTGAATCTTTAAGCTGTCCCCACCTAACTGCAGTAAACATGGAAAATGAGAAATTCTTGGCGACTACGATTATTTTTATATAATGTCAATTTCTTTTTGAAACCCGTGATAATTCCTTTCACTTTAATCAGACTGATATCATTTCCTTGTAGCGCAAGAAGAACCCCATTTAACTTTTCAAATATATCTGAAAGATATGCCACATCGTTTCGCAATACTACTCTTTCGATTCTAAATTCTTTGACTGAATCCAAAAACTCTACAACAGTATCAAATAATGCCCATAATCTTTTTAAACAGTTACCTTTGGACAGCCACCGTACTTCCGTGTGTAGGAGAAGACGTTCAAACTCTTCACCATTATCACAACAAAGTTTACAAAATAATCTATCGTTCAACGAATGCGCCTTAATTTTGTTAATAACACTGATAACACAGTTCACTGATTTGGGAGTCTGTCACTAAGGTGCTTGGCGACTAAATGTTGTCGATGAATAACACAATGAATTGTTAAAACACCTGGTGCCACATTTTTTAAGTAGGCCAGAAACCCACAATGATGACCAACCAAAGCTGGTGCTCCGTCTGTCGCACATGCGATGACATTGGAAAAAGGAATTTTTTTTCCAACAAAAATGTTTCAAAGATTGATAACCCCTTTGTATCTGCTGTCAGTAGTTTTGCAAATAACATATCCTCTATATTTTCATTCTTTGTGTATCTCTCATATGTGAGCAGCAAAGCTTCATTATCACGCACAACGCTTTCATCCAACTGTAGTGAAAATTCAGTAGACTGCAAATCAGTACACACCTGATTTTCATCATCGCTTGCCATCTCGTCTATTCTTCTTGAAACAGGATCATTGCTCAATGGAATAGAAGAAATGATGTCACTTGGATTTATTTCCATCATTGTGCTAATTACCTCCCGTACAGCTGGTAAAATTAAGTTTTCTCCAATGCTGTGAGGTTTACCACATTTCGCAATCATTTGTGCAATTTTGTAAGATACAATGAGACCTTTATCATTGTGATTATACATTTTCTTAAACATATTAGTGACAGTGTTGCGGCTTTCAAACTTTTGTTTTAAATCCTGGAAGTAAGTAATACCTTTGCCAACTTTATCTGAGTGTTTCTTGGTAAAATGCTCTATAAGCCGCGATGGTTTCATTGCTTCGTTAGAAAACACTTGCGGGCACAGCAAATACATTGGTAATTGTTCATTTACTGCCGAAGGTACAAAAGCGAGAAGGTATTTACAGACAGAGTAGGGAAGGGGCTGTGATGTGTTCACAGGCTAATCAATGTTTGACGGGAATGTGTTTCCAGAAGAAAATATGTGTCGAGAGTGGAAAGAGGTTAGCTTGGGTGTGTCGAGAGGAAAACTAATGTTTCGAGTGTTGAAGGGACATAAATCTCCGCCTACTGTCTCCTGACAATGGTAAGATCCCAGGTACTAAAATTTTGCGTTTGGAATCCTTGAAACACTCCATGGGATGCAGGGCAAATAAAAACTATCATGTTACAAGCTATGCGAATGGGAATATCTTTTGTAATTGTTTCATGTAAAAATGTACACAATGCACCCCTGAATGGAAGTAGCGACCCCCAATCGTTGCGACCCATCAGAACACCCACGTTGAGAAACACTGGTGTAGGGCATGGCGCCAGGGGCTACTTTCAACAGTGGGAGAGGTTCTAGGATCTCACTGGACAGCTACTGTCCGCTCCAAGCTGGGCACCCCCCAGTCAATAAGGTATTCTCCTGCCACTGTCTGCTTTCCCCATTGGGTGCATGGGGATTAGGATCAAACCCGAACTGTGGACAGAAAATTTTGCACCAAGCAATTATTATAATAGAAATAAGCAAACTCTCAGATTGGGATGCTGAAATGTCCGGACTATGTTGACTGGCCAACTGAAAACCTACAGAACATAAACGATGTCAGGAAGACAGCCATAATCAATGATGAGCTTAAACGTGGATATAGCTGCACTTCAGGAAATTTACTTACTTACTTAGTCGTTCCCCTTCTGCTGTGAGGTGTAGAGGTTTGGAAGAGAGAGCGCCAGACTATCCTATCGGCTGTCTTCCTCCTGGCCTGGTTCCATTCTAGTCCTCGGTCCTTCAAAGATTGTCTAATGTTGTCCTCCCAGCGGACTCTGGGGGTCTGGATCCCTGGCTCTTTGTTTCCCATGCTTGTCGTGGTAGCCGATCTTCTCCCATTCTGCAGACATGGCCAAACCATCTTAGTTGGGACTGCTCTACTTGGGTCTGCAGGGGGTGGGATTTTAGGCCTTGACGTATTGTCTGGTTGTGGACCATGTCTCTTCTTGTTACTTCAACCACCTTCCTCAGATACCTCATTTCTGAGGTTTGGATCTGGCTTTTGTGGGTTGTAGTCATTGCCCATGACTCGCATCCATGTGTCAAGACATGGGCCATAGGTGGAGCGGTATACAGCCATCTTCGTTTTCTTACCAACCTCTCTCTTGCTGAGGAATTTTCGATTTATGGCCTGAAAAAGTCTCCCAGCAGCTGCTTTTCGAGTGGCCAACTCTTCTTTGATGCCTCCCTTTTGGGCTATAATAGCTCCGAGATATTTAAAGTGGTCGACCTTCTCCAGGACCTGTTCTCCCAGCTTAATCTGATGTCTTCTTTCTTCTCGTGATATCACCATGGTTTTTGTTTTAGAGCTGCTTATGACCATCCCTGTCTTTTCCAGCTTTTCCTTCCAGACTTGCAGGTTGGATTGGAGATATGCCTCTGATTTAGCAATCAGGGCAACATCATCAGCAAATGCCAGCTTTTAAATACAGACCTGTCTCATCTTCCAGTACCCCACTGAATACTTTCTTGTTCTCTCCTTACATGCCTTGGTAACATCGTCCATGAGGAGTATGAAAAGATAAGGTGTCAGGATATCACCTTGTCTTACACCAGTGGTGGTCCTGAACTCTTCTGACTTATGGTTTGCTGTCCTCACATAATTTCTGCAAAACTCATAGCTCTGTATAGTCTAGCATGAATCAGAGGTGCTGGAATGTTCTTCCTTGCCAAACAGTCCCAAAGTTTGCTCCAGGGGACCCTGTCAAACGCCTTTTCCAAATCTGAAACAAAGATGGATCTCACTCTTATACCCAAGGGCCTTTTCACTCAGCTGTCTGAGTGTGAAGATTAGGTCTCGAGTACTTCGATTAGCTCGGAATCCGCACTGGACCTCATCCAATTGTGGCTCAGCTAGGCGTCAGAGTCTCTGCACTAGGATTCTAGAGTAGATTTTACCAGGGACACTGAGAAGAGATATGCCTATGGTTTCCACATTGTCGATCGTCACCCTTTTTGAAAGTTGGTGTTATGCTGGCAATCGCCCAATCCTTTGGTATGGTCTTGTTGCACCACGCTGCCTGTAGGACCCTTAAGAGTAATAGGTAAAAATGATTAAATCGAAGTTAAATTTGTATAATAACAAATTGTTGTCATAGCCAGGAGTGGGATTGAGGACGAGCTCTCAATATCTGACCAAATGCTACTAATGCGTGCGTAACACATAGTCTCTGACACCAAAAGTCCAGCTCCTGGCCTTCTCGTGGCGGCACCGTTTAATGCGAAGGCGAGTGTCTGGCGCCTTGTAACCAGATTGCTCCAGGTAGATTTTTGTATGTACCTGACAGGATACTTGGAGAGGAGATGGGCACCGTCAACCAAACCTCTTGCCCACTGAAACGCTATGATGGAAAGTCAACTCAGTAATATTATGCCGGATCGGCCGAGTCCTGGATTAACAACGACCGTGCTCTTATTGCCCCTTGAGAGTGTTAAGTCAGCGAATGGAGTACAAACACCTGTTATGAAACTTCCAACGCTCTTTCCACTGGTATTCATATTAGTAATGATATTGACAACTTTATTTTTCCAACGCTCTTTCCACTGGTGTACATAATTATATTAACACATTTTCCAACGCTCTTTCCACTGGTGCTCATATTAGTAATTATATTAAAAATGTATTTTAACTATTTACCTGGCACGTCAAAGCAAACTGTGCCTGTTTGAATGTTGCCTATAGATGGAGACATCAAAAACCTGAAACAGTTTGTTTTTGTTTTTCTGCTCTTACTGGTGTTAACCTCTTTGTATGGTTAAAATTTTTCATGGTTCAGTTTTCAAAACAGAATTGAAAGCAATTCAGTTAGGCAAAGACTGGAAAGAAACAATGAGAGAGAAAAAATTCAAGATATCCAAACACCAAATACTTTGTTGACCTGTCATGATTTTCTGAACAGTCAAAATTTAATGAACTTCAACAACAGCCTAAACGTGCTTAGATAAAAACCAGGTACAATATAAAAGTTGTTGGCTAAAATGAAGGTTCGTGTCATGTGGACAATGAATAAAGTGAGGATAAATGGGTAATACTGAACACAAGAAAGAATGTTTCTGTTCAAATCACACTGTTCTGACAACATATTTCTCCCTTCTTCACTCTCTAAGAGGCATGGGGCCACATCCCCTCGTAGAAAGCCAATTATTAGACCATAAGGTCTTTTATATATTTTTTTTTAAGAAGGGGAGAGCACACACACATACATTCACACAATATTATAGTTCTGATTTAATGTATTTGGACTGAGTGGAAGGGGGAGGGGAACGAGAAGATACTATATTTAGATATCGGAAATCAGATTTTATTATCCTGAACTTACTACATTATATATCCTAATTATAACCCATCAAGGGTGGAACGGGATACTTCATCTTGAAGAAAAAAAAACAGTAATAACAATCTTTTATATTTGGACATGTTCTCAAATATAACAGATTGACATTGTTTCTAGAGTTGAACGGGGCACACCTAGCTAAAACAGGGCAAAAAAGCATCTTTTTTTTTTCTTTTAAATTGTAGAAAACCTGCATCAAAGCACGTCTTGTGCTCTCGTAATGGTGGCTTCTGTAGCAGTTTGTCTTGCATGAAGAGATCGTAAACGGCTTGTACAACTTTGTGTTCAGTCGAAACTTAAGACAAGCCACAATGGGGCATTAGTCATAGTCTGACTATGTCTTCTTAGAATAACATGTAGAAGCATCATAAATGTTTACTATAAAACTGACGGTGTACAAGTAATTCTATTCATTCTATGAGGAGGTAGAGAGACCCATGGAAACCATTGGGGGTGTTGTGTGTTTGGGTTCCCCGCCTTGAACGCTGTTCCACTAAACCTTGTTGGGAGGTTCAAGGGCATTCTTTGGCAAGCTAAATCTGGTAATCACTAAGCCACAGTTAAAATTTCAACTTGTTTCAGTAAAACATATTTTCCCTAGATTTACATGTGTCATATGTTATTTGCTGATGATGCTGCAGTCATCACTCAAAGCCAACAGGAGCTTCAGAGCTTGATGAATCGCTTCACCCAAGCATGCAAGGACTTTGGCCTCACAATAAATCTAAAGAAAACTAATGTGCTGAGTAAGAATATGGGTGCTGCACCAGCTATCACTATCGATGACTATGAATTGGCAGTGGTGCATCACTTCACATGCTTGTAGTCTACCATCAATGACAAACTTTCTGGACATAGAAATTGACAGCCGCATTGACAAAGCTGGGGAGCTGCGGTAGCACAGTGGTTAGTGCACCTTTTTCCTAGCTCAGTGGTCTATGGTTCGATTCCCAGATGATGTGGGATTTTTTTAGGCCGCATATGGCTCCAGGGTTGACCCAGCCCCAATTGGGTACCAGAGCAACTTCTGGGAAGGTTAAGGCGGCCGGCGTGATGCTGACCACATCACCCCTAGTGTGCCGATGGTCAAGAAAATATGGGCCTAACACCATATTCCCAATAGACCGCAATGGGCGTGTTACAGGCTCCTTTACCCTCCCTATTGTAAAGCTGCGGCTACCTTTACCCGCCTCACATAGCATCATCGCATGTTTGGGGAAACTCTAAACTCACAACAACGACCAAAGCTGCGGTAAATAATTCCTGCATCACCAGCACACTACTATATGGCAGCGAGACATGGACAACCTATGCTAAGCAAGAAAGAAGGCTCAATAATTTCCATCTACGGTGTCTATGCCACATCCTCTGTATTTCGTGGAAGGACAAATGTCGGTGCTGTCATGTGCTGGCCTTCACAGCATGTATACACTGCTTAGACAGCAAAGACTATGCTGGCTTGGCCATGTCCGTCACATGGAAGATGGTCGCATCTTGAAAGATATATTCTACGGACAACTGGCAGATGGCAAAAGAACAGTTGGGCAGCCGCAGCTGAGATTCAATGATGTGTGCAAGAGAGACATCATGGCCCTGGACATAAATCCAGCAACCTGGAAGGATGAAGTTGCCGATCGCACCAAGTGGCGATGATATCTACAGTGCCACCTCAGACTGGGCGAAAAGAAGCTAACACAACAGGCAGAAGAGAGGAGAAAACGTCGAAAAGGAACACCAGGAAAATAAGCAGGTGAGGGCTGTCACCTCAGGGGCGCATTCCCATAGTCAGCTATGACTGAAGGGGCTATTATTATGTCCCATAGTCCTGTTACAGAAGGCTTGTGCTAAAGGCTGGCCTGGATACATTCTAACCATACGGCCAAACCGTTTAATCTTTTATATGCTACCATAAATTGGCAGCACTCCTACTCAGACAAATGTTTTTTTTTTTTTTTTTTTTTTTACTCTTTAATTGTAACCCTTCCCAGCTTATTTTTCTGCCTCAACTTTCTTCTCTTTCTGTCTCCCCATTTCCTTGATAACTTTTTTGTTGCTGTTTTGTTAGAATGAATGAGTACCCAGCCAGATATTAAACTACCTGTACAAGATTTTTTGACTGCCTCAAAATACCCGGTAGTATGCCAAAAAAACCCACAATCCATGCAACCCTAACTGAAATGCGCTTGTCCTACATCAGTACATGATATTTCTTACAATCCTTGCACATCAGTATGGGAATCTGTTACAGTCATCAGAGATCATTATGGTACACATGTTACAGTCATCATACATCAATATGTGACACTTGCTTACAGTCACCATACATCAGTATGGGACACATGTTACAATCATCATACATCAGTATGGGACACATGTGACAGTCCGCTGCAGGCGATCTTTGTCCTCTCAAGACTGTGTGTGGCCCCGGTTTCCGGGTCTTCCCAGTAAAGTAGAGGCAGTGCTTTGAATCTGTGACCTCCACTTCGACGACCGTTGCCTCAATTGGCTGTGTGTGGTTCCCGGAATCGGGGGCCTCCCAGTTCCGAGGCACAGTTCCGTCTCCGTTGTCGCTCACTGGTGCAGTCACCTCACTGAACTATCGTATGGACATGAGGTATAGCATACTATATAGGCGTGAGGTGGCAGGGAAGCAAACCCGTAAAAATTGCTTGCTGAAATCGGATGTGTCGGGCCGAAAGGCGCAGATATCGCAGCATAGCTGTAAACCACGACACAACGTAATTACCGCTCAAATTGGCCAGAGTTCTGAGAGATGGCTGAGCGAACGCAAACAACAACAACATGTGACAGTCATCACACATCAGTATGCGACACTTGTTACAGGTTTTTAAAGTTGCTACCATAAGTGAAATGGGTTCATTTTTGATACAAGACAACAGGAGGCTGAGACACTTGGGAGTCATGACCCAAGTGGCCCCCCCCCCCCCCCCCCTTACAGTGTAAAGGAGTATAATGGGCCGAAACACTTGTCGGATGGGGGGACTGCTTCTGATGATCAGATTGCTTCCTGTTGTATCGCTCTGTAAAGAGTTTCCTATCACAGTCAGCATACATCAGCATGGGACACATATTACAGTCGTCACACATCAGTATGCGACACTTGTTAGTCATCATTCATCAGTATAGGACACATGTTACAATCATCATATATCAGTATGGGACACATGTTACAGTCATCATACATCAGTATGGGACACATGTTACAATCATCACACATCAGTATGCGACATCTGTTATAATCATCATAAAATACCAGACATTTGTTATAGTTATACACTAGTGCAGGACATTTGGCACAACCATCACATATAAGTTGGACTCTTGTCCCAACAGCCATAGTCTGTATAAAACATTTGTCACAGTCATAATACATCAGTACAGGTATAAGAATTAGTCACAATCATAATAATGTGGATCAGGCTTTTGTCAAAGTCATCAAACATCAGTACAGGTTATATGTCACAATCTATTAAATATTCTTGTATTATAGAACATATATATATATATATATATATATATATATATATATATATATATATATATATATATATATATATATATATATATATATATATATATATATATATATATATAAAAGGCAAAATAACAAATCATAAAAAGATGGCATCAGCTAATTCTACCTGCTGAACAAAGTCAAACTATTATAACTGCCAGCACTAATGTGAAATCGAGTGTAGCATTCAAATCAAATACAATATTAACTCTTTGACTCCGGAACAACGTTCATCAGACTGTTGGACAATTTTGATGTCTGTGCTGAAACAACGGTGAGAGTGTTGTTTTTAGTTTATCATTAATAAATCCCAAAATTCACCTGTTTAATCCAGTTCATGTTTCGAAATGCGTAGGTAACTTTCGTTACTATTTAAACAATAAGTCTGAATGAAGTTAAGCCGCCTGTGTACATGTTTTGATGATATTATTACAAATAGTGTGACGATCCGCATGTTTGTGTTTTTCCTTGTTATTGCTACAGAAATATGTCAACTTTTTATATACAAATTCTAAGCAAATAACTCAGTCTTACTTAGAAACATTGCTGATATTGACGGTGACTGTTTGGTAGTCGCAGTTTGTGGTCAAATGACGGATTGGTGCAGAAATGTTGGACACAATAAATTTAGTTGATGAGTTATGTATACCAAATGTACTTGTGTTAATACTAACAGAGACATTTGTATATTATGACTCTACTAGCAATAACCCGTCAACATTGACAGGTTATTAATTATAGTGTGTTGTTTCTGTAACATGTATTACAGACGGTACTATTACTACTGTGGTCATTTCATTGCAGGCGACCGTCATTAGATATTAGTAGCGAAAATTATATGGATGTATTAAATATGAAGACATGGAGTAACCTTCTAAATGACATGTGGAGCAGTGATAATGATCTAATGGACCGTAAATTGACTAAATAACTAACATTTCTTTTATGACAACATGTGGGAGCCGCGCTAGCGTAGTGGTTACAACACCGCTCTGGCGACCGGGTGATACAGGATCAAACCCGGGCGACGGCATTTGGGATTTGATCGTCGACCGGGATTTGGCTTGATTAACTCGACACTGGCCGATTACGGAATTTGAAGGAGTGTCGTCGACCTATTTGCGGTTGCCAACCCAGCTGCAATGGGTACCTCCGAAATCGGCGAGTATTTGCCTGAATGGCGAGGGACACCTGTCTCTGTACAAGAAATAAAGGGATACACGTAAAATCAATGTCAGAGACAAATCAATAATAACCTGAGATTTCGCCCTTATTAGCGGGCGAACGCCACAAAAAAAAAAAAAAAAAAAAAAAAACAAAAAAAAAAAAAAAAAGGACGGAAGAAGAAGAGTGCCGTAATTGTTCGTGAATTTTTTAAAATCTTGCCCTGGTCGACTTACTGCCTCTGAGAACGACGTTTGAAGTTTGACAAAACTCCAGTTCATGTACTGTTTATCAATTGTATTGTTGGCTTCTTTTCATAATCAAACTGTTCATGCACACCTTCATTTGCGCACTTTTTCTATTTTCGGGAGAGCACATATAAGGGGAAACAATACAATTATTGTCTAACTTTCAACCACAGTTGCACTCCCTTAGCTGTGGTTGAAAGTTAATGTACTCTCTCGAAAACTGAAAAAGTGCGCAAATGACAGTGTACAAAATGTGACTGACCGACCGACAGACCGAAGTACCTTACGGCGGGAATTATGTATTTTGATTTCCATTTCCCTACAGCTACAGTTTGATATAAAATATGTGCATGTTTGCAGAAAAGATTTACATAAAATTTATACTAAAAGACAGTATACTTCACTGTTTAGAATTCTTCAAAAAAATAATTCCAGCACAGGGTGGAAAATAATTACAGAATCAAAGAGTTAATATGAGTAACAAATACTACTCCAGCTTTGAGAGATAGAAAGAGGGTTTGTACAGGGTGTCACAAAAATCCTTGTGCAACTTTAAATTTAAATAATTTTGGATATACACATGATAGAAGCACAATATAAACAGCCTATAAAAGCAAAATTACTCAATTTTAAATGTTAGTGTTATCAATTTTGAGTTAATTTTTTTTTCCAGATCCTGTAACTGACTGAAAATGGCGACAATAAAAAAAAAACAGTTAACTGTGTGGTGGAAAATCGGACTGAAAGATGTCAAAAAAGATGGCAGTTATGCTGATGCCTAAAAATGTGAACTGTACTTAATACTTACTTAGTCGTTCCTCTTCTACCAATAGGTGTAGAGGTTTGGAAGAGAGAGCGCCATACTATCATATCGGCTGTCTTCTTCCTGACCTGGTTCCATTCTAGTCCTCAGTCCTTCAAAGATTGTCTATAATATTGTCCTCCCAGCGGACTATGGGTTGTCCTGGATACCTGGCTCTTTGTTTCCCATGCTTGTCGTGGTAGCTGATCTTCTCCCATTCTGCAGACATGGCCAAACCATCTTAGTTGGGACTGTTCTACTTGGGTCTGTGGGGGTTGGGTTTTTAAGGCCTTGACGCATCATTTAGGCTGCGGACCATGTCTCTTCTTGTTACTTCAACCACCTTCCTCAGATACCTCATTTCTGAGGTTTGGATCTGGCTTTTGTGGGTTGCAGTCATTGTCCATGACTCGCATCCATACGTCAAGACTGGGATATAGGTGGAGCGGTATACAGCCATCTTCATCATCTTACCAACTTCTCTTTAGCTGAGGAATCCTCGATTTATGGCCTGAAAAAAGTCTCCCAGCTGCTGCTCTCTGGGTAGCCAACTCTTCTTTGATGCCTCCCTAGCGGTCTATGACAGCTCCGAGGTATTTAAAGTGGCTGACCTGCTCCAGGACCTGTTCTCTCAGCTTAATCTGAAGCCTTCTTTCCTCTCATTATATCCTCATGGTTTTTGTTTTAGAATGTACTTGATACATATCTTTTATACACCATTACAAGCGTATCGAGTCTACATTCAAAATTATTAAAGTTTAAAGCGGCACAACTTCTTTTGGGACACCCTGTATAAGTTCTTTTATTGGGAGCATAACTAAATATTTCATAATTTAGAACACTAATTTTTACACTGAATGATTAAAATCATAGATATGCAACAACAACAAATTAATAAACCAAAATAATAACCAAATAGAAATATTATACATAAAATATAACAGCCCAAAAGATATAGTATAAAAACCACAACAACAGATCACTGGGTATAAATACTAAAATACAGGACCAAAAAATATGCTTTGAATATCAAACTAAAAAGCTAATAGATATACTATAAATACCAAACTAAGAACCCAATATTTAAGCTTTATATTTCAAATAAGAGTCAAAACACTTATGAAAATATGAATAATAAACAAAACTATTCACAGCACCTTTGAAGTCATTCATTAACTTACTGTGCAAAGACACCAATTTCATTATTCAACAAGTGATAAACTAATACTGTTTGTCAACAAATGAACACATTCCAAATAACTGAACCAGTTACACACCACTTATGTTTATCTCCAAAGCTCTAAAGGCTTCATTAAAACAACAATGATATATTAAAGTTGTCGGTCTACAAAAAAGGAGAATGGAGATACACTAATGTTGTTTGTGAACAAAAAAAAAACAATCTTTGCTGCTTAAAAAGTATTATTCAACTGTTCAGGACACTGCCTGCTCACAAGGATCCACTATAGCTATTTGTCTGCTAATCCATTCAGCTGTTTACAAGGTAAATCTTGATTTTTGTTTTTTCCATTATGCATCTGCATGTCATTCTGAGCTGACCTTTATTTTGTTTGACCTTTGATGTACATCTGATTGATGTTTGTCATGTTCTTGTCAGCGCCAGCTTTTGATTTAAGAAGTTAGTACTGCACTGGAGATAGTATCAGTTAACTCTTTCAGTCCCAAGCAAAAAAGTGGGTTTGGCCCAAGCAAAAATGGCCACCCCAGTGCGTTTTTATTGTTGTTGTTTGGAAATAATTTTTTAAAATGTTCATATGCATAAATAACTTTGTTGTTGTATATGAAACTGAAGGTAATTGGATGTACTTTACTCTTGTGCTACAAGCATAAAAGCTTTAATTGAAAAATGATTAGTTATTCTTCTTCTTCTTCTTCTTCCTCGTTCGTCCTGAAAAGGACGTTGGTTGCGTTGTGTCTGTTTACGCCGGAGCTGTGATATCTGCACCTTTCGGTGGACACATCCGACTTCAGCACGGCATTTTTGGGACCGGGTTTGCCTTCCCTCTTCGATCCCTACTCTCTCAGCTAGACTGCAGTGATGCAGCCTGTTTCCAGGACCACCACATGGAGGTGGAGTAGGGTCTTGGTCAGCTCTGGTTCGCTGACCCTGATGCAAGCAGTCAAGCTATGGGTCGTTGACTGCATTCTCTATTGCTGCATCTTTGGGTCCCATTAGTTATTCAAGGTAAAATGGAGGATATGGGCTTAAAAAAATGATTAGTTATTCAAGGTAAAATGGAGGATATGCGCTTAAAAAAATTGCTTTAAAAATCTAAAATAAATATCTCAAAACAGAAATACGTTTACTCTTAAACACGTGCGGTATTTAAAAGAATGTACTTGCAGTCGAAAATGACTTTGTGAGTAGTTATAATTAGAAACAGTCTCAAACAGAGGCACATATACTAAAGGCTTTTTAAAGTTGATTGGGCCAAGCGCGTCTAACCCCTGAGCCTTTATAAAGTCGATTGGGACTTAAAGAGTTAAAATATTTGTTTATGGTGTATAAACATTTGGTCTGTTAGCAGCTCAGCTTTACTGGCAATGTTGTTAGTGAGCGTCTAGCATTGACTTCCATATAACACTTCGCTTAAGGCATTGCTAGTAAAATATACAAAGTTCAGTTTTAAAGCTTGCTTGATTTTAAATATACGTGAAGCTTTGTAATGGTTTACTATTTTCTCGTGGCATGCTCTCCTTTCAGGAGGCATGCTAGGTCTTAGCTGCTTTAAGGGAAGTACCCAGTTTTAACATTTATTTTTATTTAGATTCTTATGTGTGCTACTTAACCCTCATTTTCTTTCCTTTCCCTGATGAAGGCCTTGTGGCCACGTTGGCTACTTTCTTTGTCTTTTGTCCTTGTAAGACATATCGCCTTTTTTGTATTTATTTTTCATACCCATCCATCATAATTGTTTGCTACAACACCAGTGGAAAAATCACATGTGTCCATCAATGCACTTGCACAGAAAAGGACAAAAGAAAAGACAATTGCCCTAAAATTATGCATTCACAAAGGCATCAATGATACATAAGTCAGTTTGCTACACTAGTGTAAAATTCAAGTAGATCAGTTAAAGAAAGAGAGCAAAAATATATACTATACCATTGTAAGCCATCCATACATTGACTCGCACCATTCACTACCTAAAAGCCCCTTGTGAAGCCCAGGCCGTGAAAGAATTCACGCCAAGACTTCCTGTCCTGTATCAACCATTCACAATCTTTCCATTATCATCACCAGGTACCATCTCCACGTCTAAGGTCAGATGTACTGGATCTTCAACATCTTCTGTCTCTTGACTTGATGCACTCTGATAGACTCTTTCCTGTCCATCCCTTGATGTTACCTTCCTACTTATAGCATGGTCTTCCTCTTGCACGTTTGCCTTTAACTCTGCCTTCCATTATGGTCTTCAGCAAAGTGAATGTCTTTTTAAATAGTTGAAATAATTTATAATATATATATATATAAGGTAGCTTCAAAAATTTCCCGGAATAGTCGAATCATGTTTGAATGATACTTACTTACTTAGTCGTTACCCTTCTACCATGAGGTGTAAAAATATATATATATATATATATATATATATATATATATATATATATATATATATATATATATATATATTAGATTCTTATGTGTGCTACTTAACCCTCATTTTCTTTCCTTTGGGATATAAAACATTCGAAGACTCATTTTTAATCTGTCAGTCAATTGTTTAGATGTCAGTATTTGTCTCATGTTGTAGCTCTGGCCATTCCTATTCTCTTCTTGATTTCTGTTTCACATCTGGCATCTACCATTATTATATGAACACGATATGAAAAACTCTTGACTTGTTCCAGGATTTTCCCATTTATTTTCATCTTTAATGTTGGCTTATCATCTGTTTTGCCAATTATCACAGTTTTTGTTTTCTCAGTGTTAATGTCCCATCCATATATATGACTTACGCTGTTTACTTGCTTCACTAGTTCTTGTAAACCCTGTTCACTTTCAGCTAAATAAAACTGTATCATATGCACATTTAGCGTTGTTTATTGATCTTCAATCGATGTTTAGTCCTGGCATTTCCTCTATCTGTTTCTTCTTCGTTCACCCTCAGACGACCCAGCAAGATCACGGGAAGACAGCACTATATTAAAACGAACGTCCTTTTCAGGGCGAACGCAGCCGTCGGAATACACTAAAATGGTTCGTACCAAGCCACAAGCAAAAAAGAGGAAAATCTATAGAAACCGTCAAACACTTGTCAGCAAACAAGAATCTGCAAAGAACAAAGAGTCAGCCGGAGAGCACGTTTACTCCAACTACTAGCGTCGGGGCCGGTCCTTCTCAGAAAACGAACAACGCAACCATTGACACGACTGATGAGCAACCCAAAGCTTCAAAGGCAGAGGACAACCAGTCTCCGAAGCCTGGCAAAGTAACATCACCGATAAAACAAGATGTCGAGGCGGCGGCTCTAGTGTGCAGTGACCAGACAACAGCTACAAAACACGACAACAAAACTTCGAAGACAGAAGATAACAATGCTTTGAAGCCCGTCAAAGTAAAACCACCACCAAAACAAGATGTCATAGTCGAACCTCCATCATGCAGTGACCAGGCAACTTTGGTAAAACGAGATCAGAGGCAGACAACCAGCCAGAATGTGAATCTATCCCGCAGACCACACACTAAAACTGAGACAGATGTCGGAACGTGCCAATTTCGAAAGCAAAAGAATGCTGTTTCTCACGTGGCTCTACAGGAGAGGATCATTAAGATCACTCAGACGTCGGGAAGTGAGGCCTTGCTCAGGGCCTTACCCGACAATAAAGTGATCGGTATCCTTGAGGCAATAACAGGCAGGAGAAGTATTTCTAAAGTTTCAAGACACGACAACGGAGTTATAATAGCTCTAAATGACGCGAGAAGACAAACCAACTGATGATCGAACTAGAGTCCGGACACAAAGAAGTCCAGCTGCCCTACCAGATGAAAGTTACTATGGAGATCTTCAAGAAGACCAAAAAGATAGTTGTAAGAGGGATCGACAACAATCGGTCTACACAAGAAGTCCACAGCCGCCTACAAACAGAAAACAAGAATATCAAAATAACGCAGGTTGAAAGACTGAAGACATGGGACAAGAAGGACACAAACCTAATTATCTTAACTGTTGAAGGGACTTCAAGACCAAGTCAAATAAACCTAGACGACAGATGTCGAAAAACAGAAGAGTACATCCCTCCTGTTATGCAGTGCTCAAACTGCCAGCAATTTTCACATACTAAGAAAACTTGCAGGAGAGAGACAGTTTGTCGGTACTGTGCGGGAAGTCACTCATACAATGAATGTCCTCAGGCAAAAAAGGATAACAACTATAAAGTACGCAACTCCAACAGAACCTGCGCAAACTGTCTCGGGAACCACGGGGCAAGATACCATGGCTGTCCGATCTTCTATGAGACAAAGGCCATACTGAAGGAATCTGTAACAAAAAACATCTCCTTCAGAGAAGCAAGAAACCGAGTGGCTTCAGGCGGCACTGTTAAACAGGAACAGCACACAAGAGTCCAGCTGGTAAAACTAACCACAGAGGTGCGAGACATAAAACAACAACTCAAAGTCGAGACGAACAAGCAACACAACGAAGACTCAGATGCCATAAGAGACGAAACAATAGGAGCCTTACAGAGTGCTCAGGAAATGAAATCCATCAAACACGAGATAGAAGTCGACATCGCCAAACTCACAGAGCTAAAGGAAGAGAACGAAGAAATCCTCAAAAGAATTGAAACAGAGAGAAGGATCGCTGAGGGTATCCTTACAAAAAGCAATCAAAGTAGAGAACAAAACAAAGAAACTAAAGACAAAATAATAACCGAAATCGTAGAGGAACGCCTTCCAAAAAGCAATCAAGAAAGAAGAAAAGAAGCGGAAAACAAAATAATCATCGAAACCCTAAAGGACTTCTTACCAAATATAATAAAGACAGTCATGAACAACACACAGCCGAAACAGACAACAACGAGTAGGGACCGAACAGGCAGCTAGTGGTCCTTTTCAGGACCAGTCACCTCCAGGACTAGGAACGCGATACCAGCGAAGACATTAACACCCTATATACCCCAATATAACCGTTTGTAACCCGTAAGGCAGGAAATGAACACCATGAGCATGCCACGACACCATAAACAGACAAGCAATGAAGAGGTATCCAGACAGTCAGCGAGTGGTCCTTTTTAGGACCAGTCCTTTTCAGGACTAACAACCGGCTAGCACCGAAGAAACTAAACGCAATATATACCCCAATAATAACCACTTTCAGGTTGAACAGAGTACAGTTGACATTCAAAAATCCGGCAACATCCGGACCTGAGGAGTGCCGGATTGTTGAAAATGCCGGATTTTTTTTTGGTTATATATGCTGTATATATTTAACAGAAAATGACTACCTGTACAGTCCTTTAAAGAAAGAAAATTAAATGTTTACGTTTTACACCACTTCTTTTATTTGCTGAATACAGCAGCAAATAAATGATAAAATGAGAAGGAATGAGCAGGAATGCCTGTTAACACGTGCAAGCAAGACCCAACAGCTGCATCAAAACATAAACTGCTCCAGAAAACAGTGGCGCGCCAACGAGGTAAATTAAAAAATGCGCTCCGAAATCCATTCCGAAAAACTGAAGGAACCGGATTATCGATGGCCGGATTTTTGAATGTCAACTGTATAACAGCAACATAGTAGGCAAACGAACGAACGAACGAACCCTCAGACGTCAACTTGAATATGTTCAAAAAAAGAAATAGTCAGCTTGAGGCTGTTGACATCTCCACAGTACTTTTCTAGAAATGGCACTGGTGATGGCCATATTCACTTTCTCTGTTCCTCATATGTTGGGTAGCTTTGAAGTAGATGTCCAGCTGTCATTATATCAGTGCCACAGTTACACTCATCAGTAGTTCCTATCTTTAACTTGTTGAATAGACGGTATCTCAATCTGTTGTGACCTGTGCGAATTCTGAAGATTACCACTTGTTCACTTCTGCTGAGCTGTTAATATGCATCATTTTTATTGTGGCCTGGATGTTCTGCTTCCCACTTGCTCCTGTGTCTGCGCTTGATAAAACTCTTGACCTCTTCAAAAGTTATGCTTGTGTCAAGTTGAGGTAGTTTTCCCCCTTCTTCTGCCAATCTGTCAGCCTCTTCATTTCTGGAGATGTTGCTGTGAGAAGGGATCCGTTGTATTACAACTCTTTTGAATTGCTGACAGTTTGTGAAGTGTTGCTCTTACATCATCTATATTGGCATTATTTTGATTCTTCAGCATTGCAATCACTGACAGTGCATCTGAGAAGATAGCTACTTGTCTCTCTGAGCGTTCTTCTGTCTCTGAAAGAAAATTGTTTCTGTGAAGATCTTAAATAGGTAGGGGGACAGTACGCAACCTTGCCTCACACCTCTTTTCATGTATATATATGGTGCGTAATTCCTGCCAGATCTTACTGTAGCAGTTGTTCCCAATAAAGGTCTTTCCATGACTTCTGTATCCCTTTCGTGTCTGCATCCAATTCTCTTCTCCATGTGTTTTTTAAATCTACCTCTATTTCTCTTTCCCTGGGCACTCCAAAATAAGGACTATCTTCTAATGTTATCAGTTTCTTCAGTGTGTGCCCTATCCAAGACCAAAGCCTTTTCCTTAACCTCCTGTTGCACTGGCATTTTCCTGGTTCTTTATATCAGTTTCCCATTGATGACTTTGTCATACCATCTGAATCCTTCCATTTTGCACATGCACCAAGTAATGAAATTCTATAACATCTTAATTGTTATTTTTGTTCTTTTCCATGTTTTGCAGCCATACAGTATTGGCAATGAATAGTCCTTTCTGACCTTAACATCTGATTAGAAGATTCTTAAATGGTGTCAGATATGATTTCCTTTGATGTCCATAGAGTTTCCAATGCAATGAAAGGTCCTCTTGCCTTTTGTATTATTATTTTGATATAATCTCCAACTTTGTCTATACTTAAAAGGTATGTCTACGAGTCCACATCATGTAGAGATGTTTCTCAAAATACAATTAGGTTACCATCTGCCACATTAATTGTCACAGTCTAATAAATTAATCCAGGGCCAGAAGAAGAGCCAAGAATGGTAACAGTAAACCCTATTAGGCATGTTGTAGAAGGCGACTAAGGATGGTTGTGCATGTGGCCAGCTATTCCATTCTGTAAAAACTTCAAGCCAAAAAGCTTCAAAAACAACATCAACAAATATATACCTTAAAGTATCAAGTATATAGTTTTCTTTGTATGTCCTGAAATGTTTGAAATGACACTCTGCAGGAAGGTAAAAAAGGTAAAGGATCCCGTTACACGCCCATTGAGGCATATTGGGAATATGGTGTTAGGCCCATATTTTCTTGACCATCGGCACACTAGGGGTGATGTGGTCAGCATCACGCTGGCCACCTTAACCTTCCCAGAAGTTGCTCTGGTACCCAGTTGGGGCTGGGTCGACCCAGGAGCCGTTTGCGGCCTAAAAAAATCCCACCTCATCTGGGGATCGAACCATAGACCACTGAGCTAGGAAGCCAGTGCACTAACCACTTTGCTATCGCGGCTCCCAAAAGGAAGGCTAGCATTAAAATACTTAAAGAGAGGGGAAACAATTACAATGCTTGAGATACCATGTGACCTGATGGCTTGGAAACCCTGTGGCTTAAATTCAAGGACATCATAAAGACAGCTGCTGCAGAAGCATGTGGTGAAGCCCGACTTGGGAACAAGAGAAAGAGGACACCTTGGTGGACAGAGGAAGTCAAAGAGAAAATAAGAGAGAAGAAAATGGCATGGAAACAATACTTAGGAGCTAAAAACACAGCAGGACAAATAGAGAAATATAGAGAATATGTGATACTCAGAACAGAAGCAAAGAACAAGGTGCTAGCAGCAAAACAGAAGACCTGGGAAGAATTTGGAGAAAAGCTAGAAAAAGATGCGCAAGAAAACCAGAAATTGTTCTATAAGACCCTAAAGAACATGAGGAAGGAAAAACAATGCCCTCTCAAATTTATAAAGGATAAGCAAGGCAAACTGCCCCGAAGGAAGTAATGGAAAGATGGAAAGAATATTTCTCAGAACTCCCTGATGGTGAGCAAGGTCAAGCATCAGAAATGATAACCACTAGCACAGAAGAGGAAACAAATGGTGATGAAGATGACATAAAGATGGAAGAACTGAAGGCAGCACTGGAGAAAATCAAGATGGGCAAAGCAGCAGGGCATAACACCAGAAATGGTTAAGTACATGGGAGCATCAGGCGACATATTACTCTTAAGGGTCCTACAGGCAGCGTGGTGCAACAAGACCATACCAAAGGACTGGGAGAGTGCCATCATAACACCAATTTTCAAAAAGGGTGACAATCGACAATGTGGAAACCATAGAGGCATATCCCTTCTCAGTGTCCCTGGTAAAATCTACTCTAGAATCCTAGAGCAGAGACTCCGACGCCTAGCTGAGCCACAATTGGATGAGGTCCAGTGCGGATTCCGAGCAAACCGAAGCACTCAAGACCTAATCTTCACACTCAGACAGCTGAGTGAAAAGGCCCTTGAGTATAAGAGTGAGATCCATCTTTGTTTCATAGATCTGGAAAAGGCATTTGACAGGGTCCCCTGGAGCAAACTTTGGGACTGTTTGGCAAGGAAGAACATTCCAGCACCTCTGATTCATGCTCTGTTTGGGACCAGGTTTTCCTTCCCTCTTTGATCCCTACTCGCTCAACCAGACTGCAGTCATGCAGCCTGATTTCGGGACCAACATTTGGAGGTGGAGTAGGGTCTTGGTCAGCTCTGGTTCGCTGACACAAGCAGTCAAGCTATGGGTCGCTGACTGTATTCTTAATTGTTGTGCCGTCTTTGGTCCCGCTCCCTGAAGTAGAAGAATCATTCTTCAGTATTTATCTCTGCCACGAGTAATCTTGAGTGAACGTTGATACCATTGAATACCCACATCATTATAGTATACTCTTGGCCATTGTCTAACCACTACTGCACAGCAGGGGAGACAAACACATGACATGGGTACAGGAAACTACAACGGGAATTTTGCAATAATAATAATAATAGCTCCTTCAGTCATAACTGACTTTGGGAATGCGCTCCTGAGGTTACAGCCCTCAGCTGTTTATTCAAGTCTTGCAAAAATTATGTGATGACAGCAAACCATAAGTCAGAAGAGTTCAGGACCACCACTGGTGTAAGACAAGGTGATATCCTGTCACCTTATCTTTTCATACTCCTCATGGACGATGTTATCAAGTCATGTAAGGAGAGAACAAGAAAGTATTCAGTGGGGTAATGGAAGATGAGACAGGTATGTATTTCAGAGCTGGCATTTGCTGATGATGTTGCCCTGATTGCTAAATCAGAGGCACATCTCCAATCCAACCTGCAAGTCTGGAAGAAAGAGCTGGAGAAGAGAGGGATGGTCATAAGCAGCTCTAAAACAAAATCCATGGTGATATCACGAGAAGAAAGAAGACATCAAATTAAGCTGGGAGAACAGGTCCTGGAGCAGGTCGACCACTTTTAATATCTCGGAGCTATTACAGACCGAAAGGGAGGCATCAAAGAAGAGTTGGCCACTCGAAAAGCAGCAGCTGGGAGACTTTTTCAGGCCATAAACCGAGGATTCCTCAGCAAGAGAGAGGTTGGCAAGAAAACGAAGATGGCTGTATACCGCTCCACCAATGTCCCAGTCTTGACATATGGATGCGAGTCATGGGCAATGACTACAACCCATAAAAGCCAGATCCAAACCTCAGAAATGAGGTATCTGAGGAAGGTGGTTGAAGTAACAAGAAGAGACATGGTCCGCAACCAGATGATACGCCAAGGCCTAAAATCCCACCCCCTGCAGACCCAAGTAGAACAGTCCCAACTAAGATGGTCTGGCCATGTCTGCAGAATGGGAGAAGATCGGCTACCATGACAACCATGGGAAACAAAGAGCCAGGGATCCAGACCCCCAGGACGACCCAGAGTCCGCTGGGAGGACAACATTAGACAATCTTTGAAGGACCGAGGACTAAAATGGAACCAGGCCAGGAGGAAGACAGCTGATAGGATAGTCTGGCGCTCTCTCTTCCAAACCTCTACACCTCACGGTAGAAGGGGAACGACTAAGTAAGTAAGAGATACCATGTGACAGACTGAAACCCCAGAAAAGCCAAGGCTACCAACTGGAGATGTACCCTACTTTACAATCCTCTAATAGAAGGTTTCAGGGCAGCTCAGCCACCTTTGGTCCAAACCTGGCATCCAGCTCTCACCTGTGGCTCCTCGTAGCTGTCAGCATGCGACAGCGGCCACCCCCGGACAACGGCTTTGACAGGCCGGCTAAACTAGGTGAGGGTAGCCGAATGGTTATAAACCTTCGGTGAGTTAGGGTCTGCCTACCCATGCATGCGAAGACTGGATTCGATAGACTGCGCGGAAGAAACCACCTGTTGGTTCAACGGGCATGACGGCGATTACCAGCAACACGCTGTGGAGCGTAAGGAGCACGGCGAGGCACGTAGAAAGCCCTGGTCATCCACTGCACCTGACTTCATCTCCAGTCATCTTGACTTGTCTTGCCACTGGATTGAGATGGACCCAGGCGAGAGAGTGAGGTCGACGAATTGCGCAACTCTTCCTCACTTTAATCCAAATCACCGCGCAAGTCACTCTTTCATCCATTCAAATAATTGGATGAACAGAGTGGTCTTCATCACCCGTGATGGACGAACAACCAAACCAATAGAAGGTACATCAAAAACACCCATTATAATCAATAATTTCAATCCAAACTTTTCCCAGGTACAGGCAAACAATCTAAATCTCATTCAGAATCAGCACAGCCATTTGTAAGTATGAATATTTTTCATTTCCAGTAGTACTTGCTGCTAATTTTATGTTTATACATGAGTAGAAAATAAGTGTGTTGTAGTCAAAAGTGCTTGGAAACAGATCTGTGCTATACAATATACTGATAATACATTCATTGCCAGGTTAAGTGTGAATATTTGTTATTTCCAATAATGCTTAGTGCTAATTTTATGTTAATACATAAATGTAGAGAACAGGTGTGTTGTATTCAAAAGTGCTTGGAAACAGATCTGTGCGATACATCATACTGATAATACATTCAATGCCAGGTTAAGTGTGAATATTTGTCATTTCCAATAATGCTTAGTTCTAATTTCATGTTACTAATACAAAGTAGTAGGTTAAACAAAGAAATTATGTAATCAAATAGATCTGTGAAATACAATACACATTATTTTGGGTGAGAAGGATGCACTGATAAATGTTTTGGCATTTTTAAAAAACAAATATTTCCATTACACTCTATTTTCTTCACTTCTTCCCCCATCAATTGTTTTGACGGGTTGTCACTAGTTTAATATCAAAATATGTATAAATTATACACACATAAACTCCCAGAGCTTTGTTCAAACGTTGCTAACTCTTATGGATTTTCAGACTTTCATTTAAGAGACAAATAATATTTTTTTTTTAAAAGCCTTCAAAATTAAACAGCACTTCAGTGAAGCAGTGACTATAGGGGAAAGTAATAAGGAGGGTATTTATTTTATACATGTATATATTGCCCATTTCCAGTTTTACCTTATTTTTTAATCATTATTATTTATATTGTTATAGATACATTTTTCTGCAAATTAAAATTTTCTTTGTTCTAGTTCACGGCTATTTTATCCTGCAATTTCCTTAATTACTCATTATTACACTTCTCACATTTTTTTCACTGTTTATCTCTTTTCCCACAGGCCTTCTCCTACTACTATATTATAGGATATTAATTTACTGTTTACAGGCCTCGGGTTTCCCTTCCTTATGTGTTATAAATGTTTATACAATACCAAACCTACCCTCTGTCCTGTTCTTACTGTTCTAAGTCTACTATCATTTACTGGACACATTATTAAGGTCTTTGTCTTGTTGGACTGGCCTATACTGTATAATAGTGGAACAACAAAAGTGATTGCGTCATTAATAGGCTAAACTGCCCATGGTAAAAACTTCCGGTGTTATGTATAGCAGTTCGCACTTATGACCTGTCATCGAAACATCATTTATTGGTGATTTGTAGATGGCAGGGAGGATAGTGTGGTTCATTTGCATAGCTAGGCGGGGTTGTCGCACAGAAGGTCCAGGGTTCAAATCCTGGGTAAGCCACTCATGTCTGTTGTTTTTCTGTTGTCTAGTGTTCTACTTCTTTATTTCCTACGAGTGCCTGATAACATACCTTTATGTTTGTCTTATATTAATTCATCATATGAGGCAACTAAAATGAGATTGTGCATGGAAATAGCAACCTCATAACGTAAAACAAATAGCTACAGAACCTACTACTGCGAGAGTGACATGAATGCGCTGGCACACTTTTCTTGCAAGGAAATCAGCTGCTGTGGTGGGTGCATGTTCCAAAAGAGGCGAAACGAGGAATGATGATAATGATAGGTAATTCAGATTTCTTTAGATCAGCCTTGACATCAGGATTTTGCTGCTTTGATTTGAGTCCATCAAGAGGCCTGAAGTTTTGTCTTAAGTGCCTTTCCAAAGTTCTTGACCTTTGCCCCCAATCCCTTCTGCCTGCTTGATTCTTCTTTGGACTCTTTCAATTCTGTGAGTCGCTGCAAAAACAGATCTGTGAGGAATAAAGAAGAGAGTAACTACAGCTTACTGTTTCACAAACATTATGTTACGCAAATATAACTGTATGAGTAAGGCTTTAATTCTGCACTTCAAATTCTGTTAAAACGGTTCAGTGTAGATTCAGTCTATCTTGACTTGATTCCTATTTGATGCCTATCCCCAGCTATCGAGGCGAGACCAGGTCATCATTTTCCGCTTACGTACTGGTCACAATAGATTTGAGGTACCATCTATATCACAAGTACAGGACTGGTCTAACAGATCTCTGCTCCAGTAGCAGCAGCCCCATGACAGCCGAACATATGCTCCAGTCCTGTCCAACTTACAGCAGTGAACGGAGTGGCATATGGCAACAACTGACTTCTCTCCACAAAAAACTGTTCAGAGATGTCAGGAACATTGAGCTGACTACTGCCTTTATTAGAGCCCTTAATGTAGAAGTCTGAGGGCGGATGAAGAAGAAGAAGATTGGATTCCACAGCAGATATATATGTGATTAAAAGAATGGTGTAAGGGTTGGGGGGAAGTGCCCTTGTTCTGAAATCACCAGATCCAGAGAAGAAGAGTTAGGTAGACCAAAGAATATAAGGAGAAAAGAGCTGGAGACAGAAATGAAAATGTTGAGGAAGACATGGAAAGACCTTGAGTTGAAGGTTAGCAACAGAAGGACTTGGCATAGGTTTGTTGAAGGCCTATGCTCCGTGGGGAGATTAAGGGTGTTGACTGTAAGGGATGAGGCAGCATAGACCACAGACCGCATCAGCCAGAATTTGAAATACAAGACAGCAGGGCATCAATAGCATTTTCGATCTTCTAATCCTTTAACTGGGTTAGCCATGTCCTCAGAAGAGACCCCGATGCCATCACAAGAACAGCTATGCTGTGGACCCTTGAGTGAAAGCGAAAGAGAGGCCGACCAAAAACAACCTGGCGGAGGACTGTGGAGGCTGAGATGCAAAGAATGAACCAGAGTTGGGGCACTGTACGAGGGATGGCCACCGACCGAGCAAAGTGGAATCAATTTGTTGTTGCCCTACAAGACGCCACCAGGCGTAATGGCCACTGACTGCTTTGATAGTCGGCGGATTAGGATCAAAGAAGAATCATTTGTGGATAAAACCACTATGGTAATAACATAAAGAGTTTTTAAAATGAAAGTAAAACAGAGGATTGTCATAAAGTGCATGGGGACACAACAGACAACAACAAAATTAAATGGCGTCAAGGATACCTGCAATCTTCTCATATTCAACATTTATGTTTAAAAAAAAAAAATCAAGAAAAGTCAAGCAACGACAATATATCATCATATAATGCAGTATGTGAATGTAAAAGGGATAAATACGTGACAGAAAAGGCCAACTAGCATAAAGGCAACTAAAAAATGAAAAATGTTTTTTAAAAAAGCAAAAAAAAAAAAAAAAAAAAAAAGGCTGACATGCAAGGAATTGGTAAAAAGGTACAGGTAGTCCCATAACAGATATTGCTGTAGGGGAGTGAAGTGTTAGAGCTTTCACTATACTAGGTCCAGCTTTGAGAGGTGGGGGGAGGGGGGAGGAGTTTCCTTTCTCGCTGCCTTTTCATTCCCTAACTCACAAGCCAAGCAGTCAAGTACTCATTTACAGCTGGGTAGATATAAGCATTAAGCTGTGTTTCGAACCCAGTACTTTTGCCGTGAGAGATCAGTGCTCTAATCACTCTGTCAATCGGACACTTGTATAAGTAAACAGAAGAAAAACATGCTGAAGTAGTAAAAGGCTGAAGTAAACAGAGCTGAACAAGTACATAGGTACTCTTAGCTTGGACAATGAAAAAAAAGGTGACTCAGAGACAAGGAAAGAAGACAACAGGCAAAAGTTCTACAGGCAGCTGAAAGGCAAAGACAGTGAGACCAAGAAAATAAGAAGAAGGGAAGAAAAGTGAACATAAGGCATATCATTTTTATTTAGAGAGTGCAGTAGATGGCAGACTAATTTAACATACCACTTGTTCCACTGTCAGCATTGTCCACATGGTTCATGATGAACACCTCAAACATCTGGGTCTCTGTGAACCACTCTAAGAACTCTCTCAGCTCCGTGGACACTACCTCCAGGATGAAACCTTCTTTCTGCAAAGAGGACGGCAAACGTGATACGGTCAATGTAAAAAATGCAGCATATATATTTACTACAGGGAGTCTATCAGAAACTTTAGATATTTTGCAAGAATGTACATCAACATAATGCTAACCACTGACATTACTTCTCAATTACATTTCTATAGAATCAATCAACCAACACGAGGCCTAAGACGCATCAAAAGTGAGGAATGTAGTAAGCGACCCATAGCTTGACTGCTTGCGTCATGGTCAGCGAACCAGAGCTGACCAAGACCCTACTCCACCTCCAAGTGGTGGTCCTGGAAACAGGCTGCTTCACTGCAGTCTGGCTGAGAGAGTAGGGATCGAAGAGGGAAGGCTAACCCAGTCCTAAAAAATGCTGTGCTGAAATCGGATGTGTCGGGTGAAAGGCACAAATATCGCAGCTTCGCTGTAAACAGACACAACGCAACCAACATCCTTTTTCAGGACGAACGAGGAAGAAGAAGAATCAACCAATACTCTTTAGCTTCCTGAGGAACATAGGCCTTCAACAAACACAAACCACGTCCTCCTGTTGTGTGCCATCAGCTCAGGTTCTTTCCATATTTTAATTATCATTTTCATTTCTGTGTCCATTTCTCTTCTCCATGTGTTTTTTTTTTGCTCTACCTCTGCCTCTCTTGCTCTGGGGATTCTAGAAGAAGGACAATCCTGTAATGCTAACAACAGTTTTCCTCAATTTGTGTCTGATAAGGGTGGAATTCAATATTACAATGCAAGATGTTGTCTTATCTGGTTTAGATGCCGATTGTTGTATTACAATGCAAGATGTGGGTGTCTTATCTGGTTTAGATTGTTGCTGTGTGTGTTGCAGTAGAACAGTTCACAGGGTACACCACAGGCAACATGACGTGTAGAGTCATAAAAAATGGTAACTTCGCTTTAGGTTTATACCATTTATTGCACGCCACAAAACAGTCATGAAACTTATGTTATTATCAGCATAGGTACAACGAATGCAGCATTCAAACTCATGTTAACTGACAGTCATGTAGAAGTCAATACTCAATAGTTGTATGGAAAACAAATATCATAGCGAAGCTTGATAAATAATGCATATAACTTCTGCAACCGTGGTCAGCTGCAGATCCTTAATGTTCATAGACAATAATAATTATTCCTTCCTGATGCTAGCAGATCAGATGTATACAATACGTCCGTTTACTGTCTGCACGTGAGTAGCATACATGGATTACAGGTCAGCTCGACCTTTATAACCTCCCTAAGTCTAACCATCTGACTTGGACGTGATCTCTGATATAACGAATCCTGGAACACAGACAATAGTCTTGTTGGTCTAGAGCGACCCATATATATATAATTAGTTCAGGTATAAAGATACCGGTGACTTAATCCTAGTCAAAGTACCTCTCCATTTTGAATCACACAGGCGAGCAAAAAGGCGACAAAATGACGAACCTCTAGATGATAGCATAAAGTTCGATACAAGAGGAATTACCTTATTTCGGAAAATCAACCATGAACATATGCCTCCAGGCAGGCTTGACTAATACCGGGAAATAGTCTAGTTAGCTAACTAACTCACAAAGACAATGTATTTCCCTCAGAGAATCACAAGACGCAAGGCGCGTCCGCTCGCTAATCAGTCCATTTCTCCACTCCCCGACCTGGGCGGAACAACAAAACGACAACCCAGTCGAGACATGCGCAGAGCGACAATCTCTGAGTCGCTGTTCACAATAAGACGATTCTAAGAACATTCGAGATAAAAGTCTTACACAGTCGCGCCTTTTATGGACATGAACAGAAGCGTTAAGAAAGGTTTCAAACATCTACAACAGTTGACTGATACTACCAAATAAGGAGATATGGTCACGCTTCGTTCAAGACATTATAGACCGAACGTGTCTCTATACAAGAGGAGGTAAACTCATAAAGAATAGCAGTATCGATATTTCGGGTTCTGTCCCTTTGACCATAAAATATATACGACATGCATTTCAGTCAAATAATGATCATACATACGAAAAACGAACATACAAAGACTTTGGAAAAAAGTAATTAATTGTGCGTAACAGTGTCCTATCCATTGCAATTTCTATGGAAACAAAGCAGCAAATCTTCAGTGCTATCTTTACATCTAGTTTGCTGAAACAGCTAAACAGAGAAATTAAATGAAATAGAATGGTTGAAAATTGCTGCCTGCAAAATGTACTGTCCGAGAAACGTGAACAAACATTTCAGATGTGACAGGGAGCGGCGCTGGTGTAATGGTTACCACACTGCACTGGCGGTCCAGAATCGAGCCCTGGCAAGAACGTTTGAAGGAGTGTTGTTGATTGGGACTTGGACTGGAATAATTCGAACCCTGGTGAAGACATTTGAAGGAGTGTCATCAACCAGGGACTGGAATAACCTGAACCCAGCTTTAATGGGTACCTCCGAAATCGGCGAGTATCTGCCTGAATGGCGAGAGGACACCTGTCATTGTACAGGGAAAAAAGGGATACACATGTAAAATCAGCCTCAGGTTAGACATATTAACAAGAGATTTCACCTCGAGTAAAAGCAGGCGTACGATTAAAAAAATAGAAAAAAGTGACAGAATAAAAAATAACAATAAAAATGCTAAAATTAAATCATGCATGAAATATGGAGGGAACCTATGAATGAAATGATCTACAGACCTAGTCAGAATGGTCACTGTCATGCATCCCAAATGTCAGATCATCAGAAAAGTAGTGCACACAGTTCAAGAAAAAGACACATCAATACAATGAGTCAGAGCTTTTACAGAAAAGTATAAACCATTAAAAAGGGCATAGAAAGTGTATCAGCATTTGAAGGTATCACCGGAAGAACAAAGGAAATATAAAAGACAGCATTAACAAAGGTTTCAGAGGAGGAGCTCCAGCGAAATGCTATGTTAATGAATAACTGCAGGATTAATCTACAACAATAACAGTTATCCCCAACAAAGCATTTGATAGCACAGCGATATGAACTGCTATGTATCAATAGTGGATCTTCTTCTTCTTCTTGGATTCTTAGCCCCTGAACTGACACAGCAGACAGTGGCCATCACGACTAATGGTGTCTTGTTGGGCAGCAACAAACTGACCCCATTTTGCTCGGTCGGTGGCCATCCTTCGTGCCGTGCCCCAACTCTGGTTCGTGCAATAGTGGATATTATTGCTATATTTCAATTCACTAAGGTTTAAAAAAAAAAAGACAAAAAAATTTAAGTCATATCAAATCAGAAATGAAAATGATGAGAAGGACATAAGAAAACTTTGAGCTGATGGCACACAACAGCAGAAGTTAGCATGAGTTCCCTGAGGAGCAATGCTCCTTGGGGTGATCAACAGTAATAAATGAGTAATGAAACTTAAAATGGAAGCTCATAATTTTATTTTAAAATTTTTCTCAGGAAAAATGCTTGATAACTTTAGTAGATCCCGAGCTACAGGAATTTAGTGCCAAAACATGGTAATATATTTTATTGAGGAAGTGGAGGGGAACTGCGGTAAGACGTGGAATACAATGGATGGGTTTGAAAAAAAAAATCGAAAAAAGGTGATTCGTCTTACGAGGACAAAAGACAAAGAAAATTTCTTTGACATTACTATTTCTATCACGCCCTCCGGCCTTAATACCTCAGTATACTACAAGCCGACAGATGCCCACAGCTACCTCCTGTATACCTCTTCTCATCCTCGGGTTTGTCGTGACTCCCTTCCCTTTTCACAACTTCTCCGCCTCCGCCGTTTATGCCAAGACGACGATGACTTCCACTTACGAGCAAATGAGATGTTGGATTTCTTCCGTAACAGACTTTATCCAGAACATGTTCTCACCTCTGCTCTCCAACGTGTGCTCCCCATCTCTCGTCTGGAGGCCCTCAAACCTCACCATAAATCCACTTCGGATAGAGTCAAATTAATCTTGACCCATCACCCTCACAGTACTACTGTCAAACAGATCCTTTTCCGCCACCTCCCTATCCTCCAAGCAGAGCCTCTGACCCAAAAAGTATTCAGTGAAGCACCTTTGGTGGCATATAGACGTGACAAGAACTTGAAGGATCTTCTTGTTCACAGCCGTCTCCCAAAGGAGAATGCCACTCACTTTGGCACACTACCCTGTGGTCGGACACGATGCAACACGTGCAAGTATGTCATCTCAACCCAGAAGGTGTCCTTTCCTAAGGCTACGTACACCATCACTAGTAGCTTCACGTGTGAATCGCGCAATGTCATTTATACGATCATATGTAAACGTTGCTGCAAAACCTATATTAGCCAAACAGGCAAACGACTTGGGGACAGATTCAGCCAGCACTTAAATGACATCGCTCAGCAAAAGTCCACACCAGTTGCTATACACTTCAATGGTCCTGACCACCATGGTCCCATCGACATCCAGGTCACAGCGATCCGATCCTGCTCCTCTGACACTGCCAGCCGAGAACAGCTTGAGAACCGTCTTATCCACCGCATGGGTTGTCTAAAACCAGCCGGTCTCAACACTTTTCACACCTTTGTCTGAGGTCACCCTCTCCTCTCTTGCTCTATTTTACTCTTTCCACTCTTATCCTATTCTTCTATTTGTATGCCATATACATTTTTTTATTTCATATTTATTTATCTCCCACTCATTCTGTCCTCTTCTATTTCCAGTCCCCACTTTTATCACGTTGGGTAGTTTATTGTCCGGTTTCGTTTTTTAGTTTCTTAGTATGCATTGTGTACATCCGGCGGCGGAAGTCACTTTCTGTTCAGCCACGCGCTCATCAACAGACAGCGATTTTGACAGAATTTCGGTTCTTGCCTTCAGGGAAGTACCCAGTTTTTACTTTATTTAGTTTTTATGTGTCCTATCTAGCCTTCACTTTCTTTCCTTTCCTGACGAAGGCCTTGTGGCCGTAACGTAGACTATTTTCTTTGTCTTTTGTCCTCGTAAGACGAATCACCTTTTTTCGATTTTTTTTTTTTTTCAAACCCATCCATTGTAATATATTTTACAAATATTTTACATTATTTGCAATAAATCAAAATTGTGATAAGATGTCAGAAATCTATTCTGACAACAAAAGTTTAAATGCAATAAAAAGTTTCCATGCCAAATCTAATGTTGACTGCTGAATAATTAAGCAAGTTATAAGACAATTAGTTACATTAAAAAGCACTGTGAAATACGTCATTTTCTTCACACACAAAAAAGAACAATGTCGGGAGAAACTACGGAGCTGCGCTAGCGTAGTGGTTACCACACCGCTCTGGCGACCGGGTGATCCAGGATCGAACCCGGGCGTCGGCATTTGAGGATTTTTCGTCGACCGGGATTTGGACTGGATTAACTCGAGACCTGGCGAGGACATCTGAAGAAGTGTCGTCGACCAGGGACTGGCGGCTCCTGAGCCGACCCAGCTCTAATGGGTACCTCCGAAATCGGCGAGTATCTGCCTGAATGGCGAGGGACACCTGTCTCTGTATAAGAAAAAAGGGATACTCACGTAAAATCAATGTCAGGTTAGACATTAATAATAACCTGAGATTTCGCCTCGAGTATTAGCGGGCGTATGAAAAAAAAAAAAAGGAGAAACTACAACTTTCTAAGTCAACATACACATCTTTAGAATGTGTTCTGACAATTGGTGTTTGTCTTATTTAGAATTCAGGGGATCCTGAACTATAAGAAAATAGACTAATCCTAGTTTTCATATTTTTCCCATTATGACTAAAAACCTGGTGCCCCTACTCCCCTTAAATAAGCCACAATATAATAACAAGAGTATGATGATTAGGATTAAAGAGCACAGTAATGATGATGTCACGAGAGGTTAAATTGGTGTAGATAATAGTAGATAAAAAGATGTATCAGATGATACTTAGAATAGATGCCAGATAAAAGTATTGGTCTTAAAAGTAATACCCCATTCTCAGAAATGGACAATGGCATATGGTTGTCATAGGTAATAAGTCAGACTGTGAAGAATTCTGGCCTAGATGGTAATAAGTAGTACCAGATTCTAAGGTGTCTCCTCTCTGCAACTATTCTATGTGATTGTAAGTCTAGGGAAATTAAACAAATTAAAGTAACTTAAAAAAAAACTGTAATGACTTACTCAAGACTCCGGATACAATTTATCAATTTATTATATACATTAATTTCTTCTTTTCTCTTGTTTGAAATCAGAAGTCAAAGATGAAATGGAAATGATGATGATGATGTTTACAAAAGCATTAATTAAATTACACAATCAAGTGTTAACTACCAAATGTTAGTGTCTTCTTCCTTTTGAAAAATGATCACTTTGTACCAAAATGTTATTTATATTTTAAATGTCAATTACACTATCTCTCTTGTTCTTGATATTGCACTAGTAATTAACAAATCTTGCTAAGAGTCACTATGACGTTAGATCATATCTTTCATAAACATTGAGCTTAACCAACTAACTCGTTCTCATCATAGTCTTTGTTATGTGTGGTTGACCATATTATGAATCAGTCCTTTTTTGTTTACTTAACTGAGGTGACTTCGCCGTCTGTCTGCTGTAAGCAGTGGTTGGAAAAGCCCAGGCATAAGGGTTCCCAAAACCAGATCTGATGTATACGCTAGGTGCCTGAATGATGCTTAGACTTGCACGGGTATCAACAGTCGTTGGCTTTGCTGACAGTGTAGTATAATGTGATATGATAGGACCCTCAATTTAGAATACACAGAGCATCTAAGGCCTGGCAGGCTGCACACACAGTTAGATGGCAAAGGTGCTTGGTGGTGAACTCTGTCTGTGTCTTGAATTAAATTTAGATGGTGAGTGAATTTTTGCCTCCGTTCCTTTCCCCTTATATACGGTCACATCCGGCGAACGAGAGAACAACTAGGTCATTGGCTATTTCCTTCGTTCATTTCCTTGAAAAATGTGTTGTATCTGCCAAGGGTGTGCTTGATACAAAATTTCCATAAATTCCTATTCCTCTATTTTCCAACCAATTTTCTTCATCCATGGCTTGTTTCAACCGGGCGACTGAGAGCTGTCATTTCATATAACGATCTCATACTTCTGTTCCTTGAATCCTTCGTTATGGCAGTTTTACCAGTGAAACACTCCAAGTGATTCATGTGTTACTGCCTTCAAACACAAATATCTCAGGATATACTGTGATAATACAAGTATTTGGACAAAGCCTCAGTTCTGTAATATCTCACTTGACTAGCATTAATAGTTGAAATCCTTCTGCTGGGCTACACTAATAATGGAAATGCATACAACTTTGAACGGTTGTTCAATCTCCATTTTGTTTATTGCTGACAAGCGTAAGGTTCATGCAGCGAGCTAGCTTGCTCTCATTGGTTGATCTTTTCATTACACGGAATAGGTGGTGTATGCTATTATCGATTGCCCTAGATATTGTGCCCATTCGCCTTGCGACAGATGGGACTGATAACTTTGATAGTAATGATATCAGTAATGGTTATAATTGTCGTGATGATGATGGTGGTGCAGTTATGAGAATGCTGATGTTCTTGACTGTAAAAAAAATTTAACATATTTATGACAGAGATAATCATTAAGAATGTGATGATAAAGATGATGACGGAGATAGTATTTTATATAAGTAGTGGTGATGATGAAAACAATGCTGGTATGATGGTGATAACAACTGTAATGAGGATGGCAATGACAACAAAGATGAGAATAGCAACATTTGTGCTATCTAAATTCTGATGACGGAATTCGCCTGTTAGAGAATGACACTGCAATATATAAATTAACAAGGCTAAGACTGCTGGACATCAAACGTAAGACTAGCAGGGATGGACATATGAGAGGATGCCTCCGTCGTGTATCCAACCAGCATGTTACAGGAAGATTTAGCATTCATACCCTTCAACATTTATTGAGGGAGACTCAGCACTTATGAGTGTGCCTGGAGTTCAATGATGTCAATTATGATCAACAGTAACAGTGATAATGTTACACAGAATTTTAACTGTTATTACAGAGTAGCCATCACAGGCATCATAACGAGCTCAGGCAGATCACCGTCTCAGAAGTAATGTTACTGACGATAATGGAGCACTAACACATTCCGTTATTTTATGTTTTGTGCAAAATATGAAGTTCTAATGCTTGCTAAGAATATTTTGCACAAAATATGTCACTGCAGTACTTACAAAAAAATATTTACCAAACATATCCCTCCTGCAACACCTACTTGAAATATTTTACCTGAAATATTCTGTTGCCATCCTGCTGTGTGCATATGTGATTCGTGAAGTGTCCAACAGTCTCAATAAACATGCGCAAGAATGCCTCAGCAACCACCAGCCACTGAGACTTACGGGCCTCTGCAAGGTCAACATACACATGCAATGTAACAATCAAAGTAAAGCAGTGTACCTGGGGCTTAAAATGCAGGAGAAACTCTTCTTCTTCTCCTCTATTTCACCTTTCAACTTCCCAAGGAGCATATGCCTTTCAACAAACGTATGCAAAGTCTTCTTGTCCCGTACCATCAGCTCAAGGTCTTTCCATGTTTTCTTCATCCCCTACATGTCTGTCTTCAGTTCTCTTTTCCATGTGTTCTTTGGTCTTCCTCTGCCTCTCTTAGCCTAGGGATTCCATAATAAGGACTGTCTGTTAATGCTATGGACAGATTTTCTCAATGAGTATCCTATGCATCTCCAGTGTCTTCTTCTCTTCTTCCACTGGCGCTTGTCTGTTTCTTGTCATCAGTTCCACATTGGTGATCTTGTCATCAGTTCCACATTGGTGATCTTGTCATCACGTCAATCCTTCAAATCTATTACTTACTTTGTCGTTCCTCTTCTACCGTGAGGTGTAGAGGTTTGAAACAGAGAGCGCCATACTATTCTATTGGCTGTCTTTCTCCTGGCTTGGTTCCATTCTAGTCCTCGGTCCTTCAAAGACTGTCTAATGTTGTTCTCCCAGTTGTCTTTGGGTTGTCCTGAAGGACTGGATCCCTGGCTCTTAGTTTCCCATGGTAGCCGATCTTCTCCCATTTTGCAGACATGGCCAAACCATCTCAGTCGCTCAAATCTATGCAAACACCAATTTATGAAAGTCTGTTAACCCCTTGATTGTTGTTTTTGTTGTTCTCCGTGTTTCAGAGCCATACAGTAAGAATGACTTGTTATTTTAGTTGATGATTCTGATTTTTGTGTTGGATTTCATTTATTTTATCTATATATATTTTCCAATGCAAATAAAACATTCTCTTTTCTCAATTATTGAAATGTTCAACGTCAATTTTTTCTAATAGGGTTGCTCAACACACAGAGGATAAGGATGTATCACTGAATGACAACAAGTATTATTTAATAAACAAAATACATTTTTTTCCCAGCAACCTTTTGTTTTCTATCTTTGTTATCATGCAAATAACACCTTCTACGATTACTTCAACTCAATCGAACATACCAGTTTTGTAACCACTTTTATTTAAGATCACCTGAGCTTTTTATATTTGTCATTTGTCAAAATCTTTGATGCTCTGTGTTTCTGTGTTCCACTCATCCTTGAGAGCTAAATTTTTCTTGTTAAAGTTTAATGCTTCACATTTTGACCAGCCGATTTTATGTAAAAACTAAAACGATGTTTAAAAAAAGGTAGAAATAACTCCATTAAAGTAAGGGTTTTAATATTAAGGAAATTATGTACTATGAATATAGATTGTGTTTTATATCTGAAATGGCGGGCGTCAGATGGTGAATGGTGATGTGCCAACCAATTAAATCAATGTTTCTTCAACCAACTAAGTCAACGAGTACTTTGTTTTAAACACAGCTCTTGCAATGACCAATGTTCTTGTGAGCTTTAAATCAAGTGTTTAAACTTATCAAAGTATAATTTATTCCAAGATGAATTTCACTGGACAGAAGTGATGATAGATCTGAAAAATTAATATGTATGATTTAAAAGCATACAAATAAAGAAAAAAAAAACAAAATAAGTTTTCAGGACTACTTTTGTTGCTGTTACCAAATGCATTAAAAAAGGAAAAAAAACAAATTGTCCATTTGATCTAATACATAGCACAAACAAAAAGGGATTGCCAGTTACCATTAAATCTCTTATCATTCACAAATTTATGTTTTGTTAACTGTTTGTTTGTTAGCCGTTTCAATTTTCCACACACTGGTGTCTGTCTTTAAAGTTATTTGTTACCTGCATCAATTTTCCAAATAATGAGGATATCTTTAAAGCTGTTTGTTACTTGCATCAATTTTCCCCAAAACGATGGATATCATTAAAGTTGTTTGTTACTTGCATCAATTTTCCACAAAACGATGGATATCATTAAAGCTGCTCGTTACCTGCATCAATTTTCCAAATAATGATGGATATCTTTAAAGCTGTTTATTACTTGTATCAATTTCCCCCAAAACGATGGATATCTTTAAAGCTGTTTGTTACCTGCATCAATTTTCCACATATTGATGGCTGTCTTTAAAGCTTTCTGGATCCTCTTGGGCAAAATGGTAGACTCATCGCCTTGACTTTTAACAATCATTTTCTTGTCCAAGTCTACGATCAAGACCTAAAAAAAAAGAATGCTGTTACAGTGATGATGAGGAGTCGGTCAACAGTGTTACAAAACTATGGCCAAATACAATAATTCATCATCGCACCAGGTTATATTGATTGAACTGACCGTGCCATTTGAATCCAGATTGGAAGAGCAACATTTGTTCAAAGATGCCAAGTATAGTGATCTGGCCACAGATCTGAGACACGATAGGTTCACTGCGAGGGTCATGGCTGTTGAGATGGTGTAGTAAGAGGGCTCGTGGCTGCATCAGTGTATGATTTTTTTAAACTGTTGGGGCTGAGAGGACAATCGAGAACAAGGGCACTGAAGAGACTTAGTGAAACTGTGGAAAAGGCATCATGCTGGCTGTGGAACAACTGCAATGGGCTATGGAACTCGAGACAGTAAACTCAGCGGTACAGAAAACATCAGGAATTTTTCTAAGTCCCCAATACATTGAGTTTTTCGGTGTACTGGTGAAAGGGCTGTGACTGACGGGCAACACATGGCATATATTATAAGAGGTGTTGGGCACAGAATTACAGCTGCTACCGCGCAGTGGCTAGCCTCGTCGACTTCGCGCAGGTGTGTCAGGGTCTGTCCCTAGTTGTGGTGTGTCGCGGATGAATAGAATAATTTGTCTTCTCTTTGTTACTTTCACAATTGCCTCCACGGCTGGCAGAGTTGTGGATTTTAAAGTTGCTACCAAAGTGAAATGGTTCATTTTCGATACAAGACAACAGGAGGCTGAGACACTTGGGAGTCATGACCCAAATGGGCCCGCCCCCCTTAGAGTGTAAAGGAGTATTCAGGGCCAAAATACTTGTTCGACGGGGGGACTTCATCTGATGATCAGATTGCCTCCTGTTGTATTGCTCTGTATAGAGTGTCCTATCATCAATAAGATTAATAATCCAACTCCACTTCGAGATCACACTTAACATATTTAATAACATCCACTTTGATTTCTCCACATTCAATTTCATCAATTACATTTGCCATAGCTTACCCATAATATTTGCGATTCGTCTGAACATTCCAGTGCTTTTATGCATATCTGTATATTTTATTTACGTATTCTGCAACAAGTCCATTAGCGGGCATTATTTGAATATCATGCAACTATAATAATTCCAATACATTCAATTCTTATTGATAATTCTTTGTATCCACGAACATCTGTTTGACACTTTCCTTTAAAGCTATAATACTTTGGAATGCTTCACTTATGAGAATCAAACACGCCTTCAACACATGTACAGTCCTACTGGACACACTCCATAGAATCCTCTGGTTGCTACTCAAAAGACACATTCACATCGACGCCTTTTACTGCACCACAGTTTTCAAATACAAGACCTTATGTGGTATGCAACAAGGGTCATAACAAATGCCTTCAATTTCAAATCTCTAAATAACATGCATAACAACAAAGATAGAATAATTCTCAAATATTAATTTCTGACGAATATAATTGTATGTTTGTCTGCTAGGCTGTCTGCATCTTGATATCTTTTCAAAAACAAACCCATCTTTCACAGATATTTCTCAGCCTTTTGTTTCAGTACACTCATCGGTCTTTCTCTCTTCATAGGTGTTTCTTTGGGGGATTCCATGTCAGTGAATGTAACAATGTATTATACTTGGATTTCCTTAGGAAATAAACCCTTTCATCTCTATTTTCCCCAATGTGTGTGTATAGGAATCACACATTCTATACATATTTTTGTGGTGGGTAGGTTTCTAAATTTTACATTTTGTCAGGGCAGCGGCCTGATAGGCCTACTATTTACGATTTCCAACTGCCGTGGGATTTTTAACATGCACAACTTGCACATGGGACCTCCTATTTTTCACCCTTATCAAAGAAGGCTAGGCATCCAATCTCACTACCCATGAGACCAGGGGGGAGTATGACATCATTAGGACCACTGATTCTGAAAAAAAAAAATTTCCATAAATTATATTCCCTCAACTGGGAATCGAACCCAGTACTTCTAGAACTCGAGGTGGACGCCATAC
This sequence comes from Oreohelix idahoensis, assembly GCA_024509875.1. NCBI lineage: Eukaryota > Metazoa > Mollusca > Gastropoda > Stylommatophora > Oreohelicidae > Oreohelix > Oreohelix idahoensis. The sequence continues at coordinate 341,795 of JAMPIV010006064.1, forward strand.
CTCTTAACCACTCCGACCTCTTTACATTCACCTTATCCTCTGTTCCAACTTTGCTTCCTCCTTCACAGCCAGTCTATCCCCCTCATTTCTATATATGGCAATGAGCAGGGATCAACTATACATTGTTAAATGTATAGTCAGTTTCCATTAATACTTATTTATCATCATCACATGCCATCTTCACATCAAAGGTCTGCTGCTGCAATGGATCTCCAACGTATTCTGTCTCTTGTTTTGATGGTGTACTCTAGCAACCTCTTTCCTGTCCATCTCTTGATGTTATCTTCCCACTTATAGCGCTGTCTTCCTCTTGCATGGCTGCCTTCAACTCTGCCTTCTATTATGGTCTTCAGTAAAATGTTATGTCTTTTAACATGTCCAAAATATTTTAGTTGTCTAATTTTGATCTCGTTCATTAATTCTCTTTTCATTCCTAGGTTTTCTACGACCTCTTTATTTGTTTTATTCTCTTTCCATAAGATGTGACCCATTCTTTATATGCACATCTCAAGGGCCTCAATTCTTTTTTCTAATTGCTTGTTCATTGTCCATTTTCTACAGCTAAGAAGAATATATACAGAATTTGATGATTTTCAGTTTGAATTTGTGAGTCAATTGTTTAGATGTTATAGTCTGTTCACCAATTAATGTACAACTTTAAAATTGTTTTTCTAAAAAACTACCTGATGTAATGAATTCATATTTTGCATGTAGTCTTAGATTATCCATGATGTTACAAATATGTTGTTGTTAATGTCAATATCAGTTCTGCATTCATCAAAACCGTAAATTCCTTTGATTTTTTCCGAATCTTACAAGAAGCACGGCTTAAAAATTAAATTTTACAGTATACTTTGTCATAAATATCAAAAGTAGGATCAGAGGTGTATCCATATCTGCTCACAGCACAGGAAACAGCTGTGAGTAGTGATACATTTAAATTTGAAACGTGGGGAAAAAAACTGTATTCAAAACTATATTGTATACGACTCTGTAAATTTTACATGTATATATGTTTCAATATAATACCATGCAGCTATAACTTTACAATAATTTCATGATACGCCACTGACTTTACAACGGTACAGATTTGCACTAATGATGTTGCACTATTTCAGCTTTCAACAGCAGACTATTGCGGTGCACGAAATGTCAAGATTTTGTCTTAAAATATAGTTTTTTCTATTAAAAAACCATTTATTGCCCGTGCAACACAATTGTACTGCTGACATGCTAAATTTTAATACCGGTAGGGGAGTGGGATTTTAATTTAACCTGAAGAAGAGATATCTCAAACTAGATACATTTTCTAGAGGCAAAAATTTTTTTCATAACGTCATGAACAATATAATACTACATGCAAAATATAAATTCATTACATCAGGTAGTTTTTTTGAAAACAAATTTCAAAGTTGAACATCAATATAATCCTCATATGTAATGTTGTTTATTGAACTTCCACCAATGTTCAGTCCTGGTAGTTTCTGTATCTGTCCGAAAATTTTCTCTGTGCAGATATTAAATAGGCAGGGGGACAATACGCAACCTTGTCTCACATCTCTTTTTATGTGATCCACATTTTATTTGTCTTAAACTCATTTTTGGGGTAAATTTTTATTTGCTGATTGTATACTTATTTTTAGACATTCCCATTTTGATGTTACTTTTTCTTCCGGATTTTCTCTTCTGCATTGTTCCATGCTTTCTGTGAGGCTTTTTACAGGCTGTCTAATTTTTTCATGGTTCCTTCAGTCTTATGACTGATGAAGAATGAGGAGCCCTGCTGGGGCTTTAGCCGTATCCCTATATTTCATGATGTTAGATCGCTGTCTCATCTTTAACCTGTCTTATTTAACTGGTGCCTAGTTGGCAAGGAGGATAGTGTGATTTGCTTCCGTAGCTAGGCGGTAGTGTTGTTCGAAAAGTCCTGGGTTTGATTCTCCAATAAGTCACTCACTTCTGTTGTTTTTCTGTTGTCTAGTTTTCTACTTATTTATTTCTCACGAGTGCCTGGAACATATCTATGTGTGTAATATTTATTTATTTACTTATTTAACTCTTCTAAACAAGCTAAAAACATGTAATGACCCAATTTTTTCATCTCTTTTTTAATAACATCATTATTTAAATTTTGTGACCTGTTCTTAAAGTTCAGCATTCTAAAAAGTGTTCTTTTTTTTTTTTCACTATCACAATATTCTAAGCAATCCACAGCACTTGTGCTTGCACACTGTTAAACATTTGTAAAACTGCTTCATTGCAGCAATTTTAAAAAACATGTCTTTAAAAGAAATAGATTTTTCTATCACAGTCTACAAATCAAAGAATAGCAGTACATATTTTTTTTCTACAACTTTACCTCCTCCAGATCCATCTCCTGCACTCTGGATAAGAATGATGACTGGACACCCACTATAAAAGGCATGGGTGCACACACTGTATCCAGCATCTCACCAGGGAGTAGAGGAACGTAGACATGTTGCCAGTGGAAAGGGTACAACAGGGCACACAATGCATGCACAGTCTGTGTTAGTACACTTGGGAATGGGACAGAACATACCAGATAGTTCATACCATAACCATGGGTCAATGTTAATTTACAACTTTACAGCTATAATGCAATCCTCATTGCACTGGTTATTCAAAGTAATGATACAAATAGCCAGGTAGGAGGTGAGAATGCAATTGTGACAAATTGGGTCAACAGTACATGCTAATGAATACCAAAATGCAGTCTAAAGGGTTAAAGGCTATATTTTACTGCCACTTGTACATTCTTAGGACTACTTCCTCTATGGTGCATTTGAAACACACATTAATCATTAATGTAATAAGATAAATGAACTACAATAGTGATGAGAGTTATTTGCTTTTAACAAAATATAAAAAAAAAAATATTAGTTCAGCAGTTTGGGCAAATTAAAATACTAGAAGTAAAACTATACAGCATGAGATGTATTTTTACACACACAAAAATAAACTGCAACACAACACAACACAGCTAGTTACAACATACAACACAAAGGTCTGGCATTTTCCAATATTCTCAACTTCTGTAGTTTGTCATGAACAACAAGTCTTCTTCTCTCACCTGAGGTTGCTACTGTACAGGATTATCCTCCGCTCCATCAGCATGGATGAGAACACTATGACCAGCTTGTCTGTTCCTAAGTAGTGTAAGGGACTTTCATAGTTGACCTTAAGAATAATAAAATATTAGTGTTGTAAGAGAACAACAACAACAAGCAGTTCTTCTTTAAAATAACAAGCAAATGAAGTTCTTCCTGACAGAAGCAACATTTTTCCATTCCTCTCTGGTCTTAACCATCTCCTTCTGGTTCTCATAAACTATTTATATCATCCGCTCATCTTTCTCAGTCACTCCTGTAGTCTGATACCGCAAATAGGTTTGTATTCTTTTATCCGAACACTTGAAAACTGAAATATTCTGAAAATCAAAAGCTTCTTTGAGTGACTTTGGGCTACTTTTGTGCAATTTTCAAACACATTTTGGATGACTTTAGGTGGTTTTTGAACATACATTTTGGGCTACTTTTCAAACATTACTTGGGCAACAACTGGAAACCCAAAAAAATCTGGTTTCTGAAAAAAGCTGTCCCCAACAATTTAGGATAAAATGATATGCATCTGTATATGTTTTGCACCTGCTATGAAACATAAACTTGAAAATATAACAACTGGAAAAACATATGGCAAATTAAAGAAAGAAATAGGGAGAAGCAGCTGAAGGCTTAATGATAAGACATTATAGCAATGTAACAGTCAGGATGTCAAACATGGACAGAACAAATTAAGACAACCGCTTCCTCGGGCATGTCATAGAGGTGACTGACATGCTGTGCATGGCCCTGGCAACCTAATCATGTAAACTATGTAGTCCCTGCTTTGGAATCCACAGGGTAATGGAGATAGAGGGAAACCAAAAAATACATGGAGAAGGGAACTGGAGATAGACATGAAAGAGATAAAGGAGACATGAACAGATTTTTAATGGATGACACAGAACAGGAAGGCTTGTCATGGCTTTGCTGAAGCCTATGCTCCTCAAGGAGTTGACTTGACTTGACTTTGACTTGACTGATCCACTGTCATTGAGCGTCAGCTCTTGGTGACCTTGATGCCATTATGTGGCATTATCCTTCTGGATAGTACTGATTGACTTGACTTTGATCCACTCTCATTGAGCATCAGCTCTTGGTGACCTTGATGCCATTATGTTGTATTGCGCAGTTCATATAAGCTGTTCTGGGCTGTTATAAAGTGTATTGTCTATGGATGGGTTGTGTGGTAGGTGTTGTCTCATTCCCTGGAGTGCAAGGCACTGTAGTAGGTGGTGTTGTACTGTCTCCAACGGGTTTGGGCAGTGTCTACATTTTGCTATATTTTGTGAACACATTCTGTTTCTGTGGCCATTTAGTGTAGAGTGACCTGTTCTCAATCTGAAAATTTTGGTTTGATATCTTCGTTCGATATGATTGAGAGCATCTTCCTTATTTGGGGTTGTTAGGTGTATGAAGAGTCTTCTTCCTGTTTTAGCCTGTGCCCATGTGTTCAGCAAATCTTCTTTACAGTTGGTTTTGATTATTTGTTTTATTGTTAACATATTCAATGGTTGGTCAATTTGTGGAATTTTTGCTCCCTTCTTTGCCAGTCTAGCTACTTCATTCAATGTGATGTTTACATGGCCAGGTATCCACTGCATGTAGATTTCTGTTCCATTTAAGTTCATAATTTTGTGTCATGTTTCTTGGACCTTCTGGATAGTACTGATTGAGTTGGTTTTCCAGTTTTCTATTGCGAAGAGGGCAGCCTGCGAGTCTGAGAATACTACATCATTTGGTTCTATTTCGTTTGATTCTAAGAGTTCAAAGATTCTAGTTAGGGTTTTCTGAATGGTGACTACTTCGGTTTCGTAGTTTGTGCACCAGGTACCGCAGAGGTCTGCAATTTTGATGGGTTCTTCTGTATTGGGTGGGATGATTATGGCCCCATATCCAGCATTTACGGCTGCTTTAAAAGCTGATCTGTCTGTGAAAGCATGGATAATATCTTCTTTATATTGGCAGACGGTTTCCATGGTGAGTGTTTTCAGCAGTGTAGGTATGAGGCAATTATTTGCGGGTTGTAGAAGGTTTGTATGTATTATTGGTCTTTTTAGTTCTATGTGGGGTGGTAAGTCAGGTACAGCTTGAGTAGGCAGTGTAGTCTCTGGTATGTAGTGCTTCCCTGAAAGCTCTTGGTACTTTCTAGCGAAGGAGGTCTTTTTAATTCGGTACTTGGAGTTGTGGTCGCTGATAACATTTTTGCAAAGATCATCCTTGTCAGCTTGCAAGAACCTTTCTGCCGTTAGGATAATTGATTTCTCACTCCTACTGGTTCCATTAGCTTATGAGAGAAGGTTGGTGGGGATCTTTCATTTAGAGGACGGTAAGGTTGGAAGTGTTACATGGCTCTTCCACTGCCTGGCCTGAGGTGTTGGTATCCTGGTATCCCCAGAGTGGGGAATGAGCATTGAAATCCCCTGCTATGGGACCCCAAGATGCAGCAATAGTGAATGCAGTCAGCAACCCATAGCTGTACTGCTTGCATCAGGACCAGCGAACCAGAGCTGGTCAAGACCGCACTCCACCTCCACGTGGTGGTCCTGGAAACAGTCTGCAGCAGTGCAGTCTGGCTGAGCGAGTGCGGATCGCAATGGGAAGGCAAACCCGGTCCCTAAAAAATGCCGTGCTGAAGTCGGATGTGTTGACTGAAAGGTGCAGATATCACAGCTTAGGCGTAAACAGACACAACGCAACCACCGTCCTTTTCAGGGCGAACGAGGAAGAAGAAGAAGAAGAAATCCCCTGCTATGATTGTTCTTTTGTATTCAATATCATAAAAGTAGATTCCATTAGTTTCTCTGGGGGTCTGTAGACATTCAAGATTTGGAAATGTCTATCATTTCCCCAGACTGTCACTCGTTGTGTGTCAGTTTCATCATCTAGGAGTTAAAGGATAATGAAATAATGAATGAATTACCCTTTAACCTTCTGTGGAGTAAAGGCCTTTAAAATGTTCACTCTAAGACTTCCCTTCCTGTACCATTCGCTCAAATGTTTATTAAAAAAAAGGTACAGATCTGTATCCTTTCATCTGAACATCTAATAATTGAAATATTCTGAAGTTTCTTTGGGCGACTCTGGGTCACTTCTGGGCGATTTTTGAACTTATTTTGGGCTACTTTTTAAATGTGATTTGGGCGACATCTGGAAAGTGAAAAAATCCAGTTTCCAAAGCACAGCTGTCCCTGACGATTTCAGATAAAAGGATACAGACCTGTACAATATCATGATGGGTGTCAGATAAATAAATAGCACAGACATGAGCCCAGTAAGAAGATGAATGGAGAACATAGTAATGAGGAAAAACTAAAGAACAATATAGTAGAAACTATAAGAAGAAACTGGAAATATAGAACTGAACTGAGACTATCAAGGACAAAGAAGAAGAAAAAAGAAAATACTACAGTTTCAAAGCAAAAGCAGAAATCACAGAACCACTTACATTTTCCAGTCGTGTGTCAGATGGGCGATTCAAAACTATTGTCTCCATGTCACCACTGATGTCCTGAAATGCCATGCACAAAAAAAAAAACTATTCAGTGTACGTTAATTTGTAAATCTGATTTCATACCATTTTCTTTTTTATTTTTATATATTACTTCCCTTACTTCACTTGCACTAGTCATGCTAGGATGGATAAAAAATGCAAGATGGATTGTTTTGTTAGCCTGGACACTAAGCAATCTTTTAGCTTCTGGTCCCATGATCACAGGAAATAACAAGATTTCAAAGTGTAAAGAAGTATTTACAGCATATATGAATTAAAGAATCAAATATTTCTGTTCTGTAAATTTCAGTAATCGGGGTTTTAATCACAGATTTGTATGATAAAAATGGAAATTGTGTTAAATATTTAATTATAACTATGTCTGCTAGTTTACTTAAAATTTTGTAAGAGAACTGTGAATATTTCAAAGGGCTATTCACTTTCAGGATATTTAAAACAAATAAAAATGTGCCAAAGGATATCAATCAATCAATACCCTTTAGCTCCCCAAGGAGCATAGGCCTTCAACAAATACCTGCCGAGTCTTCCTGTCACGTGCCATCCGCTCAAGTTCTTTCCATGTTTTCCTCATCATTTTTCACTTCTGTATCTAGCTCTCTTCTCCATGTGTTTTTTGGTCTACCTCTGCCTCTCTTTCCCTGGAGATTCCAGAACAAAGACTGCCTTGTAATGTTATCAACAGGTTTCCTCAATGTGTGTCCTATCCGTCTTCTTCTCAACTCTTGTTCCACTGGCACTTGTCTGGTTCTTGTCATCACTTCCACATCTGTGACTTTGTCATACCATTTCAATCCTTCTATTCTTCACAAGCACCCGTTTATGAAAGTTTGTAGCCTTTTTTTTTCTTCTCCTTTGCAAAGGATAATTTATCCTTAAATCAGTTAAGAGGATTATAAATGTTTCAAAGGACAGTTAATCTACAAGAAATCTAACGATTATGACTGTTTCAAAGATTATGAAACATTTTTTACCTTACATTCTAAAATAATTAAACTGATAATATATGTAAATTACTTTTTACATGCTTTTAGTACCCACTGTTTTGTTCAATTTGCCTTTTTCTTCTTCTTCATTCGTCCTGAAAACAACGTTTGTTGCGTTGTGTCCGTTTACAGCGAAGCTGCGATATTTGCGCCTATCAGCCAACACATCCAACTTCAGCACAGCATATTTGGGACCGAGTTAGCCTTCCCTCTTCGATCCCTACTCATTCAGCCATACTGCAGTGATGCAGCCTGTTTCCAGGACCACCACTTGGAGGTGGAGTAGGGTCTTAGTCAGCTCTGGTTCGCTGACCCTGACGCAAGCAGTCTAGCTATGGGTCACTAACTGCATTCCTCACTGTTGACGCATCTTAGGTCCCCAATTTGCCTTCAGAAAGTTACTTTTTATAAACAAAGTGTGCTGTTAGTTATTGACAGTGTGTAACTGAGAATTTAAAATATCAGAAAAACAAACACTCAGAATAAAGTAAGCTCTTTGTTGACATGAGTTTAAATCATGTAGATTTGAACATACGTGACCCAGCATCCATTTTATTTGCGTGACCAATTCCGAGTTATATGCTAGGAAAATTTGAGAAAAAAACTGGGTGGCATGGCACTATATCAGCCTCAAGAGATGTCTTAGATGAGATCATTAAATATAAAAATGAATAATTTTGTTTAAAAAAACAGCAGTGAAGAACTGAAGATGCAGCAGCTTCCACTAGCTACTGACAAACACGAGGCCACCAACTTAAATGCAGTGCATGAAGCAGGCTTTTCGGGCAAATGACAGAACAGACAAAAACATATGGTTAGATCTCTTTTGCCAGGACTTGCCTGGGCCCATATCATCTGGGCACCACAGACACTCTGAATGCCTGGCTACTAGTTGTCAATTCTATCTACTGGGACCCAAAGATGCAGCAATAGAGAATGCAGTCAGCGACCCATAGCTTGACTGCTTGCATCAGGGAGCCATAGCTGACCAAGACCCTACTCCGCCTCCAAGTGGTGGTCCTGGAAACAGGCTGCATCACTGCAGTCTGGCTGAGAGAGTAGGGATCAAAGAAGGACGGCTAACCTGGTCCCAAAAAATGCCGTGCGGAAGTTGGATGTGTCGGCCGAAAGGCGCAAATATCGCAGCTTTAGATTTGCATTCACTTAAATGCATAAATTAACAAATAAAGAACATGGTTACTGCCATTCCAAAACGAGTTAAAATATACATGCTTAAATCACCCGTGGAAATCCTGATTAGAGTACTTTGGTGGTGTTATTTTTTTTTTAAAGTTATACCAATACAAAGTAATACTAAGAATGCTAATAATTCACTATATGAAATAATCAATAAACTGTCCCCTTACCAGTGTTCGTATGTGACATACTTTGCCAGGTTTTGGCAATGGTCGGCCAAAAGAAGCAGCTATCAACTCCGAGGCCAAGTCAAATGAGATACGTCGCCGAGCCTCAATTTCATTAAGTAGCTGATGGAGGTTAAATGAAAAAAGTTTAGCTAAGTCATCTTCCTTCTTCATATGTTGACAAAACAATCCACATAATTCATTCACCAAATGTAAACAGAGAGGAACATTCTAAAAAAATTCACAAGATATAAATAACTAATGTAATTGGGCATTCTGTATGGAAAAACAAACTCATAACAATAAAAAAGAAATTTCTATTTGTACTTTTTAAACTGTGATTCCATAAAACAGCAGCCTCTTCCACTTGAATCAAATTTAAAATGCTCTTTAAAAAAGAGGCAATGGTATAGGCAAATGACAAACAGGCAAAAACATATGGTTCCATCTCTTTTGACTTGTCCCAAAACACTTGGTCATTTCGGCACCACTAAGTGCTTGACTACTAGTCGTCAATTTTATCTATTCATTTCTAGTTTGTTTAGTTCATTCATTCATAACCCTCCACTCCCAAAGGAGCATAGGCCTTCAACAAACACATGCCAAGTCCTCCTGTCACGTACCATCATCTCAAGTTCTTTCCACGTTCTCCTTATCATTTTCATCTCTGTTTCCAGCTCTCTTCTCCATGTGCTTCTTGGTTTACCTCTGCCTCTCTTGCCCTGGGGGTTTCAGAACAAGGACTGCCTTGTAATGCTATCAACAGGTTTCCTCAGTGTGTGTCCTATCCATCGCCATCGTCTTCTTCTCATCTCTTGTTCCACTGGCACTTGTCTAGTTCTTGTCATCTTTTCCACGTTGGTAACCTTGTCATACCATTTTAACCCCTCTATTCTACGCAAGCACCCATTAATGAAAGTCTAGCTTTTTTGTTGTTGTCTTTGTTGTTCTCCATGTCTCAGAGCCATACAATAGGACTGACTTCACATTTGAGTTGAAGATTCTTATTTTCGTGTTGGATCCGATTTCTCTTGATCTCCATATATTTCCCAATGCAATGAAAGCTCCTCTTGCTTCTTGTATTCTTATTTTGATATCACTGTCTGTCCCTCCAACTTTGTCTATATTGCTGCCAAGATATGTGTACGATTGTTTAGTTCAGCGACACATAAATGTGTCCATTCTTTCATGATCTCAGACCACATCTTTTTCTGTCTGCCCTGTCTTTTCTTTTTGCCTGGTAGTGTGCCTTGAAGAAAAAACTTTGGTAGCCCATGTAATCTGATATGTGGTCATACCACGTTAACTTCCATCTCTTAATTGTTGAAAGAAGGTCATTGTTTGGTCCTATAATACTTTTAACTGTATGTCTAAGAAGGTCTTTGTTTGGTCCTATAACACTTTTAACTGTATGTCTAAGAAGGTCATTGTTTGGTCCTATAACACTTTTAACTGTATGTCTAAGAAGGTCATTGTTTGGTCCTTTAACACTTTTAACTGTATCTGTGTCTTATCTGTTCATTTATTATGCAAGCCATGTACGATATTCTGAGGGTCCTTCTGTAACACCTCATTTCTAATGCCCGATTCCTTTTCCAAATCTTCCTTCTGCTATGAGGAAAGCTAAAAAAAAAAAAATGACTGAAAAAGTATTTTAAAAACGCATTTAGATAATATTTAATAAAAATACTGGGAGCACTAACAGTGAAAACAAGGCAGCATGCAAAAAAATTATCCAGAAACATAAGCACTGTGGTAAACCTTTTAAAGAAGCCGGAAAAGCAAAACAATTTGAGAGTAAGCAGAGAAATGTTAAATGGCAGCGAAGACCACATGTCCGTTTAAAGTGTCAAATTTTAGAAACACTGGTGCTTGTGTCATATGTTGTGCTTCTTTTAAGGTGTTTAGTCAACCGCTTGACACATTTTTATGCTTGGCAGTTTCTATTCTGGTGTTGTCATGTCCATATATTTGCTGCTGTCAGAAGGACTTACTCCTCAAAATTATGTTAAAAAAAAACATTAATGTTATTTTTGGTGAATATAACAACAAATAAGTAGTTACAGAGGCAAAACAATTGCTTTGACAGAGGATACCCTTACTGATGAATGGATAACTCCTGTTATAATTGTTCTCCTAGTTTCCCCATCTCTGTTTTTAAAGAGATCCAAATTATCGATAATCACCATTCAATGCAACATTGGATTCTGGATGTTAATAACAAAGCTGTGTATTTGTTGCTAACTTATTTTTAAAAATTTTCATTTGGGCATTTCCATACTAAACAAATATTAAGCACAAAAAGACAAAGCTTCACTGAAATATGAAACAGAATTAAACTGTTCACATCTGTGAGGCTAAAGATATCATTAGACAACTACAGTTTTGTGGTATTTTTACTACTTAAAATACCATTTATGCTAAATACACTAATGGGACTACTGATGAATACCACTTCACAAGGTTCAGCAGCAGGCCCGTCTACTTACAGTATTGTACATGTTGAATGCATCAACAGGACTGACAATGCACACCACCTCTGGAAGGCTAGCATCAGGGGGCTTTGAACACAAAAATTAAAAACAAAAGCAAATATTAAGATGGTTGACAATGATAAATTAAATTGAGTGACAAACTAAATAAATGATTAACAACATATATATATATATACACTGCACGTATCTAAACACTGACAATATGTGCAACAAATGTATAGCATTACAAATGAAAAGTATATCATTTTCAAAGTATTTCTTTCTTTCTTCTTTGATCCTTAGCCGCTGACCGTCAAAGTAGTCAGTGGCCATCACGCCTGGTGGCGTCTTGTAGGGCAACAACAAATTGATTCCACTTTGCTCGGTCGGTGGCCATCCTTCGTACAGTGCCCTAACTCTGGTTCATTCTTTGCATCTCAGCCTCTACAGTCCTCCGCAAAGTTGTTTTTGGTCGGCCTCTCTTTCATTTTCCTTCAGGGGTCCATTGCATAACTGTTCTTGTGATGGCATCGGGGTCTCTTCTGAGGACATGGCCAACCCAGCTCCAGCGTCTGCCAGCTATGATGGTGTGCATGTCCTCTTGCTTGCTCCGAGTAAGCAGATCTTGGCTGGTGATGGTATTTGGCCAAAAGATTCGGTGAATTTTTTTTTTCTATGTTGTGTGAAAAGATGACAATTTCGACATTTCCTTCTCTGTAACTCTCCAGCATTCCGCACCATAGAGAAGCACAGAAAGCACACAGCTCTTTCAAAATATACCAGGGTATAAATGATGAATAACCACAGAAAACTAATTAATTTTGAAAATTTTAAACAACAATATTTACCACGGAAAACAATAAGGAACAATGTGATTAACCGCAGAAAACAAACTCATTCTGATAAAGATGAACAACTTGGTTAACCAGGGAAAACTAACTCATAATGAAAATGACCGATGATCAGCCTGATTAACCATAGAAAACTAATGATAAAAAACATGACAACCAGAGAAAACTAACTCATGCTGACAATGTTAAACAAGATTAACATCAGAAAAATAATTCTAAAAGTGATGAAAAACATGATTAATTACAGAAAACTAACTAACTTTGACAATGTTAAACAAGATTAACAACATAAAACTAATTCTGAAAGTGATGAAAAGCATGATTAATTACAGAAAATTAACTCACTTTGACAATGTTAAACAAGATTAACAACAGAAAAATAATTCTGAAAGTGATGAAAAACATGATTAATTACAGAAAACCAACTCACTTTGACAATGTTAAACACAACATAAAACTAATTCTGAAAGTGATGAAAAACATGATTAATTACAGAAAACTAAAAGAAAGACATGATTAATTACAGAAAACTAACTCATTTTTACAATATTAAACAAGATAACAACAGAGAACTAATTATCAAAGTGATGATCAACATGATTAACCTCAGAAAACTAATTAATATTTAGACAATGACCGAAGATCAATGTGATTAACCACAGAAAACAAATAACTCACTTTGTCAATGTTAAAAAACAAGATTAACAACAGACACCAATTTTGAAGATGATGAACAGCATTATTAGCCAAAGAAAAATTAATATCTCTGACATTGTTGATCCACAAGGATAACCAGAGAGAACAAAATCCTCCTGTCAATGTTGATCCACAAGAATAACCAGAGAGAACAAAATCATTCTGATAATGTTGATCCACAAGAATAACTACAGAGAACTAAATCATTCTGACAATGTTGATCCACAAGAAAAAACACAGAGAACTAACTCATTCTGACAATGTTGATCCACAAGAATAACTATAGAGAACTAAATCATTCTGACAACGTTGATCCACAAGAATAAACATAGAGAACTAACTCATTCTGACAATATTGATCCACAAGAATAACTATAGAGAACTAAATCATTCTGACAATGTTGATCCACAAGAAAAAACACAGAGAACTAACTCATTCTGACAATGTTGTTGAATAACTATAGAGAAACAAAATGACAATGTTGATCCACAAGAATAAACATAGAGAACTAACTCATTCTGACAATATTGATCCACAAGAATAACTATAGAGAACTAAATCATTCTGATAATGTTGATCCACAAGAATAAACATAGAGAACTAACTCATTCTGACAATGTTGATCCACAAGAATAACTATAGAGAACTAAATCATTCTGACAATGTTGATCCACAAGAAAAAACACAGAGAACTAACTCATTCTGACAATGTTGATCCACAAGAATAACTATAGAGAACTAAATCATTCTGACAATGTTGATCCACAAGAATAAACATAGAGAACTAACTCATTCTGACAATGTTGATCCACAAGAATAACTACAGAGAACTAAATTATTCTGATAATGTTGATCCACAAGAATAACTATAGAGAACTAAATCATTCTGACAATGTTGATCCACAAGAATAACTATAGAGAACTAAATCATTCTGACAATGTTGATCAACAAGAATAAACATTGAGAACTAACTCATTCTGACAATGTTGATCCACAAGAATAGCTATAGAGAACTAAATCATTCTGATAATGTTGATCCACAAGAATAACTATAGAGAACTAAATCATTCTGACAATGTTGATCCACAAGAATAAACACAGAGAACTAACTCATTCTGACAATGTTGATCCACAAGAATAACTATAGAGAACTAAATCATTCTGACAGTGTTGATCCCCAAGAATAAACATAGAGAACTAACTCATTCTGACAAAGTTGCATACATGCCACACGCTACGGTTTACCCATAATCTGTACAAGGTGTTTGCATTTTCAGATGTGAAAGCCCTGTACATAATTTCTGTACAGGTTTTTTTTGCCTAATTATTAAATATATATAAATCGCTCGTCTTGCGCTACATCATAGCTGATATGTGCGTCGTGAGATTCGGCGAGATGTTCGGCCACATGAATAAAAAAATCAACCAATAAAATCAAGCTGCCTATTTTTCAGTTGATGCAGGATTTACGAGGGTGCGCATGGTGTGTCGTTCATTCATCACTTTTCGCTAATGTTGATGGAAGCCAGCACGTTAAAGATTATTTTAACGATTACTGCGTATTGAGCATAATTTTTTATTTACTGCTTCTTATAAGCACAAAAAAAACAACAGTGGATAACACTACCTATTACTTGATTTCACTAAAACTTGTAGAATCTGCGTGAGAAATGTACATTTTAAATATAATTTAAAAAGAAATAAGAAACTGGGAAAAAAAATCATGAAAGTAAGGCAAATTTGTATCTTAACCCGATCAGAGCCCCTGAAAAAGTTTTTTTGGAGTTACTTCTCTTCTAAGTTTTAATTTCCTTTCTTTAAAAATCAGTCTGATTTTTCTTCGGTGGATATATCATTATTATGATCATCCAGTGAGTTATTTTATTAAATAATTATTCACTATCATTGGTTGTCGTATTGACGACGGTTGAAACTAGTCATATGGGTATTTAAAACTGCCAATTAGGCTAAAACGGCTATTTTCATTTTTGAAGTTCGGTAGAGAATAAATTACGCTAGCGCCAGTTTATATTTTCATAGCAAATTATGAGCTTTTTTTTTTCTTTATATTTTATACGATAACGTGATTTTATTATTTTTAAAATTACATCAAATATTTATTGAACTAATTCTAAAACGCCCCAGAAACCTTCCCATTCCATTACATATATCAGGATAATATAGTTTAGTTCCATTTTTCTCTTTGCAATAATAATAATAACGAAGTAGTAAAATTAGTTGTGAGAACAGTAGAACATCTTCTTCGATGTCATCCTTGAAAGTCATTAGGGTTAAGATTAAAATTTGGGTTCAGGGTTAGGTTTAGGATTTCTAACCCATAACCCTAATTACTGTGTCTCAGAATTCTTTTATAAGGTCCTATCGAACACAGGGTTTCCCAGTCTGTCAGTGATAATTAAGCGCAAAAATAGACTAAATGATGACACGATCACTTCATTCTTACAGTGTAAAATAAACTCAAGACATTTATTGTTTGGGTTTTCAAAAAAGAGAAGACTTGCTTTAAAAGGCAAAGTCCCCATGCCACAATTATAATGCAGCTAGAATTGAAAATTTTTTTTAACAAATTAACTCTTTTTCCAGTCTTTTTTTTGTTTTTTGTACAGGTTTTGCGGGTCTTTGTACATGTTTTTCATCTCCGAGGTGTGGCATGTGTGATGCTGATCCAAAAGAATAACCAGAGAGAACTAAATCATTCTGACAATGTTGATCCACAAGAATAACCAGGGAGAACAAAATCATTCTGAGAATGTTGATCCACAAGAATAACCAGAGAGAACTAATTCATTCTGAAAAATGTTGAGAAACATGATTAGTCACAGAAAACTATTGCACAAAAAGTATATAAGAGATTAAACTTGCTGAAACTACTTGCAAGTACCTGCTGGGGAGCTGACAAGACAACATTTAGCTCTACATAGGATATATCAGATCCATAACTGACTAAAACCTCTCTTGCAAGTCACAGCATCCAATTTCTCTTACATAACAAGAGAAAAAAGCAACCACTGAGGCAGTGGAAAGATTCATATGCTTCTTCCAAAGTCATACCAACAGAGATCTAGTTCACAAACGGATGCACTAAAAATAGATTGAAAATCACCCGAACAGAGAACTAGTTCACAAATGGACGCACTAAAAATGGATTGAAAACCACCCCAACAGAGAACTAGTTCACAAATGGACACACTAAAAATGGATTGAAAACTACCCCAACAGAGACCTAGTTCACAAATGGATACACTAAAAATGGATTGAAAACCACCGCAATAGAGAATTAGTTCACAAATGGACACACTAAAAATGGATTGAAAACCACACCAATAGAGAACTAGTTCATAAATGGACACACTAAAAATGGATTGAAAACCACTCCAATAGAGAACTAATTCACAAATGGACACAAAAAAACAGGACTGAAACAAAAATCTCTAGTGCGCATTGCGGAGGAATTGAATTACAAAACACCATCTACCCGAAGGCAGAAAAGAATTAAGAAAAGTGTCTAACTGTCCACCAAATACAACTTTCATATTTCCCCAAAGAAACACCGCACTCATGGATTACTCAGTGAACAAGTCAACAGACCCCAATATCCTAAAACTTTGTGCATGGCAGACCACTGGATCCTGCCCTAAAGACTTTGACCCGTGTATACACAAATGAGATTGCTTTCAAGGCCACAATCAATGCAGGGTATGGCTCTCATAATATTCCCTGACAAGACATTCAGCCAACTGTGCCTTGTGGATAGGCATACTCTTTGATGCAGAGATTCAGGCTATTATAGAAACTATTATTCATCATCACGAAATATAAAAATGAAACAGAACATCCAAAAAAGCCTTGTCATCTTCTCAGAGTCCCTATCTGCCCTCCAAAACTGGATCGCAACAACAGAGAAAGCCACAATGAACATACTCTAAGTCATAAATGTACTTGCATCCTATGGCATCAATACCACAGTGAAATGGATACCAGGCCATGTAGGATTAGAGGCAATGAAATTGCTGACACATGGGCAAAAAAAGGAGCAAAACATGCCACAACTAAATATTTCCACCAATTTAAGAATTGCAAAATACATGATTTACTACAACTGGACAAAGATTGAATCTGGTTGCCAGTAAAAGCTGAAGTCACTGAAAATCAGGTTGTTACTGACTTACTTACTTAGTCATTCCCCTTCTTCCGTGAGGTGTAGAGGTTTGGAAGAGAGAGCGCCAGACTATCTTATCGGCTGTCTTCCTCCTGGCCTGGTTCCATTCTAGTCCTCGGTCCTTCCAAGATTGTCTGTTGTCCTCCCAGCAGACTCTGGGTCGTCCTGGAGGTCTGGATCCCTGGCTCTTTGTTTCCCATGCTTGTCGTGGTAGCTGATCTTCTCCCATTCTGCAGACATGGCCAAACCATCTTAGTTGGGACTGTTCTACTTGGGTCTGGAGGGGGTGGGATTTTAGGTCTTGACATATCATCTGGTTGCGGACCATGTCTCTTCTTGTTACTTCCACCACCTTCCTCAAATACCTCATTTCTGAGGTTTGGATCTGGCTTGTGTGGGTTGTAGTCATTGCCCATGACTCGCATCCATACGTCAAGACTGGGACATAGGTGGAGTGGTATACAGCCATCTTCATTTCTTACCAACCTCTCTCTTGCTGAGGAATCCTCAATTTATGGCCTGAAAAAGTCTCCCAGCTTCTGGTTTTCAAGTGGCCAACTCTTCTTTGATGCCTCCCTTCCGGTCTATAACAACTCCGAGGTATTTAAAGTGGTCAACCTGCTCCAGGACCTGTTCTCCCAGCTTAATCTGATACCTTCTTTCTTCTCGTGATATCACCATGGATTTTGTTTTAGAGCTGCTTAGGACCATCCCTCTCTTCTCCAGCTCTTCTCCTTGTTACCATGATTAAAAAACACATTCATTGGCTTAAATCATGCTTGTCTTGCAATCTGTACGTGTGTAAGTATGTGCCTGTGTCTATGCAGAGGACAGAGTTTTAATAAAAGATGTTTAACACCCCATTCTCCAACTCTTAATACGCACATTCCAGCTTGCCAATGCTTCAAAGTTTACCTGTATTCTTCTGCAGTACCCATACACACGGGAACCATCTGAAGAGGTCATCACAAATGAATATGATTCACTGTAATGGAATATTGAGTATAAAATGATAAACTAATAACTGGCCTGATTAATGAATGCATGGAATAATAGATTAATAAGGAAACTTGAGTGTTCATGTAAACTGTTAATTAACAGATCCTAGAATGAAAGGATGAACTGACTGACTCTTCTTCTTCTTCAAGTACCATGCGCAGGAGATCATGTCTCTCCACAACTCCCTGTCTCCAGTACAATTTATCAATTCTGTTATTGACCTCCTTCCATGCCATGATGTCAATCAAACTGTCAAGTTTTGCTCTCTTTGTCTTCCCCTATCTCATTTTCCTTCAATCTTACCTGTTGTTACGATATATTCCAGCTTATCAATTCTCATAACATGCCCAAAAAAGTGGACTGCTTCTTTCTAACTCGTGAAATAAGTTTCCTTTGCGCATTGACCTCTTTCAGGGCATCCTCATAACTCTTTTTTGGCTGTCCATGGTATTTTTAATATTCTTCTGTAAAACCACATCTCTAGCCTCTAGTGCTTTCCATAATTGTTTACTAACTGGCCTTGACTCACTCCCATACGTCAGGATGGTTCTATATAACACTGAAGATTAATGGATAACTTGATGGAGATACAGATGAACTGGTAACGAGAATGAAGGAAGGAAAGAGAATAACATCATTTGCAGATTAGCAAAAGAGTGCAGTTTCTGGGGGTCACTGAGGAGACAAAGAAAGAACAGGACGACACGCCTAAAGCATGTCCTAACAGGCAACAAATATGAGGTTGTAAATTAGAGCAGACAGCAAAACTCTGATCCTTGGTGTAGGTGTTCTCAAGGGGTCATCTACACTTGTGGTTCTATGTAACAAAGATGACTGATTGACTGAGAAGAAGAAACATGATAAAAAACAAGCATAAATAAACTTCGTGGCTGACGAAGGGTAAAACCTGACACGTCCCTTGTTTCATGTTTACCGTTAACTTGTAAAACTGATTTCATACCACATTATTTTTTAATTTATATATAAATAAACTGAACATAACCAATAGACTGAGAAAAAGAAACATGACAAAAAACAAGCATAAATAAACGAAACATAACCAATAGACTGAGAAGGAGAAACATGACAAAAAACAAGCATAAATAAACTAAACATAACCAATTGACTGAGAAAAAGAAACATGACAAAAAACAAGCATAAATAAACATAACCAATTGACTGAGAAGGAGAAACATGACAGTAACATGCATTATTAAACTAAACACAATCAACCAACCAAGCTTTCCACCACCATGCATATCTTCATATAAACAGGCACACATAAATATATACACACAAAATATGTTAAGTAAACCGAAAAAAGATCAGATGATGAAGCTGAATTAATATAAAACAGATCAAGTTCTTCATTTGAAACACCTGGCTACACTTATCACTCTATGTTTGGTTGCTAAGGATATCTGAGGAGATTAAGATAGAATAGGGGGTCAGAGGGGGTCAGAGTGGCTAAGAGGTATGGCACCCACCTCTAATTCTAAAGGTGCCAGGTTCGCTCTAAGTACAGGAAATATAATTGATGGACATTTTTATCAGAGCTAGTGGTTGCTAATGATGTCATGCTCCCTCCCAACCCATCTACGGGGTATCTTCTCAGATAAGGGGCGAAAAAATAGGAGGTCCTGTGTGCAAGTTGCGCACGTTAAAAATTGGAAATCGTAAAGGGTAGGCCATACGGCCGCTGCCCTGGCAAAATTTTAAAATTAGGAAACCTACTCACCACAAAAATATTTATAGAATGTGTAATTCCTGTATACACACACACTGGGATCTTCACCGACGCTACGGAATTCGCGCAACTGTGCTGAGATCCTCCTTGTGTGATCTAAGGAAGGAGATCAGAGCACTGATGGAGTTGTCCGTGTGCAATGAAGATGGTCCTCAACATCAAACCAAAATCCTTCATGACAGAACAAGACCATTGCTCCCTGATGCATGTCATTAAATGATTCCGTACGCAAGATCTAATAACAGACGCAAAGGCCGAACGCTGTAGACGTAAGATCTTTTAAAAGACGCTGATTTATTTCATTGTTTCTTTCGATTCTGATATTTTATACTGCCCGGAATTTATCTCGAACGGAAGTAAACACAAAACTGGGCAAATTTCAACAAGATTCAACGTCTTTTATTTGCGTTTGAACGGATTTTTTCACATTTATCTTCATCTTTAATCGTGTTTTGTCGTATTGCCATAATGGCCGAAAAAATAACAGGATATGTTACTAATATGTGAACAGTGAACAAACTGTGTGATCAACCATAACTTTCTTACTTTTTCTGTGTTTCTAAATGGATTACCTGCACAAAGAGAGCAGTGAAACTGTATTGTGATAACAATTTATGTTACAAGTTATCTTGTTTCCCTGTACATGTTATCTGTTATAACATAAACATAACATAAAATTAGCTAGAAAGGCATATGGATTTATATTGTTCATCCAATGTACTTTAATTTGATGTATGATATGTTATACTTAACTCATGATTAGACACACATTGTCAGTAAACGTAAATTATGTATGTGTAAATTTTTGGGGCTTAAAAATAATTCCGTCCAGAGCTGAAAATAATTACGTACGGAATCAGTTAAGAGGTGACACATGTGAAGCTGTGCAACAATTATCATCTTCTTTTCCTCCTTCTAGAGAATCAGGCCACCTCTGCAGCTGGTCCCCTTGCAAGAAGCCTGTATCAAAGCTTTCATGTGCTCTTGCAACAGTGGTTTCATTAGCAATGTGTTTTACATGATGAGGTTGTCAGCCCCATGTAAAAACCTCCCCAACAGTCTCCTCTTATGACATGCTTGAGGTAGCAGTAGTCCTGTTATTCGTCTCCTCTGAGACTCCCCCCCCAGGAACTACACATAGCCAACCTCATCATTAAACAAATAAACTGTTAAAGAAAACCACCACTACAAAGACGTTTGAATGGCTTCAGTGCAGGCTTCCTTTTCTGACTTTAAATAATCTGAACTGCTGGTTACTGCAATGAATTTAAAAGAAAAATGTAATATTTGTGACACAAAGTGCAAAGTTCAAGGTAATTTTTAAAAATACAAAAAATGCACATCTGTGATTACATTCATATTATGAAGTTTGAACACTGCATGGGTATTACCAACCTTAAAGAAGTAATTGAGCCTGGCTTGAATATTGCGGCATCAGGAAAACAAAAACTTGGAACGGACAAGTTGCAGGACACCTGCGATAGAGAAACCAAAGTGTGAAATTAAACATAAAACAGCTTGTTTAAGCAGAAATTATGAATACCAAGTAAAATGCTTCCACTTACAAAAACTTACTTAGTCATTTCTCTTCTACCATGAGGTGTAGAGGTTTGGAAGAGAGAGAGCGCCATACTATCCTATCGGCTGTCTTCCTTCTGGTCTGGTTCCATTATAGTTCTCGGTCCTTCAGAGATTGTCTAATGTCCTCCCAGTGGACTCTGGGTTGTCCTGGAGGACTGGATCCCTGGTTCTTAGCCTCCCATACCTGCTGTGGCAGCCTATCTACTCCAATTCTGCAAACATGGCCAAACCATCTTAGTTGGATACCAAAACTTAACAGAGGCTTACCATAAAATCTCGCGTATAATACGCACTCGTGTATAATACGCATGCTTGATTTAGCCCAACATTTTCTGGTAAAATGGAAATTCGTGTATAATACGCACCATAATTTTTCAAGATTTTAGTTTATGAAACATTTGTTAAAAAACTGAAAGAAGATGGAAGATGCTGCGCGATAGTAGTTCTTTGAAGAACTGAAAGACCATGTCGCTTCATAAAATGAACTGCCCATCCATATGACGCTTTAAATGCTGTTGTGCCTGTACGAGATTTTTTAAGTTCCAGAGCTTTAAGTCGGATTTCAATGCACGAAACACCGATGCCTTGTTGCCTTCTATCCACTACCCACTCCAATAATGTTTTTTTCTAGGTCTGGAAGAACTGGTGGTGACCCACGATTCACCTTTTTCTTACTAGGCAGCACTTGCAGCGCCTCTTTGTTTTTTTGGCATAATCGAATGTTGCACTCGTTAATGGAAAAATGTTGACTTGCTGCCCGATTGCCGTTAGATTCTGCATATTTTACCACTAAGAGCTTTTCTGCTGCAGTACAACATTTTCTCAAATTCATTTTTAGGGCTCAAAATAATCAAATGACAAACTTCACAACCAAGCTTAATATCAAAGCAGATTGAAGACCAAGGGTGCGAAATGCTTTATGCAACAATGTCTGACATATAAGAAAACACATGGCACATTCAATTTTGCACCATTTTCACTGTCAAATTGTGACAAAAACTTGACAGACTTTTCAATGTAGGTTACTTTCGATATCGAAAATTACGTATTTTTTAGTACTCGCGTATAATACGCACCCGATTTTTAGCGGCCAAAAATGAGTAAAAATTGTGCGTATTATACGCAAGATTTTACAGTATTTGGCAGCAGGTATTTTAGGCATATTAAACAACATTAAGTGCGAAAACAGGGAACTCGGAAATGCAGCAATATTACAGGAAGAAGTGGAAGAGGCTATATGTTCGATGAAAGGAGGGAAGTCACCGGGTGTGGATAATATCCCAGCAGAGCTCTTGAAATATGGAGGACCAGATATAGTAAAAATCATGACAACAATTTGCCAGAAGATATGGAGTACAAAAAAATGACCAAAAGAATGGACGCAGTCATTAGTAATACCGCTTCCAAAGAAAGGAAATCTAAAAATGTGCAAGAACTACAGAACCATTAGCCTTATTAGTCATCCAAGTAAGGTGATGTTAAGGATACTTTTGAACAGAATAAAACAGAAATCAGAAGAAATCTTGTCAGAGGAACAGGCTGGCTTTAGACCAAAAAGAAGTACCTCGGAACAAATCTTCAATATTAGATTACTTATCGAAAAACATCTCCAACATCAACACGATTTATACCATAACTTCATCAATTTCACAAAAGCCTTCGATCGAGTCTGGCATGAAGGCTTATGGCAAGTAATGAGAAAATTCAATTTTGATACTAACATCATAGATATCATTGAAGCACTATACAAGGACGCAAGCAGTGCTGTTTTTGCAAGCAACGACATTGGAGAATTTTTCAAAACAACTGTAGGAGTTCGCCAAGGATGTATTCTGTCACCAGTGCTCTTTAATATATATCTAGAACATATTATGCAGGAGGCTCTCTACGATTATAAATCAACCATATCGATTGGAGGCCGACCTCTGTGCAACCTACGTTTTGCTGATGATATTGATCTGATAGCTGGATCAGAATCAGAACTTCAAGACCTTACCTCTAGACTGGAGAAAGTAACAAGAACATATGGGATGGAAATTAATATAGAAAAAAGCAAGATATTGGTGAATAGCCATAAGAAACATGTTCCGACCAACATTACGTTAAATGGGCAAACGTTAGAAGAAGTTAACACCTTTAAATATCTCGGGTCCACTATATGTAGTGATGGAAGATCAATTAAAGAAATCAAGACAAGACTTGAGATGGCCTCAGCTGCCATGACAAGGTTGAATGTGATCTGGAAAAGTAACATCAGTTTTCCTGTGAAGATCAAATTATAGAAATCACTTGTATTATCTATTCTCTTGTATGGGTGTGAGGGCTGGACACTCACTGCAGATACGGAGCGAAGGATTCAGGCTTTCGAGCATAAATGTTATAGAAGAATTCTGCGCATTTGCTATAAAGAGCACAAAACAAATGTCTATGTTAGAGAGAAGATAAACACCTATGCAGGCCACCAAGAACCACTTTTGTCAATAGTGAAACGTCGAAAGCTTGCCTGGTTTGGGCATGTAACTCGTCATGTCTCTCTTTCGAAAACGATCCTTCAGGGAACAGTCGAAGGTAAACGGAGAAGAGGAAGGCAGAGAAAATCCTGGGCTGATAACATCAAAGAATGGGCAGGACACGGTTTTTCCACACTTGTACGCATTGCTGAGGATAGAGAGCAGTGGAGGACCCTGTCTGCTGATGCTTCCACCATGGCACCCCTACGACCCATGACGGGTTACGGGCTGAGATGAGATGATGATGATTTTAAATTATGAAATCAGATGTACAGTCAGTGTGTTATTCATCCCATTAACCTCTGGCTGCCACTGAAGCATAGGCCTTAAATCAGCTCAATTCAGGCTCTCCTACTCTGTCTTCCTTCATTCTAGTTCTTTCTATGTCTTCTTTGCCCTTCTTAACTCTGTCCCTAATTCACTTCTCTGTGTACTTTGAGGTCTCCTTGATTTGTTTTGCCCTAAGGACTCCAACACAAGAACTGCCTTGTATTGTTATCTACAGGTCTCTTTAATGTGTGTCATATCCAAAGCCAGCATTTCCTTCTCATCTATTGTCCACCACCACTTGTCTGGTTCTTGTTATAATGCTAATGTTTTTTTCTTTTCCTTTTATTTTACATTTATCTCCCCTTTTCCATCAGTTTCACAATGGTGATCTCTCAAACCATTCTAATCTTTCTATTCTGCACAAATAACTATTTATAAAGAATGTGATTTCATGCCTGTTGTTTTTTTTTTTTGTTCACCATGTTTTGGAGTCACACAATAAGACTGCTTTGACATTTAAGTTGGATGGGTGTGAAAAAAAATCGAAAAAAGGTGATTCGTCTTATGGGGACAAAAGAATGAGAAAATAGCCAACGTTACGGCCACAAGGCCTTCGTCAGGGAAAGGAAAGAAAGTGAAGGTTAGATAGGACACATAAGAACCTAAAAAAATATATTAAAAAATATAAAAATTTAAAAATAGGTACTTCCCTGAAGGCGGCAAAGTCCTAACGCTTATGGGCGCGTGCCAGGAAAGGGAAATGACTGCCACCACCTGATGTACACAATAAACTACTTAGAAACTAAAACATGAAACTAAGCAATAAACTACCCAAACTTAATAGAAGTGGGGACTGGAAATAGAAGGGAACAGAATGAGTCGAAGATAAATAAATAAAAAATAGAATAAAAAATCTAGACATATTAAAAACAGTGTATTATATATTCATGCGTATAATAGGGGGCGGCAGAAAATAGAAAAATGGGATAAGAGTGGAAAGAGTCAAAGTAGAACAGGCAAGGAAAGGGTGATCTGACAAAGGTGTGTAGAGATATCCTACTCTCAGCAGACCGCTCCTACCGTCTTTTCTTGTTAGACGTCTGTTCTCTGTATACCTCAATTCCCCACCCTGATGGTCTCCGAGCTCTTCGGTTTTTTCTTGACCAGCGCACTTGTCCCTCTATTCCCACTGACACTCGTCTCCGTCTTGCTGAACTGGTCCTTCAACTGAATTCCTTTGAATTCAATGGCCAGTTTTTTTGACCAAATTAGTGGTGTTGCCATGGGAACGAAGATGGGTCCTAGTTATGCCTGCCTGTTCATGGGCCACTTGGCGCATCAGATATGGCAACAATACTCTGGTCCTTTCCCCGGGTTTTACCGCAGATATATCGATGATGGCATAGGTCTCACAGATATGTCCGAGACTGATTTATCCCGCTTCATCGACTTTGTCAACCACTTCCACCCCACTATCAAGTTCACCTCCCTCATCTCCACAGTATCTGTCAACTTTCTTGACATTACTATTACTATCACACCCTCCAGCCTCAATACCTCAGTATACTACAAGCCGACAGATGCCCATAGCTACCTTCTGTATACCTCTTCTCATCCTCGGGCTTGTCGTGACTCCCTTCCATTTTCACAACTTCTCCGCCTCCGTCGTTTGTGCCAAGACGATGATGACTTCCACTTCCGAGCCAATGAGATGTTGGATTTCTTCCGTAGCAGACTTTATCCCAAACATGTTCTCACCTCTGCCTTCCAACGTGTTCTCCCCATCTCTCGTCAGGAGGCCCTCAAACCTCACTATAAATCCACTTCGGATAGAGTCAAATTAATCTTGACCTATCACCCACACAGTACTGCAGTCAAACAAATCCTTTTCCGCCATCTACCTATCCTTCAAGCAGAGTCTGTGACCCAAGAAGTATTCGGTGAAGCACCTTTGGTGGCATATAGACGTGACAAGAACCTGAAGGACCTTCTTGTTCACAGCCGTCTCCCAAAGGAGAATGCCACTCACTTTGGCACATTACCCTGTGGTCGGACACGATGCAACACGTGTAAGTATGTCATCTCAACCCACAAGGTGTCTTTTCCTGAGGCTACGTACACCATCACTAGTAGCTTCACATGTGAGTCGCGTAACGTCATTTATACGATCATATGTAAATGTTGCTGCAAAACCTATATTGGCCAAACAGGCAAACGACTTGGGGACAGGTTCAGCCAGCACTTGAATGACATCTCTCAGCACAAATCCACACCAGTTGCCATACACTTCAATGGCCCTGACCACCAGGGTCCCATCGACATCCAGGTCACGGCGATCAGATCCTGCTCCTCTGACACTGCTAGCCGAGAACAGCTTGAGAACCGTCTTATCCACCTGTCGTGAAATATTCTAATCCACATATATAAATTAAAAGGTAGATGCAAAGCCTAACAAATAAATTCTAATAAAGAAAAGAGCAATGGTAAAATAACAGTGCTGTCACAAGGAATGTACTCGAAATCCCCTTTGTTTTATGCTTCGTCTGCAAATTGTAACGCTTTCATGTTGATAGTAAAAGCCTACTATATTATTACCCACTTTCTTCAATGAAACGTGTGCTGTATTTCTTGGAAAAACATTTGAGATACGCAAGCTGAACAATGACCTAATTTTAATATTTCATTCATTCCATTTTATACACAGCGTAACTAAAAGACAGATAAAGCAGGATAGAGAGAGGGGAGGGCTGAAAATCAGGAACGCATGCAAAATTAAACACGCGACTCGCTATTAATGCCACCCCAACAAGCGTAAGGCGATACACAATTACTACTATCAGGCGTGTAAGGCCACATGCACTAACTTTTTTTCAGACGGACAGTGATAAATTCACTACCCTTCCCAGAGTTAGGTTTTAAAATCCTGAAAAATTCTTATTAGGAAAGATGACAATAGATGGGTTTACGTTTGAAAACATTACAGTACCCAGACAGCACATCTTCGAAACAGGAGGTAGAAGAAATTGCATATTTTGAACGCAGCCACTTAGCTCTTTTAAATTTGTATATTTGGGTTCCTTAGGGCTTGCTGACAAAGGATATGTAAAACGTTACGCAAATAGTCTAGGAATTAACAAGTTATAGCCAAAATAAAATGATGGTGCTGTCAGACAACACCCAAAATCAGAATCGCTCAGTGGTAGATTTTTTTAAACCTTCATTGTACGGGAAATGGGCCACAAGTTACATTTGAACTGATTGGCTGGAATGATATGTAAGGCTAAACACGATTAGTCGGACTATAAATGCTATCCTTGGTTGTTAGGGGAGACGTAGGAAGGTAAAATTTTTTTCAAACACTTGTCGAAACGTGGCTCCATTGGCCAGACTCGCTGATATAATCACTTAGGAGCGTTAGTTCGAGACCACTAGTTCAAATAAGCTTGATAAAGCAACAGTGCGTTGAAGCCAGCTCACATTTTTGCCAAATAAAAGCCTGGAACATAAGCAGATGGGAATTTGTGCCAGTAATTGTGCCAGAATTCATTGCTAGTCAACGTATCTGTGTATTTCCATGAATTGTGGTAGGTTTGAAATATTCAATATCTTTTAATGAAAATTGAATGTAAATTGTTAATTTATGCCTGTATATATGTGTAAGTTCAGTAGCGAACATGAGGTAAAGCCTATAATGCTCCAGCCTGAACAGAAGGTGTCGGAGGGAAGTAAAACTGCATGGAATGGCCAAACAGTACACTGACACCTAGATTATTGATTAGAAGAAATAATGCTGGAATTGCAGAGGCGTAGTAACCATTAAGGAGGTTAATACTGGTATAAAGTATTTCAGATGAAGCTGACAGTTGGCCTAACGCTCTGAACTCAATGTTTGTGATGTATTGTGCTCAGTATAGAACTAGAGTATCAATTAGTTATGAAGTAGAAGGTACATCCTTCTTGTTTTCAGGGACCGTGGTCTTGACGTTATTGAGCAGCACCTGGTCAGAGCTTTGCTGAATCCAGAGTCGGACAGCATACTCCTTGGTCCATTTAGCTATCAGTGAGGTGTCTCCAGAGCACAGGGGAGAAATCGAGCAGAGGAGTCTTTTCCTGCCGCCATCACGCAAGATAAGCTGATCTGGCCAGCTGAGCTCAACATTATGTACCCCATCTTAAAATAACATTGTAACATAAACTTAAGAGGGGAAGTAAATTGTTTTAATATCAGGAACTGAGAACATCTCCAATACTAGTTCCAATAAAGACAAACTATTGAAGTCATGATGACAAATACCAACAGAGCTTGAACAAAACAAAACCAGTATTACCTCGTATTACTACTACACAACTGACACACATAGGATACTTTTAATAATATATGTCACTACAATATTCAAATTGATAAATTCTGTACATATAACTTGTAAGTAAAATTGATTGTGATTCCTGGTTCCCTTTGTATTTGAATCAGGACACATATTCATTCATAACAGCAATGAATACATATTGTTATTTGAAAAGTTATCAGTGACTCCTTTAAGATATCCTTGTAGAGTGTTTTATGTATGTGAGTGTCACAGTGTTGTCAAGTGTAGTGGAATAAATTAAATTGTTTATCTGTCTGTTGTTGTTTTGACTTACACTTCATCATACACATACCCTAGACATATAATGTAGTCATCACACTATTCCAGAATAATTCTGACTGAGGTATACATATGTGGCAGCAAGTAAGGTTATATATAATACACTACTCTTATTAGATATATATATACCTTCACAGCTGATCTCAGTCAGTACACTAAGTCCCCTATAAATATTTATAACATCACACTTCACCACACCACCGCATGGGGTGTCTGAAACCAGCTGGGCTCAACACTCTACACACTTTTGAATATTGAGATAATTTCCTCGCCTGATTTCTACTTTGACTCTTTCGAAATCTCTTTATCCCAAGTTTCTATCGCTCTGCCGCCCCCTATTAGGGTCTACGCATGAATATATAATACACACTGTTTTTAATATGGTCTAGATTTTTATCAATTTTATTTTATTTTTTTATGTATTTATCTTCGATCCATTCTGTTCCCTTCTATTTCCATGCCCCTATTTCTATTAATTTGGGTAGACTGGGGAAATTGCTTATGCGTTTTTTAGTTCCTAAATATGTTTATTGTGGTGGTGGCATCATTTCCCTTTCCTGGCACTGCCCATAAGCGTTAGAACTTTGCCGCCTTCATGGGAAGTACCTATTTTTAAATATATTGTTGTGTTAGGTGGCTTATTATGTGTCCTATCTAACCTTCACTTTCTTTCCTTTCCCTGATGAAGGCCTTGTGGCCGTAACGTTGGCTATTTTCTCATTCTTTTGTCCTTGTAAGACGAATCACCTTTTTTCGATTTTTTTTCATACCCATCCATTGTATTCCACGTCTTACCACAGTTCCCCTCAACTTCCTTGACATTTAAGTTGAAGATTCTTATTTTCGTGTTGGGCATGGTTTTCTGAATTATCTCCTGTTGAAGGACTTTCGTGTGTGGTTACTGGTTGTGTTGCCTGAGTTCTGATCGTGCTAATGTTCTTACGCGAATGGGGTGAACCTCACCTTCGGTTTGTTGTAATGCCTGAACTTGGCATCAAGATGTAAACAACTGTTCATCTTATTAACTCAGCAACTTGACATAAAAATACGTAGTTAATAAGGTTGAATGGTGTAACGTGATTCAACGAATAATGCCTCCGGTTCGAGTCCTTCACAATTTAATATGGATTACACACATACATAAACAGTTCAATTCACACATGAGGTACATGCATCAATCAATCAATAGCGTAGACTGCTGTTTTACGTGTCAATGTCCATTTAAGGATACAATGCAGTATTGTCGTCAGAACATCACAGCTATATGCACGCGCAGATAGAGTGGCTACCTGCCGACAGTGAGACTGTGAGTCTAATTACTTCGTATAAAGTAGACGATTATCTTTCTCCTTCCAAGGATTTAGTTAATCACTAACCTCCATAAGTTTCCTCTCTCGTAGAGTTCTAGGACTGACCCTGGTCCTGCATAAATACACATATAAATGGCTATATCATGCCATTAAGTTGGAAGGCTAGAAAAACGCAGCTATTCAGCTTGGCGGTCAAGTAACAAAGGGTAGCGTCTCCTAGTTACCAACTGTGACCCAAACAACGCTAGACACGTCATAGTCGATCGTGTATGGAGCGTTCAATAATTGAAACATCTATCGCAATATATTAAATGTCTTAACCTTTACAATTGCACGTCTGCTAACCTTTAGCAGACGGCGTTAATAACATATACCGTAACAATTCCCTGTACACTGGGGAAAAAAAAAAATCGATAGATTTTTTTTCAAGATTTATCCGACTTAACAATTTTTCAAAAAAATTTAACACAATTGTGACATATGGCCGACGATGTTCTGAGTAGAACCGTGTCGCGGTCATGTCAACTAACTATTTGTCATAGTCATCTAACATTAATCATATTATATATCAATATTATGCATATTATTATATCAACTAAATAAAATGTCTAATGTCAATAGTGAATGATAGAATTAAATTAAAGTAAGGTCTGTCGTATTAGTATGTCATATAGGAATTAATTTGACTAATTAAAATTAAATTAATTAATTAAACTAAGAGTTAAATTATTAAGATTCTAATGTAACACGATGTTATGAGAGAAGAAAAGACAAAATAAGTGAGAAGAAATAGAAAGAAATTCGAATATAAGTTTAACTTAATTGTGTGTGTTAAGTGTTAGTGAATAATAACTATCTAATTTAACTAACTAAATAACGTATAGGTACATTAAAAAAAAATATTAATCTAATACTTGTGTGAGATTTATTTTCTCTTTTCATAATTTCTTCTTTTTATATTTCGTTCTCTTTTTTTTGTTTTTTCATTTCATTTTTTTCTCACATTTCATTTTATTGATATTAATTCAATTAAGAAGTTAAGTTAACTAATTAATTAGTATAGGATATGATGATCCATCCGTAGTCCTGATCCTGATGAATTCTTTTAGACAAAGTGTTGAAACGTTTCCGTCGGACAGAAATGTCAATTATCCTAGGATCCAAGAATTAAGTGCACATAGGATAATAGGTTCGACTTGTCGTCAGATATTGTTCCATGATTGTTCAACGAATATTGATATATCGTGTATGGACGTTAGACGAAGTTTCAATGTCAATATGTATACCTTGATTGTCTTTAGTTTAATTCTGTGATGCATATAGTGTTTATAATTATTAAATTGAAGTCAAGGTTAGTTCCCTTATAGTTGATACTTCGTTCTATCCAATGTAGTGATGATTGACGTATTTTAGGAATGTCAATGTTGATTATTCGTCGTCAATAGGATTACGTGATAAAGCATCCGCCACAATGTTTTCGGTACCAGGAATATGTTCAATGGAGAATTCAAATGGCTGCAGGATGATCGCGTATCTGGCGAGTTTTGGACTTTTGTGGTTTGATCTACGCAAAGATGCTACAGCACGTTGGTCAGTCTGTATGGTGAATGGAGCACCAAGTAAGAACTTTTCCAGTTTTGTGATTGCCCATATAACTGACAAAAGTTCCTTGTCCACTGTGGAATACTTTGTTTCTGCCGGCTTTAGCTTTCTTGAAATATATAAGGTAGGATGTAGAACGCCATCGTGGTTCTGGAGCAGGCATGCACCAATGCCGTAGTTACTAGCATCTGTTCGTAAGAAAAATTTTTTGGAAGCATCGGGAAGTCTTAAAATTGGTTTATGCGAAAACAAATTTATAATTTTGTTGAAAGTTTCATTGCATATACCAGTCCATGTCACCTTCACCGGCATGTCTTTTTTTAACAATGAAGACAATACAGCCGTGATGGATGACAAGTTTGGTATGAATCTACTGTAATATTGAACAAGTCCTAACAAACTCCTGACCTGTTTCTTCGTCTGAGGAACTGCTATGTTTAGAATTTTGGAGACCGTACTAGGTAACGTTCGGATATATCCCGATCCAATGATATGTCCCAAAAAGGTTATCTCATTACACGCGATCTGCACCTTTGTAGGTTTAGCAGTTAGATGATAATTCCTTAGAGTGTCGAAAACATATCTAAGTCCCGAACATATGTCGTCAATATATGTAATAACGTCTGGTCTACCTGATAAAATTTGTCGCATCAGGCGAATGAAGGTAGCTGGCGCATTAACAAGCCCAAAAGGCATCACATTCCACTGGTATAGACCTTGTGGAGTGGCAAATGTGGTGTAGTACTTAGCCTTTTCGGTCAGTGGTATCTGCCAATAACCTTTAGTTAAGTCTATCTTACTAAATATAGTTGCGTTGGATAGACGTGGCAGTAAGTCGTCGATAAGTGGATGTGGTTCGCTGTCAACTATAGTCTTAGCATTTAATTTTCTATAGTCAACACATAGTCTGATGTTATTGTCCTTCTTCCGGACAATCACTAATGGAGAAGAGAATGGCGAATTACTAGTCTCAATGATTCCCAGAGACAACATCTGTTCAAGTTCCTTAGTAGTTTTAGTAAGGAAATGTAAAGGAACCGAATAGGGATGTACACGAATAGGTGTATCGTCATTGAGAGTAATGTCATGACTGATAGCCGATGTGCGACCCGGGACGTCGGTCAACACATCTGGATAAGATTGTAATAGATTAGCAATCTGTAGACGCTGTTGCGGTGTAACCGTTGAAGAGATGGTTACATCCCACCAAGATTCAGTAGGTTGAACTACTGGTACCGGTAACGGTAACCGTACCTCAGGAAAAGAAGATTCTTCTTCCTGGATGACGGATAAGTTAGAATAATAACAAGTAGATACTGTGTTGTCATCTAGTTCATGAAAAATTGACTGTAAGTGTTCAGGACGTGTATGAAATTGCTTTCATTTCATAACCCTCCACTCCCAAAGGAGCATAGGCCTTCAACAAACACATGCCAAGTCCTCCTGTCACGTGCCATCATCTCAAGTTCTTTCCATGTTCTCCTCATCATTTTCACTTCTGTTTCCAACTCTCTTCTCCATGTACTTCTTGGTCTTCCTCTGCCTCTCTTGCCCTGGGGGTTCCAGAACAAGGACTGCCTTGTAATGCTATCAACAGGTTTCCTCAGTGTGTGTCCTATCCATCGCCATCGTCTTCTTCTCATCTCTTGTTCCACTGGCACTTCTCCAGTTCTTGTCATCAGTTCCACATTGGTAACCTTGTCATACCATTTTAATCCCTCTATTCTACGCAAGCACCCATTTATGAAAGTCTGTAGCTTTTTGGTTGTTGTCTTTGTTGTTCTCCATGTCTCCGAGCCATACAATAGGACTGACTTCACATTTGAGTTGAAGATTCTTATTTTCGTGTTGGATCCTATTTCTCTTGATCTCCATATATTTCCCAATGCAACGAAAGCTCCTCTTGCTTTTTGTATTCTTATTTTGATATCGCTGTCTGTCCCTCCAACTTTGTCTATATTACTGCCAAGATATGTGTATGATTCTACATCTTGTATTGGCGTTTCTTCAAGTTCAACCCTGTTTTCATTACCTGCATTTATTCTCATTATTTTTGTCTTTTCCCTGTGTATTTTCAGACCCAATTGCTGTGACCTCTCATCGAGTGTTTTCAATTTGTCCTGCATCTGATTACGGTTATGGGACAGGAGAGCCAAATCATCAGCAAAATCCAGATCATCCAACTGCTTAGTCAGAGTCCACTGGATTCCATTTCTGTTGTGTGTTGTCGATGATCTCATAACCCAATCTATTGCCAGCAAGAAAAGAAATGGAGACAAGAGGCATCCCTGTCGCACTCCTGTTCTTATCCCAAATGGTTCTGTAAGCTGTCCTTCATGAAGAACTCTGCACGTCATGTCTTCATAGGTTTTCTTTATTAAATTAATGATTTTCAGGGGAACTCCATAATGCCTCATCAATTTCCAAAGTGATTCTCTGTCCACACTGTCAAATGCTTTTTCGTAGTCCACAAATCCGATGTATAGTGGTGAATTCCATTCCAGACTTTGTTCAACTATTATTCTCAAAGTGGCTATCTGGTCTGTACATGATCTGTTTTGTCGAAAACCTGCTTGTTCATCTCTCAATTTCTTGTCTATGGACTCCTTTAATCTCTCAAGGATAATCCTGTTCAATACCTTTCCTGGCACTGATAGTAACATTATTCCTCTATAATTTGTGCACTCTTGTAGATTTCCCTTCTTAGGCAACTTAACCAGATATCCTTCCTTCCATTCTGCTGGTATCTCTTCTTTTTCCCAGACTTTACCAAGTAATTTATATAACATCTCTGTAGCCGTGTCGATATCTGCTTTGATGGCCTCTGCTGGAATGCTATCAGGTCCAGACGCTTTTCCATCTCTTAGAAGCTTTATGGCTTTCTTTATTTCTTCCTTCGTTGGTCTTTCACCGTTAATTTGTAGCTCTTCTTCTGCTGGCTGGATGTCCGGCGGGTTTTGTGGAGCTGGTCTATTGAGAAGGTCCCCAAAATATTCTGTCCACCTCTTCATTTGCTCTTGTATATTGCTGAGCAGTTTCCCATTCTTATCTTTTATGAGGCAACTTGTTTGCTTGTATTTCCCTGTTAGCTTCTTTGTGCTGCTATACAGTTCTCTCATATTTCCTTTGGCTGCAGCATCTTCTGCCTCTCTTGCCAACTCCTCAATATACTTCCTCTTGTCTCTTTTGATACTTCTTTTTACTTCTTTGTTTGCTTCTGTGTACACTTCTTGAGCCTTGGCTTTGGAACTTCTGGTTTTGCTTGTGTTTAACTCTGCTTTCTTGTTTTTTCTATCTTTTATCTTATTGATGGTTTCTGTTGTTATCCATGCTTTTTGTTGTCTTTCCCTTTTCCCCAGTATTTCTTCACATGTCTCCTTCCATACCGTTTTGACCTGCTGCCAATAGTCTTCTGTATTCTCTACATCTTCCAACTGTTGGAGCACTTGGAATTTGTTGGATACTGTGACCGCAAATTTGTCTCTTGTTTCTTGATTTCTTAGCTGTCCTACATTAAACTGTTGTCTATAATTTTGCATTGTTGCATATCTCTTGAGTTTCATTTTTACTTTGGCTATCAGAAGATGGTGATCTGATGCCACATCTGCTCCTCTATATACCTTTACATCCTGCAATGATGATCTAAACTTCTTCTTTATGCATATATGATCGATCTGATTTTCTGTTCTATGGTCTGGTGATATCCATGTTGCCTTGTGTATTCTCTTATGTGGAAACATGCTTCCTCCTATAGCCAGTTGATTTGAAGCACAGAAGTTTGCGAATAGTTCTCCATTTTCATTCATTACTCCTAGCCCATGTTTTCCCATGACTTCTTCAAATCCAGTATTGACTGTACCTATCTTTGCATTCATGTCACCCATCAAAATTGTGATGTCTCTTCTTTTTACTTTATCCATAATTTCCTGTAGTTTAGTATAAAATGCTTCTTTCACAGACTCTTCTTTGTCATTAGTTGGTGCATAACATTGGATGACATTGACATGAATTTTCTTTTTAGCTGTTTTGAAAATAGCTGTTATTATTCTGGGTCCCACAGCTTCCCATTCAATGAGTGCTTTCTGTGCTTCTTTAGATAACATAAGAGCTACCCCTTCACTGTGGTGTGAACTTTCGTCTTCGTGTCCTGAGGACAGCACCAATTCACCTGTGATGAGTTTCTTCCTGTCTACCCCCTTCCACTTTGTTTCACACATTCCCAGAACCTCGATTTTGTATTCCCTCATTTCTGCTGCTACTTGTGCCACTTTCCCTTGTTCGTTCAATGTCCGAACATTCCAGGTGCCAAATCTGGAAGTTCTCCTAGAAGAAAGAAGGTTAGTCAGCAACACAGACTCCTTTCGGCTTTCTCTGTGTTGCATCATACGCCTCCCCGCGAGAGGACCTTCCCCTATCTTGGATGGCTGTGTTTTATTTTCTTTATTTGACTTGTCCATATTTGTTGAAGTTTTTTGTGGTTTAAATTTTTTTTACAGGATGGGGTAACCGGCCCCATGCCCAACCCTCCTTAGTCGCCTTCTACGACATGCTTGGCAGGGGACAGTGTTACTATTCTTTGCTCCCCTTTCGGGCCCCGGTAACACACGGGTGATGAAATTGCTTGAGCATGTTAATATGAAATATCTTTTTGTGTCCCTTGATATCTAAGACGTAATCAACGTCGGAAATTTTATCAATGACTTTGTAAGGACCATTCCAAGATATCAATAATTTATTGTTATTGTGAGGAAGTAACACATAAGCCTCATCGCCTGGGAATAATTGGCGTAATCGTCGAGACCTATTTTGTAGAGATCGAGCCTTAGCTTTTGCAGCCTCAGAAGAAGCTGTTGCCAACTGGCAAGACTCAATAATGTTCTTCCGAAGATTAATCACATACTCGTAAGATGACTGAGTGTCCTGAGTCATCTCCGCGTCAATTAATAAGTCTTTTATTAGTCCCATAGGACCTCTTGGGGGAGCACCAAAAACTAATTCAAAGGGAGAGAAGCCAGTTTGTTCATGCGGTACCTCCCGATAAGCAACTAGAACAGCTGGGAGTGCTCTGTCCCAGTCATGAGGGTGCTTAACAGTAACCTTATGTAGTAGTTGTTTAAGTGTACGGTTAAGTCTTTCAACTGCACCATTACTCATAGGATGATAAATACTGCTTAAATTCCTATCAATGTTCCAAGTTTTCATGACTTCCTTCATGGTGTCAGATATGAACTGTGACCCATGGTCTGATAAAAGTTTTCTAGGAAACCCTATTCTAGAAAAGATGAGATGTAGTGCATCAGCTACATCTGTGGTAGTGGTGGTCTTTAATGGGATAGCTTCTGGCCATCGTGTGCACAAATCAATGCACGTAAGGACGAATCTATGTCCTCTGGCCGATGGTAGCAGTGGACCAATAATATCTATGGCCATCTTGTCAAACGGTCTTACTGAGATATCGCAAGCCTGAATAGGCGCCGTGTGAAAAGCTCCACGTGCTTTCACTTCTTGGCATGTAGTACAGGAACGTACATACTGCGAAATATCTCTTGACACTCCTGGCCAAAAGAATGAAGACAGTACTCGAGATCGTGTTCGAGTATATCCCATATGTCCAGCACACTGTGAGTCATGCGCATGTTGAAGAATGTACCGTCTAAAAGTATACGGGACCATAACTTGTTGTTTCATTTGTGATTTGTCATTAAAAGATCTAATCAATATGTCATTTTTAATAACAAACCAATGTTTGTTATTATTACCTGAGGATAGATTGTCAACTTTATCAACCAGCTTAAAAAATTTTTTTAAAGATTTATCCTCTTTTTGTTTGGTTGCAAATGTTTCCCTGTCAATAGGTGAATTGACTACAACTTCCTCTTGGTTGTCTGCATCCATTTTATTATCATCAACTTTCTCCATGAGTTGAGTCTGCGCTCTAGTCGTCACGGCGTTTCCAGTGCATAGGTTATGTTTCTCCCATTCTATGATCTCACCTGGAGTACAATCTTTACTGCCGTGTATACGACCAACCATCAAATCAGCAATAGGCTTTTTTAGCATACATACTTTTACATTCCCTGTGAAAAAGGGTGTTCTAATATGAACAATAGCTGTGGGGTAGAACTCAATAGTTCCACCAAA
The DNA here is from genome assembly GCA_024509875.1 of Oreohelix idahoensis. NCBI lineage: Eukaryota > Metazoa > Mollusca > Gastropoda > Stylommatophora > Oreohelicidae > Oreohelix > Oreohelix idahoensis. The sequence continues at coordinate 379,784 of JAMPIV010006064.1, forward strand.
TGTCATGCAGCGGACGTATTCTCCTGTCGCACAGCTAGGATGTACCAGCGACTGATGTACACCAATCGTTGTGGATCCTGAATCTTTCAGCACTGAGACGACGGATCCATTAACGATTCCCCTGTTAAAAATTAGTGAGCCTGTTCCATCGTTGACTGCAAGACCTACCTCTGGTGTAAAATGTCCGCAGTTAAGCACTGTTTCTTTCGCCTTCTGAAAAATAAGATTGCATTGTTGGCAACTATTTGCCACATTATAATTAATAGCAAAACATGCAGCAGAAGACTGTGTTGTATTATTGTCAAGTGGGACCTGAGCTATAGGGGTAGTATTATTTGTAACTGCCGCCCCTGTATTATGGTTGTACTGAGATGATCCCCGAGAATGAGATCGATTACGAGTATAATTGTTAGAATTATCTCGTCGTCCTCTATAGTAACTATTATCTCGATGTCTCGAGCCATGATTATTACCATTCCAGTTATTGTTATTATTGGGGGTATGTGATCGATTATAATTAGTGTTATGTTGACTATTGTGGTAGTTTGTTTGAGGTGAATAATTTCTATCTCGTGATCTACCTCTGTTGAACTCATTTTTATTGTTGAAATCATTATTATGTCCCTTCTGAAAGTTAACATTGTGATTTCTTTGGAACCTACTTCTGTCTACACTGTGATGTCTTTGTTTGTTATTATGATTGTAGGCCATATTAGACGCCACAGGTAGAGGTTCTTTTAATGAAGAGTTAGAAATGTTCGCATTCGGATGTGCCGAACAGTAGTTTAAAGAAATTTTTTCCAACTCGTCAATAGTACCTGGTTTACGCTCCTGCAAATATGCAAAGAATGGCTGGCTAACCGAAGATAATACCTTATCCCGTAGTACCCATGACTCTTCGGGCAAATGATTTGTTTTGCAAGTCTGTTCAAAACGTGACAGGAACGATGAAAGGTCGTCCACGTTTAAGTTGAAAGTGGGTAATTTAAAGTTGTAGAAATGTTTAGTTTGGCTGGATGACGATCCATTTTGTGCGTTATTATTCTGGTTTGCATCAGCACTTTGTGCTTGTAATCTTGCTGTCTCCAATTTAATACGCGCCAATTCCATTTCTTGTTGTAAAATAATTTCCTCTCGTTTCAATTTATTCTCTTCTTCCTGTTGAGCAATTTCTCTTAATCTATTTTCCTTGGCAATTTGCTTCATCTCACGTTCTGCTTCCTCTTTCTTTAATGCAGCCTTTTGTTCCTCCATTTCTGCTTTATGTTTTTCCAGTTCTGCCTCAGCAAACTGACGAAGTTCTTGGGATTTATAACCATATTCTTTACCAATTTTAACGAAATGGTCTATAGTAAGCATTTTGACTTTTATCCATAAGTAATTATTGATAATTACTGATTAAAATAGTCAATAGTAGCTTCAGAGTAATTATTATACTTACTCAACTTAGGAATATTCAATATAAATAATCACAATAGTACTGAACTCTTATGTCTAAGTTCAACTAATAGACAATATTTTGTAACAATATTGTATCTAAGTACTAACTATATCATAAATAGTTATGATATCTGTTAACTATAATGTAATTACATCACACAATTAATCTTAATATCCAATAATGTTGGGTATGATTCCTAGTAATTATATTGTTCAATGTACTAAGTCACTCTCTTAGTACCAGAAAAGTATATTAAATAATATACAATGGGTCTGTCACCTCAAAGGTAGACTATAAGATTATTTTATTTGGTCAATATATATATTATATTATTATTATTATTATTATGCCCTAGGCATCTCTTATAAATTGTAGTGCTAATTTCTTGGACTATCACTGCATAATTATGCAATGTCCCATATTAACCTTAAATGTCAGAAAAAATTAATTAAATTAAATTACAAGTGTATTATTGAATATAATGTCATATTATTAATGTAGTATTTAATATATATCATGAGGACAAACAAAACAATGATGCAACTAAAGGGTACAAATAATGTCAAGACGCAAACAAGACATTTTCACAATTAAAAATGAATTTATGAACTAAATAAAACAAGCGGAAGTGTCACAAGGAAACGAAAGGTCACGGATTGACCCGAGGTCAACTTAATATGCAAAGTACACCAAAAAAAAATGACTGCAAAAAATGATGACATCACAGGACTCATAACGGACGAACATTTAACAATCATGAAATAAATTATAGTAAGAGTAGATTGGACGAAATAGTTAACGAACATGATACAAAACTGAATAAAAATGTGAACTTAGTACAAATAAAATACACCAGTTATCTACGGAACGGCACAGCTAACACAAACTGTCAAACGACAGCAGATCTGGACAGGCAGTCCATTCGGCAGAATCTTCGATGGAGCTTCCAAAAAGTGCGATCGTTTAACTGCCCTAAGAAACGACCGAAATCAATTCAGGCATCGTGAGAGCCACAGAATCTAATTTCGGTTCATCCTCCCTACCGCCCACTAGTTAACAGCACCTTAAAACAACAAAAAGTACATTAAACATAGGTAAAAACATGCCTATGTAGGCAGAAGGCATGGACTCAGTTAGCACTGTCACGTTAACGACAATAGTTATTGAGCTAAACTTATCTTTATTTGCTGCTTCACTTGATGCTCGTTGTCGTCGACGGCTAGGCCTGTGCCTTTGACTGTCTGCTCCTGATGGGCAGGCAACGGTAGTCCATCTTGTGTATCTTGATAAATTTGAAGCGAACTAGAAAGGCGTTGAAAAGATGTCTTCTTCACGGCAACTATGCAACAGTCGGTGACGTCATGTTGCTATTCATGATCACGTGCGTCACGTCAGCTTCGTAATGGTCATGTGATTTTCATTCAAACGTAAATATCGTGGAGGCATGTGTAACACAGAAAAATTTTTCTCTTCTGTCGATCCCCGCAATCGGCCGCCATTTTTGTTGAAGGACTTTCGTGTGTGGTTACTGGTTGTGTTGCCTGAGTTCTGATCGTGCTAATGTTCTTACGCGAATGGGGTGAACCTCACCTTCGGTTTGTTGTAATGCCTGAACTTGGCATCAAGATGTAAACAACTGTTCATCTTATTAACTCAGCAACTTGACATAAAAATACGTAGTTAATAAGGTTGAATGGTGTAACGTGATTCAACGAATAATGCCTCCGGTTCGAGTCCTTCACAATTTAATATGGATTACACACATACATAAACAGTTCAATTCACACATGAGGTACATGCATCAATCAATCAATAGCGTAGACTGCTGTTTTACGTGTCAATGTCCGTTTAAGGATACAATGCAGTATTGTCGTCAGAACATCACAGCTATATGCACGCGCAGATAGAGTGGCTACCTGCCGACAGTGAGACTGTGAGTCTAATTACTTCGTATAAAGTAGACGATTATCTTTCTCCTTCCAAGGATTTAGTTAATCACTAACCTCCATAAGTTTCCTCTCTCGTAGAGTTCTAGGACTGACCCTGGTCCTGCATAAATACACATATAAATGGCTATATCATGCCATTAAGTTGGAAGGCTAGAAAAACGCAGCTATTCAGCTTGGCGGTCAAGTAACAAAGGGTAGCGTCTCCTAGTTACCAACTGTGACCCAAACAACGCTAGACACGTCATAGTCGATCGTGTATGGAGCGTTCAATAATTGAAACATCTATCGCAATATATTAAATGTCTTAACCTTTACAATTGCACGTCTGCTAACCTTTAGCAGACGGCGTTAATAACATATACCGTAACAGTGCTGAGATATTATATCAGAATCCACTGAATTCCATTTTTGGTCGTTGATGTTGTCATAACCCAATCTACAGCCAGCAAGAAGATAAATGGTGACAAATGCCCCACTTCAGTTCTTATCTCAGAGTTTTGTACGCTGACCTTCATAAAGAACTTGGCTATTTAGACATTTCTCAACTTGGCTGCAGCTCCCTCTACTCTCTTGCCAACTCGTCAATGTTTTAAGTCTCTTCAGAAACTTCTTTGCTTGCTTTATGTATAATTCATGAGCCTTAAATTTTATTTCTTCTATTTTATTCACTGTTTCTGTTGTTATTTATGTAATTATGTTGGTGTTCTTTAGTTTTCAAGAACTTCTCCACATGTCTCATTGCATGTATGTTTAATCTGTTGTCAGTGTCCTGCTGTACTTGCTTTAAGTTGTTGAAATACCTGGTACTTACCATAACCATACATTTTTCTATTTTTTTTTCTTTCTCAATTTTTCAGATATTCTATGTTAAAATGTTATCAGTAGCTATGTATTGCTGTATATCTTCTTAGTTTCAGCCGCATTTGGCCTAACAGATGATCTGATGTTACATCTGCTACTCTATATACTTTAATGTCATGTAATGATAATCTGAACTTCTTGTTTATGCATAAATAATCAATCTCATTTTCTGTCCTGTAGTCTAGTGGTTGCCACTTTGCTTTATGTAGGCTATAATTAGAAACATGTTGATCTGAAGCACATAAGCTAGTAAATATTTCTCTATTTTCGTTAATTGTCCCAGGTCCATGTTTTCCCAAGATCTCTTCAAAGCCACTGTTGTCTATTCCCATCTTCCCATTTTGGTCAATGGAGGGTTTCCTTCTAACCAGGATGGGCGAGTTGAACTTTTGCCTTTGGATGTTTCTGTCTGAATTTTTGTAGGAAGGGTTCACCTGCCCTATGTCCATCTCACCGTAGTCATCTAGAACAGGGGGTTAACCTTTTTTTTTTTTTTGCTCATGACCCCTCCTTCTGAGACTCATTTTCCTCTGTGCCCCCCCCCCCCCCCAATCATAGTTGCTGTTAGCTGGAAAAAAGGTACTTTACTATCATTCTATGGCCCCCTAGAAATATGGCCCACATTGATAACAACTTATCTATAACATGCCTAGTAAGGTATAGTGTTACCGAATAAACCTGGTAGCAGTTTACCATCTCTTCTTGATTGTGCAAATGATTGGGAGATGGCGGTAAACCTACCTGGACGAGGGGCATATCCAGAGAGTATCCGAAAATCGCGGAGATGGCCGGATATAGTGCTTCATTCTGCAGCAACGCTTCAGGTCATACTGATTGAACTGACCGTGCCATTTGAATCCAGATTAGATGAGCAACATTCGTTCAAAGCGGCCAAGTATAGTGATCTGGCCGCGGATCTGAGACACGATGGGTTCACTGCAAGGGTCATGGCTGTTGAAGTGGGTGCAAGAGGGCTTGTGGCTGCATCAGTGTATGATCTATTGAAACTGTTGGGGCTGAGGGGACAGTCGAGAACAAGGGCCCTGAAGAGGCTTAGTGAAACTGCCGAAAAGGCATCAGGCTGGCTGTGGAACAACCGCAATGGGGAATGGAGATCGTAACAATAAACGCTGCGGTACAGAAAACACCAGGAATTTTTCTAAGTCCACAATACGCTGAGGTTTGTGGTGGACTAGTGAACGGGCTGCGACTCAGGGGCGACAAGCGGTGTATACTATAAGGGGTGTCAGTATCAAAAGTCCAGTGGGGAACGCGCAGTGGCGACTCGTTGACTTCGCGCTGGTGTCTCAGTGTGTGCGACGGAACGAACGGAATAATTTGTCTTCTCTTTGTTACTTTCACAATTGCCTCCACGGCTGGCGGAGTTGTGGAATTTAAAGTTGCTACCATAAGTGAAATGGGTTCATTTTTGATGCAAGACAACAGGAAGCTGAGACGCTTGGGAGTCATGACCCAAGTGGGCCCGCCCCCCCTTAGAGTGTAAAGGAGTATATAGGGCCGAAACACTTGTCGGACGGGGGGACTTCTTCTGATGATCAGATTGCTTCCTGTTGTATCGCTCTGTAAAGAGTTTCCTATCATCTTACTATTCTTTTCTTCCTTTTCAGGCTCTGGTAACATATGAGTGACAGTCAGTGTGTTCCAATCCATAGAACCTCCCAAAAAATTATTTCTACATCCTAAGGAACTCCTACATTTCAAAACATTTACAAGCCCCACAAAAAATGTACTGTGTCCAAAATAGGAATGTACGACTTACACTGGGATAAGGACCTGGCACACATGAGTTTGCTTTTATTGACACCTTCAGTGCACTAGCTGCCACAGACGTAATTAGTTAAGATTAGATACTACACTTTGATTTTAGCCAAAAGGCTGACAAGGGCACTATAAATTTCTTTACACATTAATAATGAATGAAAGGAACTTCTAGTTTTCGGGAATCTAAATTTGAATTAAGACTGGACAATTAGCTCCAATATAAAGGCATAACTTTCATCATCATCATGTGACGTATTCTTTCCAGAACGTTGTCTCCATAACAGCTGCTCTGAATGCATCACGATTCTGGGCAAGTCGACCTGCATCAGCCAAAGACAAGTTCAGACTCTCTGTGATGTCCTGGGTCCACCGTCGTCTAGGTCGACCCCTTCCCCTTTTCCAGGGACCATGCCTTCCATCACTATTTTTTCCAGACTATTATGTCTTTTTATATGACCGAAAAATTTCAGCTTCCTTATTGCGATGGTATTTAGGAGCCAATGTTCCTGTACGTTTAGTGAGTGCAGTACTTCTCTGTTGGTCTTTTTTTCTGTCCAGGGTATTCTCAACATCCTTCTGTAGCATTTCATTTCGAATGATGTAATCTTTTTTGCAACTGTTTTATTGAGTGTCCAAGTCTCGCAGCCGTATGTTGCTACTGGGAATATACATGCTCTGATCAGTTGTAACTTTGTTTGTGCCTTGCCATAGGTTTTTCATCTGCATTAGTTTCTGTGAAGCAATTGCAAGTCTTCTTTTAATTTCTACTGCACAGTCGCCAGAGCTGTTGATGATTGATCCTAAGTATTCGAATTCATTAACACTTTCCAGTTCTTCGTTATCAATTTCAATTTCTGGTTTGGTCTTTACTTTGTCTGTTGTCAATACTTTGGTCTTCTTGGTGTTTAGGTATAGATTCTGGGCCTCGCTGTGTTTTTTGGTGGACAGAATTAATTGTTCAAGTCCTTCTGGGTTGGTCGATAGGAGGACTGTGTCGTCAGCATATCTGATTTCCGGGATCTGGTACCCGCCGATGTTAAATGAGTCAAACTCTGTGTGTTCTTGGTCATCTCTTACGTTTCTCATGATATTCTCGGCATAAATGTTAAACAGGTAAGGGGAAAGGGTACAGCCTTGTCTTACTCCTTTCTGTACTTCAAACCATTCTGATGTTTCCCCCTCTACTCTTACGGCTGCCTGTTGTTCTTGGTACAGCAGTGCGATGAGTTGTATAAGGTGGTTTGGAAATCCCATATTTTTCATAATAGCCCATAACTGCTGATGTTGTACACAATCGAAAGCTTTGGTGTAATCAATGAAACAAGTATGTAGGTCACTGATTACACCAAAGCTTTCGATTGTGTACAACATCAGCAGTAAGAGAAACTGTTTATGTTATGCCTTAAGAGTGTTTAAAATTTATCAAAGGGAAAGAAAGAGATTAATTTAAAGAAAGATATTCTAAGCTAAACTACCTGTTTTTTGGGGGGGTTTTTTTTTTGGGCGGAAAGATTGACTAAAAAGTCATTTTAAGTTTTAAATAGGGAAGAAAACTTCACTTGCACTTACCATATTTCATTAGCATCTTGCTGAGTACCAATATGTGATAAGACTTTTAGGCCAAAGTGGATAAGGTAAAAACAATCAAGTAGAAAATTAACAAATAAAAAAACTGAACTTTCTTCTATCTACACGTACTGAGTTGCATTTGAGTTGATATCCTTTGTGAAGGGTGGGCCCACACAAAAAGAGTAGGCTAATAAGTTGGCCAAAATAAACAGATCCACAGAAGAAAAAAAAAATAATTCTCTACTCAAAAGAGCATTGACAATTTTTACTGGATTATTTTATTTACAACTTAATGATCACCTTAACATACCGTGAGTTGTAGTTATAATAATTTTTTATGCCAGGGTTCCCTGAGATCTTAAAATTAATTCAAGGGTTCCTCTTGGATAAAAAAGTTGAGAATGGCTGGTCTAGAGAGAACAATTTACCCAACTTAATTAAACAGTCTGGATTGTCACTTTTGTTGTTCTACATTTATTTGACATGTTGATTACATAGATGTACTTTAAATCAAGGTTTCTTAGCCTGTAGTCCACAGACTCCTAAGGGGTCAATTAATGGATTCAAGGGGGTCCATGTATATAACCTAAAATTTAAAATGTAAAGTTTTTTTTTATTATGTTTTTATGTATATTTTATTTCAAAATGGGGTCCACAGGCTTTAATGCACCATCAAAGAGGTCCATATCCTTCTTCTTATATCCTTAGGTGCCAACCGTCAAAGCAGTCAGTGGCCATTATGCCTGGTGCGTCTTGTAGGGCAGCAACAAATTGATTCCACTTTGCTCGGTTGGTGGCCATCCTTTGTACAGTGCCCCAACTCTGGTTCATTCTTTGCATCTCAGCCTCCACAGTCCTCCGCCAAGTTGTTTTTGGTTGGCCTCTCTTACGTTTTCCTTCCGGGGTCCATAGCATAGCTGTTCTTGTGATGGCATCCGGGTCTCTTCTGAGGACATGGCCAACCCAATTCCAGCGTCTGCCAGTTATAATGGTGTGCATCTCCTCTTGCTTGCTCCGAGTAAGCAGTTCTTGGTTGGTGATGGTATTCGGCCAAAAGATTCGGAAAATTTTTCTTAGGCAGGTTGTGTGGAAAGAGGACAATTTTGACATTTCCCTCTCTGTTACTCTCCAGCATTCCGCACCACAGAGAAGCACAGAAAGTACACAACTCTCATATAGTCTTAATTTTGTGTTCGTGCTATACTGAGAGGACTTCCAGATGTTGTTTAGACTAAGAAAGGCTGTTCTTGCTTTGTTCATTCTGTTGTTTATGTCTTTGCTTGCTCCGCCATCTGGTGTTACTATGCATCCTAGGTATGTGAAGGTGTCTGTTCCAGTTGCTGATTCCTTACTGATATGGACTCAGGGTTGCTCACATTGAGCGTCATGACCTCTGTCTTCGTTAGATTGATGTTCAGGCCCACCTGCTGGCTATACTTATTAAGTCTATCCGTTTTTTCCTGGATGTGTTGATGTGAATGTGCTAGTAGTGCAATGTCATCTGCATATTCCAGATCTTCCAATGTAGAAAATGTAGTCCATCTTATTCCTCTTGGACTGCCCTCTGTTGTCTGGCGCATCACCCAGTCTATGACTGTTAAAAATAGAGTGGTTGATAAGGGGCATCCCTGTCGTACTCCTGACTTCACCTCAAAGGTTAGGTTGCTCTGCCCAATGCTACACGCAAAGTTGGCATAGAGGCTTTTTATGATTGACACTATGCAGCTTGGAATTCCATAAGCCCTCAGTATTTTCCATAGACTGTCCCTATGTATACTGTCAAAAGCCTTTTCAAAATCAACTAAATTAATGTACAGCTGTCTGCTATTCTGAGCACTGCTCTATGATGTTCCTGAGGGTAAATATATGATCTACACATCTTCTGTTCTTTTTAAATCCTGTTTGTTCTTTCCTCAGTTCGTGGTCTACTGCTTTTGAAATTCTCTGTATAATTATCCTGCCTAGTATTTTGCTGGGAACTGAGAGAAGAGTGATTCCTCTCCAATTATTGCAGTCTGCAAGATCTCCCTTCTTGGGCAATTTGACAATTATTCCTTTGTTCCACTCCATTGGTGTTGTCCCTGTTTTCCAGACTTGTGCAAATATTGGTTCTAATAGTTCGTCTGCTAGCTCATGGTCTGTCCTAAATAGCTCTGCATTTAAGTTATCATGGCCAGGAGCTTTTCCATTCTTTAACCCTTTGATTGCTATGATGATTTCTTCTTTTTGTGGAATGTCTGTATTAACATCTAGATCGCTTTCAGCCACAGGAACATTCAATTGTGTCTCTGGTGGTTCCTTGTTCAGAGTTTCTCTGACATGCTCTGCCCATCTTGTTCCTGTCCCTCTGCTGTCGTGATGAGATTTCCTTGCTTATCTCTTACTAATGTAATATTGTTTGCACCTCGTTTTCCGCTGATGATTTTAGTTATTTTGTATACTGTGCTTTGTTCATTTCTCAGTGCTGCCTCTTCTGCCTGTCTTGCAAGATCGTCTAGGAAATGCCTTTTGTTGGCTCGGGTTTGGCATTTAACTTCCTTGTCCAGCTGACTGTACTGTTCGCTATATAGTTGCTTTAACCTGGGGGACTTCGCTTCTGTTTTCTTTCTTTCTTTATTTTTTTAAAAGAAAAAAAAATGAAAATGAAAAGAAAGAGAGAAACCATATCTTTCACTGGACAATCAAAGGGGTCTCTAGCCTTCATTAGACTATCAAAGAGGTCCATAGCCTTTATCGGACAATCAAAGGGGTCTCTAGCCTTCATTGGACAACCAAAGAGGTCCAAGCATTCATCAGACAATCAAAGAGATCCTTAACCTTCATCAGACAACCAAAGGGGTCCATAGCCTTCCTCAGACAATCAAAGAGGTCCATGATACAAAAAAGGTTAAGAAACCCTGCTTCAAATAAACTCCTCATGTTTGTCAAAGTGAAATGAAGAACATTACTAAATAGGCACATAACATGCCCCCTCTTGATGTGTGTAGTTCCAGGGGGTCTCTGCAGAGACAAAGAAAGAATAGGATTATGCACCTTAAGGCACGTCGAACCAGATGGCACCAGATGTAATGAGGCAGCACATGAAGCTGGCAACCTCATCACGTAAAACACATTGCCACAGAAATCACAGCTGCAGGAGCATGTGACTGCTTGGTGCAGACATCCTGCAAAGGGGCATGCTCTGTAAAAAAGCTCAAATGAAAATGGTGACGACGATGATGATGTCCCACTCTTTTTTATCAAAGTATTTGTTCTTCATTTCAGCAATATCCACCAGTGGAAGATTGAAACAACCTCGGAGCTGTCATAGACCGGAAGAGAGGCATCAAAGAAGTGTTGGCTACCCAAAGAGCAGCAGCTGGGAGACTTTTTCAGACCATAAATCGAGGATTCCTCAGCAAAAAAGAAGTTGGTAAGAAGATGAAGATGGCTGTATACCGATCCACATATGTCCCAGTCTAGACATATGGTATGGGAGGCTAAGAGCCAGGAATCCTGACCTTCAGGATGACCCAGAGTCTGCTGGAAGGACATTTGACAATCTCTGAAGGACCGAGGACTAGAATGGAACTAGGCCAGGAGGAACACAGCCGATAGGATAGTATGGTGCTCTCTCTTCCAAACCTCTAAACCTCACGGTAGAAGGGGAACGACTCAGTAAGTAAGTAAGGAAGACTGAAACTTTTTTCACGATTCATATGTACCCATCTATTCACTAATTTTCCAATTGATGGCCATTACAAACAGCTGTCAATAAAAAGTCTAAAAGCAGAGTTTCTAATAGAAGTATACCCACAACTGCTATCTTCTTCTTCAAGTACCATGTCTAGTGGCGTAGGAGATCATGTCTCTACACAACTTCCTGTCTCCAGTACAATTTATCAATTCTGCTGTTGACTTCTTTCCATGCCACAATGTCAAACTGTCCAGTATTTGCTCTCTTTGTCTTCCCCTATATCTTTTCCCTTTAATCTTACCTGTTGTTACGATATATTCCAGCATTCTTCTTCTCATAACATTTTATATTATTGACCACTTTAAATACCTTGGAGCTATTATAGACCGAAAGGGAGGCATCAAAGAAGAGTTGGCCACTCGAAAAGCAGCAGCTGGGAGACTTTTTCAGGCCATAAATCGAGGATTCCTCAGCAAGAGAGAGGTTGGTAAGAAAACGAAGATGGCTGTGTACCGCTCCACCTATGTCCCACTCTTAACATATGGATGCGAATCATGGGCAATGACTACAACCCACAAAAGCCAGATCCAAACCTCAGAAATGAGGTATCTGAGGAAGGTGGTTGAAGTAACAAGAAGAGACATAGTCCGCAACCAGACGATACGTTAAGGCCTAAAATCTCACCCCCTGCAGACCCAAGTAGAACAGTCCCAACTAAGATGGTTTGGCCATGTCTGCAGAATGGGAGAAGATCGGCTACCCCGACAAGCATGGGAAAAAAAGAGCCAGGGATCCAGACCCCAAGATGACCCAGAGCCCGCTGGGAGGACAACATTAGACGGTCTTTGAGGGACCGAGGACTGGAGTGGAGCCGGGGCGGGAGGGGGACAGCCAATGGGATAGTCTGGCGCTCTCTCTCCCAAACCTCTACACCTCACGGTAGTAGGGGAACAACTAAGTAAGTAAGAAATAAGTTTTCTTTGCGCATTGGCCTCTTTCAGGACATCCTCATTACTCTTTTTAGCTGTCCATGGTATTTTTAACATTCTTTTGTAAAACCACATCTCTGTGGCCTCTAGTGCTACTTTCAAGAATGCATAAATAAGACTGAAATAGCAAAACTGCTCTCTGCTGATATGTATAGCAAGCAGCATGCTTGTAACAAATGTCAAAAATGCACACGCCCAAAAATCAATATATTTAACTGCACTAAACGAAGCGAAAAATCAGGTCGTTACTCTATATGTAGCACCTCTTTACTATACATGAAAGAGAAAAAATAACAGCTGTTACAGTTAGAAACTATATGAATACACAAAACAGCGACAGAAAGCAACTCAAAAAAAAAAGCTTTCTGTACATCATGGTAGAGTGAGCCAATCATATACAGGTAGTGGTTTTAGCGCTTTCCTCTCACGGCACAGTTACTGGGCTCATGGGATCAAATATCCCTGACTCTGCTCTTGAGCCAGGAAAGACAAAGGCAATGAGTAACCGGACGGGTCACCCCAACTCATAAAAAAGCTGGACCTAGTATGATGAAGTCTCTAACATTTCACTCTCCTTTGGCAGTATCTGCTATGGAACTATGGTTACCTTACTGTTGGTGATGATGATGACTGTTTTTGTAAATTATACTGGTAATATAACAGTAAAGGTAATAAAAACTTGGTGGTGTCACGCTTCAGTCTACCCAGCTGCTAATGGATACCTTTTTTTTTTTTTTTTTAAATATTGCCTCGTTTTGGCGAGGCGCGTCCCGTTCAACCTAGCCGGTTATATTAGGGTGCATGTCCAAATATAAAAAACCCTTAGGTCTGAGACAATTTTTGGTCATACTAATACCTGACTCTACTCTTAAGTTAGGAAAGACAAAGGCAGCAAGTAAGGGAACTGGTCACCTCACTTTATTTTAAAGTAAAAGCTGGACCTAGTATGATGAAGTCTCTAACACTTCACTCCCCTACTGAATTATCGGCTATGGACCTACCTTGACCTTATTTATTTTTAAACACGACTAACTGTTGAATTCGTTAGTTGTGAAAGAAAATCAACTGTTATGGCTGAAAACTATTATCACTGCAATCCAAAAAGGTACTAGCAAATTGCATAAAAATATATTATCCTCTGAAGCAACTTTTAATATATTAGAACTCAAACAGTCATTAAGGGAAAAAAGGGAATACAAATTAATGTTATTTAAATCCAGCAATAAATACCAAATAAGTTAACTGACAGTAAATCAATACACTTTTGAAAAAAATGTTACAAACAATATCATGCCAAAACTTCCGGCTGTCACTAACAAATGCCTCTGTTGCATCCTCTTGTGGTTGTGTACATTCATGGGAGGATTAAAGATGACAAAAAAGACAGTGATGGAATGAGTAAGCCAAGAAATGTAACTTAAGAATTAAAACATAAGAAGAGCTCAAAACCTTACTTTGAATGCCTGAACTTTTGTTAACAATAGCTGAATCTTATTAGAATAAGTTAAGTTTTGTTAATTCAAACAGGTTTCTTTTTTTTAAAAGGTCATTAGGAATATTGTAGGATTAAGATTTTCAAGGTAACTGAGCATGCCTTAAACATCAATTGATTGAGCATGCTGTTCTAAAGATCAAGCACAAGTTGTTTTAATTGTCTACGGAAAGTTCACCTGAAGTTTACAGTGAAATGTTTCTCTGTGCTGTAAATAAGTACCACTGAAAGTGTGTTGAATAACCATGTTAGCGTATAAAATATTCAAGATATTTGGTTCTGAAGAGAAACAAGGCATGATTTGCAATTTGCTTCTCTTTATGACACTGTTTAGTTCAGTGGGACATGTCTCAAGGATTGAGGCAAGTCTTATGGAATGAGAATAAAACAGATAAAGGGGTCATTGAGAACCTAGAAATGAAAAGAGAATTAATGAAGGAGATCAAAATTAGACGGCTAAAATATTTTGGCCATGAAAAAAGACAACACCTTACTGAAGATCATAATAGAAGACAGAGTTGAAGGCAAATGTGCAAGGGGAAGACAGCGCTATAAGTGGGAAGATAACATCAAGAGATGGACATTAAAGAATCTATCTGAGTACAGCATCAAGACAAGAGAAATAAGATGTTGGAGATCCATTGCAGCTGACCCTTGATATGAAGGTGGCACCTGATGATGATGACAATTAGTTTAATGAGAAGAGTTGAGTTATGCAGCCGAAAAAAATCTTCATTTATTACACAGTCTGCTGGAATTAATTCACTGCATTTTGGTTTTATCAGTTCGTAAAACGCTTATACGGCTTTACTATGCATTTACATAAACAGTATTTGTAACAGCTTGTTTGGTGGATACTCTATGTTTGTTAAACAAAACGTGTGGTATATTAGGATGCAATGAAGTCTAACCATATAATACGTTACACTAATAGAAGATTATAACAACTTACCAACATAACAAGAGAGCAATCAGTATATTTCGAAAATACAGAAAGTGGAGATGGACAACCTACCAAGATAACCTGATACCAGTCAATACAGTTAGAGAATACAAAAAGAAAGTGAAGATGGACAGAACTTACCAAGATAACTTGATATCAATCAATACAGTACAAGAATGCAAAAAGAAAATGAAGATGGACAGAACATACCAAGATAACCTGAGAGCAATCAATACAGATGATGAACATAGAGAAAACGTGAAAATGGACAGAACTTACCAAGGTAACCCGAGAGCATTCAATACAGTTTGAGAAAGCAGAAAGAGAAGATGGACAGAAGTACCAAGTTAACCAATCAATACAATTTGAGAAAACAGAAAGTGGAGATGTATAGAGCTTACTCAAGATAGCCTGACAGCTGGAGAATACAGACAGAAAGCAAAGATGGGCAGAACTTACCCTCACAAAACAACCAATCAGTATAACCAAGCATGCCCTTAACTGGAACCCACAGGAGAAGAGATAAATGGGGAGGCCATAGAAGTCCTAGAGAAGAACAGTAGAAAAGAAATTGGAGGTCACAGGCACAACTAAAGATGACAGTCAAAAAGTGAAACTGGTGGACAACGACAACTGCAGCCCTACATTCTATAAGGAACAAACAGGAATTAAGCTTTCATGAATTAAATATACTGACATTATCCAGTAAGCAAATTTCAAGTCTGTATGCAGTATGATTGAAAAACACCTTTTTTCCCAGTGTTATCTGTCATGCTTGCTAACCTGCAGTATTATTGCAAAACACTTTTTTTTTAATACTTTATTTTTTAGTGTCATCTGTCATGCATCCTAACTGGCCTTTTCTTTGCTGGCAAGGTGGTGTTGCCAACTGGACATGTGTGTTCAAAGGCCCGGAACTCCTTGGCTATGTTTCTTCCTCTACGATTGTCTTAAGTGCATATCTTTTGTTTGCTGATAACCTTAACCCATCTAAGCAATTTTAAGTGCTATTAAATGCTAATTAAGATACGCAACATCTCACAGTGTTTATGAGTTATGTGAAATAATGACCTAATTGTCTGCTCTTACCTGCCCTATCCACCAAAATATATTTTGTAAAGCTAATAAGTCCCACTTAATCAGTAACAAAATCATTTACTTATGAAGTGGCAAGGGAGGTCAATTTTAAAACTGACAGCAACTATCTGATTACTTATGATTGCATATAAGGAGAAAAAAGGACACTTCTAATTGGATGTTGTCAAATCCTGTCTCAAGCAAATGCAAAGAGCTTTCACTAAGCCAAGCAAAATTGTAAAAAATATATAATAATAAAGGCTAAACTATACTATACCACTGCAAACTGATGATACTAGAAAGCAGAAGAAACAACCATGCAGAAATGAAATAACACTGAAAATACTTGACATTAAAACATGCAACATCATGAAACATCCAAGTAACAAATAATGATTTTCCCTCAATTTGTAAAAATATTAGTTTTATTACTCTCATTCTCAGACTAGACTGCAGAAACTCAGTTTTTAAAATTAACGTAGTAGCCCATTCAGTGATAGTCCTCAGCTTCTTATTTCCATGGTGTTCTTTCGGCGTGTTTTTTCTCTTCCACTTGTTGTGAGAGCTTCTTTTCGCCTTGTTCTGTTCTCTTCTGCTCGTTGTGAGAGCTTCATTTTGCCAAATATGAGGTGGTGCCATAGGGAGCATCATCACTTGGTGAGATTGGCAGATTCATCCTCCCAGGTTACTGCATTTATGTCCAGTGACTTCATGTTGCTCTTGCACACATCTTTGAACTTCAGCTGTGGTCGCCAGCGCTTTTGCCATCTCGTAGATGGCAAAAGAAAATTTCCATAAATGCTTAATTAAAACTTTTACAGTTTAAATTTTACATGAAGTACACTGACCCTCTAAACGTTAAGAAGCCCTGGCTTCACGAATTCTGACAGCATAAATACTCAACAAACAAAAATTGACAGGAGTTTAATGCTGAGGACGCCACGGTAGTGCAGGGTTAGTGCACTGGCTTCCTAGCTCAGTGGTCCATGGTTCAATCCCGTTGAGGTGGGATTTTTTAGACCGCAAACGGCTCCGGTGTCGACCCAGCCTCATGAATTAGGTACCAGAGCAACTCTGGGAAGTTTAAGGCAGCCCTAGTGTGCCGATGGTCAAGAAAATATGGGCCTAACACCATATTCCCAATATGCCTCAATGGGCGTGTAATGGGATCCTGTACCCTTTTTATTTAGTGCTGAGGTAGATGAGACAAAATGCTCCATCTTTACGTCATCTGACATGTCACAATATATATCAATGTTTCATCATAAGCAATAATATATAATATACTTACATTTTCTGGAAATTTATGCATCACAAAAGGTTCATATCCATCTTCACAAACCAACTGACGTAAGCCCACAACCAGACAATATTCAAACAGTTGGGGATAGATGGCGCTGAGGTATTCTTTGGTGCGTTTGATGCTCCCGCTCTGTTTCAGCATATAAAATATAATAAATAAGTTACACATAAATTTGTATGTTACAGGCACTCGTAAGAAATAAAGAAGTAGAAAACTAGACAATGGAAAAACAACACAAGTGATAAGCTTACCGGGGACTCGAACCCAGGACTTTCCAAACGGATCCACTGCCTTGCTAAGAGAGTGGATCTTGACTAACCTCTCTGCCAACTAGGCACCACAAAATAGTGCTTCGTGGATAGTAGACATCTGCCTGACCACCCAACATAACTACAGAATTTTGAACTGAGGATAGACCAACACTAATTATAGATGCAATCACTTCAAGATTTTGTCTATTTAACATCATAGGTCAGACATCTGCTGTTACAAAAAATTTAAAAAAAAAGTTTAAAAAAAAACCAAAAACAACAGAATTTCATTCTAAGATTAAGATTCTGCTGTTTAAAAAACACACATAAGAGAATCTCATTCTAAGATTAACTGCCAGCTTCTGCTGTTCTAAAACACACATAACAAAATCTCATTCTAGGATTAACTGCCAGCTTCTACTGTTCAAAAACATAAGAGAATCTCATTCTAAGATTAACTGCCAACTGCTGCTGTTCGAAAACACACATAAGAAAATCTCATTATAAAACAGCCAGCTTCTGCTGTTCTAACACACACATAAGAGAATCTCATTATAAAACAGCCAGCTTCTGCTGTTCTAACACACACATAAGAGAATCTCATTATAAAACAGCCAGCTTCTGCAGTTCTAACACACACATAAGAGAATCTCATTATAAAACAGCCAGCTTCTGCTGTTCAAAAACATACATAAGAGAATCTCAGTCTAATAAGATTAACTGTCAACTACTACTTTTCAAAAATATAAGAGAAGCTCATTCTATAGTAAGATCAACTGCCAACTTCTACTGTTAAAAAACACAAGAGAAGCTCATTCTATAGTAAGTTCAACTACCAACTTCTACTGTTCAAGAACACAAGAGAATCTCAATCTAAGATCAACTGCCAACTTCTACTGTTCAAAAATACAGGAGAAGCTCATTCTATAGTAAGTTCAACTACCAACTTCTACTGTTCAAGAACACAAGAGAATCTCAATCTAAGATCAACTGCCAACTTCTACTGTTCAAAAATACAGGAGAAGCTCATTCTGTAGTAAGATCAACTGCCAACTTCTCCTATTCAAAAACACAAGAGAAGCTCATTCTATAGTAAGATCAACTGCCAACTTCTACTGTTCAAAAACACAAGACAATCTCAATCTAAGATCAACTGCTAACTTCTTCTGTTCAAAAACACAAGAGAACCTCATTCTATAGTAAGATCAACTGCCAACTTCTACTGTTTAAAAACACAAGAGAATCTCAATCTAAGTTAAAAAACACAAGAGAACCTTATTCTAATAAGATCAACTGCCAACTTTTACTGTTCAAAAACACAAGAGAAGCTCATTTTAATAAGATTAATTGTCAACTTCTACTGTTTAAAAACATAAGAGAAGCTCAATCTATAGTAAGATCAACTGCCAACTTCTACTGTCCAACAACACAAGAGAATCTTATTCTAATAAGATCAACTGCCAACTTCTACTGTTCAATAACACAAGAGAAGCTCATTTTAATAAGATTAACTGCCAACTTCTACTGTTCAAAAATACAAGAGAAGCTCATTGTATAGTAAGATCAACTGCCAACTTCTATTGTTCAAAAACACAAGAGAAACTCAATCTAAGATCAACTGCCAACTTCTACTGCTCAAAAACACATGAGAAGCTCATTCTAATAAGATTAACTGCCAACTTCTACTGTTCAAAAACACAAGAGAAGCTCATCCTATAGTAAGATCAACTGCCAACTTCTACTGTTCAAAAACACAAGAGAAGCTCATCCTATAGTAAGATCAACTGCCAACTTCTACTGCTCAAAAACACATGAGAAGCTCATTCTAATAAGATTAACTGCCAGCTTCTACTGTTCAAAAATACAAAACAGAATCTCAATCTAAGATTAACTTCCAGCTTCTGCTGTAAAAAAAAAAAAAAACAAGAGAATCTCATTCTAAGATTAAGTGCCAGCGTTTCTGGTGTCTATACAGATTGCTGAGCAAGGAAAATTATAGAAGAATCCCTCAACACCAGGTCATTTAATATTCCGTGAAGCTCCCTATCATGTAAATGTTATGACCTGTCAGCTTCTTGACACTACAGAATGATTGATACCTGATTCATAACACCCAAGTGTCATTCCCTAATTCTTGTTTTCTTTCTCTTGCCTCAATAGTACACACTGATATTCCTATTCATGTTTTGGTATTTTTCCATTCACACAAGTCTGCCCACTTGCCTTCAACTTTCACTTCTATCATGGTTATTCAACAAAATCTTTTCAAGGGTACCAATTCTTTCTTCCAACTACATGTTCATTTTTCAAGTTTTGCCTCCACACAGTAAAGCATAGCAGAGGTTCCCACTCCCGGTTTTGTTGCAACATACTAGCGTGTCATGCAGGACCATGAATAATGTGAAATTTTAATTTATATACAGTATCAATATAATACCATTATTATAACCTTAAGTGCTGTGTAGTGGAATTATGCAGGTTTGGTCATGTGTGCCATCATTTAAACCAAAAAAAAGAAAAACAAAGGTTGGAAAGTTCTGAAGTAATAATAATAATAGCCCCTTCAGTCACAATTGACTATGGGAATGCGCCCCTGAGGTGACAGCCCTCAGCTGCTTATTTTCTTGGTGTTCCTTTTGATGTTGTCTCCTCTCTTCTGCTTGCCGTGAGAGCTTCTTTTCGCCAATCTGAGGTGACGCTGTAGATAGCATCACCACTTGGTGCGATCGGCAGCTTCATCCTCCCAGGTTGCTGGATTTATGTCCAGTGCCCTCATGCCTCTCTTGCACACATCTCTGAACCTCAGCTGCGGTCACCCAACTGTTCTTTTGCCATCTGCCAGTTGTCCGTAAAAAGATATCTTTCGGGATGCCACCACTTCCCATGCGATGGACATGGCCAAGCCAGCGTAGTCTGCACTGTCTAAGCAGTGTATACAGTACCAATCTTCTTCTTCTTCTTTGATCCTTAGCAGCCGACCGTCAAAGCAGTCAGTGGTGTAGTGAAATTGACCGAGATACAACGGTAAAATACTCCAAAGATAACATTTAAGGATAAAAAACATAATGCGTAAGCTGCTGATGTACATGATCGCCTAGACCGCGGGTCATCATCCTCTATAAATTTTGCCTTGCTAGACAGGAGGGGAACGGAGGATCAAAAAGGAAAAAATATGACTGGAAAGATTGCGTAGCAAGGCTAAGGAGACGCAATTGGGGGGGATGGAGGAAAGTAAAAAATTCACGTCCCCCAAATTGACACGAGGTACGGAAATGGACGCTTTTGCGATACTAAGATTTTGATTTGAATTGAGCGGCAGAACGCGGATGGTAGGAAAATTACAAAAATTTAAAAAGTAAATTTTCTTAATATTAATGTTAGGAATATAAAAATTAGCTGGCCGGATGGCCTATTCTGAGCAGTGAACTAATATGATCTTAATTTTACAAACGGATAGATAATATTGAAGATAATGACAAAAGACAGTGTAGTTCACATCATCGCTAGACTATATTGAATCTAAAAGTGTCACAATTTGCACACAAAAACACGACCTTGGGAACAGGTGTTCAAAGTTACTTATTATGGAGGAGAGGGTTTTTGAGCGGTAGCTGTGTCTAAATATAACTTTTTACGACAAAATTTTAAGGGGAGAGAAAGGTTGCTTCAAAAATCAAGCACATTTTTTTTAGAAACACAAGTAGAGACGGACAGACTAACAGATAACCATCCATACTTGACTGAAGCATGACTGAAATGACTTTAGTGTAGAAATTTGAAATTAAAAATAAACCTTGGCAGTGATTGGCCACAGACAATCATATCATTAGCGCTCAGAGCGCATTTGGGGTCATTCTTCAATAATTGTTCAGTGTTAGACACAGATTTTAAAGTGTGGTGTGTTCCCATATGAAAGACAGTGAATAAATTTAGGGACGCCATACTATAGCCAGCAGCTCAGCTGAGTTTTGCTAGCAATTCTGTGTTATGTATTCTTAATCTGGTAAGATTGAAATTATTTCTTTATATATTTTGAATATTGTTTCATGTTCGAGTGATTTGATACTGCCATATCATAATATAGCCTTACAAACCAGTAGGGATTTTGCTCTAGACCCCCCGCCCAAGTCAGGGTCTAGGGACCAACAAGGTACATAAACTACAGCAAGGATTATGCAAGATATATCAACCGTTGAAACAGATTACCTATCTTCTTTTAGGGCCAACAACTAATAAATATTTTTCAGAATCTATAGTCTGGGAGGATCTATCTGAGGTAAACCCACCATGGTAACTGTGCTGTTTGGTCAGAGAGATCTGACCTGTCTGTATGATGTGTTTGTTGTGTCAGTGTGGTGTCCAGACGTGGGTATAGAATAGATTTTGACACATAGCCCATACTTTGATTGCAGAGCTGTGAGTTTTCTATCGACAACAAAGCAGAGTCTATCCGGTGGGTGACTTTACTCGAGTGTATCTGTGCAGTTCTTGTGACAGAGACCACCATTATTGTCCGCCAGCACGGAGAGGTGGGACCGCAAGTTTTCAGCACCAGAGCTACAAAAAGATGAGTGAGCCTCTGGTCTGCTGGACATTCACCAACTATTGGTAGTGACTAATATCCCCATAAAAATTCCCACCAGTTTCTGGACACGGTGTAGTCAATATAGACAGGTGTGATGAGACCACCCCAACAGCACAGACAATAAATATCCTCCCTAGTAGCTGACTACCAGAACATTTGAATAAAAACTAACTATTCTAGTACTTAAATATGTACACTTTTGTATTTATTATGTAACATTCCATGCATAATTTTCATAAATTTTAAATCCTTCTTTTAAAACAAGTTCTGGTCAAAATAAAACTTGATCCAGAACAAATAAATGTAATATAATTATATCAAAAACTTTATACACGTGAGTTAGTTCAGTGTATTTTAACACTTGTTAATCTTATTAGTCTTCTTAAATGCCTGTGGGTGTATTTATAACTAACACACCACATTACACATCATTACCCTAGACACTTTACGTAGCCACATTCATTAAGAAAAAAAAAAATTAAGTGTGAGGTCGTAGTGGTAGCAAGAAAGGCCTTCTGATAATTCTCAACCACATTTTATCTCAGGAGCCTTCACAGCTGGCCTCATACAAGTTACATGTAGTAATAACACCATCATACAATACCATCAACACCACTACAAGTGGCCATCACGCCTAGTGGCATCTTGTAGGGCAACAACAAATTGATTCCACTTTGCTCGGTCGGCGGCCATCCTTCGTACAGTGCCCCAACTCTGGTTCATTCTTTGCATCTCAGCCTCCACAGTCCTCCACCAGGTTGTTTTTGGTCGGCCTCTCTTTCGTTTTCCTTCAGGGGTCCAAAGCATAGCTGTTCTTGTGATAGCATCGGGGTCTCTTCTGGGTAATGTTCACCTTTAGCCCCACCGATGTCCTATTGTAACTTTTCGTTTACTTTGTACTTGGAATCGGAGTTTTCAAGTAAGGAAACATTCGTACGAAATACGAATAGCATAAATGATGTTCCTCCGGTGGTCATGACAGTAAATAATTATAATCACAACGTTACAAAATTAATAAATAAATATAATTAATTTGTTTGTAAGATAATGACATGTATTGACTTTAAAACATACAGAAATATTTTAAGCTACCTGTTAGCTCCCCAAGGAGCAGAGGTCTTCAACAAACGCATGCCAAATCCTCCTGTCAGATGCCTTTCGCGCGAGGTCTTTCCACAAATTCCTCTTCTTTTTCAGTTCTGTATCTAGTTATCTTGTCTGTGTGTGTGTTTCTTTTTTTTTTTTTTTTTTTTTTTTGGTTTACCTCTGACTCTCTTTAATAATTATAATCAAAGTATGATTATATATACACAACGGGCTGATCAGGTAGAAGAAGATGATTATATATATAAATATATGTATAAAACACTGTGATTATAATTATTAAAGATCATATATATATATATATATATATATATATATATATATATATATATATATATATATATATATATATATATATATATATTATATATATATATAAAAGGTAAAGATAGTCCCATAGCAGATACCTGACAGTAGTTGAGTAAAGTGTTAGAGACTTCACAATACTAGGTCCAGCATCAAGAGGTGGGGTGACCAGTTCCCTTCCTCAATACTTTTCCTTCCCTAACTCAAGAGCAAAGTCAGGTATCCATTTACAGCTGGTAGACTGGAGCGCAATGATACCATGAATCGAACCTATCACCTTAGCCACGAGAAGTACGCGGCACAAACAAGTATGCTGCAGCGACAGAAATGCAAAATTCATATTGTTTCCCCCGCGTTAAATCTTGATTAAAAAGTCGATATGGATATCGTACGAATGTTTGCTTAAAATCGATGTACAAAGTAAACGAAAAGTTACAATAGGACATCGGTGGGGCTAAAGGCGAACATTACCCTCTTCTGAGGACATGGCCAACCCAGCTCCATCGTCTGCCAGCTATGATGGTGTGCATGTCCTCTTGCTTTCTCCGAGTAAGCAGATCTTGGTTGGTGATGGTATTCGGCCAAAAGATTCGGTGAATTTTTCTTAGGCATGTTGTGTGAAAAGAGGACAATTTCGACATTTCCTTCTCTGTAACTCTCCAGCATTTTGCACCATAGAGAAGCACAGAAAGCACACAGCTCTGATATAATCTTAATTTTGTGCTTGTGCTGTATTGAGACAGTACCAATATAGGACCATTAATATAACCCTAAGTGCTGTGTAGTGTAATCATGCAGGTTTGGTCATGTGTGCCATCTTTCAAAAAAAAAAAAAAAAAAAGATTGGTAACCTCTGAAGTACAGTACAGATAACTCTTGATGACTAATGGACCATGCGTTTGTTAATACAGTCTCATGTTGTTGAATGTATCTTTAGTTGTTCCTATTCTCTTCTTGGCTACTGCTTCACATCTGTCACCTTCTGTTATTATGTGTTTAAGATATTAAAGACAGATATAAAAGATGCTGTCTACTTGTTCCTATATCTCATTGTTTGTTTTATTCATTAACTGTTGTCATTTTTTTTCACTATAAATACTCATAACTTCTTTCGTTTGCTGGTTCCATTAGTTCTTTCTATACTTGTTGGCTTTCAGCTAACAAAACTGTATCATTTGATTATCCAAGACTGTTGATTACTCTGATCTTTTTGAAGACGTTTTCTGTGAAGATGTAAAACAGGCAAGAGGCGTAATACACATCCTTGGCTCACTTTTCTTTTTATATCAACATGTGGTGAATAATTCTTCCACGATCGCTTTGAAGCTCCATATTTTTAGTAAGCATTACTAACTGGGGCCCGCCCCGTGTAGTTTCTGGGGGTCTCTGAAGAGACTAAGAAAGAATAGAAATATTGCACTCTTAGTGCATGTCATACAAAGTGACAAATGAGGTTGCACATGGGGCTGGTGACTTCATCATGTTAAACAAACTGTCACAGAAACCACTGCTACAATAGCATGTGAATGCTTGGTACAGGTATCCTGCAAGGGGGCCCCTTGCAGTGGGGGCTCTATGCTCCGGAATTAGTGCAAAGGAAACTGATGATGATGATTATTAACTTGTCTGCTGTGCCACTGATTCAGGCCTATTTCATGGGGATATTAAATTAGGTTCTCAAGATAGGCTCTGTCAAAATCCTTCCTATAATCATTAATGCCCAGGCTCAAAACTGATGGCAGGATGCTGATTTAAATATTGTACGAGTTGTACTTATTTAAGGTGCTTCCACGCAGATAGTCCATTACATTGCACAAACGTGATACTGTTAAAACTACATCTTTTCGACTGAAGTGTTCTATCAGTACAGTGAAATTAAGAGATTCAAGGAGGTCATGCTAGGAATATCAGTTGGTGGACACAGCATAAACAACTTGAGATACACTGATGATATAGTTTGAATAGCAACAAGTGAAAAAAAGAGTTACAGGAAATGATTGAAACAATAGTGACTGAAAGTAAAACATAAAGGACCTTATCTTAAGAAAGCAAAAAAGACAAAAGTATTGGTCATCTCAAAGAAAATGACTTCTTCAGAACATACCATCAAAGTAAATAGGATGATTCTGAAACAGCTCGATACATTCAAATACCTAGACATGTTAATAATATCAGATGGCTGATGTATCTCAGAGGTAAAGAGTAGAATAGCTCAGGAAAAGATGTTCAATATAATGAAAAGTATTTTATGCAAAAAATCTGTGTCAATGGATGTATGAACTAGTGTTCTTCAGTGCTATAAGGAGCCAATTCTGATATATAAAGTAAATCATGGACAAATAGCAGACAAGCAGGAAAATGTTTGGAGGCTACTGAGATATGGATTTAAATAAAAAATGTTAAGAATATCATGGACAATTAAAGATAAGAAACGATATGTAGAGAACTCTCTGTCCCCTGGGGAAGAATCTACTGTACAAATTAACAGGGAAGAGGCAACTCCTCTAATGAGTAAGGAAGTACATAATGACGAGTGTTCCTTAAATTCTGTTGAAAGGGAGCATTCTGAGAAAGACCACCTAAAAACTAGTAGGAGAAGCCTAAAAATAGGAACATGGAATGTTAGAACTCTGAACGGAGAAGGAAAGCTTGACAATCTTATATTAGAAGCAACAGACATGAAACTCGATATACTGGGAGTTGCAGAGGCAAGACTTTTGGATACAGGCTACATTAAAAAGAGACCAGTACACGCTTATACACTCAGGCGGAGAAAAACATGAAAGAGGGGTAGGAATGTTGATAAAGAAGGAGTTAGAAAAATATGTATGTGGATACTGGACACACAATGACAGAATGATGTTACTAAAAATGAGAGCAAAGCCATTCGACATATCAATCTTACAAACTTATGCACCAACTAAAGATCACAGTGAGGAAGAAATAGAAGAATACTATGAAGAGCTACAACACACACTTAAACCAGTCAAATCAACAGATGTGTTGATAGTAATGGGTGATATGAATGCAAAAGTAGGAAAAGGAAAATACAAGAAAATAGTAGGACAGTATGGATTAGGGACAAGAAATGATAGAGGAGATAGACTTATCCAGTTCTGTGAAGAAAACCAGCTGGTCATATGTAACACCTTTTTTGAACACCACCCAAGGAAATTATACACATGGAAAAGCCCAGGAGATATAACACGAAATCAAATCGACTATATCATGATAAAACATAGATTTAAGAACAGTGTCACAAGTGCAAAGACATATCCTGGCGCCTACATAAATTCAGATCACAATCCAGTCGTCATCAAAGTAAATATAAAGCTGAAAAGAGCAGGAAACAGAAGACAGGAGGAACCCCAGATAGAAATATCAGCGCTGAAACAACCAGATATATAAAACAGAAATATTTAATCGACGTCAAAAATAAATATCAACAGTTATTGACAGAAAGCATGGAGCAGTATAGAAGAGAAAACCCAGAAGAAAAAGCAACCGCAAAATGGGAATGCTTAAAAACAAGCATACAATCAGCAAATGCAAATTTACCTAAAAAGGAGTCTAAGAAAAATCAAATTTGGATGACAGATGACATCTTGAATAAAATGACCGAAAGAAAGAAAGCAAAAAACACTCCAGAAAATAAAACAATAGACAATGCCATACGTACTATGTGTAGAGAAGCAAAAGAACGGTGGATAGAAACAAAATGCAAGGAAATAGAAGACTTGGAAGCAAAGCACAGGACAAGAGATATGCATGAAGAAATAAAGAAATTATCAAATCGGTCACGGTTTGCACAAGGAGGAAGCTGTATCAAGAACAAAAATGGTGTAATATTACTTGATGAGAAAGACATATCAAACAGATGGGCAGAATACGTAAAAGAATTATTCGAGGACAACAGAGGTAAAAAACCATCACCAGATTCTAATGAAGGCCCAAACATTCTCAGATCAGAAGTAGAGAATGCCATTCATATGATACAAAAAGGAAAATCAGCAGGCATGGATAACATAAAAATTGAAATGATAGAAGCTCTGGAGAGCTTTGGTATAGATACAATCACAGAAATATGCAACGATGTATACAATACAGGATATATACCACACGACATGAAGACATCAGTTTTTATAACATTGCCCAAAAAACCAAATGCAACAGAATGTTCAGACTTCAGAACAATCAGCCTGATGAGTCATGCAATTAAGATACTGCTCAAAATCATACAGGAAAGAATAAAAAGTAAAGTAGACAGCGAAATCCAGGAAGAACAGTTTGGTTTTAGACGGAACAGTGAAACAAGAGAGGCAATATTTTGCCTAAAAATATTAGCAGAAAAATATACAGAGGTCCAAAAAAGTATGTATATGTGCTTCATTGACTATAAGAAGGCTTTTGACAGAGTCAATCATGAGAAAATAATTGAATGCCTCGAAGACATAGGTATTGATGGAAAAGATATAAGAATACTCAGTAACCTTTATTGGGAGCAAACTGCCACAGTAAGATCTGGAAGGAATTATTCACCATACATAGACATAAAAAAGAGGTGTCAGACAAGGTTGTGTGCTGTCCCCCTGCCTATTTAATTTATACACCGAAAAAATTTTCAAACAGATACAGGAAATACCAGGACTGAACATCAGTGGAAGGTCAATAAACAACCTTAGATATGCAGATGATACCGTGTTGTTAGCTGAAAGCGAACAGGAGTTACAAGAACTAGTGAAGCAAGTGAACAGTATAAGTCATGAATATGGACTCGACATTAATTTTGAGAAAACAAAAACTATGATAATTAGCAAAACAGACGATAAACCCACATTAAAGATAAGCGTAAATGGGGAAATCCTGGAACAAGTCAAGAGCTACGTATATCTCGGTCATATAATAACAGAAGATGGCAGATGTGAAACAGAAATCAAGAAGAGAATAGGAATGGCCAAAGCTACATTCAACAACATGAAACATATACTGACATCCAAACAGTTATCTCACAAATTAAAACTGAGAATCATAAAGTGTTATATATATTCTGCATTTCTGTATGGTGCAGAAACATGGACGATGAATAAGCAGTTTGGAAGAAAGAATTGAGGCTCTTGAAATGTGGATATATAGAAGAATGGGGCGTATCTCATGGAAAGAGATGAAAACAAATAAGGAGGTCCTAGAAAATCTAGGTATGAAAAGAGAACTAATGAGGGAGGTCAAAGTTCGACAGCTAAAATACTTTGGCCACATAAAAAGGCATAACACCTTGCAGAAGACCATAACAGAAGGGAGAGTTGAAGGCAAGCGTGCAAGGGGAAGACAGCGCTATAAGTGGGAAGACAACATCAAGAGATGGACAGGAAAGAGTCTATCAGAGTGCACCATCAAGACAAGAGACAGAAGACGTTGGAGATCCATTACAACCAACCTTCATTGTGGAGATGGCAACTGATGATGATGATGATGGACAATTAAAAAGAGTAAAAAGGATGTCCCGATAAAAGCTAGTGAGCCGAACTCGTAGAAGACAGCAATTCCATTTTTTGGGACACATTATGAGAAGAGGAAAGCTAGAATATATTGTGACAACAGAAACGAATGAAGGAAAAAAACAGAGGGCAACAAAGAGAGACGATACAGCACAGTTGGACATCATGGCATGGAAGGAAGTCAACAACAGAATTGATAAACAGTACTGGAGACTGAAATTTGTGGGCAGACATGATCACCTGTGCCAGCTTACATGATACTTGAAGAAGAAGAAGATAACCACATTCACAAATAATTACAATCATGTCGTAGAAAGTGACTAATATAAGGTTGTGCAAGAGGCTGGGTCCCTCATCATGTAAAACAAAAAGCTACAGAAATTACTATTCCAAGAGCATGTGAATGATGATTCAGAACAGATAGCCATGGACCAACTAGGGTGTGATAAAAGCTAAATGATGATCAGAACAGATAGCCATGAATCAACTAGGGTGTGATAAAAGCTAAATGATGATCAGAACAGATAGCCATGAATCAACTAGGGTGTGATGAAAGCTAAACGATGATGATCAGAACAGACAGCCATGAATCAACTAGGGTGTGATAAAAGCTAAATGATGATTCAGAACAGACAACCATGAATCAACTAGGGTGTGATGAAAGCTAAATGATGATTCAGAACAGACAGCCATGAATCAACTAGGGTATGATAAAAGCTAAATGATGATTCAGAACAGGCAACCATGAATCAACTAGGGTGTGATAAAAGCTAAATGATGATTCACAACAGACAGCCATGAATCAACTAGGGTGTGATAAAAGTTAATTATGGCATAAAAAAACAAAAACGATATCACTCACAGATCTCCTGCGAACGGATGCACAGTATTCTATTCTCTTCTTCAGTACTGTTGACTCCATGACCAACTCCTCTTTGTCTGTTGGATACATATGAGAATTACTAAACATGGTTTCTCCTCAACAACAAAAAAGACAACACAAAAAAAGAGAATTCTTGAAAACATAAATACTTCATGAGGCTAGTACAGGTAAAATAGGTGAACCAGCATGAGGACCAGGCATAGATGCATTTAAAACAAAACTAGACCAGGATAGGTAAAAACACGTCCCAAAAAAAAAATTAAATTAAAAATAAATAATTAAAAATGACTTATCTGCAATATTCATGTGGAAGCTGGTTCAATTTCCAGAATGAAAAGTTTATTGGATCTGTAAGCTAATTACAGTTAGGTCTCATATTACGAATGAGTTATGTTCTTAAGGGTATTCGTAACTCGATTTGGCATGTAAATTGGAATTGGTATGTCCAGTAATATGTGTAAGTACCCATTAATAAAACATCTGCAAAATGAATGCTTTATAACATTTATTTTACTGAAAAATGCCTAAATCTGACAATGTAGTAAAATATAGTAAATTGCAAAACGCAAACAATTCAAACTAAAAAATTTAAATATCTAGATATCTCTACCCTGTGTCAGACACAGTGATTAAGAGCATGAGTTGACTTAAAATTATGATACTTTCTTACGTCGCAGCAGTAGCTGAAAATTAATTGAAGTTTAATCAAAAATTAATTGATCTCATGGGCTAGTTTGTATCGGAGGGTTGCCGTAAGTCGAAACTGCTGTAACTCGAGATCTTACTCTAAGCTTATAGGGCAGATAATAGTATGACAACCATCATAGCTGGCAGACACTGGAGCTGGGTTGGCCACGTCCTCAGAAGAGACCCTGATGCCATCACAATAACAGCTTTGCTATGGACCCCTGAAGAAAAGCAAAAGACAGGCTGACCAAAAACAACTTGGTGGAGAACTGTAAAACCAAAATGGGAAGTTGTTGTTGAGGGATCCAGCGGCCATGGGCTCAGAGCCCTTTGGCCCAGTACCATTTTGGTACTGTAATGCTGGGGTGTCTGTGGACTTTCCTACCAACCCGGTCAGAAGCTAATCAGCATCATAGCTCCTTCCCATCCACAGAGGGTTCATTATGCAGAGCTTTCTTGCAACCCCAGAGAGCCTCCTAGACTCAGCGACATATTACACCAGGCCCACTACGGCGTGTGTGAGTTGTCAAGAGGTTTGAGTCTCCCTACCCTGCAGAGGAGGTTATAACTCTGAGACGAACACCGAGACATGCACCGGCACAAGCAGCCAGGCGTCAGACAGTAACGAACCTGCACCGGGGCCTCAGAGGCGGTCAGTCAACGGCCAGTAATGGGCTTTGTTGTACTGTTTTGGTGTGAGTGCTGTGCCCCGAGCGGGTCAGTTCTCTACCCAGCATGTGGGCTATAGTGCCACAGCCACCGCCTCTATCCGCCCGTGGACGTGCTGCGGTGGTGAAGCCACCGCCTTCACCGGTCTGCCGAAAGGACGTCGTCTGGATGGACACGCAACTCTGCCCCATGTGGACTGGGAGGGCCCGGCACCCGGGACCACGCACAGTCTTTTTGGAGCAGCGCTCGCCTGCACGGACAACATGGGAAGACAATCTGAGACTGACTTAAAAGAGATAAAGAAGACACGGAAAGACCATGAAGTTATGGCACAGGACAGAAAAGTTCAGCTTGACCTTGTTGAAAACCTATTCTCCACAACAGACAGTTAAAGGGCAACAACAATGATGAAATAATTAACGAATGAACTAAGATAATATAAAAACTCATTTGCACTCCTATGGCAGCCTCATCATGGAAAAAAAAACTGCTGCATAAAATGCGACCACAAGACACATGAAGCTTTTTGGCACAGGCTTCCTATGTGGCCATCTGCAGGGGTGGATCCATGCTCATTATGAAACGTAAAAGGAGAATGTTGATGATGATATGTGAAACTCTAGCATGAATTATTGCTGTCCAAAGCTCAAAGGTACAGTAGAACTTTGATTATCTGTCAGGGTAAAAGGAGACTAGGAATATTATTTTGCGTACTTTTATCATAGATGGCACAGTCTCAGGACTCTTAGCGCACTGTGTTTCCAAGATCTTGAGAGAGATTACGTCCATTACTGGCATCTAGCTGGAGTCCTCATGTCAGGATTTCAAGAATGGATCAGATGAGCTAGTAGCTTCACTTGTAAAACGTAGTGGTAATCCTATGAAAGGAAATATTATTAAATGTATTGGAGGATTGTATTACGAAGTGCCGACATCTCGGTCATGGCACTTATTGGAGAGGTTAGCCAAGGATAGTCGCTAACCTGTATTTTTCTTGATGTAAGGAACGTGTGGATCTTATGTTTAATCAACTGTCTGAGCAGTCTATGGAAGAAGTCAATTGAGCAGGACAGTATATTTTGGTTGTATTCTCAAGTATTATGAAGATGTATAATAAGCCTGATGTCCTTGTAGAAGGTCAACGGCCGATGCCTTAGTGACTATAACAGAGGCACATTAATTGTCTGAGCATTAGTTTAATGAGGAAGAATATTGTCAATGGATCTAACTGGGAAGATGTATATTGTCTTTATGAACATTACGACAGATTTTCACCATCATGTATTCTTGCTGATCGTCCATGCATCAAACGTATCGTCTACTATTTCGTATCGTGTTTGTATCCGTGAATAAATACATTGAACTTTTAGACAAGCCTTTGCTGAATACTTCAGTTGATCAAAGTTCTATTGACATACTTGAAGTTCATTTAGAATTCGCGTTATTAGCATGAACTGGCAGTATTACCCACCATCGTCAACTCATTCAAACATAAAACCAAACCAACAATATGGCGGCACAGTGTGTCTTGAATTACACTGGATTCAATAAGGGAACGACCTCGTAAAGTTCTACAGTATACTGAGATACGTGGATTTTCAAACTGTATACGTACTCCGGATAACGGTTGTCTCAAGGTCAAGGACTAAGTTGGACCTCATCTTTCAGTCCTCAGTGTCGAATACGAGCATTGTATTACTCAAGAAGAAGTATTGCGAATTCTTATACGTACACCTACGGAGACGAGGCATATTATTTTTTCTTGCGGGTGAGATAAGTATAAACGTATTATCATTTTTACACTGTATTGCGTTTAGCTGTGCCTCATCTTTTGATTATGTCCACATATTATTCATGTAAGTTGCTTGTTCTATGTTTTATGTTTATTGTGGGAGGTTGGGTAAGGTGACTTACTTCGGAAACATACCAGTTTCATCACAGGTCCGTCGTAAGTGTTCTATAGGTTTATTTGCAGACTTCCCGCAATGGAATGTTCCGACACCTGTGTGTCGAAGGATTCTAGGTCCACTGTGTCTGGTGGTCTGTGACACCTGAGTGTTTAGCTGTTTTGTCAAGTTTTATTGTAGTTTTCGTAGTTATTTTTATTCGTACCTTGGTTTTATGATGTATCTTGTTTGTAACATTCGTCCATTCTCACCTTACTATCGTTGAGTTTTTTACAAACCTATGTTTATACACTGTGTTGTCAATTGTCTTGTTTAATTGTTTATTGCAGTTATCATTGCACTCTTTGCAAAATTATTTCTTATTTTTTCATTTTAACTTTTTTTGATTTCTGCAAATGTTTTCATTTGTCATTAACTATCTTGTCTTGTCACTATTGTCGTAATTGTCTATTGCTTTTGTCTTATCATAACGTTACATAAATTATTTTGTTGATTAATAATATAATTGATAATTATATGAATTGCTTACCGTTCTTGGACAGGAACGAGTATCACTCATTATTGTGATAAGGAAAATTAATCTACATTAATTAATTTTCATTTAAGAAGGAAAAAGTATAGTTACTACTTATTAATCAAAATGTATTCGCTAGATTATTTTATTAAACAAGCTAAAGCCCTTCAGATGACTCCTGAAGAGGTAAAAGCATTTGCACTTTCAGAATATGAAAAGGCTCAGAAGTTAGAAACGCTAAGACTAGAAAATGTAAAATTTGAGGCAGAACAGAAAAGATTGGAGGCTGAAGAAAATGAGAAAAAAATGAAATTAGCCACTGAATTAGAGGAAAAACGATTTCAGCGTGAAACAGAACAGAAAAGATTGGAGGCTGAAGAAAATGAAAAAAGACTTCATTTGGAGGCTGCAGAAAACGAGAGAAAGGCTGCTGAAAAGGAAAGGCAACTTAAAATTGAAATGGAAAAAATTGAATTGAAATGGAAAGTAAGCAAAAGGAAATGGAAGAGAGGAGATTGATAGCTGAAGAAAATACAAGAAAATATCAGCTTCAGGTTCAACATGAAAAAAAAATTAAGGAAATGGAATTTGAACAATTTAAATTAGCTCATGAAGCTAATTCTCAGAAAACTCATGAAGGCCAATCTTCATCTAGACATGATAATTTTAGGGAAGTTCACCTAAAATTACCCAAATTTAACCCACCATCCGACGACGTAATATTCTTTCTAGACAGATTTGAGGCCACTTGTAGGTCTTATAACGTGGATAAAACACTATATTGTACATATTTATCCAGATTACTTACAGGGGATGCTATGGCGGTATATCATACAACTAGTGCTAATGAAAAAAATGATTATGACGCACTTAGAGCCGCTCTTCTTAGGAAATATCAAATGACTGAAGATCAATACAGATTGCGTTTTAAAACTATGTTACCACAATCAGGAAAGAACTTCAGTGACGTTCTTTCCCAAATACGGCTGACCTTGGAAAGATGGATCGAATTGTCCAAGGTAGAAAAGTCTTATGACGGTCTTTTCGATTTATTGCTGCGCGATAAAGTTTTATCGTCAGTAAATCCTGCATTTCTTTCATTTTTGCATAAGCGTAAACCTTCTTCAATAAAAGAATTAGAAGAAAATTGTAAAAATTTCTGCACCGCTCACCCAAACATGGATATTAGTAATGTGTAGATCAAAAATGAGTTACCTGTTGCTTTCGCTATGCAACAGAAGAACGTTTCACGCCATCGTTCGATGAGTAACGATAGATATTTTAATAAGGGAAGTAATGACAATTTCAACTATAGTAATTTTTATAAGGAGAAACAATACCAGCAATCTGCTCCATTTAATGTTTCTTGGGGCCAATCTCATAGATCACAAGATTTTGGTAACAATAATTTCAGATATAATCAAGGAAACAATAATAAACAAAATTGGCGATCACAATCACAAAATCCTCAAAATAGACAGGGTTCTTGGAATAGATCATTTGGCCAAAATCACAACAGTGAGGACAATAATTGGCGTACTCATCCAGATTTCAACTCAGGCAGAAATAGTAATTATAGCAATTTTAATGCCAATAGTCAGAATCGATCGCGACGAAGAGATAGATCTTCAAGCAATTCACGTCAACATGCTAATGTTGCTTTAAGAGATACACAGGCTAACAATGAACAGGATAAAGATACTAATACGTTTAATGCCATGTTTTGTTCTCTTGATTTTAATCAGGTGAAAGCTTGTTCCGAATGTACGACTCTTTTCCAGCCAAAGGCGATCACGACGCTGCGATGCGGACATATTTTGCCTAGTCTACCTGCAGTCTGCACGGCCACTTCTGCGTCAGTACACCAGGGACAGGGTTGTCTTAAATTTAATAAAGGATATGTAAATTCCATTCCATGCTCTATTTTATTTGATTCAGGTTGTAGCACAGTCGGTGTCCGGACTTCGCTGATCGACCCATTGTGCGCTACAGGCAATACTGTGAAATGTGTCACCTTTGGAGGCACTGTGGAAACCTTTCCTACAGCCATAATTAATTTACATACACCATTTTTTTCAGGGAGAATTCATGCGTGTCTACTTCAGAATCCTATTAGCGATGTGATTCTAGGTCGAATACACAGTATAAAAGAGTGTACCCCATAGCAAATTGCTGAATGGGAAGAGCGACATATTCAGGCTGCAAATGCAGTAGTGACCAGAGCGCAAGCTACTGTTATGTCGCGTGATACACCTGCTGAACCTACAGTTAATGCCACTTATGATGATGATTCTCCTATTTCACGGGAGATGTTTGCGACTTTGCAAAAGAATGATGATTCTTTACAAAAAATTTTTCAATTTGTGAACAAAAATAATACCAACACCAGAAATGCAAAATCTAGACATGACTTTGCTCTTAAAAATAGTATTTTGGTTAGGTTGATACGGGAAAAGGATTCATCCTTACGTTCGCAGATTCTAGTCCCGTTTTCTATGAGAGCTCGGATATTACGGCATGCACATGACTTGCAATGCGCAGGCCATATGGGTTTTTCGCGAACCAAATCTAGAGTGCTATCTGCATTCTACTGGCCTGGCGTCCATAGAGATGTCACTCTCTATTGTCGTTCATGTTTGATTTGTCAGGAAGTTAAAGTACGGGGTCCATTTCATGCGGCTCCTATTCAAGCTGCGGACATCCCTATTAGACCATTTGATAAAATGGCGATTGATATCATTGGTCTGATGCTACCATCTGCCAGAGGACATACGCACATACTTACCTGTATTGATATGTGTACGCGTTGGCCTGAGGCCATACCTCTGAAGAACACTTCATCTGCTAGTGTAGCAGAGGCGTTGATGTTGATCTTTTCACGCATTGGTTTTCCGCATAAGATCTTATCGGATCATGGTGTCCAGTTTATTTCCGAATCCATGTCTCAGGTTATGAAGACGTTAGGAATAGATAGATCTCTTTGTTCGATCTACCATGCGATGTCTAATGGGTTAATTGAGCATCTGAATAGGACACTCAAGCAGTTGTTGGGTAAGATAACTCAAGATCACCCTCAGGATTGGGACCGAGTCCTACCAGCTGCTCTCTTTGCATATCGCGAGGTACAAAATCAAGCTACTGGTTTTTCTCCATTCCAGCTTGTTTTTGGCATGCAACCACGCGGACCGATGTCGTTAATTCACGACTTACTGGTTGAAGAGAATATGGAAGAGGAAACTCAATCCTCTTATGAGTATGTGATCTCTTTGAGAAAGAGAATCATAGATGCTTGTAGATTAGCTACTGCATCATCCGAGCAGGCCAAAGAAAAAGCTCGTCTATTTGCAAACAAGTATAGACGTCTTCGCCAGCTTCTTCCTGGTGACGAAGCATTTGTTCTACTACCTTCTCATAACAATTGTCTACTAATTACTTGGAGAGGTCATTTTAGGATCATCTCGAGAATATCCGATGTTGATACATCGTTGATATTAATGGCAAACATAAAACCTTCCATATTAACATGTTGAAGGAGTATTACTCACGTCCTGATTATCTACAGTCAGTGTTATAAACAACTGACGATCCTACCCCTCCTATTCAACACTACTCTAATTTATCGGTTATTCAAGAAGAAGAATCTTCTTTTGATGATGTACAATTGCCTATACCAGTTGTACCGCTTCATTCCACTGAGAATTGGAATGATGTCACTATTTCTTCTACTTTCTCTGCTGATCAACGTCAGCAAGTCTCTTCAATTCTGCACTCGTATGAGGATATTCTCACTGACATCCCAGGTCATACGTCAGTTATCCAACATGATATTCTTTTGACTGACGATACACCTATTCGAGTCCGTCCATACCCTATCCCTTTACACTTTCATGATAAGGTTGATAAGGAATTGGATGAGATGCTTAGATTAAATATAATTGAACCATCCTCATCACCATACTCTTCATCTATGGTGATTATTAGAAAGAAAGACAACAATATTCGTCTTTGCGTAGATTACAGGAAATTAAACAAAGTGACAAAATTCGATGCCGAACCTTTGCCCCTCTTGGAAGACTTATTGGTCAAATTAGCTCATTCTACTTTCTTCTCTAAATTTGACCTTTCTAAGGGATACTGGCAAGTGCCACTCACACCTAAAGCAAAACCACTCACCGCTTTCTCGACACCACGTGGTCTATTCCAATGGAATTTTATGCCATTTGGATTAGTAAACGATCCTGCTACCTTTGTACGCATGATGCGTCGCGTATTTTCTCATCGTCCCGATGTCATTACTTACATTGATGACATCTGTCTGTTTAGCGACTCATGGGATGAGCATATTCAGGGATTGAATGCTTTACTGTCTACTTTACGTGATTATACTTTAACAGCAAAGCCATCGAAGGCATTTGTCGGTTTTCACGACATCTCCTTTCTGGGCCACCGTATTGGTCATGGCTTGCTGTATACAGAGGACAGTAATGTCTCTAAAATTCTAAACATCACAGCACCTAAGACAAAAAAACAAGTTAGATCTCTTTTAGGACTAATACAGTTCTATGCTAAGTTTATCCCTCATTTGTCAACTATAACTGCTCCTTTTTCTTCTTTGTTGAGAAAAGGGACAGCTAACGTAATTCAGTGGTCTAACGAGCATCAAACCGCGTTAGATTCAATTAAAAGAATTTTTTCACATTCTCCAGTTTTAAGGTTGCCTAACAAAAACCTTATTTTCATCCTTCGTAGTGATGCGTCATCTTACGGAATTGCCAGCGTTTTGATGCAAGAATACTCAGGCACCTTGCACCCGGTGAGGTACGTGTCGAGAAAATTGACGACCACCGAACATAAATATTCAGTCCTGGATAAAGAACTTCTCGCATTGGTGTGGTCTATTATGAAATTGGAACGATACCTATTAGGCTCACATTTTATTGTTGAAAGTGACCAAAAGGCTCTCACAGCTCTTAATACGAAAGACGTTAAATCTTCAAAGTCAACAAGGTACGCTATAGCCTTACAACCATACAGCTTTGAGATTCGTTCAATACCTGGAGTTAAAAATGTGTTTGCGGACTGTTTATCACGCTGTCCAAGCGAACCTGTCGAACCAGAACAACTTCCAGAAATGGAAACGTCTCTACAGAAAATCGTTCAAGTAGAATGTGATGATCATTGAACGGTGTTATTGGCCTACACTCTATACAGACTTCGTATGGATCAGGATTATTCGTACCGACATAACTATCAGGATATAATAATTGTTTGGATTAAAACTTAACTTTTTAGATCTTACCATTTTCTTGGTACGGGAACACTGTTGTCAGTTATATACAGATATAGTCAATATTCATAATGAACATATTGGACTACGTCATGTGTTGGAAAATATTTTTTTTCATCGTGCATGGAACATAAAATAACAGATTCTCATCTTTTATTATTAACTATTCTTAATATTACAGTAACACTTAGTAAGACTGTTAGCAATTAAATGAATTAGTAATTAGTGATTTTTTTAAATTAGGAACTATATTGATTAGTTAGAATCAATTTAAGTTTCTCAAGTAGTGGTATATTTCACATTCACTAACTTTAATAGTTTATGTGTCTCCTTATACTTATATCTACCACTCAGGGTACATGATTTTGATACTTATAGATGATTAGTCCACCTTAGTAATGTTAGAAACATTAAGTGTGTTGTTCTCTTAGCGTGTTGAATTATGCATTGTTTATTCACTTTGCGTGTTTTAATTTCATTTTTCGGTTTATAATTCACTTGTCATTTGTTACATTTCATCGTTTTTCTTTTTTCATTTGAAATCATGTGTTAATTTTGTTGTTTTTTAGATGTCGATGTAGTTTGACTCACCTCTCCTAATTACTTAGAAAAAAAAAAAAGATTAATATAATAAACTTTTTTTTAAGGGGGGATGATAAGGAAACTGTTGCGTACTTTTACATAGATGGCAGTCTCAGGTCCTGCCTGTGTTAAAAGGTTACGCACCATTCTTATGATAGGAATATTATTTGTGCGTATGATTTATCACGCACGTGTGTGCACTATGTAGAGTATGAGAGACTCTTAGCGCACGGGTTTCCAAGATCTTGAGAGAGATATGACGTCAGAGATCTTGAAGGGTCAAGCCGGACTGATCGTCCGTATTATATTGTTTTGTGTCCCTTATGAATGGGAATTATTTCTAAAGTGGATGACTGGTTTTCTTCTCAGAAGCCAATGTCAAGATGTATACGTAAGTCTTGTACCCATGTATTGATAAATGATCTTATGGATGATTTTTAAGTGATGTCTCTACTCATTACTGGCATCTAGCTGGAGTCCTCATGTCAGGATTTCAAGAATGGATCAGATGAGCTAGTAGCTTCACTTGTAAAACGTAGTGGTAATCCTACGAGAGGAAATATTATTAAATGTATTGGAGGATTGTATTACGAAGTGCCGACATCTCGGTCATGGCACTTATTGGAGAGGTTAGCCAAGGATAGTCGCTAACCTGTATTTTTCTTGATGTAAGGAACGTGTGGATCTTATGTTTAATCAACTGTCTGAGCAGTCTATGGAAGAAGTCAATTGAGCAGGACAGTAT
The DNA here is from genome assembly GCA_024509875.1 of Oreohelix idahoensis. Classification (NCBI taxonomy): domain Eukaryota; kingdom Metazoa; phylum Mollusca; class Gastropoda; order Stylommatophora; family Oreohelicidae; genus Oreohelix; species Oreohelix idahoensis. The sequence continues at coordinate 419,881 of JAMPIV010006064.1, forward strand.
ATTTTGGTTGTATTCTCAAGTATTATGAAGATGTATAATAAGCCCGATGTCCTTGTAGAAGGTCAACGGCCGATGCCTTAGTGACTATAACAGAGACACATTAATTGTCTGAGCATTAGTTTAATGAGGAAGAATATTGTCAATGGATCTAACTGGGAAGATGTATATTGTCTTTATGAACATTACGACAGATTTTCACCATCATGTATTCTTGCTGATCGTCCATGCATCAAACGTATCGTCTACTATTTCGTATCGTGTTTGTATCCGTGAATAAATACATTGAACTTTTAGACAAGCCTTTGCTGAATACTTCAGTTGATCAAAGTTCTATTGACATACTTGAAGTTCATTTAGAATTCGCGTTATTAGCATGAACTGGCAGTATTACCCACCATCGTCAACTCATTCAAACATAAAACCAAACCAACAGAGACCAAGACCATGACGGATAATCGAATAGACAGTTAATAGAATATGTGTATTACAAAAATATTATAGACCTATAAACATACAGCAGACAGGGTCTTTTAACTTGTTTATTTTATTACATTATCCATAACCTAAATATATAACACAATACATGATACATAACATAAAAAAAATTAAAGGAAATAAAATTGAAGGAGATAAAAGGAAACAACATTTTACACAAACAAAATGGTAATTGCCTATTACTCACGCTTTTTTGCTCCACACAGAATATCTGTAGTTAGGCCTATGTGTTGTTTCGTACGATTAGGGTTAGGATTAAGGTTAGGGTTGGGGTTAAGGTTAACCCCGCACCAACCCTAATCCTAACTGTAAATGGTACGAAACAACTTATAACTAAACATATTCTGTGTGGAGCAAAAGAGCACGGGTAATAGGAGATTGCCAACAAAATTGTTCTAATATCATTAAAGAAATTTAAAAGAAAACAGCGTTACATAATTATATTTCTTTTCTAAAAAAAAAAAAAAAAGTCAGTCATATGAATCATCAAAACATTGTCCTGAAGGTTAACAGAGACTGAAAGATAATAGGGTGATAGATAATCGAAGTTCTACTGTACTAGGTTTTTTTCTTATGCAAACACCACATCTGGACTCATCGATTTTTATTTTTTTATTTTTTTTTAAGCACGGCTACAGCTGTAATAGTATAACACCTAATATGTCTTGCCCCATCCCCAATTTTCTCCCATTTATATGGTTCATAAAAGATGCTGGTAATGGACAGGGCAAGAACAGGAGTGTGACAGGGATGCCTCTTGTCTCAATTTCTTTTCTTACTTGCAATAGACTGGGTTATGAGATCATCGACAACACACAACAGAAATGGAATCCAATGGACTCTGACTAAGCAGATGGATGATCTGGATTTTGCTGATGACTTGGCTCTTCTGTCCCATAACCGTAATCAGATGCAGGACAAATTGAAAACACTTGATGAAAGGTCACAGCGATTGGGTCTGAAAATACACAGGGAAAAGACAAAAGTAATGAGAATAAATGCAGGTAATGATAACAGGGTTGAACTTGAAGAAGCACCAATACAAGATGTAGAATCGTATACATATCTTGGCAGCAATATAGACAAAGTTGGAGGGACAGACAGCGATATCAAAATAAGAATACAAAAGGCAAGAGGAGCTTTCATTGCATTGGGAAATATATGGAGATCAAGAGAAATCTGATCCAACACGAAAATAAGAATCTTCAACTCAAATGTGAAGTCAGTCCTATTGTATGGCTCTGAGACATGGAGAACAACAAAGACAACAACCAAAAAGCTACAGACTTTCATAAATGGATGCTTGCATAGAATAGAAGGATTAAAATGGTATGACAAGGTTACCAACGTGGAACTGAGGACAAGAACTAGACAAGTGCCAGTGGAACAAGAGATGAGAAGATGGTGATGGATTGGACACACACTGAGGAGACCTGTTGATAGCATTACAATGCTATCCTTATTCTGGAACCCCCAGGGCAAGAGAGGCAGAGGTAGACCAAGAAGCACATGGAGGAAGAGAGCTGGAAACACAAGTGAAAATGATGAGGAAAACGTGGAAAGAACTTGAGATGATGGCACGTGACAGGAGGACTTGGCATGTGTTTGTTGAAGGCCTATGCTCCTTTGGCAGTGGAGGGTTATGAATGAATGAATGGACAGGGCACACACTGAGGAAACCTACTTTAACTAATAGCATTAAAAGGTAGGCTTTGTTCTGGAATCCCTCAAGTAAAAGAGGTAGGGGGAGACCAAAAACCTCATGGAGAAGAGAAATGGAGACAGACATGAAGAAGTGGAAAAATCTTGAGCCGATGACACAAGAGTTGGCATGAATATGTTTCTTGGGGAGCTAAAGTGTGATGATGATGATGATGATGATATGGTTCATCTTACCTTCTACACTCATCATCTACATAACCCCCCTCCCCCAATTCTTCATAATGTATAATAACCCAATCCCCTTCATCACATGCCATAATCCCCTAATCTAAAGCCATCAATTTTCTCCAATTTGTTTGATTCACCCTCTCCTATTCCACACTCATTCTGGTACATAAACCCCTCCCACCCATGTTTTTGGGAGCCGCGGTAGCATAGTGGTTAGTGCACTGGCTTCCTAGCACAGTGGTCTATGGTTCGATCCCCAGATGAGGCGGAAAATTTTTAGGCCACAAACGGTCAAGATAATATGGGCCTAACACCATATTCCCAATATGCCTCAATGGGCGTGTAACGGGTTCCTTTACCTTTTTTTTTTTTACCCATGTTTTTCCTGATGTACAACAACCTCTCACCTTCAACTGCCTAATCTAATTGTACCACTGTCATCCGCACCTGCCACAGCTGCATTCATACTGCTATCTCCTCACCTGATCCATGCTCCACAGACTCCCTGTCGCTGTCTGATCGGTCAGACAACCTCGCTGGAACAGCATTCACATCAGCATAGGCTTGGCTGATCTTCTGTCTCACCTGAAACATGGTATATCCCCATGTTAAGAAATACTTTCTTCTGTTATTCTCAAAGTTATTCAACTTCCTGACAGATTGCACAGTCATTGTATGCTTCTCTCTATAAAGATAACGTATGTCTAATTCTCTCTTCTCTAAATAAACATCATGTCTCTCATATTCTCTCCTCCTAGTTCATGAAATATAGATTCATCTTAAAGCCCTGGAGGCCTCAGAGATGTAGCCTTTCAGACTTAACTTGACTTTGATCCACTGTCATTGAGCGTCAGCTCTTGGTGACCCTGATGCCATTATGTGAAACTGTGCAGTTCTTATAAGCTGTTTCGGGCTGCCATAAAGAGTTTTGTGTATGGATGGGTCCATGTTCTGAAATGTAGGAGTAAATTCTTAACCAATTGCACTTAGGCTTTCAGCCCTTCTGCCCAATGACCTGTCATTGCGAGGCTGGGGAACCTGAGGACTTTCCTTCCAACCCGGTCAGGAGCTTCGCTCCTTCCCATCCACAGAGGGTTTATCTCAGGAGCCGTTCAGATTATTCAGTCAAAATCCCGGTCGTTGACACTCCTTCAAGCGCCGACGCCCGGGCTTGAACCTTGAAAACCTGGTCGCCAGTACAACGTTGTAACCATTACACCAGCGCGGCTCCCAGCAAAAACATATAGAATCAGTATGTTCTGCAAGAAGCTAGTAAATAAAAAGGAAGCTTATTGTTCACACGAGAAGGAAGCAATCCACTTTCTTTGGGTATGTTATGAAAAGAAGACAGCCGGAATAAACTGTGACAACATGAAAGACGGAAGGAAAAAAAAGACAGAGGATGACACAGAGAGAAGATACTTGACATAATGGCATAGAAACAGCACTGGAGACAGAAAACTGTATCACCCTGAAAACTCCATGACAAGGACAGTCTTACAATGCTATCAGCTGGTGACCTCAATGCATGTCCCAACCAGAAGCTGAAGATTTTTATAGCTGTGGGACCGGATTCCTTGTGACCTCCATATATTTCTTCTTGCAATCAAAGCCCTCTTCCCTTCTGTATCCACTTGAAATCACTGTCAGCTACTCCTTCCAAGCTACTGCTGTGGCCTTTACTCTCTTAATGGGTGTCACAAAGCAATTTAAAGTTTATAATCTATCATAGTGATTAATTCAATGTCTAGCCCGTGTGTTTTATCAGCTCTCAACTACTCAATAATTATTCTTCATCTTCATATCATTATACAGCATAACATCAACAGTACAATACTTCTGACAGTTAGCTGATAAATGTCATGCAAATGCCTGCTCTGGTTTCTAAAGTTTAATACGTCAACGAATCTACAAGCTCATATAAAACATTCATACCAATTCTCTTTATAAGCTTCCACTCGCTTGCTTCAAAAGTTATTTGCAACACCTAATGTTAGTTCAACTTTGAAAACCCCTTCACTGGTCATAGTCACTTTTATCTCCTTACAACTTATATCTCAGCTACGCTTCGCATCACGCTTTATTTCTATCAGTTGCTGTAATTGAAATCTTGCATTAAATGTTAATCTTGCCTGGTTAATATACTAGCCTAACCGCTAGGGTATAGATATTTCCCAAGTATTTCTCACTTCTTGCTCTAACTGAATCTGTATGACTTTGTCGCTTGAAAATGCTGTTGGACAATTCGTCACACTTAATCGACAAATCTTGATTCACTTAATTAGCAAAACTACGTACCTTGACATCTTGAAAATGTCTATGAATTTTCCTACACAAATTTCCTTCAGAAAAATCTCTTCGTTCTTCAAATAATTACTTGACTTCAATATCTGGTGACTGGAGTTATACATCTGTTCTCTACAGATTTGCAGCATATTCACGCTGGGCAACAAACTCACTGTGTCTGCTCACAAGTCTCACTTCATAATCTGCACTTTTCAGCAGCTACGTACAGACTGTCTCTAAAAACCTGTGTTCCCTGCTTTAATCACTGGCTATACCACGTGATAAAAACTTACTCGAAATTTCTACATTCCTCTTGTATTTGTACAAGGGAACTAATTCTAAAAGACATAACTCATGTATTACTCCTTCTAGTCAATCATAAGGGATATAACCCTTACCCTTCGTCTACATCTATTTTATAACAACTTTTATCTCGCTTTAACTGTTCCTGCCGCACTACCAAGATGAGTCAACATTTTGTACAGATGTCTTTCCAAGTACAGTGTGACCATCATTTGCCACACCTATTCTCACAGTCTTTGCCCTCTCTCTGTGTACGTTTAGACTTAACTGCTGTAACTCTCATCAGGCAGTTGTCATTCTGTCTAAAATATTCAACTTGTGACCTCTTTGCAGATGATTGTACTATCTACACTAGTGACAATGACTGCGTGGCACTTGCACCAAAAGATCGCTACAGGTACACGCAGAATCAATACAAATTGAACATGTAACAGAACACAAAGTTCTAGGAATCACGATTGACCAGCACTTAACGTGGAACTCCCATGTACGGAATTTAACCAAACACTTAGCTCAAAAGACGTACCAGCTAGCCAAAATAAAACACTTCTTAGACGCAGACACTAGACTATTGTTCTACACCTCACATATACAGACACATCTAGATTACTGCTCTACACTATGGAATGGTTGCCCTGCTTCCACCTCAAAGAGACTGCACTCCCTGCATAAGAGAGCAATACGTCTGATCACCGATAATCGCACAATATCACACACAAGGACAGGAAAAGAACCCACAATACTGTCCCTGAAAAAACGTCTTCTCTACAACAAAGCCAAGCTGACTCACGCAATTCTATCAAACAATGCTCCGCCGTACCTACGATCATTGTTTCAAACCAGTAGAAGAGAGGGACTACAATTACATCAGTTACATCTGCCCAAAACTAGGATCGACCTGTTCAAACAGAGTCTAGCCTACTCTGGAGCCTACTTATGGAACAGCCTTCCACACCACCTAAAAAGCCTACCTACACAATATTCATTTAACAAAGCACCTTTCAAACACTTCCTAAACACTGATTATCTACCCCCATAAAAACATCATTTGCCTGTCAACATCTCATCCATAGGTCAACATTTCTTTTCCTCTTCTGCTCGTTTTTAATGGGAATAATTTGTTTTATATCCATGTAATACTATTATATAATGTAATGTATGTGAGAATGTACCCGCATACCACTGTACTTTAGAGATGTGAATGTTTCCGTTTGCTTAAATGGGTGATGTACATGCAGATATAATTTTTTTTTTTTTTAAACTGCTGAAAGACTTTTTCTGCTACAGAAGTGCGCAAGAAAGTGTTATTATTATTATTTCAATTTCCGCCAAGAATGTATGGATGTAAGCGAGAATGTGTTTTTGTAATTTTTGTATTGAGGATTGATGACACATTCAAAAATACTACAGATTAGATGTTTTGACCGCATAAGTGAGTGTCGGTATACATAACTTATTTATTTATTGTTTTGTTTATATTATTTTAATTATTATTATTTTTCTTCAGTCACTATCTTGTTTATTTTTTTAAAAAAAACCTAGGCTACTCATTTTTTATTATGATTGTATACTGTAAATGAATGCTGTTATGTTAACTTTATAATATTGCATGCCTTTAAATTAATGCTTAAAGTAATACATGGGAATAAAAGGATATAGTATGCAAGATTAATGAGAGTGAAAGGGCAGAATGTTAGACAGGCCTGCGCGCCCAATTCTTAACCCTTCGAAAATAAAGTTCGTTCGTTTGTTCGTTCGTTGTCTTGCACCGGGCTATGGCCATGGGATCTCAATCCTTCAAGGGTGGTTTTATTTAACATTTTCACAGCCACTGAAAGTAGCATTATTCCTCTGCAATTGATGCACTCAAATAAATCTCCCCTTCTGGGCATCCTGTCTGGTGGCACCAACTCTCTCTTCCAAACCTTACTGAGCATTATGTACAGCATCTCTGAAGAGCTGTCAATGTCTGATGACCTCAACTGAAATGCTTTCTGGGCCTAAAGCTTTTCCATCGCTTATAATCTATCATTTCTTCTTCATTTAGTTGTTCACAGTTATCATACAACTTCTTTGTCTGGTAGACTCTACGGAGTTGGTTCACCCAGAAATTCCTCAAAATGTTCCATCTATTTCACCTGCTCTCTCGTGGTGCCCAGCAATACTCCATTCATGAAATGGTCTACCGAATGTTACTGCACTTTTGCTTTATCAGTTTGTGAAAGGCTTATAAGGTGTTATTATGTATTTGCATAAACAGTAGTTGTAACAGCTTGTTTGGTGGGTACTTTATGTTCCTCAAATGAAACACATAGTATGTTACAATGATATGTAGTCTAATCACATAATACAGTTCATGAGGTTTACGCAACTGCGCAGTAAATGACTGTTTCCTTCACACACACACACACAAAACATAACAATGAAAAATATTATGCTGTTGTTGAAAGAAGCTGTTTTACATGTATCATTAAAAAGCACAGCATAACTGACTCTTCAATGCAAGAGAGAGAGAGAATGAGAGAGAGATAGAGAGAAAAGGATACAGAGAGACAAGACAAAGACAGATGCACACACAAAAGGCATTTATGATACATACACAGAGAAATCTCACCCCTAACGTGCAAATTAATAGACATCTGACATGGAAATTGGAAAACAGAAATTCTTGTTAACAGCAAGTATTTATGCCATTAAGTATTTATGCCAGATCAGTAAGCTTTTTGACTGTGGAGATGCAGTTTTACAGAAGAATCCTAAGACTTCTACAAGCTAAAAAAGAGTAATGAGGATGTCCTCAAAAAAAGACAGTGACAAAGAAAAATTCCTTACACGCCAAAGAGGTAGTATACTGTCACTGTGTACATTTTGAGGAGGGCAACATGTATAGAACAAAAATCAAAGGATGTTAGAAGTTAATCAACAATATTACAATATCATCATTTTTTTGTGTGTGCTCCCTATTGAGCATGCAGTCACCACAGAAGCAAATCCCCTTGCACAAAACCTGCATCAAGCATTCACATGCTCTTCTAATAGTGGGTCCTGTAGCAATCTGTTTTACATGCTGAGGTTGTCAGCTCCATGCACAACCTGTATTAGCTGCCTTTCATGACATACCAGTGGGAGCATTAATCCTTTTCTTTCTCTGTCACCTCAGAGATGCCCAGAACTACACAGAGTGAGGCATTTATAGCAAGTGAGAAACTTCTTACCATAATCATTGTCTTTTTATTGACTTTGTTCAGGTTCTGTTCTTGAATAGATGTGAACCCATCTTCCAGAGCACTCACGTTCTTTGCAGGTATGGTTTTGACACTGGACCCTCGGTTTCTTGTCAAATATTTGTTTGGAAATAAACTCCGCTAAAGATAAACAAATCCATGTTAACAGTAAAGAAGGTATTCTGGATTCAGGTTTGAAAAAGTTATATACATAACAACAAAATATATAGTGTGCAGACACTTCAATCTTGCTGGTCTTGACAGGGCAGTGATGCCTGCATTAAGTGCTAATGATATTTGAAATCTTACTGTATCTCTGAAGAGACATAAAGAAATAGTATGACTACTGCACCCTCCGGCACGTCGTACTAATTTGAAGTGCTCCATAAGGAATGCAAAGACAGATGATGATATTTGAAATCTGCTTGACAGTCATAATCATTTTAATAAGTGAACCACCTTGACAGTCACAACCATGCTAATAATTCTACAACACTCAATTAAGAAACTCATAACAGCTCTACTATGTTCAACGATGAACCTTATAATAGCGCTACTATGTTCAACGATGAACGCTAAAACAGCCCTACTATGTTCAATGATGAACCACATATAACAGCTCTACTTTACTTAATCATGAACCTTATAACAGCTCTACTATACTCAACCATGAACCTTATAACACCTCTACTATACTCAACCATGAACCTTATAACAGCTCTACTATACTCAACCATGAACCTTATAACAGCTCTACTATACTCAACCATGAACCTTATAACAGCTCTACTATACTCAACCATAAACAATATAGCATCTATACTACACTCAACCATGAACCTTATAACAGCTCTACAATACTCAACCATAAACAGTATAACAGCTCTACTTCACTCAACCATAAACAATACAACAGCTCTGTTATGCTCAAATAATGAACCATATAACAGCTCTACTATGCTCAATCATGAACCATATACCACCTCAACAATACTCAATCATGAACCATATACCAGCTCAACAATACTCAATCATGAACCATATACCAACTCTACTATACTCAATCATGAACCATATACCAGCTCAACTATACTCAATCATGAACCATATACCAGCTCTACTATACTCAACCATGAACCATATACCAGCTCTACTAAATCATGAACCATATACCAGCTCAATTATACTCAATCATGAACCATATACCAGCTCTACTATACTCAATCATGAACCATATACCAGCTCTACTATACTCAACCATGAACTATATAACAGCTCTACTATACTCAATCAAGACCCATATAACAGCTCTACTATACTCAATCATGAACCATATAACAGCTCTACTATACTCAACCATGAACCTTATAACAGCTCTACTATACTCAATCAAGGCCCATATAACAGCTCTTCTGTACTCAATCAAGACCCATATAACAGCTCTACTATACTCAATCATGAACCATATAACAGCTCAACTGTACTCAACCATGAACTATATAACAGCTCTACTATACTCAATCAAGACCCATATAACAGCTCTACTTTACTCAATCATGAACCATTTAACAGCGCTACTATACTCAATCATGAACTATATAACAGCTCTACTAAATTTAATGATGAACCATGTAACAGCTCTACTGTGCTCAATCATGAACCATATATCAGCTCTACTATACTCAATCATGAACCATTTAACATCTCTAATATACTCAATCATGAACTCTATAACAGCGCTACTAAACTTAATGATGAACCATATAACAGCTCTACTATGCTCAATCATGAACCATATAACAGCTCTACTATACTTAATGATGAACCGTATACCAGCTCTACTATACTCAATCATGAACCATATACCAGCTCAATTATACTCAATCATATACCAGCTCAACTATACTCAATCATGAACCATATACCAGCTCTACTATATGCAACCATGAACTATATAACAGCTCTACTATACTCAATCAAGACCCATATAACAGCTCTACTATACTCAATCATGAACCTTCTAACAGCTCTACTATACTTAATCAAGGCCCATATAACAGCTCTGCTATACTCAATCAAGACCCATATAACAGCTCTACTATACTCAATCATGAACCATATAACAGCTGAACTATACTCAACCATGAACTATATAACAGCTCTACTATACTCAATCAAGACCCATATAACAGCTCTACTATACTCAATCAAGACCCATATAACAGCTCTACTATACTCAATCATGAACCATTTAACAGCTCTACTATACTCAATCATGAACTATATAACAGCGCTACTAAACTTAATGATGAACCATATAACAGCTCTACTATACTCAATCATGAACCATATAACAGCTCTACTATACTTAATGATGAACCATATAACAGCTCTTCTATACTTAATGACAAACTATATAACAGCTCCACTATGTTCAATCATGAATCATTTAACAGCACTACTATGCTCAATCATGAACTATATAACAGCTCTACTATACTTAATGTGGTGTCTGTGGTCAAATGGATATGAACGCAGTTTCATAATCCAGATATACCAGGCGGTTTGGTAGCAGATCGCTTTGTGTGGATTTTTAACAATGGTATAAGCGCCGTACCATTCAGAAAGCAATGGCAAACTACTGAATGAAAAAAATTGCCTAGAAAAATCACTAACAGCCAATAAAAGCTGGGGTTGATTGCCACGTCCTGTAAAGGATAAGCAACTAACTATGCTCAATCATGAACCATATAACAGCTCTACTATACTTAATGATGAACTATATAACAGCTTTACTATGCTCCATCATGAACTATATAACAGTTCTACTATACTCAATGATGAACCACATAACAGCTCTACTATACTCAATCATGAACCATATAACAGCTCTACTATACTCGGTAAAATAAAGGTAAAGGAACCTGTTACAAGCCTACTGAGGCATATTGAGAATATAGTGTTAGGCACATATATTCCTGACTATCAGCACACTAGAGGTGAACTATACTCAGTCACGAACCTTATAACAGCTCTACTACACAAAATCATGAATCTTGCAACTACACTCAGTCATAAGCCTCATAACCGCTCTACCTTATGATTCATGGATGTGATGGTCAATCCAAACAAACAATGGATCAAACACAAAAGGCTCTTCACAATTTAAAAGGTTTGGGTACAACTCTATGGTCATGTTGGTTTCCTGTAGGTACTTGTTTTCATGAGGAAATGAAAAAGCAGAGACATAAATAATAGAGATAATAACCCAGCCATTACTATTTTAATTTTATCATCAAAACAAAGTGTCTCATACATTATCATGATGGCTGTCAGAGGTGAACTGACACGGAACTGCTGTCCCGTAACTTAAGACTACAAATAACCCAGACGACTAACTTTAACATTCTTCTATCATTTTGCTGTCACTGTTGCTTTCATTACTGTTTGTTATTATGATCTGCTCTATCTCCCTTTCTCCCCCCACTACATTAATCTCTCTCTTTCTCTCTCAGGTATGGTATACAAGAATTGTCACTTTGTGACAACATTTCCAGACTTTATTTTAAAATGCTAATTGTAATAAGAGATATGGATCTCAAAACAGCTGTCAAATACGGTAAGTGTTCGTTCACTCCTACACAACCTTGTTTACACTGTATCAGAACAATCTGTTGGTCACTGTGAATGTGTTATCTCTGCAGGGGAATAGGACTCCCACAGACTGACTGTGATCATGACCATTTATAATATCTGAAGCAGGGATTCTTAATCTTGTGTGGGTTTTTTTTTTTCATGGACCCATCTGATTGTCCGGTGAAAGCAATGGACCCCTTCTTTGAAAAAAAATGTACATAAATGCATAATGATACATTTTACATTTTAGGTTATGAATATGGAACCCTTAGAATCCATTCACCTAACTGTGGACCACAGATTAGATAACCCTGATGTAAACCATAATATACCATGCAGCATGAAGCAAGTAAACAGCATAAGTTATGAATATGGATTGGACATTAACAATGAGGAAACAACAAATATGATAATTAGCAGAGCAGACGATGAGCCAACGTTAAATATAGGAATAAATGGGAAAATCCAGGAGCAAGTCACGAGTTTCTCATATCTTGGCCATATAATAATAGAAGATGGAAAATGCAAAACAGAGATAGAGATTAGGAATGGCCAAAGCTGAGGCCTTTGAGATAAGGATATATAGACGAGTGGACCACATCTCACGGAAAGAGAAGAAAACATATAAAGAGGTCCCAGAAACCTAGGAATGAAAACAGAACTAATGAAGGAGATAAAATTTAGACAGCTAAAATAATTTAGCCATGTAAAAAGAAAAAAAACCTTAATGAAGACCATAACAGAAGGAAGAGTTGATGGCAAATGTGCAAGAAGAAAACAGTGCTATAAGTGAGAAGGTAACATACAGAGATGGACAGAAAAGAGCCTATCAATGTGCACCATCAGAATGCACATGGGTTTTGTCATGAAAATCTGCACAATATACAACTAAAAAAACACATAAAGGTATGTTTTCAGGCTCTCGTGAGAAATAAAGAAGCAGAAAACTAGACCACAGAAAAACAAGAGAAGTGAATGGCTTACCGGAGAATCAAATCCAGGACCTTCCGAACGGCACCCCTGCCTAGTTACAGAAGCGAATCACACTATCCTTCCTGCCAGCTAGGCACCACATAAATAGTGCTTCAAAGACAGGGGTCATTAGCGCTATTAGCAGCATGTAACACCAGATATGTACCTAGGATATCCAGCCTAATTAATGGCGCAATCACTTCTGTTGTTTTTATTTGTTTACCTCTAGACTGGAGAAAGTAACAAGAACGTATGGGATGGAAATTAACATAGAAAAAAACTAGATATTGGTGAATAGTCATAAGAAAAATGTTCCGACCAAATGGGCAAAAAGTTAGTTGTTGTTGTTGTTGTTTTCGTCTACTATGCTGCTGTAATACCCTGTTCAACCTGAAAGTTTGGTTATAATTGGGGTATATAGGGTGTTATCGTCTTCACTGGTATCTCGTTCGTAGTCCTGGAGGTGACTGGTCCTAAAAAGGACCACTTGCTGGCTGTCTGGATTCCTCTTTGTCCGTTTGTGGTGCCGTGTCGCTCTCATGGTGTTTTTTATGTCCTGCCTCAACTATCTGGCTCGTTTAGTATTGTGTGTTTCTACGCTACTAGTTTCTGTTGCTTTTGTCTTCTTGCTCTCCTGTATCTGTGACAGTGCTTTTTCAATTATCGTTGGTAGTAGCTGTTCTAGCGTTTATGGCTGCTAATGCTCTGTCTTGATTGAGTAACATTTGCTGTACGATGTCGATTTTCATTTTGTCTTTCGTTTCTTTGTTTTGTTCTCTAGTTTTTTGTAAGGATATCCTCAACGATCCTTCTCTCTGATTCAATTCTTTTGAGTATTTGTTCGTTCTCTGCCTTTAGCTCTGTGAGTTTGGCGATGTCAACTTCTATCTCGTGTTTGATGGTTGTTTCAATTCTTTTGAGTATTTGTTCGTTCTCTGCCTTTAGCTCTGTGAGTTTGGCGATGTCAACTTCTATCTCGTGTTTGATGGATTTTGTTTCCTGTAGCGTTGCCTGGGCGCTCTGTAACATTTCTCTGGCGCTCTGCATATCTATTATGTCTTCACCGCTGTCCTTGTCGTCTACGGGATCCTGCTTGTTTCTGCTTTCGTTCTGCTGTTTCCTTTTCATTTCGTTGATTTCAGCGGTCAGCTTGTGTAGCTGTCTTCTGTCAATCGTGCGCTGTTTTTCTGTAGCATCCGCATTCACTCTGTGTTTGGCCTCTTTGAAGGGTATGTTTTTAGACACGGCCTCCTTCAAGATGCTCTTAGTTTCCTGGAACACAGGGCATCCTCTGTACCTTGCCCCGTGGTTTCCGTGGCAGTTTGCACAGATACGGTTTTCGTTAGTTTCTTTGTAGTTGCGGTCCTCCTTTGCCCTGGGGCAGTCGCCATATTGGTGACTACCCGCACAATACCGGCAAACTGCATCTCTCCTGCACGTCTTTTTTGTGTGCGAGAACTGCTGGCAGTTGGAGCACTGCATCACCGGAGGGATATAGGCTTCTGTCTTTTTGGTTGTGGTTTCGAGCGTCAGTCTCTCGGGTCTTGTCGATCCTTCTACCGTGACTATCATCAGATTGGTATCTTTCTTGGCCCAGGTTTTTAGCCTTTCGACCTGCGTGATTTTAAGATTTGTGTTTTCAGCTTGAAGGCGTCTGTGGACCTCGCCTTCGGAACATCTGGTATCCACCCCTCTGATGACCAACTTCTTTGTTGTCTTGTACTTTTCCACCACCACTTTTATTTGGTGGGGCAACTGGATTTCCTTTGGACCGGATTCCAGTTCGATCATCAGCGAGGTTGTTTTGTCTGTGTTGTTGAGAGAAAGCACTACTCCCTTTTCGTGCCTCCCTACTTTGGCGATACCTCTCCGTCCAGTTATCACCTCGAGGATGTTGATCACTTTGTTGTCGGGTAGGGCCCTGAGTGAGACCTCACTTCCTGACGTCTGGGTGATCTTAACAATCCTCTCCTGTATCGTTTCTGAGTTGCTTGTATTTTTAGTGTTTGGTCTTTGTTTCCTTCTACAGGCTTGGTTCGAATCTTGTCCTTGGTCATTCGGTGTCCTATCTTGCGTCTGAGCCTTTGAGTTGTCAGCTGTTTTTTTTCCTCAGGATCAGGAATGGTAGCTTGCTTCTCAGTGGTTTCGATGTCCAGCACGTCTGGAGCTACTTCTACTGTTGCTTCTTGAAGAGCGAGCCTAAGGGACTCGTCTCCGTCTTCAAGTCTTCGAAGTGCATCTAAAATGGTCTCTGCGACATCTTCCTCTTGTACCTGTCTGTGTTGAGGATCTGCCTCTATCACTTCCTTCATAGTGCTTGCAGGTGGGTCGGCTGTCATCTCGGCATCGTGCGGCTTCTCTGTCATAGACCGGGTTACTGCTGACGAGTCGGGTGGGTGCAGCCTGGATAGAAGCGCTTGTTTTCTTTTCTCCAGCTGTCGTAACGCTCTACATATTTCTTTATGTTCTGGGTCTTCTTTATCTAGGCAAGGGGTCGGGCCACTCTGACTCTCAGTCGGGTCGACGCATGTCACAGCTAACTCAGTCGTGTCCGGAGTTATAGAAGTGCCGGTCCCGGCTCGAGTACTTGGGGCAGTCTTGCTCTCTGGCTGTCTGTCATTGTTGATTGTGATATTGCGATTACCCTGGCTGTTCTGTGCTGGTGGGCTGGTGTAGACCTTCCTCTTTTTAGCGTGTGGCCTATGTCTGGGCATTTTGACGATAACGCGATCTTATCTCGAGTAGTGGCGTCCTGAAAAGGACGTTGGTGTCTTGTGGTTCGAATGGTGTCTTGGAAAGGTTGGTTGAGTTGACAAAAAGTTAGAAGAAGTGAACACCTTTAAATATCTGGGGTCCACTATATGTAGTGATGGAAGATCAAGTAAAGAAATAAAGACAAGACTTGAGATGGCCTCAGCTGCCATGACAAGGCTGAATGTGATCTTGAAAAGTAACATCAGTTTTCCTGTGAAGATCAAATTATACAAATCACTTGTATTATCTATTCTCTTGTATGGTGTTAGGGCTGGACACTCACTGCAAATACGGAGCGAAGGATTCAGGCTTTCAAGTATAAATGTTATAGAAGAATTTTACGCATTTGCTATAAAGAGCACAAAACAAATGTCTATGTTAGAGAGAAAATAAACACGTATGCAGGCCACCAAGAACCACTTTTGTTAGTAGTGAAACGTCCAAAGCTCGCCTGGTTTGGGCATGTAACGACCCATGACGGGCTACGGGTTGAGATGATGAGATGAGATGATGATTTCTTTAAAACTAACAAAACAAAATTAGCCAAAGAATGCAACTACACACACCAAAGTAATAAACCTAAGTATAATAAAAGAACACACAATACAAAAAAATAAATAAATAAATAACCTAACCACACAAACCATCAGGAACCAATCCATCAACATATTAACACTTACAGATTTCTGATATCTTATCAAAATGTTATGACTTGCTGCAAATACAATGCTGTACAATTCTGCAAAAGTTGTTACAATTTTTAGATACTAACTTTAAAGTTATGCCCCTCAATATCTACTAAAGTTATTGAAAATCTCATATGAAAAAAAGTGTTAAAACACAAAGATGAGCATCCAATTCAAATTTGGTACTCATAACTACATTTTAAAAATTTAGGGGATCGGAGTGGCTAAGAGGTAAAACATCTGCCTTGAATTCTAAAGGTACAGGGTTCGATTCCCAGTAGAGGGAATATAATTTATGGAATTTTTTTAATAACCAGTGGTTCCTAAGGAAGTCATACTCCCCTTGGTCTCCTGGGTAGTGAGATCTGATGCCTAGCATTCTTGGATAAGGGCGAAAAAATAGAAGGTCCTGTGTGCATGTTTTTTTTTTTTTTTTTATAATGTAAAACTTTTGCCTCGTTTTGGCGAGGCGCGTCCCGTTCAACCTAATCGGTTATATTAGGGCGCATGTCCAAATATAAAAGACCCTTAGGTCTGAGGTAGGGCAATAATGAGTGTGCATGTTAAAAAATTCCACAACAGTTGGAAATTGTAAAGAGTAGGCCTATCAGGCCGCTGCCCTGGCAAAATTTTAAAATTAGAAACCTATCCACCACAAAAATATTTATAAAATGTGTGATTTCCATATACACACATTGGGATTCTTGCTGGTGCTATGGAGTTCATGCACTGTGCTGAGATCCTCGTGTGATCTAAAGGATGAGATCGGAGCACTGATGGATTAGTCCATGTGTAATGAAGATTGTCCTTAAAATTAAAACCAAAAACATTTTTTTTTAAATTTAATTAATTACAACAGCCTTGGCAAATTGAAATACAGCACTAAAATCCATAAGGCTGATTGTCCATGGCAAACAATAGCCTCACGATATCAAATATTTTGGGTAAAGTTTCTCTTTAGATATGTGCATTGTAATGACATCCCCTTGTAATGAAAGACAACCTTTACTTTTCTGTACATGACCAAGACAAACAATACAATGGGAGGTCACTATAATGCGCATGTCTAAAGAGGACCTTTACGATAGTTTGTTCTGCACGATTATTAAGGGAAACCTGCATGTTTTAAATGGAATCCTGCAAGCAGCAGCCCACTTTCATTAGAACAGAACACTGATCACAATTCGACAGAAAAAGAGAAGGACAATGAAAAACAAGAGACAATATTGGACTGTCTAGCATCATGGCACAAAATCAGTTAACAGAACTGACAAATAATACCAGATGCAATGAAGAATTATCACCTGTGCGAGTGAACACTGCATACGATGATGTCCTTCAAGTTGGCCAGGTATTAAACTTGACCTCACGTATGAGAAGGTCCCATGTATGAGAAGGTCCGACATCTAACCCATGACAGTGGCGTCACAATTTAAGCAATATGGGCTCTGTATGTTGGACAGTGGATAATCTAAACAAAGGAGACAAGGGAGGAGGGGTAGTGTAGAGCCCTTTTCGTAGACCTCTACACTCCTTTACAGATGAAGGTAGTATCATATTATTAAATATGTTGTCCTACCTCTGTAAGAAACTTTGCGCACCGACTCACATGAGAGTAAGTCTTATTGGTGAGTTTGATTTCATTAGCACACGGTTGTGCACTAAGGCGTATAGGGGGTTATGCAGACCGCACGTGTATCTAGACAGTCAGTCTACGTCATAGCGGGGGTTGAGAAGTTTAGTGCCCAAGAATCAGTCCATTGATTCTTGGCGTTCGAACCCGTGTTGCGGGTATATTTTTATTGTGTATGACCGTCCGTCTGTTAGCAAGATGAGGACTCGGGTCAACAGCATTCTAGTGATATTAATGTCTTTAATCCATGATTTATTGGTTGAAGATAATATACCTGAGGAAACTCAATCCTCATATGAATATGTCATCTCTTTAAGAAAGAGAATAATAGATGCCTGTAGGTTAGCTACTGCATCATCCGAAGAGTCTAAAGAAAAAGCTCGTCTATTTGCAAATCGGTATAGACGTCTTCGCCAGCTTATTCCTGGTGACGAGGCTTTTGTTTTACTGCCTTCACATAATAATCGTCTACTTATCACATGGAGAGGTCCATTTAGGATCATCTCAAGAATATCCGATGTCGACTACATCGTAGATATTAATGGAAAACACAAAACCTTTCACATTAACATGTTGAAAGAGTATTATTCACGTCCTGATTATTTACAATCAGTATTTCAAGCGACTGACGATCCTACTCCTCATATTCACAACTATACTAATTTGTCAGTTATACAAGAAGAAGAATCTTCTTTTCAAGATGTACAATTGCCCATACCAGTTGTACCTCTTCATTCCACGGAAAACTGGAATGATGTCACTATTTCTTCTTCTCTTTCGACTGATCAACGACAACAAGTTTCATCACTACTTCAAACGTATGATAAGGTTCTCACTGACATTCCAGGTCATACATCAGCTATTCAGCATGATATTCTCCTAACTGATGAAACACCTATCCGTATTCGTCCATATCCCATACCTTTACACTTTAGAGATAAGGTCGAAAAGGAATTAGATGAGATGCTTCGATTAAAAATAATTGAACCATCTTTGTCACCATATGATTCATCTATGGTGATAATTAGAAAGAAGGATAATAACATTCGTCTATGTGTAGACTATAGAAAATTAAATAAAGTCACACAATTTGACGCTGAACCTTTGCTGCTTTTAGAAGATTTATTAGTGAAATTATCTCATTCTACTTTCTTCTCTAAGTTTGATCTGTCAAAAGGCTATTGGCAAGTACCATTGACAGAAAGGGCAAAACCACTCACTGCTTTCTCGACGCCCCGGGGCCTATTCCAATGGAATTTTATGCCTTTCGGGTTAGTTAACGCTCCTGCCACGTTCGTACGCATGATGCGTCGAATCCTATCTCATCATCCCAACGTCATTGCGTACATAGACGACATTTGTCTTTTCAGTGACTCATGGGAAGAACATTTAGAAGGATTAAACTCATTACTGTCCACGTTACAAAATCATAATTTAACTGCTAAGCCATCAAAGGCATTTGTGGGTTTCCACGAGATTTCTTTTTTGGGACACCGTATTGGTCACGGTATGTTATACACAGAGGACAGTAATGTTTCCAAAATCCTTAACATCTCCACACCTAAAACAAAGAAACAAGTGCGATCTCTATTAGGACTAGTACAATACTATGGGAAATTCATACCACATCTTTCGTCCATTACTGCTCCTTTCTCTTCATTACTTAGGAAAGGTGCAGCTAACGTGATTCGGTGGTCTAACGAACATCAAATCGCGTTGGATATCATAAAGAAATTTTTTTCTAATCATCCTGTTTTAAGGTTACCTAACGAGAATTTGCCATTTGTATTACGCAGCGATGCTTCTAATTACGGCGTGGGAAGTGTCTTACTCTCATCATCTCAGCCCGTAACCGGTCATGGGTCGTAGGGGTGCCATGGTGGAAGCATCAGCAGACAGGGTCCTCCACTGCTCTCTATCCTCAGCAATGCGTACAAGTGTGGAAAAACCGTGTCCTGCCCATTCTTTGATGTTATCAGCCCAGGATTTTCTCTGCCTTCCTCTTCTCCGTTTACCTTCGACTGTTCCCTGAAGGATCGTTTTCGAAAGGGAGTCATGACGAGTTACATGCCCAAACCAGGCAAGCTTTCGACGTTTCACTGTTGACAAAAGTGGTTCTTGGTGGCCTGCATAGGTGTTTATCTTCTCTCTAACATAGACATTTGTTTTGTGCTCTTTATAGCAAATGCGCAAAATTCTTCTATAACATTTATGCTCGAAAGCCTGAATCCTTCGCTCCGTATCTGCAGTGAGTGTCCAGCTCTCACACCCATACAAGAGAATAGATAATACAAGTGATTTGTATAATTTGATCTTCACAGGAAAACTGATGTTACTTTTCCAGATCACATTCAACCTTGTCATGGCAGCTGAGGCCATCTCAAGTCTTGTCTTGATTTCTTTAATTGATCTTCCATCACTGCATATAGTGGACCCGAGATATTTAAAGGTGTTAACTTCTTCTAACGTTTGCCCATTTAACGTAATGTTGGTCGGAACATGTTTCTTATGGCTATTCACCAATATCTTGCTTTTTTCTATATTAATTTCCATCCCATACGTTCTTGTTACTTTCTCCAGTCTAGAGGTAAGGTCTTGAAGTTCTGATTCTGATCCAGCTATCAGATCAATATCATCAGCAAAACGTAGGTTGCACAGAGGTCGGCCTCCAATCGATATGGTTGATTTATAATCGTAGAGAGCCTCCTGCATAATATGTTCTAGATAAATATTAAAGAGCACTGGGGACAGGATACATCCCTGCCGAACTCCTACAGTTGTTTTGAAAAATTCTCCAATGTCGTTGCTTGCAAAAACAGCACTGCTTGCGTCCTTGTATAGTGCTTCAATGATATCTATGATGTTGGTATCAAAATTGAATTTTCTCATTACTTGCCATAAGCCTTCTTACTACAAGAATATAATGGGACCTTGCATCCAGTTCTCTATGTGTCACGGAAGTTAACTCCAACTGAACAGAATTATTCAGTTTTAGATAAAGAACTTCTCGGGCTTGTATGGTCAATAAATAAACTTCAGAGATATCTGCTTGGATCACACTTTATTGTGGAATCAGACCAAAAAGCTCTTACTGCACTCAACACAAAGGACGTAAAATCTGCCAAATCTACCAGGTATGCGATCGCGTTACAACCATTTAATTTCACGATTCGATCCATACCTGGCACACAGAATGTTCTCGCTGACATCTTGTCGAGATGTCCGAATGAATCGAATTAGCAGCTACGCACTTAAGACAACTGAACTTTGACACTGACAGTTCGTCGATTGTAACTTTTACGTGTAATACCTCGATTATAAGAGTCATTAACAATCAGTCAAGTGAAATCTACAATGCTTATGTATCAAAATAACATGGAACGTTAAGTTATATGACTATCTTTGTGAAAATAAAAGTCACTTAATTATGACATTGAAGAGAAAATAACGTTGTAAAAGGATTATATTTTCTCACAGAAATGACATTTCAAACACTTGGATTTTCTTCGTGGAACTGAATTTGTTATATTATAAACTGTTCACTAACAGGAAAATGGAACTTTCGTTATTTAAGGAACTAATAACATTATTAAAGTGAAATAAACGAATTTATTTGATTATTAAACTTGGATATTTAGTTAGTTAACATAATGATTAATGTAATTAACTATACAATATTTAAGTAGATTTATTAATATTGGTATTTAAGCACATTAATTTAACATTGGTAATTTAATTAGTACCACAAAATGACTTAGAGACACAGTTAAGTGCGTTGATCTTATACGTGTTTAAATTGTATTCTTTCATTTTTATTCATTTTTTTCACTTGTCATTTTTAAAGACATATCCATCACTTTTCTGTTTATTCTTTGGTTTCTCATCATTTCTTTTCATTTGCGTTTACATTGGTGTTAATTCAATATTTCTACATATGTTATTTTATTTCATTTACCACATTGTACCAAAGGTGGTCAATTGTGGATGTATGCTTTTATGCATACCTTTTGTTCATTTGAGTTGATTGGAATTTCATATTTGATTATTTTTATCATGATATATTTGTAAAATAGTAATATGTAAACTTGAATCACCTCTAGTGTCGAGTATTAAAGAAAAAAAATTAATATAATTAATTTTTTTGGGGGGATTGGTAAGGAATCTGTAGAGCCCTTTTCGTAGACCTCTACACTCCTTTACAGATGAAGGTAGTATCATATTATTAAATATGTTGTCCTACCTCTGTAAGAAACTTTGCGCACCGACTCACATGAGAGTAAGTCTTATTGGTGAGTTTGATTTCATTAGCACACGGTTGTGCACTAAGGCGTATAGGGGGTTATGCAGACCGCACGTGTATCTAGACAGTCAGTCTACGTCATAGCTGGGGTTGAGAAGTTTAGCGCCCAAGAATCAGTCCATTGATTCTTGGCGTTCGAACCCGTGTTGCGGGTATATTTTTATTGTGTATGACCGTCCGTCTGTTAGCAAGATGAGGACTCGGGTCAACAGCATTCTAGTGATATTTCTTGGGAAAAGAAGCAAGTATGATTTTAGATAACTATGTATTTCGTTCTCATGTAGACGTCTAGTTGTACCAATGACGTATTGGTGCAAAATGGAGTCCTACTTGAAACTTATTATATGAATTGTAAAGCTGACGGATTCCGACGTTAGGATCATCCAGGATTGGCTTGATATATATTTATGATATAAAATCAGTATTCGGCCGTTACGAATACGTACCCCGCAAAGCAGAGGTGACTCAAGTATTTGCTATATCTAAGCTATGATGCCACGAAGGTCGTGGGCAGAAAAGTATATTATTGTTATTCTTCATTGATTAAAAATAAGAGGCCAGTACTAAAAGGAGATACGTAGTATCGGAACATTATATGATATAAAAGACCTGACAAGGTTCTCCGTCATTGCCAAGGTCATAGGACAGTGGAAGATTGACATACCTTATATAACTGCCTCATTTGTTTACTTGGATGCCATGTTATGAACACTGTATAACTAGTCTGACGTTACCTAAGAGATTATCTTAAGGAACGAATTAACTGTACTTTAACATATGAAACTTACTTTGTGTGCTGTCCAGTGAACGTCAACCATCCGTCGTCAACATTAATGTTCGTCTAGTCAACCGTACCATGTCAAATAAATTGAATGAACTATACACCTTCTTGGCATTAATTGATATGCCCATGGTTGGAAGTTCAAGTTGACTTTTTACTACTTTGTTCAGAAATTGAATCCATTCGCGTTATGTCAAGTAGACAGATTCAACAAACCCATTTTCACACTTTCAAACAACAACAAACTGACTCCAACAGGTAGATTGCTTCCAAAGTTGTTGAAGCTGCCTTAAGATGGCTGTCTGAGACTTTATTAACAAAGGCAGTTATTGTATCAGACTCACAATCCATGCTTCGAAAGGCCTAAAATTGTTGGCTTCGACGTGAATGGAAAACCTCCATAGAAGCATCGAATCTTCAAGAACTGATATGGATCTACTGCACTGGTAATGCCAGGGTACGTGGCAATGAAAGAGCTGACAGACTAGCTTCAAGAGCACCTATAAAAAGTGCATTGGCCATGGATAAGGAAGAAATACTGCGGGCAATTCATGTTCGGCTATTACAGAATGACACTGCAATCAATGAATCATCAAGGCTAAGACTGCTGGAATTTGGCATCAAACATAAGACCAGCAGGGATGGACGTATGAGAGGAAGCATCCGCCATGTATACAACCAGTGCGCAACAGGAACAGTTAGCATTCATACCCTTCGACATTTGCTGAGGGAGACTATGCACCTATGGGTTTGATCGGGGTGCAATGACATCGTTTCTGATTAACAATTAACAAATTTGTTGATGTAATATAATACTTTAAAATGCGAAACTGTACATGTATGATTTTAAGAAAATAAAAAGTTTGATGGTGGCAAAATTATCAAGTGGTGTGTGCATCGTGAACCATATGTTGTGAGTGTGAAGAAGACTTCAGTCCAACTTATATAAGGTGCACATAACAATATAGTTAAAAGTTTAAAGAAAAACCTGGCATACGGAAAACGTGAAGAACTTGCCGATTAAATAAAATAAAGGCAAAGATAACCTATACTACCGTAGGGGAGTGGAGTGTTAGCGACTTCACCTATACTAGATCTCAGCTATATGAGGTGGGGTGACCAGCTGCCTTCCCTAACTTACATTATAATCAAGCACCGATTTTTACAGCTATATAGCCTGGCATGAAGTGGTAACGCGATCTGGCCTCGAACCAGGCCCAGAGAAGCAAACACTCTGCCACTCGGATCGAAGGACAGACAAAAGTTTTTTTTACATCCGTCCTGAAAATATGCCAGAATTACTTATCACCGAAGACTAGGTTCTCGTGAACAGACTAAAAGCGGACAGGATTCCCTGCACACAAGAAAATTTAGTTATTAAACAACGAGCAAATTATCTAGCGAACAGCAAGACTAACAGTTAGGCCCTACCAATACCAGAGCTGTGGTGTCGGTCGTTTTTTAGTGGGGTCGGTAAAAAAAATGTACTTTTTTTTTTTAAAGAACCAATTCAATTTAAAAAAAAAAAATTTTTTTAAATTATATCTTAAAATACTTTTTGAGTTTAAGTTTTGTATTATTGTATGAATGAATGAATAGTTAAAAATGTTATCAACGAAAGCCACGTATTCATTTATTCACACATATACCACACTTACATATTAACTCCACATAAGTGAATAATTTTATGTCATATGACTAGCAACAAAAGTGAGTCGAACTTCTAACATTGAAGTCGAAACATTTTTTTTTTAGGGCCGACTCCACAATCCTGCTAAATACGACCACATCAGGTACATATACGCTTTATAATAAACCCACCAGTTCACAACATCCAGGATGGTTCTGCTAACTAAGGTGCACGACACGAGTTTTATGGTACATCACACGAGCCCTGAACAGAATGTGAGCAGAAACAAGTACGCGCATCAATATGCAAAATATTCACTGTCGGCTGGGATCATGATTCGCGCCATTGCATGCCCGTACTAGTTCACAGTGAAATATGGGGGTTCTTAAACTGTAAGGTACGACTCATCTGGGAAAAAAGGGGAGGGGGGTGTACATGGATACAGGCAGATCCAGCCTTAGGATAGAGCGACGGGGCGCCCTGGGCAAAAGGGCGCTGAAGCGGGGGGGGGTTTCTTTGCCAAAAGAGAAACCCAAGTATGACATATTTTTTGCAATTTTTTAAAGCTGTTATTGTATATTTGTTTGTTTGTTTTAGGTTTTTCTTTCTTGTAAGTAATAACTGAGAGTCCGATTGATAAGAGTGGTTAGAGCACTGGTCTCTCGCGGCAAAGGTTCAAACCAAGGTACCGACATGCTCCAGTCTACCCAGCTGTAAATGGGTACCTGAGGGTACTTCCTCCTTTAGATCACACAAGGAGAAACTCAGCACAGTGCATGAACTCCGTAGCACCAGCAAGAATCCCAATGAGTTAGTCAGGTAATTTTAATAAAATTGCAGATTTGTTTAAGATAGTTATTACTTAAAGGTAAAGGTAGTCCCATAGCAGATACTGCCGTAAGGGAGTGAAGTGTTAGAGACTTCACTATATTAAGCACCGAGAGGTGGGGGTGACCAGTTCCCTTCCTCCCTGCCTTTTCCTTCCATAATTCAAGAGCAACGTCAGGTACTCATTTACAGCTGGGTAGACTGGAGCGTGTCGATACCGTGGTTCGAAACTTTACCGTGAGAGATCATAGCTCTAACCACTCTGGCAATCGGACGTTCAGTGTGAAGAATAGGCTAGAAATACAGTTCCTGCAGTAACATCTTCAACTTGATTGGTTCACTGATTTTAATCTAGGGAAGAGTGGGAAGTGTGTGCGCATCAAGTTCACTCTCCGAGCAGGTGTGAGGGCTATAAGTTTAAGAATCCCTGGTGAAATGTGCCCACGTCAAAGCTGGCGCACAAAATGATAATGTGATAGCTGACTCTGCTTTATCTATGCTGGCTAGCATTGTATGTACGTACATACAGGGTGTCTATAAAGTCCTTGTGCAGTTTGAATCTTTATAACTTACACTTCTAACTAAGATATAAACGATCTGTAAAATGAGAGAGAGAGAGAGAGAGAGAGAGAGAGAGAGAGAGAGAGACAGACAGACAGACAGACAGACAGACAGACAGACAGACAGACAGAGACAGAGACAGAGAGAGAGAGAGAGAGAGAGAGAGAGAGAGAGAGAGAGAGAGAGAGAGAGAGAGAGAGAGAGAGAGAGAGAGAGAGAGAGAGAGAGAGAGAGAGATTGTAATCAAGATTTCCCATATTTAATTGTAAGATGTTAACTTTGAAGATATCAAACCATCGTTGTGGATATACATAGCAGAACGCGATTTTGAAGTTCTCCTGACAAATTCTTCAATTGTGTACAAATTATTCTCAGAAGTGAAGCGTGGAATACAAGTCCTGGATAAAAGCGGCATACCATGAAATGAATAGTATTTTATGTACTCTTTGTCAATGGAATTATGGGGGGGAGGGGGGGGGGGGGGGGGGGGGGGGGGCGCGAGACTTATACAGAACCTATCCTGACATACGGAAATGAGTCATGGACAAGTAGTATTGTTGAACAGAATCGACATCATTGCACACCGGGCAAACCCATAGGTGCTCAGTCTCCTTTAGTATATGTCGAAGAGAGTGAATGCAAACTGTTCCTGTAGCTCGCTGGTTATATACACGACGGATGCTTCCTCTCATACGTCCATCTCTGCTAGCCTTACGTTTGATGCCAAATTCCAACTGTCTTAACCTCGATGATTCATCTATTGCAGTGTCAATCTCTAACAGGCGATCATTAATTGTTCTCAGTATCTCTCCCTTATCCATATTCAGTGTCCCCACTGTGGGTGCTCTTGATGCTAGACTGTCAGCTCTCTCACAACCTCGTACTCATGCATGACCTGGACAGTAGATCCACATCAGCTCCTGTAGATTCGAAGCTTCTATGGAGGTTTTCCATTCATGCCTTAGCCAACCATTTTGAACCATTGGAAGCATGGACTGAGATTCTGACACAATGACTGCCTCTGTTAATGAAGATTCAGTTAGCCACCTTAAGCCTGCAGTAGCTGCCTCTACCTCCATTCTCATGCTGAAAGTTATCTTGTAATCCCCGCTATGTTCGGCGACGATTCTGCCCTTTACCCTAGCAGAGAAGCCCCAAACCCGTTATTAAAGAAGAAAGCTGACTATTGTTTTGAATCCAAAATGATGATGGATATGTTGAAAGCTAACATTCTTACAATTAAATATGTTAAATCCTGAATAAATTCCCTCTTTTTTTTCATTTTACACGATGTGTTCTACCTTATACAGAAGTGAAGTTATTAAAGATTCTAACTGCACAAGGACTTTCTGGACAACCTGTGGTGCACTACATTCAACTTATACCAAGTTAAAACAAATGACACAAGGCAAGTACAATGCTGGTAAATGGCTGTCTCAACAGATGCAACGACCTTACAAGAAATGCTTACACAAAAACTCACCAAAACTTTATCCAACAAAAAAAAAAAAAAAAAAAAAAAAACATAATTGTGTAGGTACTGCGATTCTAAATCTAGAAACAGAACATTTTATACACGCTTCTCCCTTTCCGTTTATTTCTTCTGGTTTTTTTAAAATTATTCAATCTCTTGTTTTTTATGTGCCATCTACGCTGACTTACTTACTTACGTAGTGACGAAGATGTTTAACCTAAATGTTCATTCTTCTCCTGTCGATCTGTAAAACTGACATGTATTATCATTTTGTTGTTTGTTTAAATCGTTATTTACTTCCTTTTACTAATTTGGTTTTTTTTATTTTTTTTTAAAAAAAAAAAATTAGTTAAGCGTCCTGGCGTTATACCACTATTTACATTAAATTACAGTGACATATATATCTGTGTTTATAATATAAGTGTTTATAATGTGTGTGTGTATGCGCGCATGCACGCACGCACACACACACCAAATGTTACCAGCTTAAAATTAATTTCTGTATTTTAAACATACGATTTAAGAAAGCTACTTGCAATAACAGACCCGTTGTTAGCAGTGTTGTTAGAGGTCTGGCCTCTCATGACAAAGTTTCCCGGTTCGAAACATGGTGGCATCTACCCAGCTGTAAATAGATATCTAGCTCTGTTCTTGAGTTAGGGAAGGCAAAGGGAGTGAGGAGGGAGACTGGTCACGTCACCTCACCTCACAAGGCTGGACTTAGTATAGTAAAGTCTCTAACATTTCACTCTCTTATGGCAGTTTCTAATATAGGACTTTATTTTCTATAACAGCTGAGTGCTGTGAGCGGTTGCTTCTTGAGGTAAAAGTTATCGGGTTCAAAACCTGGTAGTGTTTCACCCCAGTTTACCCAGCTGTAAATGGGTGCCTTTAAATATCTCGGGTCCACTATATGTAGTGATGGAAGATCAAGTAAAGAAATCAAGACAAGACTTGAGATGGCCTCAGCTGCCATGACAAGGTTGAATGTGATCTGGAAAAGTAACATCAGTTTTCCTGTGAAGATCAAATTATACAAATCACTTGTATTATCTATTTTCTTGTATGGGTGTGAGGGCTGGACACTCCCTGCAGATACGGAGCGAAGGATTCAGGCTTTCGAGCATAAATGTTATAGAAGAATTTTGCGCATTTGCTATAAAGAGCACAACACAAATGTCTATGTTAGAGAGAAGATAAACACCTATGCAGGCCACCAAGAACCACTTTTGTCAATAGTGAAACTTCGAAAGCTTGCCTGGTTTGGGCATGTAACTCGTCATGACTCCCTCTCGAAAACGATCCTCCAGGGAACAGTCGAAGGTAAACGGAGAAGAGGAAGGCAAAGAAAATCCTGGGCTGATAACATCAAAGAATGGGCAGGACACGGTTTTTCCACACTTGTACGCATTGCTGAGAATAGAGAGCAGTGGAGGACCATGTCTGCTGATGCTTCCACCATGGCACCCCTACGACCCATGACGGGTTATGGGTTGAGATGAGATGGAGATGAAATGGGTGCCTGACTCTACTCTTGAGTTAGGAGAGGCAAAGGCAGCAAGGAAGAGAACCTGTCACCTCACCTCATGAAGCTGAGACCTAGTGAAGTGAAGTCTGCAACACTTTGCTCCTCTACAGGTGTATCTGCTATGCGACAACATTTTATGTTACCATCAACAGAGCAATTGTGGAATTTTTCAACATAAGTGAGTCATTATGGCTTACTTACATTCAGAATCTGTTTCATACAACAAAGCAGATCTCACTTCTTCATAACCCTCCGCTACCCAAGGAGCATAGGCCTTCAACAAACACATGCCAAGTCCTCCTGTCACGTGCCATCATCTCAAGTTCTTTCCACGTTCTCCTCATCATTTTCACCTCTGTTTCCAGCTCTCTTCTCCATGTGCTTTTTGGTCTACTTCTGCCTCTCTTGCCCTGCGGGTTCCAGAACAAGGACTGCCTTGTAATGCTATCAACAGGTTTCCTCAATGTGTGTCCTATCCATCACCATGGACTTCTTTTCATCTCTTGTTTCACTGGCACTTGTCTGGTTCTTGTCATCAGTTCTACATTGGTAACATTTTCATACCATTTTAATCCTTCTGTTCTACGCAACCACCCATTTACGAAAGTCTGTAGCTTTTTGGTTGTTGTTTTTGCTGCTTTCCATGTTTCAGAGCCATACAATAGTACTGACTTGTTCAAGTACAAAACATTGTGTTTGTTCAGGTTAAAAGGTAAAACTGCAGATACTGCCATAGACGACTGAAGTGTTAGAGACTTCATTTATATTAGGTCAAGCCTTATTAGGTGGGATGACTAGCCCCATTCCTCACCATATATCTTCTTCTTCTTCTCTTCTTCGATCCTTAACCACCGACCGTCAAAGCAGTCAGTGGCCATCACGCCTAGTGGCGTCTTGTAGGGCAACAACAAATTGATTCCACTTTGCACGGTCGGTGGCCATCCTTCGTACAGTGCCCCAACTCTGGTTCTTTCATGTCAGTGGCTTCCTTTCGGCTTTCACCACTGACAGTCATACGAGCCACAGACTCCGAATGTCCATCCCGCAGCAAAGTTTGTTCATTTGATGTTGTTTCCGTAACTTCATTATTTTTTTTACATAGACAGGGGTGTCAGCCCTATGCTAAAACCCCCAACCTGGAGGACCAGGGTACCAGCTTTTGTCTGACCCCTACCCACACAGACCAGTCCAGCTTGGTTGAACCTACCAGGAGTAAAACTCCCACTGGCATAGCTCTGGGGATTGTCAGGGTACGCAAGCTGCCATACCGCTACAAGGTATAGGTACCATTGATGGCAGTCACCATATATGCCTTCCCTAATTCAAGACCAGAGTCAGGCACCCATTTACAGCTTGGTAGACTGCAATAAGATGCTACCAGGTTTCCAATCCAGAACTCGGTAATTCTGTCACGAGAGGCAAACGATAGTTCAGATTAGCATAGTGAATAACAACACACAAATGTCATCAGACCTAAGGTCTTTTACATTTGGACATGCGTCCTAAAATAACCGACTAGGTTGAACGGGACACCCTTGCCAAAACGAGGCAAAATTTTTTTTTTAAATGGTAAACATTATATTCAGTACTGCATTTACATCCACAATGCTTTGGACTGTGGGTGTTCTTGGAAAGGTTTTCTGTCATTTGGAACACCAGGCATTATCTTTCAGAAACAATCATCTCAAGGGATATCACCAGAAACCTCTATTATTGCAGGTGTGGTACAGAATTGCAGGTGCCAGAATTAAGTTTCAGGTGCACGCTTTGGAACTGCCTTAAAAGCATTCTTTTCTTCTACACTGATAATCTCTAATTCTTTTCATCATTGCTGTCACTGTCATTGCCTGAATATTCATTTATATATGCGTATCCCATATTTCCCTTAGGGCTACATGCTTCAATAATTTTTAAACATCATCTTGGCAGAGTGATATGCATTTTCTCTTGGCAGTTACTGTACACAGAGAACTTTCTGGAAGCATGTTTGACTTACTGTGTAGAAATGCTGCGTCAAGAAAAAAAATTCTGAACCTCCATTGCAAGCACATATGATAGCAACCACATTACAGGTCAATATAATACAGAGATAAATGGGGAAAAAAAAGGAGACGGTTAGATAACATGGCTTGTGAAAAAAAGCAGCGACCCAGGAAATAATCAAGTACACCAATTTCCCAGTCTTACGCTGTTTGATTTTGGCAGGGTTTCTTTGCTATACAATTAATTTCTGCAGAACTACTGCTAGTTTCACTTATTCTTTGACTAGACTTTTGACAAAACAGTATTGTTCTATAGATAATGAGATAAATAACAATGCCACCTTGGATTAATGGCCATGTCAGCATGCAGAACTCACAAAATTATGTCAGTGATGTTCAGCAATGGTGGCAGTACTAACACTTGATAAAGTTTTATTTTATTATTATTATTTTGTTGCTGCTTCTAGTTTCAGGGACAACAGTATTTTCAGATCAACCTTGAACCACTTTCACAAATGTTTCTGACTACATGCTATGTTTACCAAGTACACATTAATCAAACATACATGAAGTCCTACTCACAGTATTCTCATCTTGGACAGAAGTATCTCGTCTCCCTGGCAGATGCATGAAAGCATGTGGCACTGCATAACCATCAGGGTCTATTACTGCCTCATACTGACTCTCACAGCTGCTCCGTGACATGGCACTGATGCCATCGTCATCCAGCCTATCATAGATTGAGCTGCCCTGACTGGAGTACAGACACTCAGAACTGAAGCTCTTATGTAGGGGAAGTCTTTGTTTCTCCTCCCCCAAGGCTTGCATCCAAGATGTGCACTGACTTACTGGCAGTGGCTTGATATGGGGTATCTGAAGAAGGTTTGACATCAAATGTCTGAGAAACATCATTCTGAACTTTGAGATAGTCATCATGAGCATGAGTTCTTGGGGGCTTAGGTGGAGGTGCAACTAAAAACTGTGGTGATGAATGTGAGGCAGGCTCTGAATGCCATGCATTTAATGTATTTCTCAAGGTGACCACTTCACTGTCTTTGCTTTTTGATCTACGCTGTGTTAAGTCTGGCTTTTTAAATGGGATACTGGGCACAGGGGGCTTGGGAGGAGCTGCGGAATGTTTTTCAATGTTCAGACTAATACATTTTGCTGATGGCACAGTCGGTGCAGATGGTGATGTATCTGTTTTCTTGAAATTCTCAAGTAGTGAGTTTTTGGACACATCCAAAGTAGGGTTGCATAAATTGATCGCCTTTGCACTTTCTTCTAATTCTTTAGGAGTTCTCATACTAAAATGCCGTTTCACAATGTCTGGTTTCTGTGGTGGAGTAGGTTTATCTCCCTTGGCTCCATCAATCAGCTTTTTATGCAGAGCTGCTATCGCACTGCTGCTTCCAGTTCCTCCATGTGCTGTTTCATGACAAGGGACAGTCTTCCTTCTCTCTGCAGTGTTTTTATTTACAGCTTGACGTTTTAGTAAGCTACCCCTCACGCTCTCCCCAGGGTGGAATAAGACCTTCCCAGGAGACTCCACTGCAATCGTACTAGATTTGTTCACTTCACTGCCTGAGTCTCTGACATCAGTGTTTGCTCTTTTCCCGCCCTGAATACTAACATTCACTGCAATACCCACAGTGGTAGTCTCCTTCTCGTCAGTGTGCTCAAGAGAATGTCTCGGAGCTGGCTTTGGGGGCTTAACAACAGAACAAGAAGATGCATCTTTCTCTAAGCCTTTACCATCATCCTGTGAAGGCAAATCGGTGGTATTTACCTCTGAGATTCCTTTCGTAACAACAGAACACAAATTTTCAGCCTCTTTTGCTTGCTGTATTTCATCAGGAGCATCAGAAGTGCTGCTAAATCTATCAGAATCTGGAGGCTGTGTACTAGTTTGTGAAGTCTGACTAACTGTACACATGGTGAAGGGGGTCTGTTGTTTAAGTTGCTGCCTCTGTGAAGTAGTAAGTTTTGCCTGAAATTGCTGCTTTGATGCATGCTGCCAACCTGACGACTTTACCAAACAAGAAGGGAGAGGTGGTCTTTCAGGAGGCGCTGGTTTTTTTGGTTTTTCTGTAGAACTGCTTTTACCTGAATATGAAAAAAAGGAGATAGCCTGCAAGCATGCTATACACACACAATTTGGCATCACAAACAGTTCATTACAGACTGATGCAAACACATGCAATCTGTTGAAAAACAAACTGAAAACAACAATTTTCATCTGTACAAATTAAGTGCAGCAATCATCATAATTATTATATTGTATTTTAGTGCACACGAACTGTACGGTGAAGTAAATTGCCTGAGGGAGCAGTAGTCAGATTCTTTCTTTGTCTCATCATAAGACAGACACACACACACACACACAATTATACAGGGCATACTTTACATTATTAAGGGACAGGTAAGAAAAATGTACAAACAGACTCAACAAATTTGGTCGTGTGGACAGAATGGAATATAACGAAAACTATCCCCACCTATTCCCCCAAACACCAGACATACAACATGGAAACTGCTATGACAAAAGATTGACAGACAAGTTCTAATTGAATCTACAAGAATTTGAAGGATAGAATTAAACACATACAATGATCAGTTGACAGGTGTACAGAAATATTGGATTTGTGGTTAAAAGACCTTCAGGTATAAATAGAAATATCAGGTCAGTGGTTAGAAATCATTCAAGCATTAACAGCAAGTTAAAGCACATTCTATTTTATACAAAATAAGAAAAAGAAAGGAAACACACACTTCTTAACTGATAGAAAGGAAGCACCTTTTAAGATGTCAAAATTCATATCACAGCTGTATAAACGTGGTATAGACACAAAAACTTGTACAATAGTTATGTGGCCATACTAACCAAATATCATAACCTGTACTTTAGATATTAGTAAACTAGTCTCTGTCATACTCCTGAAAACTTCTCAGAGGTAAAATATAAAAGAACAAAAAAATGCAATGAGCAGATTCTTGAATCATTGCTGCATCATTCTGCTGCAGCTTCCTCTGTCATTTTTCACTGATATTCCACTTATAAAATAATAGTTATAAGTGATGGCCTAATAGCTTTAAAAAATTGTTTTATGGAAGTATTTAGCTGCTTAATAGCCCTGAACACTTCCTTGGTGAAGCATCGAGCTAAGTTACATGTTTTTGAGTGCACAGGTTCCATTTTCATAAGCATTTTCATATAGTGATGTCAGCGGGGCTCTGTGATTCTTGAGTGAAAGAGCTGCATGTGCTTTTGACATCAGAGACCTATAAAATGTTGACCTCCCCTGCTTTCATCACCTGCAATGACCTTGGAAAAGATGTTTTGGTCATTTCTGACTTGTTCCCAGAGTTCCCTGCACACAGTCATCCACCATTTACTAGCTTGTTTGTTTCAAAAAAAAAAAAAAAAAAAAAAAAACCCTACTCATTTTTTTTATTATGATTGCATACTGTAAATGAATGCTGTTATGGTAACTTCATAATGTTGCATGCCTTTAAATTAATGTTTAAAGCATCATGTGGGAATGAAAGGATATAGATTAATGAGAGTGGAAGGGCAGAATGTTAGACGGGCCTGCGCGCCCAATTCTTTACCCTTCGAAAATAAAGTTCGTTCGTTCGTTCGTTCGTTCATGTTGCCTCTGGTCATTAGTCAGCAAGTGGAGCACACATTAGGCAGAGATCCACTTCATGATGAGCTCCTCTGGGAGAATTGACATGCATGTTCAACAGGCCAACAATGCTGCAGATGTTGTGGATGGTATGCTGATGGTCCTTGTGGATGGCCTATTGAACTTCTTCCACATTTCAGCTGCTCTGCTGGTTGAAGTCCAACCAGAATGTTTAAATCTTTAACCAGCCTGTGCCTATACCTAAAGCATGAGAACAACTAAAATGTCTGAACTCTGCTCATAACATCATTATTAAATGCTTGTTCAAGCATTTAACAGGTCCCTGGCATGGTTGTACCAAGCTTGAAGCAAATTTTGATGCGGACAATGCTACTCCTTCAAGTCTGCCATTTCACTCAAGAATGGCAGAACGCCGCTGACAGCACTATCAAAAAAATGTTTACGATAAAGGAATATGTGTGCAAACCAACATAAAACTTGGCATAATGATTCACAAAGGACACTTTAAGCACTATTTAGTGGCACAAGTAGGTACTACTTTCGGATAGTGCTCCACACAGCCAGTCCAGGAACTTTTGGATAGCACCTTGTATATACAGTCAGTCTATATATACACAAATGCATGTACATGCATATAGTTTCAGGAAGGGGCTTGCAAAATTATTAGCATTTCTCAAGAACAAACACTAAATAAATGATTAAGAAACAAGTTTAGAAAGTGCTCTGTAACTTCATGCTACTAAAGTTTAACATTCTCAACTTACCATCTTCTAACATATTTTTCTTCTCGCTTCGTTTGCTTGGTGGCAGTTGACAGGCACTTCCTTCCTGGTTGAGACTGGCCATGGCTAAGTTTTGTTGTCCTTCTTGTCGGCATTACAGATTGCTTCTTTTATGTATAGTTATCACTTCAAAGCAAAAAACCGAGCCAGCCCTCTTCATGGTGATCAGATGTCACAGGGATCATGTGAATTTCCTAATCTGCATTATACGAATCAAAATAAAGATAAATATAAAAAAAACTATGATTTAAAAATGCATAAGCATATTTAAACTAGCAAACACAAGCAAGTGATCTGTTTTG
Source organism: Oreohelix idahoensis (assembly GCA_024509875.1). Taxonomy (NCBI): domain Eukaryota; kingdom Metazoa; phylum Mollusca; class Gastropoda; order Stylommatophora; family Oreohelicidae; genus Oreohelix; species Oreohelix idahoensis. Next base: position 455,578 of record JAMPIV010006064.1, read on the forward strand.
CGAGGTACAATACTGCATTTCACAAACCCTCTCTACTCCCTATTTTTAGGCCGCAAACGGCTCCTGGGTCAACCCAGCCCCAAATGGGCACCAGAGCAACTTCTGGGAAGGTTAAGGCAGCCAGCGTGATGCTGACCACATCACCCCTAGTGTGCCGATGGTCAAGAAAATATGGGCCTAACACCATATTCCCAATATGCCTCAATGGGCGTATAACGGGATCCTTCCTTCTTCTAACGTCAGTTTATTGGCCGTTTTAGTTTTTAATTTTATTTCATTTCTGGAAATAAACAAATAAATAATACAACTTTTTAATCAAATGGCATTTTTCACACATTGTTTTGACCTTTTTTCATGTATCCAATGGATACAAGAGGATATAACAAAGTTAAAAAAAAAAAAAAAAAAAAAAATTGTGACTTTTCAATTGTCCTGTATAAGAAGGAGATTTGTTTAAAATATGAAGATGTATATAAGAATGTACATATTCCTTTTTTAAAATGCACAATTATATTATTCTATTGCAGAAGTACATATGAAACTAACTTTTCATAATGTGCAGCTTTATGTGAGAATCGTTTACATCTTTTAGTGTTGCTGATGCAACGCGAAAATGTCAAAAATTAACTGTTGAAGGTTTGACAGTATGTGTAAATTCTTCTTCTTCTTTGATCCTTAGCCGCCGACCGTCAAAGCAGTCAGTGGCCATCACAAGCTGCCATACCGCTACAAGGTATAGGTACCATTGATGGGGCCTGATCATACATGGTAAATTTGATGTTTTCTTGTTTGACTATGTTAGCAGCAATAATCGCTGCTCATGGTGTGTGTGTGGTCAGTTGAAAATTTCTTGTTTGTCTACATTGTAAACATGTTCAATAGAAATGCAATGGTTGTTTTCCGCCAGCTGGGATTAATATTAATGCCAGGTGGCATCTTGTAGGGCAACAACAAATTTATTCCACTTTGCTCAGTCGGCGGCCATCCTTCGTACAGTGCCCAAACTCTGGTTCATACTTTGCATCTCAGCCTCCACCAAGTTGTTTTTGGTCAGTCTCTCTTTTGTTTTCCTTCAGGGGTCCATTGCATAGCTGTTCTTGTGATGGCATCGGGGTCTCTTCTGAGGATGTGGCCAACCCAGCTCCAGCGCCTGCCAGCTATGATGGTGTGCATGTCCTCTTGCTTGCTCCGAGTAAGCAGATCTTGGTTGGTGATGGTTTTTTGGCCGAATACGTGTAAATAAAAGGACATAAAATGAAAGGTGAGACAAAGGGCAGAATATTAGACAGGCCTGTGTGCCCAATTCTCAACCCTTTTAACAGTTTTGACATTTCCTACACACACACTTGTTCATTCACTTGTCACACACAATCCATCTGCTTAAATGATAGGACAACAAAGAGAGAAGACAGCAGATTGTAGTTTAGCATCATGACATAGAGAAAAGTCAGAACTGAACTGATAACAGCAACTGAATTGAACAAATAAAAAGCACTGGGGTTGTTGTTGCTTAACTAGAGCTGTTGACCTTTTGCAGCCAAAACCAAGTTGAAGACTCCTTCTTAGTAATGTCTACACTGTACATCTAGACTATTCCTGTGGCTTTTCTGCCATTCCAAAATGTGCTGAGTTGAAGTCATGAGCTCCATTTTCTCCAGCTTGGCTTGCATTTAAAGGATCGTCACATCTGATATACAGTGGCATTCCCCGCCATGCAAGGGGGCTCTCAAACTATGCAGAGCTAATATACTGTGCTCTGGTTCTGAGCTCTCCCAAGGAATTGTCATGTCATGCACAGAGCCACTTCTCAGCTCCCCCTGCCATAGTAAGATCCTCATGAAAGCAGTCAACCAGGTCAAAGAATTATGTCTAGGGCTCAAGTGACTTCTCCCAGCTTAGTGTGCAATTCTGGGTTCTCAACAAGTTTCACCATTGGGGTGTCATGGGATTTACTCCCCTTGCTCTTCAGTGATGGTCCAACAATAGCCAAAACCTAGAGTATCTAATGAGGGTCTTCAAAGGTATCTACCTTCGCTCAAGATTACTCCTGGCAGAGTTGTAGTTAGAAGGATGATGATGCTTCTATCTCCAGGGAGTATTCATAAGATAATTCAGAAACCAAGAACAATGCTGAATTGGACTGAGCAATTGTTAACTTTGTATGTGCCAATCGCCTTTTAGTAAGAATTATTATGTCTTTTAGCTCGTTCAAGCCGCCAACTGATTTAACTCAGTAAAATATTACTTAAATACCTATGTTCTAAGTATTTAAAATTACTGAGACATACAGGTGCAGTTCACTCAAAATGACTAAATCAACTATAAATTTGTATATTTACAGATAACAAACTTCAATAGTCAATTATCATTAACAATTGTAAAATAAATAAGGGAGGGGTGAATTTAAATAAAGTCTTTTAAAATTTCTTCACAGGTGACGATTTGATATGAAAAAATGTTTTCTGGTTCGAAAATACAGTGTTCACTTGGCAGTTTTGAATGTGTACTTAGTTGCCAATAAAATGTCAGTTCGGTTCTGCTCCAGCCAATGCTTGTTCTTTGCAGGTTATAGACTGGTTCACTCATCACTGGTCAAGTATGGTGGTGGCAACTTGCCTCTCGTAGTATTGTGGGGCAATTGAGAAGATGGTCCAGCGCGTGTAGTACCACCAGTTGGTACCACTGACCAGTATCAGAGAGAAACAAATACCCTCCTGAGTAGTGGGTTTCCTGACATAAAATCAGGTGTCCCCCCTTTTTCAATCCACCATCCCATCTGCCTCAGAACTTTTCCCTCTCTGAGCATTAATATTAATCCCAGCTGGCGGAAAACAACCATTGCATTTATATTGAACATGTTTACAATGTAGACAAACAAGAAATTTTCAACTGACCACACACACACCATGAGCAGCGATTATTGCTGCTAACATAGTCAAACAAGAAAACATTAAATTTACCATGTATGATCAGGCCCCATCAATGGTACCTATACCTTGTAGCGGTATGGCAGCTTGTGTACCCTGACAATCCCCAGAGCTATGCCAGTGGGAGATTTACTCCTGGTAGGTTCAACCAAGCTGGACTGGTCTGCGTGGGTAGGGGTCAGACAAAAGCTGGTACTCTGGTCCTCCAGGTTGGGGGTTTTAGCACAGGGCCGACACCCCTGTCTATGTAAAAAAATCACATGTTACGGAAACAACAATAAATGGAAAAACTTTGCTGCGGGACGGACATCCGGAGTCTCAGGCTCGTATGACTGACAGTGGTGAAAGCCGAAAGGAAGCCACTGGCATGAAAACGGATGCCCAGACCGCAAAACACGAAACCAGAATTGGTTTTTGGAACGTCAGAACTATGAATGAGGCAGGAAAGCTGAGACAAATCACAGCAGAGAACTACAAGATACATATCCTGGGAATAAGCGAGAGCAGATGGACAGGTAGGGGGAGAATAAAAACAGCTACAGGGGAAACAGTACTTTATTCTGGCAGAGAGGATGGTCAGCACAATGAAGGTGTAGCCATTATCCTGAAGAAAGGAATGAAAAGGTCTTTACTGGAATGGAAACCCATCAACAACAGACTGATAAGAGCAAGACTAAGAGGGAGGTTCACCAACCCCACAATTATACAATGCTATGCACCAACAAAAGACAGCGATGAAGAGATCAAGGACGAGTTCTATCAACAGGTACAAAAAGAAATGGAAACTACACCCAGGTACGATCTCATTATAGTAATGGGAGACCTAAATGCGAAAGTGGGAGAACACAATAATTATAACGAAAGAGTAATGGGGAAATGCGGCAGTGGAACAGCAAATGAGAATGGGGACAAATTAATAAGCTTCTGCAGTATTAACAACCTGGTCATTGGAGGAACACTTTTTCCACACAAGGAAGTGCACAAGTTAACATGGGAATCACCAAACGGACGAGACAGAAACCAGATAGATCACATAATGATCAATGGCAGATGGAGACATGCACTACAAGATGTGAAAGTAAGAAGAGGCGCAGATGTGGGAAGTGATCATCACCTAGTAGTAGCAAGACTGAAAGTGAAACTCAGAGCTGCTGGGCCAGTTGCAGTCAAACAGAAAAGATACAACATCACGAAACTGAAGGATCCCCTCACCAGAAAAGCTTTCGTGGTCGACGTAAAGAGAAGATATGAGATTATCAAAAGCCAGGAAAGAACAGAGACCGATGATGTTGACCAGAGATTCAACACCATCTCAACAATATACAAGGAAAGCAGCAAGTCATGCTTGGGATTCCAGGAAAGAAAGAGCCAAGACTGGATAACACCAGATACGCTAAACACCATAGCGAAGAGAAAGGAAATGAAAAGAAAGAAAACAGAAGCTAAGTCTCCCAGATTAAAGGCAATATATAGTGAACAGTACAGTCAGCTGGACAAGGAAGTTAAACGTCAAACCCGTGCTAACAAAAGGACATTTCTGGATGACCTTGCAAGACAGGTAGGAGGCCTGTAAACAGTAAATTAATATGAAATTAAGGCCAGTGAAACAAATTATAAAGGTATGTTATCAGGGCACTCGCAGGAAATAAAGAAGTAGAACACCAGACAACAGGAAAAACAACAGACATGAGTGGCTTACCCATGGATTTGAACACTGGAACCTTCCGTGCGGACTGACCCCGCCTTCGAGCCATGCAAGACGAATCATCACATTTTTTGATGATGCTATCGCATCATGGCAAGCGGAAATGTTGATGTTTTCAATGCATGGTCAACTTAGTTTAAGGCGAACCACGTTGTCGACGGAAGGTCCAGTGTTCAAATCCTGGGTAAGCCACTCATGTCTGTTGTTTTTTCTGTTGTCTGGTGTTCTACTTCTTTATTTCCTGCGAGTGCCTGATAACATACCTTTATATTTGTTTCATATTAATTTACTGTTTACAGGCCTCAGGTTTCCCTCCCTTATTTATAATAAATGTTTGTACAATACCAAACCTACCCACTATCCTGTTCTCACTGTTCTAGTCTACTATCATTTACTGGACACAGTATTAAGGTCCTAAGGGTCTTGTTGGATTCGGCCTATACTGCTTGATAGAAATACAACAGAAGTGATTTGCGTCATTAATAGGCTGAACTGCCCATGGAGGACTTCTGGTGTCGTGTATTGTGGTTCGCACTATTGACCTGCCATTGAAACATCATTTTTTGATGATGCGTAGATGGCAGAGCGGATAGTGTGATTCGCTTGCATGGCTAGGCGGGGTTGTCGCACGGAAGGTCCGTGTTCAAATCCTGGGTAAGCCACTCTTCCTGAGGATCTCCGTAAAATGAAGTACTAGATGTACTATAACAGACATTCCACGAAAAGAAGAAATCATCACAGACAATCAAAGGGTTAAAGAATGGTGAAAGCTCCTGGTTCATGATAAACTTAAATGCTGAGCTATTTAAGACAGACCCCAGAGCTAGCAGCAGAAAGTTTTAGACCACTAATTTGCACAAGTCTGGTAAAACAGGGACTACACCAACAGAGTGGAGAAAAAGGAAATGCGTTGTCAAATTTGCACAAGAAGGCTCCTAGATCTTGCAGACTGCAATAATTGGAGTAATGAATAACTCTTCTCTCAGTTCCAAGCAAAATACTCAGGCAGGAAGAATATATACAGAGAATCTCAAAAGCCAGTCAAGACCACAAACTGAGGGAAAGAACAAGCAGGATTTAGAAAGAACAGAAGATTGTGTAAGATCTATATTTACCCTCGAGGAACATTATAGAGCAGTGCTCATTTTGACGATGGCAAAGAATTCAGTTTGATACATATAATTTCGTTGATTTTGAAAAGGTCTTTTGACAGTATACATGAGCAGGGATCAGTTTATGGAAAATACTGAGGGCTTAAGGAATTCCAAATCTGCATGATTGTCCCCAGCATAGGAAAAAGCCATTATGCCAACTTTACGTGCAAGCATGTTGGGCAGAGCAACCTCAACCATTTGAAGTGAAGAACAGTAGTACGACAGGGAATCTCCTTATCTGAACCACTCTATTTTTAAACAGTCATAGACTGGTGATGCGCCAGACATCAAATGGCAATACCCAAGAGGAATAAGATGTCCCTATCATCTCGTTCGTGTACATTGTGAAGATACTGGCAGTGATATGCAGATGACAATTGCACTGCTAGCACATTACACATCAACATCATCCAGGAAAAAAACGGATTAGACTTAATAAGTTATAGCCCTGCAATGTGTCCCATTGCTTGAACATCAACCTTAAAGATGACAGAGGTCATGAACCGCTCACTGTGAGCAACCCTGAGCTTTCCAAATCAGTAAGGATTCACAACTGGAACAGAACAGATCCCCCTTCATTATAGCCTAGGATGCATAGTAACACCAGACGGAGGGGCATAAGCAAAGACCTCATCTACAACAGAGATGAAACAAAGCTGGAAGAACATGCCTGTTTTTAGTCCCTCTAATCAACATCTGGTCTAAGTCCTCTCAGTACAGGCACATAGCACAATATTAGGATTATATCAAGGAGCTGTGTGCCTTCTGTGGCTTCTCTATTGGCGCGGAGAGCTGGAGAGTCTTACAGAGAAGTCTGCCAAATGTTGACACCCTTTGTCCCTCTTGGGATCACACTAACATGGCCTAAGGAAAAATTATCCCGAATCTTTAGGGCCACTGCAATATCATCACCAAACCTTAAGATCTTTGACTTACCTCCAGGCTGCAAGCAAGAGGTACATGCAGACACCATCATAGCTGAGCAGATCGCTGGAGCATTAAGGGTTGGCCATGACATCAGAAATAGACCCCGATGCCATTACAAGACACAGCTATGGTATGGACCAACCTGAAGGAAAATTGAAAGAGAGCGAGACGGATAGTAGTCAGCCGTGATCGTTGGGGGGGGTCTACAAACTTTCTTGGCGGAAGGCACTGTGATTTATGGCTGAGATGCAAAGAATAAACAAGCTAGCTTTTTGGGCCAACTCTTACGAAGGATGGCCCGCTGCTTTCGCGAGTTCAAAGTTGGATAATCAATTTGGTTGCCCTCCATAAGAGCCCCAGGCTAATGGCCACTGACCCTTGTGACGGTCGAGCGTGCTATAGATCATAGAAGAAGAAGCGCCCACAAACTTGCTAAAGCTTAAAAATGCTGATGTTTTATCTTATCTTCATCAACGTGATATCACCATGAGACTTTTGTTCTAGAGCTCATATGACCATGCCCCTCGTCGGATTCCTGGGCACTCTTCATCGGGCTATTCCTTCCAGATTCTTGCAGGTTAATGATATCCCCCCCCCCCCCCACCCCCCCCCCCCCCCCCCCCCCCCCTCCCCCCCCCCCCCCCCCCCCCCCCCCCCCCCCCCCCCCCCCCCCCCCCCCCCCCCCCCCCCCCCCCCCCCCCCCCCCCCCCCCCCCCCCCCTAAATGCTAATCAAAACAAACAAACAAAAAACTCTCTGCCCTTGTGCATACCACACAATTTACTGAGACAGCCATGCAAAGCGTGAGCAGAACCTGACTGCAAACGTACACAGCAGCATTCACATGCAGATGAACTACACCCTCTTAACTATTGATATCACAAATCTCATTCATTTAAATCATGCAATGGGCATGTATACTACTGACAATAGAAACTTGCCCAACATGGCAGGCTGTGTCTACTTTTCTTAACTGGTGGATAGGGAATAGTAGACAGAATTCACCATGTTATCTGAGTGGTTATACATATGTACAATATAGCTAGCTGTAACCGAACCACAACCCTGTTTTGAAATTTGTCAAAAATAATAACGCCTGCCAAACATTGAGTCCATATTAAAAACAAAACAATTCCACCTAGAAGCGAAACGCCGCGTATCCGACCAATATAGCAGCCTCCTGTCTACTAGGCTATTCATTGCTTCAACCTCTTAACCTCTACCAAAGTGGCTGTTAGAAGTCCTGCCTTTGGAACTGCGGAGAAAGGAACTGAGATTAAATTACATATCCATAGTTATGCTAGGCAAGACTCACCCAGCATATCCAGCTTTGTCAGGTATCAGCCAACAATTCGGGATAATCCCTTGAGAACCAGTAGATACCCAAAAGGGTGTGGATGTTTTTAAAGAGGTAGGGGGGCCTACTAGTAGGCCTAAGCATAGAAGCTCTAAATTTCACGAACTCAAGCAATTTTCCTATGTGTTTGTCACGTAAAGGCTCTTCGATAAGATTCAATATTAATACATTGTCATGTTCTGTGTAATAAATTTTCTTCGTCATCAAATACATAAAGTATGTTCAGTTCGTGCACTGTTGTGACAATCGGCAGCGGCATTAAAAGACGACAGATTTTAGAGTGACCTCTCTTTCATTTCCTTTTCCTGTAAACACTGCGGCAAAATGGTGAGAAGGAATTTTATGTTGCTTGTAATCGTCAGAGATCTGTCAAAAAGGACAAGTTTTAAAATTGTTAAAATTAGAGAATAACAGCCAACTAAAATGTCAGTTACGGATATAATAATCTTAGAGCATTTTAAAACAAAACTTGAGTGCTCGTTAACTTACATGGGCAGATGTGTCTCTACAAACCAACATAACAAAGTAACCTTTTATTTTACTATTTTGCATTTCTCTTAGACTACCAAATTGAAAAAGACAAGGAAACTTCGAGGACATGTAAGTCACGGCCATGGCCGCGTCGGTAAGTATCGTTGTTTTACATGTTTCAAATGGCTATTAATTCAGTCAATAGTCCCCTATTGCAGTTAGCAATTAAAAAACATATATTAGCCTATCATTTCTAAGTCTCTCAAGTTTGTATGGGGACACAGTAATAACCGGAAAGTTATTTTTTTTAATTTATTTGTTAACGTTCAGCTTCAATCTGTTTCGCACGTTATTTGTTTAAAAAAGTTTAAAGCAGGGCTATGGTTAGCATTGAAGAGTAGGCCTGTAGGCCTATTCTATGTCTAGGCAACATCCTAAGCCTAGGGTAACTCTAAATCTGATTTTCAAACCGCTAACTGTAAGCCAGTTTCCAGCGTTCTGTTTTCGTTTTTCTAATAATAGGCCTAATGGTGACATATCTCAACTGCTAACACTAAATCTAACCTGGTTGAAATGAGAAACAGTGGGATGTGTTCTTCAGCGCACTGTTCTTCATTTCAACCAATTTAGGGTTAGGCCTATGTTTTAGATTCATAACCCCTACCCATTATTACTGCATCTCTGAATTCGTGTTTGAGGCCATATTGATCACATAGCCTGCTGCTCTTCATTTCAACCACAAACCCATAGCCCCAGTTGAGCTTTTTTAGAAATAGGGTAACAGGGGGCAAAAAAAGCACCACCTAACACCACGTTTGCACCACCATTACCATTAACACTTTTTTTTTTCTGAACGTTTGTAATGGCTGCATATTTTTTGTCCGCTGCACCAAAAAATGGACAAAATCAACACTGCAGGGCAATAAGCATGTATGCATGGGGAAACAGTTTAGCGCAGGGATGCAAAGCGTCAAAAAGTTTTAAGGCGCGTTTATAATGGCTGCCAATGAGGTGGTCAGGTGATACCTTGAAATTTGTAAAGATTCGACCTATTTCATTGGTTGTTTTGGATCCTATGGAGAATGAAACACTGCATTTGATTGGTCAGTAACGAAAACACACAGCACCCTTTGCCCCCATGGTTCATGAGTAGTATTACAACAGAACAAACGCAGCTTGGTCGGCGGACCATGCCTGTTGCCCCCAGGTGCTTTTTGCCCCGTTATCGATATGACAAACAAAACAAATTGGCTATGTTAATTGTAATGCTGTATTGCAAGATGTATTTGCAGACAAAAAAGAGCACACTGGCTGCAGCCATGCAAATCTGGTAATCATAATGCTGTTTTATCGGCTGCCATCTCCATTTTCTGTCTCTTTTCTTGATGGTGCACTCTGATAGACTCTTTCCTGTCCATTTCTTGAGGTTGTCTTCCCACTTACTGTGCTTTCCTCTTGCACATTTGCCTTCAATGCTACCTTCCACTATGGTTTTCAACAAGGTGATGTCTTTTTTTAAACTAGAATATTTTAGCTAACTTTGATCATCAATTCTCTTCTCATTCCTAGCTGTTATAGGATCTCTTTATTTATTATGCTTTGTTACGAGTTGTAATTGCAGATGAAAGAAACCTTACATGCAGAAAATGACTTTCGGCTAGGTACGACGTGTCGATAGCCCTTTAAGAGAAACCCAATGTGTTACCCTAATTTGTGATAGTATACTGGTATGGTCATCCACCTTGTCACAGACAGGGTTTTGAGTTAGCATTAGCAGTTAAGTTTCTGTCAAACCCTAAATCTTAACACTAAAGCGCAAACTGTGTTCTCTTTAAATAAATAGTTAATAGCACTCTTAATTTACTGCACTAACCATAACCAAAAATTTATGATGAATTGACAACATAGTCGACCTCACAATAAACTGATTGGCCCTAACATAGTTTTTGCACAAACATTAATAAAATAGTTGTAGACCTACTCATGTTCTTGCACATAGTGTTTTGATGGTTTTGACACTTCCAAATCAGATAATAAATTTCAGCTGAAAGGAAAATACGGCTAAAATTCTGCTGTAACTTTAAACTTTTTTCCTTTTAAAGTCCTGTTCTGTTGTATGTTTTCTATAATAAGTAATACTGTTGAAGGCTTGCCAAAGTGGCCCAAAGGAGTGCCATGTTCAAATTAATATACGTATCCAATTGTAAACCTGATGTACGTGTTCGTATTTTTACTTAGTTTTATCCTGCTAATCTATGTTTAATTTTGTAATATATATATACGAATCGCTGGTTCATATATTTTACTTTACAACTCCAAAATATTTTCATGTCGCTGAATGTTTTCTTTTCCATTCTGACAGTTTAGTAAACACATCACTTAACACAGGTAGTAAATTTGTAGCACAGTTGTTCATTATTACATCGGATTTTGGGGATCTGATCATTTGAATCACTTTTCATGAGGCATTATGGGAGTGAAAAAATATGTACAATCTCAGTACAAACCGTTTTGGGTAAGAAAACTGGAGTTCGACAGGGATGCCTCTTGTTTCCATGCTGCAATTAGATTGGGTTATGAGATGCATAACTATCCATTAGCAGGTTGATTGTTTTAACAGGCAAACACAGAAAGCATCCTGGAGGACGTGTGGGTAATGACAATAATAATGGTGCAGGCAGCAATAACAGTGTTTGAACTTCCAATTCAGAATAAACTTTGATAAATAGTGAGTATCAGGTTGTACTGAAGGTTTAGAGATTGGAATTTCAGGTTACAGTGAGAAAATATGACATAATGTTCAGCATTAAAGTTGCCAGACTTTGCATCTGCATTAAATATGGGTAGTGAAAATGATTTGACTATGCCACATTATTTGACTATGTCACAAGATCTGCCATCACCGGTGTCAATACCTTGTCGAGGTATGGCGGCTTGCATACCCCCAGAGCTATGCCAGCGGGGGTTTTACTCCTGAAAGGTTCTACCAAGCTGGACAGGTTTGCGCGAGCAGGGGTCAGACGAAAGCAGACACCCTTGTCCTCCAGGTTGGGGGTTTTAGCATAGGGCTGACACCCCTGTCTATGTAAAAAAAATTGAAGTTACGGAAACAACAACAAACAAACTTTGCTGCGGGACGGACATCCGGAGTCTGAGGCTCGTATGACTGTCAGTGGTGAAAGCCAAAAGGAAGCCACTGACATGAGAACGGACGTGCTGACTGCAAAACATGATACAAGAATAGGATTTTGGAATATCAGGACAATGAACGAGACGGGTAAACTAAAACAGGTCACGGCAGAAATGAGAAACTAGAGGTTACACATTCTAGGGATAAACGAGAGCAGATGGACAGGGGCAGGAAAGTTAAAACAGTAACAGGAGAAACAGTACTTTACTCTGGAAGAGAGGATGGACAGCACAATGAAGGCGTAGCCATTATTTTACAGAAAGGAATAGAAAGGACATTACTGGAATGGAAACCCATCAACAACAGACTATTAAGATTGAGAGGTAGATTCACCAATAATACAATGCTACGCACCAACGAATGACAGCGATGAAGAGTTCAAAGATGAATTCTATCAACAACTGCAGAAAGAAATGGAAGACACACCTAGATGTGATCTTATTATAGTAATGGGAGACCTCAATGCGAAAGTTGGTACACACAATACATATAATGAAAGAGTAATGGGAAAATGCGGTGGGAAGTGATCATTTAGTAGTAGCAAAACTGAAAGTGAAACTAAGAAGGGCTGGACCAACTGTAACTACACAGAAAAGGTTTGACATCAGCAAATTGAAGGACCCCCTTAACAGAAAAGCTTTTGCGGCTGACATAAAGAAACGATATCAATTTGCCAAAAGTCAGGAAAAGACATTGACTGATGATATAGACCAGAAATTCAACAATATATAAGGAAAGCAGCAAATCATGCTTGGGATTCCAGGAAAGGAAGAAGCAAGACTGGATAACACCAGAAACATTAAACACCATAACACTGAGAAAGGAAATGAAAAGAAAGAAAACAGAAGCGAAGTTTCCCCAGGTTAAAGCAACTATATAGCGAACAGTACAGTCAGCTGGACAAGGAAGTTAAACGCCAAACCCGAGCCAACAAAAGGAATTTCCTAGACGATCTTGCAAGACAGGCAGAAGAGGCAGCACTGAGAAATGAACAAAGCACAGTATACAAAATAACTAAATTCATCAGCGGAAAACGAGGTGCAAACAATATTACATTAGTAAGAGATAAGCAAGGAAGTCTCATCACGACAGCAGAGGGACAGGAAACAAGATGGGCAGAGCACTTCAGAGAAACTATGAACAAGGAACCACCAGAGACACAATTGAATGTTCCTGAGGCTGAAAACGATCTAGATGTAAATACAGACATTCCACGAAAAGAAGAAATCATCACAGCAATCAAAGGGTTAAAGAACGGAAAAGCTCCTGGCTATGATAACTTAAATGCAGAGCTATTTAAGACAGACCCTGAGCTAGCAGCAGAACTATTAGAACCACTATTTGCACAAGTCTGGAAAACGGGGACAACACCATCAGAGTGGAACAAAGGAATAATTGTCAAATTGCCCAAGAAGAGAGATCTTGCAGACTGCAATAATTGGAGAGGAATCACTCTTCTCTCAGTTCCCAGCAAAATACTAGGCATGATAATTATACAGAGAATTTCAAAAGCAGTAGACCACAAACTGAGGAAAGAACAAGCAGGATTTAGAAAGAACAGATGTGTAGATCATATATTCACTCAGGAACATTATAGAGCAGTGCTCAGAATGGCAAAGACAGCTGTACATTAATTTAGTTGATTTTGAAAAAAAATCATAAAAAGCCTCTATGCCAACTTTACGTGTAGTGTTGGGCAGAGCAACCTAACCTTTGAGGTGAAGACAGGAGTATGACAGGGATGCCCCTTATCAACCACTCTATTTTTAACAGTCATAGACTGGGTGATGCGCCAGACAACAGAGGGCAGTCCAAGAGGAATAAGATGGACTACATTTTCTACATTGGAAGATCTGGAATATGCAGATGACATTGCACTACTAGCACATTCACATCAACACATCCAGGAAAAAACGGATAGACTTAATAAGTTTAGCCAGCAGGTGGGATTGAACATCAATTTAAGGAAGTCAGAGGTCATGACGCTCAATGTGAGCAACCCTGAGCCCATATCAGTAAGGAATCAGCAACTGGTACAGACAGACACCTTCACATACCTAGGATGCATAGTAACACCAGACGGCGGGGCAGGCAAAGACATCAACACCAGAATGAATAAGGCAAGAACAGCCTTTTTTAGCCTAAACAACATCTGGAAGTCCTCTCAATACAGCACAAGCAAAAAATTAAGATTATATCAGAGCTGTGTGCGTCTCTATGGTGCGGAATGCTGGAGAGTTACAGAGAAGGAAATGTCGAAATTGTCCTCTTTTCACACAACATGCCTAAGAAAAATTCACCGAATCTTTTGGCCGAATACCATCACCAACCAAGATCTGCTTACTCGGAGCAAGCAAGAGGACATGCACACCATCATAGCTGCCAGACGCTGGAGCTGGGTTGGCCATGTCCTCAGAAGAGACCCCGATGCCATCACAAGAACAGCTATGCTTTGGACCACTGAAGGAAAACGAAAGAGAGGCCGACCCAAAACAACCTGGCGGAGGACTGTGGAGGCTGAGATGCAAAGAATGAACCACAGAGTTTGGGCACTGTACGAAGGATGGCCACCGACCGAGCAAAGTGGAATCAATTTGTTGTTGCCCTACAAGACGCCACTAGGCGCGATGGCCACTGACTGCTTTGACGGTCGGCGGCTAAGGATCAAAGAAGAAGAAGATGTCACAAGATCTCTCACGGCCATGGGCTGACACTGTATTGTATTTATTAATATAACCTAAAGTGATAGGCAACTTTTGTAAATTTTATCCGTAGGGCAAAATACTGAAATTATGCAGTTATTTTTTTTTTTTTACACTGAGAAGGGACGAGTAAATGGTTAATGAAAGTAAAGCATCTAATGCATCAGATTTTGCCAGCTTTGAGTTCATATTGAATTTTGCGTTTAAAGTGCTCTTTCACAGTTTTGCTTTTTTTTTATTATTATAAATACCAATTGATTATCTGCCGATAAAATTATTTGATGAACTTAGCAGGGATTATGGGGTTTTTATTTTAATTTGCACTCTTTACAGAGCAGATAATCAGCCCTGTGTGCAACACTTCATGCGGCTGTTGGGAATGACAGAAGACTGTAAGCTGCCATATTTGCCAAAAACAGGGCATTTCTGTTTAAAATTGGGGGTTGTTTTTTTTTTAAACAGTCTGTTTGTTGGCCATTATTAATTTTGACAAATCTCAAAACAGGGTTGGGGTTAGGTTAAAAAAGCTGTAGGTGAATATGGATAGTCAGTTTGGCAACATGATGGACCTTGTCTACTGTCATCACCTTTAGCCCTTCATGGTATAGGCAGTAGATAATAAAAGGAAGAATTATTAGATTGTTTAATGACAGAAGTGTCCCTCCTGTAATAAAGCGTCTACTCTTGAATTGTGTCTAGCCATCCAGGTTACTTTGGAAAAGTGGGTATGCGCTTCTACCACAAGACGAACAACAAATTTTTCTGCCCATCCATCAACGTGGACAAGTTGTGGTCGCTGTTGAGTGAACAGTCCAGAGAAAGATATCTTGACAAGCCATCAGACAAAGCTCCAGTTATTGATGTTGTTCAAGCTGTAAGTTATTGTGTGTGAATAGTTATGAAAAAGGTGTAGTCAGTTACTGTTGTTTACTAATGACCAAGTGATTTAGTTGTTGTTGATCAGAATCAACATCATTGCACTCTTTGCAAATCCATTCATTTTAACTCATTCCTCTCTGTTGCGACTAAATGCGACTGTCATAAAATTAACAAGTGATACAACGTAAAAATATCTCCAAAGGATAAAATGTAAGGATAAAAACATAATGCGTAAGCTGCTGATAGTACATGATCGCCCTGACCGCGGGTCATCACCCTCCATAAAAATTGACTTGTTAGACGGGAAATCAAAACGGTTACCATTTGGAGGGATGAGAACGGCGGATCAAAAGGAAAAAAAATATGACTGAAAAAAATTGCGTGAGACTAGCAAGGCTAAGGAGACGCAATTGGGGGGGGAAATGGAGGAAAAAAATTCACGTCCCCAAATTGACACGAGGTACGGAAACGGACGCTTTTGCGATACCAAGCCTTTGATTTGAATTCAGCGGCTAAACGCAGATGCTTGAAATATTACAAAATTTAAAAAGTAACTTTTTCTTAATATTAATGTTAGGAATATAAAAATTAGCTGGCCGGATGGCCCATTCTGAGCAGTGAAATAATATGTTTTTAATTTTACAGACGGATAGATAATAATGAAGATAATGACAAAAGACAGTGTTGTTCACAGCAGCGAAAGACTGCATTGAATCAAAAGTGTCGCTATTTGCACAAAAAATCGCGACCTTGAGACGCAGGTGTTCAAATCTAATTAGCATGGAAGAGAAGGGATATTGGTGGGAGCTGTGTCTAAAAATAACTTTTAACGACAAAATTTTGGAGGGGAGAGAAAGGTTGGTTCAAAAAACAAGTACGTTTTGTGAAAACGCAAGTAGAGACGGACAGACTAACAGATAAAAATCCATACTTGACTGAAGCATGACTGAAATGACTTTAGTGTAGGAAATTTGAATTTAAAAAAACCAAGGCATTGATTGGCCACAGACAATCATATTATCGGCGCTCAGACGCGCATTTGGGGCCATTCCTCAATAGTTGTCCAGTGATAGACACAGTAAATTTCAAGTGTGGTGATTTCCAAATGAAATAAATTGAAATAAGTTCAGGGACGCCATACTATAGCCAGCAGCTCAGCTGAGTTTTGCTAGCATTTCTGTGTTCTTTATTCATAATCTGGTAAGATTGAAATTATTTCTTTGCATATTTTGAATATTGTTTAAGGTTTCGAGTGATTTGATACTGCCATATCGAAATCTAGCCTTACAAACAAGTAAGGATTCGCTCTGGACCCCCCGCCCTAGATCAGGGTCTAGGGACAAACAATATATAAACTACAGCAAGGTTTAGGAAGGGGTGATCAAGTGTTGAGAACAGTGAATCATATCACTTATCCTATTGTATGGCAGTGAGATAATGCACCTATTTCAGAATCTGTAGACTGGGGAAACTTACCCTATGCGAAACCAACTAGGTAAGATGTGCTGTCTGGTCAGAGAGAACTGACCCTGTTTATGTGGTGTTATTGTAATGTGTTATGTGTAGAGGTGGCTTATTAGGTAAGGTTCTGAGCAAAAACCAATACTTTATTTCAGAGCTGTGAGTTCGATCTTGACACTAAGGTGGTGCCAAATGCTGATTAATAATTGAAGTGAGGACCCGTGCAGTGTACATTTCGGCAGAACATCTTTGTATTGCTCAAGCACGGAGAGGTGGGGCCATCAGATTCCAGCACCAGAACAAATCTATTAAAGTTAAGTAGGCTAGCTGGCCTGCTGAACCTACACCAACTTCATAAAACTAGCACCCAAGAGAATTTACTACTGAAGCATCCCATTTCCTTCCATCATTAATGGACAATGTTTTGTAGGCATAAACAGGGAGGGATGAAGCCACCCCAACAGCACATCCATTCATCTTTTCCCCAGAAAAATTAACATTACGAACAGTAATACTATAATTAATCTTGAAGATTGCATATGTAAACATCTTTCATTTAACATGCCATTTATTCATGCCATTCATTCATAAATTTCAAAAATCTTTGCATAAGTTCTGGCCAAAATAAAACCTTGGTTCAGAACAAATAAATTTAAAAAAGATTTTCTATTCTAAATTTAACCAGCTGAATTTAGTTCATTGTGTTATAAATTTTATTGATAGTACTAGACTTAATTAATATCTGTGTGTGTTTGTATATGTCCATACAACACATTGCATTCAGTACCCTAGATTTTAACGTAGCCACATTCATTAGTAAAAAAAAGATATGTGTGAGGTCATAAAGTGGTAGCACGAAAGGGCCTTCTGTATATTCACAGCTACAATTATCTCAGGAGCCTTCACAGCTGACCTCACGCATCACACTAGGTGATAACACCACCATACAATACCATCAGAATCCACTACAGCGACATTACCCATTTCGCACTGATACGGCATAAAGCGACCAGCCCCTTTTGTGAACGTCTAGCAACGGAACTCTCGTATCGAGCGATATCCGGCGAGAACAGGAAAAAACTAGAGTTTCACTTTCGATTCTTTGAAAACCGGATGTTTTTATATGGTTTCGTTCGAATTATATAGACGTTTGAAGTCAGACCACTGTCCTCGGTGCGTTGAGGCCTTTTTTTTATCAACAATCCACGGCTGAATGGCCTTTCAATTTATTCAGTCATTGATTATCCCGACGATAACAACCAAGAGGACGAGTCCGATGTTGACTTAGATGATGAGGCAGTGGATTTATTTGCCAGTGAAACTAGTGACAGCATTGGTGAAACAGAAGGAAACTTGGAGTGGTCTGACACGCTGAACACTGTCAGTGACAAAATGTGTGCATTAACTGAAACACAAGGCGCCCTTCATAATCAGGACACAAATAGCTCACCATTTGACTATTCTAGCCTCTTCTTTCCAGTTACAATAATCAAACTATTTGTGGAACAGACAAACAAATATGCTGAGCAGCGGCAGGAAACTAAAGGTGTGCAGACTCCTACTGGAAATCAGTTTTTATTTTTCTAAAAATAAATTACCATTAAAGTCATATAAATGTATACATTTCTTGAAAGTTCGTTCATTTTTCTTTCTAGCATTTTTATTTCATTGACCCTTGGTAAGTGTTGGGGAACAAAAATGTTCCAGACCCCCAGGGTGGAATGAGTTAAACTAGAAAAGTGGAATTGTTTGGGTTAAAAAAAAAAGTTGTGGCTTATACAATCTGACAGCAGGGAAGACTGGGTACAGGTGTACCGGTACAGAATTTTTAAAAAAAGGAGTGCTGTTCTGCTATTACAGATTTCATAAGGTTTTTTTAAACTTTTAAAGCACAACACCATGTTTAACTGATAACACTTTCTGACTTCTAGATGTGACTCACAAACCTTGCATTTTTCTGCAATACCCAAACCAAAGTTATGAAACCACAACTGACCTTTACCTTTTAGTGTTGTAGCTCCATTCTTGATCTCTTTCAGAGATCTTATAATCTCTTCATTTCTGCAGAATGCCTAATTGTTTCTACTGTGATTTCATATCACAGCTTGTTGCTGTCCATTGTTTGATGTTATCTACCAAGCATTTCTTTGATCTGTAACATTCCTGAAAGGATGGTCTTTTGCAGGCTATTAGTTCTTGTTTACGACCAACTATTGATTAAAATTTCCTAACAGTTATGGTAGATAAATAGTTGTGAATGCTTAATGGAGTGTGCACAGTTGATGTTACTTATTCTTCAGCTGTTTTCTTGACAGATCCATCTGAGCCTGTGATTCTGGTTTTATTATTTTGCTCTTGATCACTGAGTGTTTCCTAAGTCAGTGCTCCACAAACAGTGTGCCGTCGGTGTCAGCCTGGTGTTCTGTGACACCAGGCATAAAATGCCATATACTCTGGTACAAAACTGTATGTGACGGTAAAATATTACGACAGAATCTCACGTACAATTTTACAAATAATGAATTGTCACCAATCCATCACAAACAATTAGTGATCGTTGTCTTATGATTACATCGAATCTTTAAATATTTACCACACCGACCTACTTAAATAATAGTGTGACAGAATTTTAAAGGGCATTTTAAGCGTGCTGTGAAGTAAAAAAAAGGTTGCTGAACACTGTCCTGACTTAATAGTTCTGTTAGGATATTGATATTAGTTGCAAAACACTTGAATTTAGGTGTTATAAATCAGAGTTCAGAAAAGCCTTTTTGCTGCGTTTTTTCTTCCACTTATGGCATCTGGACTAGTTGTATGCAGTTTCTTAACTTGTGTAAAATGCTTTGCCTTCATTGATGTCCATTGCATGAGTGTTTCAGTCCAGTGCTTGCAGTCACATTTTTTGCTTTCCTTTGGTTCTGGCTGGAATCTGTAAAGGACTAAAATGATTCCCACGGCTGCTGAGCAGTAACTTTGCCTTTCAGTTTGCTGTTTATCTGTCTCTGCATCCAGTTCTGCCTGTGATGATAATTGGTTGGGCTCCATTCTGGCCTTAGGTACATGATAATTTGCTGTATTTTTCATGAAAGATGTCATTCCTACTAACCTACAGACAACTAACATTTTCTTGGGCATCTCACATATGCTGTGATCTTTTGTTTGACCTGTTAACATTAGTGGCATAGTATTTTGCATGAATGTGCTGATTACTTATAAGTTTTTCCCACGTCCATATATGAGAATATATACTGTATATAGAGGGAGGCCAAAAACACAAGGAGGAAACAAGAGATGGAAATAAGAGGGATAAAGACGTGGAAGGCACAAGACATGAGGGACTTTGTAAGAATTTATTGGTATCCTTGGCGAGCTGAACGGTAATGATGATATATGAGAATGTAGGCAAAGGTTTTATTTTGTATTGTTAGACCCTGGACAGTTTGTGTCTGTTTGTGCATCCCACAAGTTTGTTAACTTGCTCCCCTGGTATTTGAAATCCTCGACCATGTAAAGCGTTGACTATTAGTTCAATAATTATTTTAATCTTTCTTCACAGGGCTATTACAAGGTTTTAGGCAAGGGCCATTTACCCAAGAGGCCAGTCATTGTCAAGGCCAAATTCTTCAGTAAAGTTGCTGAAAAGAGAATTAAGGAAGTTGGAGGCGCATGTGTGCTCACCTCATAAGTGTTGAAATTAAATTAAATTATTCATGCTGCATCTTGTTTTGTTCTTTTAAACTGGTTTCTTTTCAAGAGGCAGTATTTGTCTGTTTTATCCCATGATGGTATAAGATAATTTAATTCACGTGTGCGCTACTTTTAGACCTGAAAAGACTTCCTTTATGACGTTTCTTTATCTTAACTCTCACCCCTCAGAGTGCATCATTTACCCGACTTCCTGGGTTAAAAATTTAAAAACAAATGCCATACCATGCATTCATTCATTTTGCTTGCTTCATGTGGCAGATATGAGCAAAAACAAGACTGTGTATATATATATATCTCAAATACATCAACCTTTAATTTTATCTCCAGCATGCATTTTCATACTAAGGAATCATTAACACCAGATGATGGAACAAGCAAAGACATCAGTATCCAAATGGACAGTCAGTTTTAAACATCTGCATACATTACAATGCTGCAGAGCCAGAGTAACCTAAGAGGAAATGTTCACTCTTTTTCACATAACCAGCCATAGGAAAATTATTCTAATTTGTTGGCCGCATACCAGTATGCTATGTCACCAGCCTTCTGCTATGGAAACACCTGTTAAAGGTAAATTAGGGAATTCAATACCAACAGAAAAAGAACAAATGAAGAGATGGGCTGAGCACTTCATGGAGGTGCTAAACAGACCAACAGTAACACCTGATTTTAATAATGAAACACCCACAACCACCTTGCCAATAACTTGCGATGAATTCACGCTGGACGAGATCAAACAAGCCGTTAAAAGATTAAAAAATTTTAAAGCTGCTGGAGTTGACGAAATTTCAGGGGAAATGATTAAAGCAGTTAATGACAACAACCTCTTGAGAATTTTAGATATTATAAATGAAATATGGAGAGAAGAACAACCACCACAACAATGGAAAGACAGTATTATTGTAAAGTTACCGAAGAAAGGTGATCTATCAGACTGTAATAACTGGCGTGGTATATCTCTATTATCAGTACCTGGAAAATTATTATGTTGCATGATGTTAGAAAGACTTAAATTGCATGCTGACGAAAAGATCAGAGAAGAACAAGCGGGTTTCAGGCCGAAACGATCATGTATTGATCAAATATTCACACTAAGAACAATTATAGAAGAATCAGTGGAAATGCAATCGCCACTTATTATCACCTTCGTCGATTTTCAAAAAGCCTTTGATAGTCTACACCGCCCATCATTGTGGAAGATACTTACAATCTATGGTTTTCCAACAAAATATGTGAATATAATCAAAGCGCTATATGACAATGCAAGATGTTGTGTTAGAACAAATAAAGGGAATACAGAATGGTTTACAGTAGAAACAGGGGGGAAACAAGGCTGTATTATGTCACCACTACTTTTTGGAATAGCTATTGATTGGGTTATGAGAAACTATACCCACAATGAACAATTAGGTATAAAATGGAAAATTCCTGGGGGACCTGGATTTCGCAGATGATTTAGCATTCTTAAGTTCAACACCCAGACAATCCCAAGAAGCAGTAAATAATTTGTGTCATCTCTCGGTTAAAATAGGTCTCCAAATAAATGCCTCTAAAACTAAAGTTATGAACTTTTCTAACGAGACCTTTGATATCATCTTGAACGGGGAAAAAAAAAAAAAAAAAAAAAAAGAAAAAAGGAAAAAAAAAAAAAAACTACAGAAAGTTGAAAGTTTCAATTATTTAGGCAGTAAAATGACTCAGGATGGTGACACAACAAGAGAAATCCATACTAGAATTGCTTTGGCAGCTAGCGCCTTCAATAGATTATCTAACATTTGGAAATTACGATCATTGAATTATACATACCAAGCTTCGTCTGTTTAATTCAAATGTTATCTCAGTGTTAACATACGGCTGTGAGAGTTGGAAAATAACAAAATCATTGGAGAACAAGCTGAATACATTCGAGAACAAATGTCTTAGAAAACTCATGAACATCAGTTGGAAAGAATTCAAGACTAATCGACAAATAAGAGAAGACTCTAGGCAGAAATATGTCTCCAACTATATAAGGAAAAGACGATGGTCATATATCGGTCATGTCCTACGAATGCAAAACAACAGAATACCACTACAGGCGCTCACTTGGGTTCCTGAGGGTAAGAGGAAAAAAGGAAGACCAAAAGAAACACTCGGAAGAACAATAATAAGAGAAGGAAGAACGTTGGGCCTAAATAATGTGCAAGAGCTAAGAGGAGTGGCGTCACAACGAACAACCTGGAGAGCACTGGTTTCTGCCTTATGCGCTGTGTTTGGCGCTTAAAGAATTTATTATTATTATACCAGTATGTTAATATTTCTTGAGTATATATATATCAGTTAGTCCCCTTTAGCTTAAACACATACCAAGTCTCCTGTCCCATGCCATCAGCTTGAGCTCTTTCAAGCTGATTTTTATCATTTTCCAGTTCTTTTCTCTATATGATTCTTGGTCTACATCTGCCTCTTCATATCCAGCTGTTAAAATCATTTATTTGGCTCGTTTTGCAGTTGATATCCGTAATGGGGGGGGGGGTGTTGAACTTTTCAGTGTACAGTTTGCAATGCTGGGTTCTCTACGTTTCGCCCCCAGAGGGAATTATGATAATTGGGCCACTAGTGTGCCTGCTCAAACCTTGAGCTTTGACCAGGCGATTGAAAGATTGTCTGTTTCTGTGATGCACCACATGGAAGTGCCACAGTTTTGCTTAGTGATCTAACCCTGGAATTCATGTGAAAGCAGTGTGAATTCCATTTAATCCCTGCTTTTTTCATATTTTAAAAATCACATAAAATGATGATTACTTCACATGATGTCCATATTGAACTAGGGAGCAAATCCCTACAAGATATGGACTCTTACATCACATATGTCTTGAAAGCAGTACAGTTGGTGCTGGAGGAAAATGAAATATCAAAATATGAATACAAACAGCTAGAGGAGTGTTTATTACGTTTGTGATATGCAGAAGGGACACTATCGTGAGAAATAGGGGTAAGGAGAGTAAAGTCTGATTGGGAAGTCTTTGGCATAAGAAATTAAAGATAGAATGAAAACAGGTCACATGATTTCCTGAGACAGGGACTATAGAGAGAGCAAGAACCATTTCGTTCTCTCCTGTATACAGCTTTTTCGTGTACAGCTCATGTTGCACACTGCCACACATTGAGAAATGTATGGAAATCGAGTTCAGTATAAAAACGTATCTTCAACGCATATGTCTCAGCAATCCTACTATGTGGCTCTGAAAAATGGAAAAGAACAATATCAGCTACAGATTTTTATAAATGGATGCTTCCACAGAAGAAAAGGATATAAAAGGAATGGCAAAGATCATCAATGTGGAACTTGATGGGGAAAAAGTAGACCAAGCACTAGCGGAACAAGAAGTGAGGAGAACCTCCTGGCATTGGATAGGACACAAACCGAGCAAGCAAGCTGATGGCATTAGAAGAGTCTTTGTGGAACTCCTTGGGTAAGAGAAATGAAGATAAACAAAACATGTTACCGGAACCTATGTTGTAAGAAGCAATTAAGGAGGGTTGGGCATGTGTACATTCACCCTGTAGCAGTTAGGTTGGTTAAGAGGGAGAATTCGGTTAGATTGATTTTTATGGTGGGTATTACTAATACTATTAGTATTACTATTAGCGGAGTTTAATTTATAGTCAAAGGGAAGTAATACATGTAAATGGGGGACACAATGTCTTACATCCCTTCTTTGGTTACAGGACATATGCCTTTGTGTTTTGAGATGGGCTAGGTGATCGTAATTCACGTGTTTTGATAGGAGTTGTTTGTCAGACGGAGTTATTCTGGAGTGTTCAAAAATAGTCGTCGTTGCAAATCAACGTTTTAGATTAAATCAGTTTGCTCCCAAATGTGATAAGAGTTAGCTTCTAGATGTGGTAGCGAGCAGAAGTTCCATCAGGTGATAAGCCAATGTATATTGGTTGCTTCTGTGGTGGCAGAAAAGCTGCAACTATCATCCAGATATCTCAATATTTGCCACATTTGTGTATTCTCTTCTTCTTTGATCCATGACCGCCAAAGCAGTCAGCGGCCATCACGCCTGGTGGCGTCTTGTAGGGCAGCAACAAATTGATTCCACTTTGCTCGGTCGGCGGCCATCCTTCGTACAGTGCCCCAACTGTGGTTCATTCTTTGCATCTCAGCTTCCACAGTTCTCCACCAAGTTGTTTTTGGTCGGCCTCTCTTTCGCTTTCCCTCGGGGGTCCATAGCATAGCTGTTCGTGTGATGATATCAGGGTCCCTTCTGAGGACATGGCCAACCCAACTCCAGCGTCTGCCAGCTATGATGGTGTGCATGTCCTCCTGGTTACTCCGAATAAGTAGTTCTTGGTTGCTGATGGTGTTTGGCCAAAAGATTCTGAGAATTTTCCTTAGGCAGATTGTGTGTAAGGAGGACAGTTTCGACATTTCCTTCTCTGTTACTTTCCGACATTTGTGTATGATGGTGTTTTATTTATTCTGAGGACAAGATGTCAGTGTCTCCAAGTGAGAGAAAACGTGTGTATTTGAATTATCAGGTGTGTTTAGTCAAGCTATTAATGAACTGTTAGTAAAGTGAATTACAGTAGACAGCTTAGAGAAAGGACAGCAGAGTTTGGTAAATGTACATCCCTGGCGGTCAGGCCGCTGTCTATATTTAGATACGCCAAATGTTAGCTGCTGGTTACCAGTTAAAGAAAAATTGAGATCAACATGTTTAGTACATAACTGATGGGTACAAAGATGTGTCAACAAGGGTTCTCAAATGGCTAGGTCAAACAGCCACAGTGGAGCAGTCTGATAGACATACTGAAGAATTATTGTTAACTATTGTCACATCATTGAGT
Organism: Oreohelix idahoensis; assembly: GCA_024509875.1. Classification (NCBI taxonomy): domain Eukaryota; kingdom Metazoa; phylum Mollusca; class Gastropoda; order Stylommatophora; family Oreohelicidae; genus Oreohelix; species Oreohelix idahoensis. Next base: position 480,897 of record JAMPIV010006064.1, read on the forward strand.
TGTACCAACCAACTTATATTGTTCAGTTAGAAGGCTGAAGAAATAGTTGCTGTTGAAAGATTTATGTCATGATGCAAGTAGCATCTCATACACCTCTTGTAAATACACACCACCATTATCTGTTCAAGTCATTCTGGTGTTGAGCGCACTACAGTCTGATAGAAGAGACAGAGAGTATGATGTTTTAAGGAATTGATACAACAACTGTGGGTCTGCTGTAGGGTTGTGATCTGAATCTAAAAAATGCGATCAAGATTTTAAATCATCAACGGCTACAACACCATCCTTCAGAAAACTTCAACATACAACATGGACAGGCCACTTAAAGCAAATTAAGTCAATTCAGCCAGCCAAGGCAAAAGAAGGTCCTACAGTAAGTAGGCTCTTGGTACCGTATGTTGATAACATTACCAGACAGTCCTTGTTCTGGAATCCCCAGGGTAAGAGAGGTAGAAGGAGACTAAGAAACACATGGAGAAGAGAACTGGAGACAGACATGAAGAAGCCATGGAAAGACCTTGAGCTGATGGCACCAGACAGGAAGACTTGGCATACGTTAGTTGAAAGCTAATACTCCTTGGAATGCTGAAAAAAGAATATGAGAGATAATACATGGAAACGCCTTAAGGAACACAAACACTCCCTCTGGAGCTCGTAACTTCAGCTCAAGTTTCGGAATACCAAGGAGTCTTCAACGTGGTGTTGGCTGGAAAAGAGCGAGAAGCTCAGCAGCCGTGGTTAAAACACCTACAATCATGGAGCAGCCACTGTAGCTGGTCCCCTTGCCGGAAGCCTGCACCAAGCGGTCACATGCTCTTGTAGTTGTGGCAGTTTGTTTGACATGAGGTTACCAGCCCTACCACACAGCCTCATATTGGTTGGCTTGCACGACATGTCTGGGGGAACTACTATTCTTTCTTTGTCTCTTCAGATACTCCCCAAGTTTACTTTTGACTTTACTTATGTTTGAATAATGATTATGAGAAGAAATGATAACAAGGTTGAACTTGAAGAAACACCACTACAAGATGTAGAATCATACACATATCTTGGAAGTAATATAGACAAGAGTTGGAGGGACAGACAGTGATATCAAAATAAGAATACAAAAAGCAAGAGGAGCTTTCAAAATCAAGTACAACACGAAAATAAGAATCTTAACTCAAATGTGACGTCAGTCCTATTGTATGGCCCTGAGACACGGAGAGCAACAAAAACAACAATCAAAATGCTACAGGCTTTTATAAACGGGTGCTTGCATAGAATAGAAGGACTGAAATGGTCAGACAAGTGCCAGTGGAACAAGAGTTGAGAAGAAGACTCTGGCGATGGATAGGACACACACTGAGGAAACCTGTTGATAGCATTACAAGGCAATCTTTGTTCTGGAATCCACATGGAAAGAGAGGCAGATGTAGACCAAAAAACACATGGTGAAGAGAACTGGATACAGAGGTGAAAATGATGAAGAAAACATGGAAAGAACTTGAGCGGATAGGATAGGAAGACTTGGCATGTGTTTGTTGAAGGCCTATGCTCCTTGGGGAGCTAAAGGGTATTGATTGATGTTTGAATATCACCCTCATAATACCCTGTTCAACCACTTGGTTATAATTAGGGTAGATTTTGCGATTCTTGTCTATATTGCTAGGCTGATGCTAGTCCTGAAAAGGACCCTTAGCTGCTGCTGTCTGAAGTGACGTTTGCTCATTCATTATATACTGAAGCACATTAAAAACGCACCACCTGTATAATCCAGGAACAGAGTGTGAAATGTAAATATAAGTGTGTACAAGTTTATATATTTGGAATCTTTATTCATTTTCCTATGAATCCATGCTGGTCATTAATTTGTACATTTGGTTGTTATGAAATTCATTGCATTCTGTGCAGGCAAGGGAGAAAACCAAAAATACAAAAACATGCACGTGCGTTATCCTGCTGGAGAAGCTGCAAGTCTGGATAAATTGTGAACGCAGGAGCAACCAGTGCATCCAGAACCTCATCTCGATATGTCACAGCATTAACATTTCCACGGAAAACGTGAAGAGGCAAGCGATGGTGAAAACTGAATCCTCCCCAAATGTGAATACTGCCACCTCAAAATCGGTTGACACAGCAATCTGCAAAGCGCTCTTCACACCGTCGCTAAATCCACATACGTCCATCTGCAAAGGATATGTTGAATCTGTTCTCGTCTGTGAATAGGACAGCATTCAACTGCAGTCTAGTCCATCCGATATGTTGCTCTGCCCATTGCAGGCGCTGCTAACGATGTCTGTGAGTCAAGTTTTGCCCAACATAAGGTCATCTTGCAGTAAGGCCTGTATCTTTGAGTCGTCATATGACTGTCATTCGAGAGACTTGCCCATGTCTACCCACTATTGCTCTTGCTGTTTGACTTGCCGGGAGAGTCAATTCCTTAGGTGACTCAGCACAATATGACGATCTTGCGCAGGGGTAGTAACTCGTGGTTGGCAACTCCGAAGTCTATCTCGGGCACTGCCAGTGGTTCCGTAACGTTCATTGAGACGTACAATAGTGCTGTGGTGGCAATTCATCCTTCTGGCAATGGCCCGCGAGCTCATTCCGGTCTCCAACATACCAATGGCTCGTTGGCGGTCGTTTTCAGATAGTCTTGGCATTTCAAGCACATGTACTGGGTGTTTTTTCTCAACGGCCTTTTTATACCGAGTATACTGCCACAACGCGTACACATTTTCAGGGTCATAGCTGTTGAGAATCGTGTTGCACGTGTAACTTTCATCGTTTTCATGTAGTCTGTACACACACCTATGGGTTGAATCTTGCACTTTCCATTCCAGCAGCCATTCGCTCTCTACCTCATGGCAAACACGGGGAAAATCCATTCCCACACTTTTTTTTGCCAGCTTCTCGGCATCAGTATATATAATAGTGGTGCGTTTTTAATGTGCTTCAGTATATATTGTGGCCTTTTCATTCCTATGTGTGTACTTGCTTTGCTCTGTTTGTACTTATTTCTGTTGTTTGCCGGTTGGTGTTGGCTTTCCTATCTCTATATGTTGTAGGGTTTATGTGGTAAGAGGTTTTGATGTTACTAAAATTAACCGTTAACAAGGTGAGGTCAAGCTATGTAAGTTCCCTGAGTTATAATGAGGATGATGTGTTTCTCGGGGTCCCTATCCGCTACCTCTTCAGATCTCACCCCGTGTACAAGAATCTGTGTGGTGTTATATGGCAAGGTGTCTAGGGTAATGTGTTTAATATACTAAAATTCCAAACAGAACTGTAACTCAATGTAAATTAAGTGAATAAGACTGTTGGTAAAGTTTAGGTAATTATTTACAATTTAATCTCCCTGTACCTCAATATTTTGGGACAGGGATTGTCAAAACTCAAGAAACAAATTTTTATTTACAGTATAGAAATGAATATGTAGGAACTCTGCCCATGTCTCTTGTTTATATAAAAGAATAGATCACTGAAATAACTACACCCTCTGTTCTGGTTTCTACACTTGCTATTATCACTGTTATGTTATTGGAAAGTCTGTGTCTATCATCACGCCCAGGTGATGTCTTTTATTAATTTTTGTGGAATTGACTAAGCTGATATCTCAGTGCCTTTGCTGAAAGACTTATCTGCATGAATTTATGAAAACAGTTGGCCCATGAGTCCTCAGATTCACCCAGCTTGGTGCCTCCTGGCTGAAGATAAGAGTTAGCTGCAACTTGAATGCTCAGCAATCGCTCTCAAGAGTTCTTCCTTCACCAGGTGTTCTGCCCATTAGGTATTCTGGCATATAACCTGGAATAAGAGGAAAATGTCCTCTCATGTAGATCTTATCTATAAAGAACTTATACAAATAAACTTATTCTGCCTTACCCTCAAGTAAGAATTTCACATGCACAAGCTTTTACTAGCAATAAATGGGTACTAGCACTGCTGTGTAGTATCAGACGGTGAAGGCTTGGTCATTCACTCTTCGTGCCTATGTCAGCTTGGCTTGCTTTCTGGTTTGAAAATGGCCCCACTTACAAGTAATAGTTAAATTTTATCAACCACCGTCGACCAATCAGAAGAAGTGTCAAGTTAACTTTTCCCAAACCTATAAACTTGTGCGATTTTTAAGCATTAGTGTCGAATTAGACCAACTTTATTTATTTAATTTTATCCGTTATTTGTTAATGGATTTTAATCATCCAAAGTGATAATAAGACGGCCCATTCTCCTCTATCGTTCTATATAATTTTTCTTTTGATATTCCTTAACAGTTTCATCTGGGTAATTTTTTTATAATTAATTGTAGTTCTAACTTGATCTAAAATCTCAGTAAATTTAATTTTTCTAAGTCAAGATAATTTTATTAAGTGGGAATCTTTAGGTTAATATATTAATCAATATCAGCACTATAATTCAAGATATCCCTTTCTTTCTAACTTTCTTCAGTTATTGAGAAATAAATTATTTAATTTTTGTCAGAAACACAGATTAGGCCTGATTTCCATTTTTAACCAACTTTGCTCGCCTCTACAAAACGAGGTAACAATTTGATTGGTTGTTAAATTTTACGACGTTCGTTAATAAATATTGGGAAGGGTAGTGCGTGTGTGTTTGGGGGGTGGTAACTTTTAACTGTTTACTAGAAATTTTCAAATATTCTTAGTTAAAATGTTGGCGGTTTGATTTGACCGTGGCCTTGGGACAAAATTCAAACTCCGTAGTTAGTAATAGATTTTTAAAAATACGTTGACTGGTTTAGGCAAGAAGTTTGAGCGTGGGGTTACACAGATTTATTTTATTACATATCTCCCCCGTTAAAAAGCGTGAACCACAAGTGAAGCTTTAATCTCTGTGTCACCATCACGTTCAAATTAACTCCTCTATGCCTTAGGGTAATCCTGGATTCCTGCAGGTGGGTGCCTACTCAAGAAATCCGCCCCAACGTTCTGCGATCCAGGAATGTACTTAATGGTAAACGAGTAAGGTTGTATGAGAAGAGACCACCTTAACAATCGTGCATTACCATGCTTTGCCTGAGCAAGGAAAACCAGGGGCTGATGGTCGCTTTGGACCACGAAATGCCTACCATACAAATAAATCTGGAATTTCTTTATTGCCCAGACTAAAGCCAAACATTCTTTTTCTATAGTTGAGTAGTTTTGTTCTGCTCTGTTCAATTTGCGGCTGGCATAAGCAACTGGGTTCAATTCTCCGTCCGGAGAAGAGGACCTTTGTAATAACGTGGCTCCCAATCCCACATTGCTAGCATCCGTTCTCACCACAAATTCCTGACTCAAATCAGGTAATTTCAATATGGGCTTACTGGTGAGTTTTTGTTTTAGCTCATTGTATGCCAGCTCACATTCTGCCGACCATTCTATTTTATCTGGCTTTCCTTTACGAGTTAGATCCGTCAGAGGAGCACACACAATTAAAGTTCTTGATATATTTTTGGTAAAACCCACAAAGGATCTCACATCCTTCTTAGTCTGTGGTCTGGGTGCTCTCTGCAATTTCTCCAAGTTCTTAGGATCAGGGGTCATGCTACCCTGATGTACAGTATGTCCCAAGAATTCTAATTCCTTGCATCCAATACAACATTTTGTTGGTCTAGCAGTTAAGTTTGCCTCCCTGAGTCTGTCAAATAACATGTTTAATGAGTATACATGTTCCTCAAATGTTTCCGTGGCGATGAGGATGTCATCCATGAAATTAGTAATACATGCCTGGCAAAGGGGCGACCGACCCCAACCAGGCGCATCCACGGGTGGCGGATAGTGGAACGACCTCCAGATATGGTGTGTCAGCTGCGAATTAAGTCAGTATTGCTGGACGAATAAGCAGTCATCGACCAAACGGCGATATCCTCCCAGCAGGATGGGGAGGGGTAACAGGTGGCACTGATACCCCCACTGAAATTCCCCATATGTCCTATGACGGGTGCATCAAGCGAGTAAGAGCCGCTATAAGCTCTAGCATCGGGGAAGGTAAACCTCTGTAAACAAACCAACCTGCTGCCTTGCAGCTACCACCGGGAGATGGAAAGGCTATGGGAGACAACCCTGAACAACAAACACAACCCGGCCTGCCGAAGACAGAGTGTGTTAGCTACGGCGCAGAAACCGGGAAAAATTAGGACACACACGCTTTTGCAGTATGGAGTCATGCGACAATCTCGACTTACGTCAATGGCGTCGCTCCTATCAGCTACAACCGGGGAGGAGCGGAGCCGGGCCCCTAGCCTTGAAAGGGCCCACCCAAGCAACCGGTGCCTTTGCCAACCAAATGGTCGGGGGAAGGCAAAGTAGAGCAACTGACCAACCAACCCACTGCCTTACAGTGGCTCAATGGAATGCAGAAGGAGTGAGGAACAAGAAACCGGAGTTACAAGAATTCCTCAGGGAAAATAACATTGATATAATCTGCATCCAAGAAACTCACCTAAAAGATACCCAACGATTCTTCATACGTGGATACGAATCCTTCCGCCAAGACAGGCAAAAAGAACTAAGGGAGGAATCCTCACGCTGATTAAAACCTCAATCCCAGCAATAGAGATACACAGATCTGGTAAGGATGAACTTGAATACATAACAGTCCAACTACTGCTGCCCAATGGAGACTTAATGATCACAAACTGCTACAGCCCTCCAACGACAACTCTGGAGCTACACAAAGTGAAGCTTGCAGCATCAAGACACCTCATTATGGGTGACTTCAATAGCCACTCACCCAGCTGGGGCTATGAAGCAACAGATCTGAGAGGAGAAGAGGTGGAAGATTGGATGGTAGAGAATAAACTAATTCTAATAAACCAACCAGAGGATAAGCCCACCTTCTATTCCAGAGTATGGAAAACAACGAGCACACCAGATCTTGCTATGGCTACAGATGACATACATTGACTCACCACTAGAACAGTAAATAACCAACTGGGGGAAAGTGACCATGTACCAGTCACATTACAGATATCTGAGGTAAGAAGTGCAGGACAAATTAATATGTCTCCTAGCTGGAATTTCAAAAAAGCAAACGGGATTTTTTAAAGAACAAGTCGATAACCTCTGTCAATAAAAACATTTCCATCATCAGTGAGGCAAGCAGCTAAGAATTCAATTCCACAAGGTAAACGACGAGACTACAAACCATACTGGAGTGACAATCTGGGAAAACTCCATAGTGACTTAAATAAAGCACGGGAAACTATGGAGCAAAGTCCCACATTAGAGAACACCCAGAGACACAACAGCATAAAACAAGCTTTTAATGAACAAAAGAAAGCTGAAATCCAAAGGAGCTGGCACCAGAAGACCAGCAGTCTCAACATGGAAAAGGACTCGAGCAAGCTGTGGAATCTGACAAGAGTACTAAATGAAGAAACAACAACCAGCTACTGCAAGACTGTCATCAAGGAAAACGAAAAATACCACACAGGAAAGATGGCAGCAAACATCCTGGCAGATTTCTACAAGGAAGAAAGCACCACATCACTTCCACATGCACGTATCCAAGAAGTACGTAAGGAAGTAAAAGAAAAACTGAAGCACCAAAACCCAGATACCTGCATGAAGTCATCCCTTACTTTGAGAGAACTAAATGCTGCCATAACAAAACTAAAGAACATGAAAGCACCAGGAAAAGATGGTATCACAAATGATATGATCAAGAACCTTGGACCTGTAGCCAGGCACAAGCTCCTCCTAATCTTCAATCAATCATGGAGTACTGGAAAATTCCCAGATCGATGGCGAGAAGCAATCATTGTTCCCATCAGAAAGAAACAAAAGGAGAAAACAAGCAAGTCCAGCTACCGACCAGTTAGCCTTCTGAGCTGTCTGGGTAAGGTAATGGAAAGAATGGTGAACTCAAGATTAATGAAACATCTGGAAAAAAACCATCTGCTTGATAACACACAGTCAGCATTCAGGAAAAACCGCAGCACCGAAGACCAGCTGGTATATCTAGCACAGGAAATAGAACATGCCTTTCAGGAGAAAAAGAAAGTTCTGGCTGTTTTTGTAGACTTGATAAAAGCCTTTGATAAGGTATGGAAAGAAGGACTCCTCCTTAAGATGCTCAACAACAAAATTGAAGGGAGAATGTTCAGCTGGATACGGGACTTTCTCCGATACCGCACAGCAAGAGTAAAACTTGACGGGAATCTGAGCCATTGCGTCACTCTTCAACAAGGTGTGCCACAAGGAGGAGTTATCTCCTCCACACTTTTTATCATATATAAATGATATTGCAGAGAAACTGTCCGGGCATATCTCCAGGGCTCTTCATGCTGACGATTTTGCTGCCTGGTGTGCTGCTGAACATTTGCCTACTGCAAAGTTCAGGATGCAAACAGCGCTAAATACCTTCGGTAAATGGGCATCAGAGTGGGGAGTACAGATAAATCTGTCCAAGACAGTAGCAACTTGCTTCTCTCTGTCAAATCGCCAAGAAACGATCAAACTGCAACTAAATGGAAGTGAGCTTCCAATCGAGGAAAACCCAACATACCTGGGAGTCAAGTTGGATAAGAGACTCACCTGGAAGCCGCACATAAATGCAGTAGAACAGAGAGCAATAAGAAAGCTCTCTATTATGAAGAAACTGGCTGGCACAAGTTGGGGGGCAAATACCAACATACTAAAAAAAGGTCTATACAGGCACAATCAGGCCTGTACTTGAATATGGCATGTCAGCCTGGGCCACGGCATCTAAAACAAACACAGAACGTCTAGGGAAAGTACAAAATTCAGATTAATCACTGGAGGGATGAAGACTTCTCCAATTCAGACAATGGAGAGATACACCAACATCTGCTCTCTAAATGACAGACGTGAGGAAAAGGTATTCACTCACAGTGAGAAGCTTCTACGAATGCCAAGTCATCCAATGCATGCCAAACTCCATAGCTTGACAAAGAACAGGCTGAAAAGAACCAGCTTCATAAACATCTCCAAACATCTGCATCGATGCCATGAAGACCTCCCAAAACAACCTACTGAGATTGAAATGTTAATTGACTATGAGGAGCCAGACGACTGCCATGGAAATATATCTATCTTCACAGAAGTCCCTGAAATAAAAAAGAAAGGCCACCAGACCCCTCAACAACTAAAAAACCTTGGCTCAAGAAATGATTGAAGAAAAGTACAACCCGAAAGAGTGGACACACGCATACACAGATGGATCCGCTGAGGGGGCAGTAAAGAATGGTGGGGGCATTTTTATAAGATTCCTAAATGGAAAGATCATCCGAAAGGCCTTCCCAACTGGAAAGATCTCCTCCAATTTCAGGGCAGAAGCTATGGCACTACTGCAAGCCCTGAAAATCTTCACCAGACCCGAACATTTGACGGAGTATCGTCGACCAGGGACTGGCGGCTCCTGAGCCGACCCAGCTGCAATGGGAACCTCCGAAATCGAGCGAGTATTTATCCTGAATGGCGAGGGACACCTGTCTCTGTACAAGAAATAAAGGGATACTCCAGTAAAATCTGGTTTAACATAAAAAATTCCTGAATTTGGAAAGTATTCATCCGAAAAAAAAAATCTTCCCAAACTGGAAAGATCTCCTCCAATTTCAGGGCAGAAGCTATGGCACTACTGCAAGCCCTGAAAATCTTCACCAGATCCGAACAACAACCACCAGCTAAGATAGTAATCTTCACCGACTGCAGATCATTACTGGAATCAATACAAAACACCAGAAATGATAACATGATGAATGAGATCAGATCTGAGCTTAACATCATCCAAAGGTCATCAACCATTGCCCTTCAGTGGTTACCCTCCCATTGTGGAATTGCTGGTAATGAGAAAGCAGATGCTCTATCAAGAAGTGGCAGTAAAATGGAACAATACAGCCATCCATTGCCGTATCGGGAAGCAAAAAACCATAATCCACAACAAGTACAAAAATCAGTGGAAGGAGGAAGGGGATATGTACAGCAGAGATGACCCAATACACCATCTAAACAGATACCAACAGACCACAATGTTCCGCCTGAGAACCGGCCACTGCAGATTACTAGGACATCTCTATCGCCTCAAGATATCCCACACAAATGAATGCCCATGCAGAACAGGAATCCAGACCCCAGAACACATTCTCCAGAACTAACCAACCCACGGGGAGCCGCGCTGGTGTAATGGCTTCGGCGTTGTACTGGCGACCAGGTGTTCATGGTTCAAACCCGGGCGTCGGCGTTTGAAGAAATGTTTACGGCCGGAAATTTGACTGAATAGCCTGAACGGCTCCTGTGATAAACCCTCTGTGGATGGGAAGGAGCAAAGCTCCTGACCGGGTTGGAAGGAAAGTCCTCAGGTTCCCCAGCCTCGCAATGACATGTCATTGGGCCGAAGGGCTGAAAGCCTAAGTGCCGCTGGTTAAGAAAAAAAAAAAAAAAAAAAAAAAAACCAACCCACGATGAACCGCAACGTGCGACCTGGCCAAGGGGTGCTGAGCTCCAGCAGAAGCTTTGGGGCTGCCGCGCCGACCTGGTAAAGACTGTGGACTTCATCCTGGCGACAGGCCTGCAGATTTAGCATGACTACAAACTGAACGCAGAAGAAGAAGAAGAAGAAAAAGTAATACATGGATTTTTCAGGGGATCCAATAGTTTTCGCATCATTCTGGAAAACACACTCGGAGCATTCTTCAATCCAAAAGGCAACATGTTGAACTCATAGTGCCCTTCCGAGGTGCTAAAAGCCAGATAAGGTCGAATCTCAGGCTTCACTGGAATCTGATAATATCCCTTACTGAGATCTACCTTGGAAAAATATTTTGCCTCATTCAATCTGGCAAACAGTTGGTTAGTATCAGGTAATGGATCCACCTGACCTTCTGTGACAGCATTCAGTTTCCTGTAATCTATGCACAGTCTATGTTCCCCAGAGGGTTTCCTCAACAATACCACGCTGTAGCTATAAGGAGATTCACTGTGAGAAATAATCCCTTCTTGTAACAAATAATCTATCTCCTCTTTTAAAGCTTTCTCTTTTGCGAATGGGATAGTATAGGTCTCATACAGATGGGTGTTGGGTCTAGTAATTTCATATCATATTCCAAGTTAGTGTGCCCCGGTCTGTCCGTTAACACGTCTGTATGATTCTCCAGAACCTTTTGAATCTTCTCCCTCTGCCCTTTTGTCAGATGATTACTGATTTTTACCTGTGCAGGAGTTTCGCATGGTTTTAGGGGGTATTCGTAAGAGGTGAGAGGTTCATTTTTCATCTCAGTGGCTATGGCCAAGGTCATTAAATGTGGGCCTTCCGAAACCCTTCTATCGTGGTATTTCTTAAGAAGGTTCACATGATAGACTTTTTCCTTTCCTTTCTTGTCTATCTTGTAGTTAGTTCTAGATACCTTTTCTAGAACTGAGTATGGACCTTGCCATCTGAAGTTTATTGCTGCTGCCGGGTAACAGAAGAAGCACCTTCTCCCCCACAGCAAGCTCCCTATCCTTCGCTTTCCTATTATAATATGCAGCATGTTTCTTCCTGGCTTGTCTTAGGTTATCATTTGCTAGTTTCCAGCCAGTTTTCAGTCGAGTGGTCAGCTTGTTCACATACTGATATGATGAGGTTACAGTCTCTTCTGCCTTCTCATCTGTCCATGTCCTCAATAAAGCTTCCAATGGACCTTTAATTGGCCGGCCAAATAACAATGTTGCGGGTGCCATTCCTGTTGAATTATGTGGGACTTCCCGATAAGCAAACAAGGCCGCGGGTAAGTATTGATCCCATGTGTCAGGTTTTTCATGGGCCAGCTTTCGCAGGATGGAAATAAGTGTCCCGTTGAACCTTTCCACCTGCCCATTCCCTTGGGGGTGATACGGACTACAGTGAAAGTGCCTGGCTTGAAAGATCCTGAAAACTTCCTCAGTTAGCCTCCCCTTGAACTGTGATCCATTATCAGTCAAGATCTGGTGGGGAAAACCTAACCTTGTGAATATTGTAAGTAACGTCTCTGCCACATGTTTTGAGTCGATTGATGACATGGCTACTGCCTCTCCCCACATAGAACACGTGTCCACCAGAGTAAGAATATAACTGTTTCTCCTCTTGGTTCGTGTGAGAGGTCCCACAATATCCACTGCAACTCTCTCAAAAGGGGTTCCCATGATTGGCATCTCCCCTAGAGTTGCAGGTGCAGTCCAATGTTTTGGAGCTACCCTTTGGCATTCTGGGCAGGATTTGACATATCTTTTTATATCTTCTGTTATCCCTGGCCAGAAGTAATGACAAGCTATACGCTGTCCTGTGGCGCTGATCCCCATGTGACCACTGAAGGGGATAGCATATCCTAACTCCATCACTTTTTCCCTATATGAAGTTGGAAGTACCAGCTGTCCATGACCATTTGATCCAGTTCCAGTCTTCCTATACATTAACTTGTTCTTCATATAAAAGTCTCCTTTGTTTGGAGGGGTATGACTTTTTGGGAGTTTCCTGAAACACGGCTTCAATGTCTTATCCTCATCCTGTGCCTTCCTCATCTCCTCTGGATGAGTATTTATTGGGTTATCTTCCTCCTTCCTTGACTGTGACCTGGTCTGTACTGCTGCCATAATCACTGGTCTTTTGGGATTTCCCAAAAACACATATCTACACCCCAATATCAGAGGGTAGATTGGTTCATTTATCACTGCTGCTCTAATCACTCCTTCCACATAGCGAGTTTTCACATTTATCCTTGCAATGGGAAGTGTCATGATTGCTATATCCTTAGTTGCTCCTTGTATCTCCACTGTTTCTGTGGTATATTGATCTGGGTGCACTAGGTTAGAACTCACGACTGAGTCAAAATCCAATCCAGTATCATAAAGGCACTTAATAGTGGCCCCATTGCATACTACTTCTTCACATACAGGGGGATGATGAGGTTCCTGCTGTCCAGTAGGTTGTTCCTTCTTTCCCTTGTTTCCTGTTTTAAGGCATGCAGCGAAATATGGAGGGGTTTTCTTCCTACAGTCTTTTGTATTATGGTTATTTAACCTACAATTTTTACACCATTTTCCTTCTGGTCTTTAGGGTTTCCTATCATTTACTTGAGGGTTTCAGTCTCTAGGGTCAAATCTTGGCCTATCATAGTTGGGTTTAAATCTATTACCTTGATCTCTATTTTCAAATTTATTTTGGTTTTGTGGGGCTTTATTACTTTCTGCTTGTTTCCTTTTTGCTCCAGCTGCTTCTGACTGGGCTGCCTGATATCTCTCAGCAACATTGAGAACCTCCCCCAACCTCTCTGCACCTTGTTCCATGAGAAATTTTCTCAGGTCTGGAGCCATGGACTCTCTCAGTTGCTCTATCATAATCATTTCCTTCAGGAGCCGCGCTAGCGTAGTGGTTACAGTGGAAGGGCAGAATGTCAGACGGGCCTGCGTGCCCAATTCTTAACCCTTTGAAAATAAAGTTTGTTCGTTCGTTACAACACCGCTCTGGCGACCGGGTGATTCAGGATCAAACCCGGGCGACGGCATTTGAGGATTTTTCGTCGACCGGGAATTGGACTGGATTAACTCGAGACCTGGCGAGTACATTTGAAGGAGTGTCGTCGACCAGGGATTGGCGGCTCCTGAGCCGACCCAGCTCTAATGGGTACTTCCGAAATCGGCGAGTATCTGCCTGAATGGCGAGGGATACCTGTCTCTGTACAAGAAAAAGGGATACTCACGTAAAATCAATGTCAGGTTAGACATTAACAATAACCTGAGATTTCGCCTCGAGTATTAGCGGGCGTACGGAAAAAAAAAAAATTTCCTTCAAATCTTGGGTTTTCCCCAGAGCAGTCCATTTCTCCAAATAAGTTTCCAATCTGGCAGAGAATTGGTGGTAGGTCTCCCCAGACAGTAGCTTAGCATTCCTAAATTTCTTCCTATAAAATTCCCCATTCTTCTCATACCTAATTAATAGAGCCTGTTTTAAAATATCATAATCTTCCTGATCCTCTCTGCTCAACTTTGAGAACACTTCATAAGATGTTCACCTAAGACCTTGGGATAATTTTAAACTCCACTTCTCCTTCTCTAACCCATAGTTAGTAGCTAATCTCTCATATCTACTGAGATAAGACTCGATCTCATCGTCTTTCTCTACAAAAGGATCTAAATGAAAATTCATGGCTGAATTAGAGGCACCCTGACTCGCACTAGTATCAGAGGTAGATGGGTTGCTTCCATTTTCTGGAACATGTCCTTGAAGTTCCAGTTCCTTGAGTCTTAGCTCATGCTCTCTTTTCTTCTTTTTCAGCCTCCATCTGCAATCTTTTAGCCTCTTCCTCTCTCTGAAATCTCTTTTCCTCCTTTTCAGCCTCCATCTGCAATCTTTTTTCCTCTAACTGTAACCTTTTAATCTCAGCCTCCCTATCAGCCTCTAATTTCCTAGCCTCTTTTTCTGCCTCTTCTTCTTCTTCTTGCGATCGCAACTTTGATGATTACACCGTCAGACGAGTAGTTTTTTTTTTTCTGCCTCTAATTTCCTAGCCTCTTTTTCTGCCTCTAATTTCCTAGCCTCTTTTTCTGCCTCTAATTTTAATTTTTTCTCTTCTTTATCTGCTTCTAATTGTAACGTTTTCTCTTCAGCTAACCTCCTATCTTCCCTATCAATAACTTTGTCACACACATTCAGTAGTAACATACTGAATCAGAATGTCCCCACTCATGCCAAGATCTTTCGCCGTCTGCACTGTAGCAGATCTAAATTTAGCCAAGTCTGCCATCCTTTCTCTCATACACAGTTTATCAATACTATATTATAAATTAACAAAATTGTTCTACCTGCAATCTTTTAGCCTCTTCCTCTCTCTGAAATCTCTTTTCCTCCTTTTCAGCCTCCATCTGCAAATAATAAATAAATATATAATACAATAAATAAATTTGTGGAATTGGATGAGCTGTCAGTGCCTTCAGTATAATTACTGAAGGCACTGACAGCTCATCCAATTCCACAAATTTATTTATTGTATTATATATTTATTTATTATTTCTACTATCAGAGTACCCTTACATTAAGAGCCCCAGGATATGTTGGTAAAATAATCCCGGACAGGACCCCAATATGTGGTAATTTTTTGGTAATTAAATAGAGCTCTAACTTGATCTAAAATATCAGTAAATTTAATTTTTCTAAGTCAAGATAATTTTATTAAGTGGGAATCTTTAGGTTAATATATTAATCAATATCAGCGCTATAATTCAAGATATCCCTTTCTTTCTAACTCCCTTTAGTTATTGAGAAATAAATTATTTAATTTTTGTCAGAAACACAGATTAGGCCTGATTTCCATTTTTAACCAACTTTGCTCGCCTCTACAAAACGAGGTAACAATTTGATTGGTTGTTAAATTTTACGACGTTCGTTAATAAATATTGGGAAGGGTAGTGCGTGTGTTTGGGGGGTGGTAACTTTTAACTGTTTACTAGAAATTTTCAAATACTCTTAGTTAAAATGTTGGCGGTTTGATTTGACCGTGGCCTTGGGACAAAATTCAAACTCCGTAGTTAGTAATAGATTTTTAAAAATACGTTGACTGGTTTAGGCAAGAAGTTTGAGCGTGGGGTTACACAGATTTATTTTATTACAGTTTAGTAGATGGTTTTTTTTTGTTTAAAATAAAATTTTGGCGAGGCGTGTCCCGTTCAACCTAGCCGTTATATTAGGGCGCATGTCCAAATATAAAAGACCTTGAGTTATGTGTTAAGTTATATTATACAATTATTGGTAGAAGGTCCTCCAGTGACTTTTCGCTTTGCTGCTGGTTGTATCTCTCTATTGTTTTATTTGCAATTTCAGTGATGATCTGCCTTTCTACTTCAGTTCTTTTAAGGATCTCTTCATTTTCGGATTTTAATTCTACCAACTTTGCGATGTCGTTTTGTATTTGTTGCTGTACTGTTTTCATGTTCAGTAACACTTGTACTGCACTTTCGACGCTATCCGTGTTTTCCTCGCATCTGTCAGTTGAGGTTCGGTTGATGTCAGGCTGACGGTTTTCTCTTTCTTTGTGTAGTTCTTGTTTCAGTTCTCTCACCTCTGACCTAAGCTGTCTGACTTGTTCACACAGGCTGTCTTCGTGTTTATAACACAGTGTGCTTGCTGCCACTCTGTGCTTTGTCTCTTGGTACAAAACTCCCTTTGATATGGACACTGCAAGTATTTGCCTTGTTTGCTGGTATTTGGGACACCCACGGTATCTTGCTCCATGATTTTCAAGGCAGTTGGCACATTTTCTATTGTTGTTTGGTGCCTGGTAGTTGTGGTCTATTTTTGCCTTAGGGCAGTCTTTGTATTCGTGGCTGCCTGCACAGTATCTGCAGACTGCCTCTTTTCTACACGTGTTCTTAGTGTGTGAGAATCCCTGGCACTTCAAACACTGCATCACCTCCTCAAGGAACAACTGATGTAATATTTATATTACAAAAATTAAGAAAATTCAAAAACTGCAGTTTTGAATTGGGATAGCAAAGGGAGACGTGACAACGAACAGAATAAAGGATACATTAAAATGAGAGCAATAGGAAGAGACGTTTTTTCTAGGACTGTACCTAATGTAAAGAAAAAAGTAACAAAATTTTTAGAAAACATTACTTTTATTGTAATGAATAACATATTATATCTACAATAGTAATTAAAAATTGTGGGTTATGTTAAATTATAAATACCCTTTAAAAAAAAAACAGAAAATTGAAATTCACTGGTTTATATCAATGAAGTTGAAATATTACAGCTAATTAAATAGTACATTTACAATACAAGTCCTCAAACTCCTATCTGAAATTCAAAAAGCTCTGAAAACCAAAAAGTTTTCTTGTGAAGTGTTACTCGTGTGCACAACAAGGCCCCAAGCAGTGTGAGGTGTCAGTTGCATAGATGAGATACTTCTGTTAAAGATGTACCAATGCAATAACCCAGACAATACTACACAGCTGCATTTTACGTCATCTACGCCACCATATTACAACCATAATGAATGGGTTAACGTGTCAAATATTTATTAAATAATGATTTTAAAAAACTGCACATTTGTAACTTTCATATCATTAAAAAAAATTTGGTGTTAAAACTAATTTTATTCATTATACAACTTTCATGTTTCAACGTTAGACAATACTAAAAATTAAGATAATTTTTAATATAAACCTGAATTTTTGAAATGTTAATTTCTTTGCTGCCACAGACAAGCTAGGATGTTACCGTGATATACAGTACTAGTACTTGTACTGTGCCCCCTGGTCGGATATCCAAAAAATTCCAAAACACTTCTGGCCCCCCCCCCAAGAGGTTGAGAACTTGTTGTACACACTCATAATTCAATAACTAATTAACCATTCTGTCACTAACGTTAGCCTCAGTCTGGCCTTCTTACTGCTATTAATTATAAGCCTGGCTGTCATACATTAAATGCCCAGGCCATAAATAAGTATACACATAAAGGTAATTTGCAGCCTATACTTGCTGATAGGAGGTCGGAGTGGCTAAGAGGTATGGATGGCATTTGCCTTGAGTTCTAAAGGTACCGGGTTTAACTTCCAGTAAAGGGAATATCATTTATGCAAATTTTTTTGTTCAGAACTAGCAGGCAAGAAAAACAAAAAAATACTACGTACCGTGTGCAAGTTAACACATTAACTACCGTGAGCCGGTGGAACCGGCTTTTGAAATCCAATCATTTGGACCGCAAGCCGCTCAGAGCGTCGATCTATTTTTAGTAATAAAACGAATGAAAATGTACTGAAACACTTTCTGATATGGTTCGAGATTTTAAATTGCTACCGGAAAACAAATTCCCAAAGCATGGTTGTTGTAGAACACTGGAAAATTGATATTATATTCATATTTTTCAGCGTTTTGGGTTGGTTACCAAATCGTGTAAAACTGTTTACCATAGCAACTGGTGATAGGACCACAAAAAATGCTTGTACATCTCATCTAACGGCTCAATAGGCTAGAAACTTGTTTCAACAATTGACTGATAGATCTAGCGACGAGGACAAGAGTGAAAACGGTGTGCACATTGATTGAAATAGTGATTCTGATAGAGATGAGGTGCAAGCAGTTATAATTGTGAAAATAGCAACAACCTCTATTAGAGTTACAAATGGTGCTTATTGTAATAGTACATTCATTTATCTTTAAAATGACGCGTAATTCATAAAAATCTGTAAACAATTACAAAAACTACAGCTTTGTGCAAACACCTACAGGATGAAAATGGGGAAAAATTTAATTCGGCTACAGTGTGTTTTTCAATTCGGTAGTTAATGTGTTAAAAATCCCTTGACAGTTGGAAATCGTAAAGAGTAGGTCATACGAACGCTGCCCTGGCAAAAAATTTAAAAATCAGAAACCTACCCATCACAAAAATATGTATAGAATGTGCGGGTCCCATTTACACACATTATAATTCTCACCAGTGCTAGAGTTTGTGCACTGTGCTGAGATCCTCCTTGTGTGATCTAAGGGAGGAGATCAGAGCACTGATGGAGTTGTCCATGTGCAATGAAGATAGTCCTTAAAACCAAACTTGCTGATAGGGAAGTTATATTAGTGATTGCATCTTTAAATTGTCTGGGTCGCTCATGTGACCTATAAACACCGTAGTTGTGTGGGTGTTGTGAGAATGACCTCAATCAATGATGCCCTTTTCTTTGGGGTGCAACATTGGCTGTGTGTCCTTTCACAGCAAGGCAATGGCACCATTTGGATGGTCCTTGGTTCTATTCCCGATAAGCCTATCGCTTATATTTCTGTTCTGTTTTGGTGTCCTCTTTTATGTCCTAAGAGTGCCTGTTAATTACTTTTATTTTTTTATTTACTTATTTATTTGAACATGTCAGGAACTTTAAGTTGACTAATGCCTTTATTTGTCATTAATGTGGAAGTCTGAAGGCGAACAAGGAAGGAAGCAGATACATTAAATTAATACAAAAGCTCTACAGGAAATTAAATTTTACAGTAACTAATTTAGGTTCAGAGTAAATAATAAACAAATCTGAAAGTGGACACAGTTATGTATAAAACTTTTCTGCCCATTTAGTTTTTTGTTTGCTCTGAGGGTATGGTTGGCAGAAAGTATGTGTGCTTTTTTTTTTTTTCCTCATAACATACAGTTTTTCTTTCTGTTACATTTTACTACAGTCCAATTAAAGAAAGCATATTATACCCTATGTGACATTAAAGAATACATGACATGCCACAAGTGGGCAGGAACAACAAACCAAGATCAACACAACTCTACCTGTAGATCACAGGGGACGATTTGGTAGATCTCTTAGTGGCATAGGGGAAAACAAGAAAGACTTGTAAAGCTAAATACATTCCCACTGGCATTTAACAGCATAGTAGTCCCCGGATTAAAGGTACTTTCCCCACATTCCCAGGGAAAACTCATGAACTAGTTTACACAAATTCACTTTAATCTTGGCATGAGACGGGCATGTGATCTTTTCTTTGAAGTGAAGTTAAGATTATGTAAAATATTTGGTTTGAATTCTCCATGGCTCTTTTGATGGAACCGTAGGAAGCAGATAGTCTGGCAACGATAACAATTACATATAGCTGCATTTATCCCAAATACACTGACAACAGATACTTACTTACTTACTTAGTCTTGCCCCTTCTACCGTGAGGGACAACAGATACGATTTCATCAAATTAGATCTTTAGGCAGCTCAGCATTTTTTAAAGTAGATCCCCACGTCAGAATTTCCTGCCACTGGATAATTTATGTATCAATTATAAATGAATGGCAAGCAAGAACAAATACATAAATACAACAAGTATACAGATCTCCACCATATGATCTATAAAACAGTTGGGCACATAGCTCAAATGGATGTTAACACAGAAACAAAAAAGGTTTGTGTCAATCACATTCAGGCGGCTAAGAGATCAAATAAGGCATCCATGAAGACAGAGGAACAGCACTGAAATGGAATTGTAAACTGGACTGCGACCATCAGAAGTAGAGAAGAACAGAAATGGAATCATGCTTGTGGGAGAGTCGAAAGGCTGATCAACTCTTAAAGGTTATGGTGTTTGATACAAGGGATTTTTTGTCGCTTTGAATTTTCAAATTTTTAAAGATTTAAGGGTTGGGTTCTTTTCACGTTTATTTTTTTTTTAAATGTATGATAATTTTGTACACAGTTGTAAATGAAACTAAAAGCACATTAATAAAACTGGGACAAAACAAAAGCTTAGTTCAAACACACCGGCCCCGAAAACCAGTCCTGAATACTGGCCTCCTGTCCTGATATTTTACCACTGTGAGGAAGAAACAGAAGCCCCATGGATTCCAGATCGGACATATTGTTATATTACACATGCCTTCTGTTGCAAAAATAGTCCACCTTAAAGTGAGTGCTGAGGTCAGCAGAACTGGTTATGATTGCAACAGATGGCAATATTACATGACCTTACTAAACATTAACTTTTGCTGTTGGAACAAATCATGTGTTCTTGTGCCTTCCACTTCTTCGTAGACCAGCTTTGTGATCTTTCATAGAAGGTGTCTCTCCACCACCAATGCTCACTTTTGACCTTGTCTTTTTGGCTACCTAAAAATACAAATAAAAACGGGAGTCAATTTTTAAACTTTCAAATG
The DNA here is from genome assembly GCA_024509875.1 of Oreohelix idahoensis. Taxonomy (NCBI): domain Eukaryota; kingdom Metazoa; phylum Mollusca; class Gastropoda; order Stylommatophora; family Oreohelicidae; genus Oreohelix; species Oreohelix idahoensis. The sequence continues at coordinate 501,487 of JAMPIV010006064.1, forward strand.
CGCGGTATCAATTACATTTTAAGAGATGAAACCTATCAGTTCTGACTTATGTGTATGCTGTGACATATAAGAATGACCCACTCTAGATATGACAAGCTAACAAGTGAGTCAACTAAATAAATAAAATGTGACTTACATCAACCAAATTTTAAAAAAATTTACTCTGTACTCACTGGAGACTGAATGTTCCACTTCACTGGCTCAGAATCTCTGTAGAATTTTAAAGGGAATTAAAAAAAAATAATGTAGGGAAAAAGTCGCAAACTTTACAATAATCGTTTGCACGTGAATTCAAAATAGTGAGCTCTTTGGGAAATGTCCCGCTACAATAATAAAATTGCTTCATTAGGAAACGTTTTCATTTTCATCTGTGACCTGACACTTTCACATTGTCAGCCATTTGCATTGCATTCTCTAAATCAGTGTTTCCCAAAGTGCCATACTTGTACCCCCTAGGATACACAAAAGGGATAAACACAACAGAATTTTAAAAATTTTACTTCATCATACCATTTTTAAAATCCACTATATATCATCATCATCATAACCCTCCACTCCCAAAGGAGCATAGGCCTTCAACAAACACATGCCAAGTCATCCTGTCACATGCCATCATCTTGAGTTCTTTCCACGTTCTCCTCATCATCTTCAACTCTGATTCTAGTTCTCTTCTCCTCGTGCTTCTTGGTCTACCTCTGCCTCTCTTGCCTTGGGGGTTCCAGAACAATGACTGCCTTGTAATGCTATCATCAGGTTTCCTCAGTGTGTGTCCTATCCATCGTCTTCTTCTCATCTCTTGTTCCACTGGTTCTTGTCATCAGTTCCACGTTGGTAACCTTGTCATACCATTTTAATCCCTCTATTCTACGCAAGCACCCATTTATGAAAGTCTGTAGCTTTTTGGTTGTTGTCTTTGTTATTCTCCATGTTTCAGAGCCATACAATAGGACTGACTTCACATTTGAGTTGAAGATTCTTATTTTCGTGTTGGATCCGATTTCTCTTGATCTCAATATATTTCCCAATGCAATGAAAGCTCCTCTTGCTTTTTGTAATCTTATTTTGATATCACTGTTATATATATATATATAGTCCTGTAAGAATTTTTTTTTATTTTTACTATTGTCATTTTAATTAGTTTTTAAATTATAATATTTTTAGTATATATGTATAACCTTTACTTTTATTATTATTATGATAAAAACATTGGGATTCTCCCGTAGCTATGGAGGTTGCGTGTTGTGCTGAGATCCTCCTTGTGTGATCTAAGGGAGGAGATCGGAGCACTTATGGAGTTGTCTGTGTGCTATGAAGATGGTCCTTAAACCAAACCAAACCAATAAAAATACAGCACTTGTTCCCATGGCAACCAATAGCATTAAACCTGTAAATGATTTGTTATGTACAGCTATTACTGCTGAAAGTTAACCCTTTACAGTCCAAGGCAACTGCCAATATTTCAAACCGGATGGGATATAACTTTTGTTTAAACAATTATTTATAAAATATCTTACGCCAAAATAACTTTCTCTTCTACCCTAGGGGTGTGGAGGTTTGTCAAAGAGAGCACCATACTATCAAAATAGCATAAAAACAAACTTGTTTGTAGTTGTTGTTGTTTAACTAGGAATGCTGAGCTTCTCGCTCTTTAGCAGCCAATACCAAGGTGAAAACTCCTTGGCACTATCTACAATGTAGATCTAGGCTTTTCCTGTGGCTTTTCTGCCATTCCGAAACATGCTGAGTTGAAGTCATGAGCTCCAGTTTCTCCAGCTTGGCTTGCATTTAAAGGATCATCACATCTGGTCCCAAGCTAGGAGAAAGAAGTGTGTGGCATACTGTGCATTTCCCGCCATCCAAGGGGGCTCTCCAACTATGCAGAGCTAAAATACTGTACTCTGGTTCTGGGCTCTTCCAAGGAATTGTCACGTCTTGCACAGAGCCACTTCTCAGCATCCCATGCCTATCACTGGGTACACAGTGAGATCCTTCTGCATACAATCAACCAAGTCAAAGAATTACGCCTGGGGCTCAAGTGGCTTCTCCAAGCTTAGTGTGCAATGCTGGTCTCTCAAGTCTCACCACAGGGGGAATCCCTGGAAGTGTTTGGATAATTTCAAGAGTCATTGAGGATGTAATTAGCCTCATAGACACAGGTTCACTTCCACGTACATATATTGTAGTACTGTGCATAGCTGGTTGTCATATAAGGATGGCTCCATATATGCCTCCATGCATATTTGTACAGTAAAACGGACATACTGCGTCATCAGAAAAATGAATAGGCTCTGGGAGCTCATACAACTGGAATAATTCCACAGTAGTAAATGTGCCTCTCTACCCACTGTCTGCAATTTTAATAGTTCCAACATCGATTTTCCCACTTTCAGTGTCGTTAATTTTTCGTTATCTGAATAACCCATAAATGTAGATGTATTCACACACAAAAATTAATCAACCACTTAACGTAGAAAAATGCGATCGATATCAAAATAAACTGTGAGATGGCCTCTACCAACTAGAAACTTGCAAAATCTTGTATGCGCGAGACTTCCATTGTCACTTAGCAGTAGAATCAACATCCTGTTATCAAGCCATTTTAAGGCAAAGGCTGGTATGATAAAAGATAAAATGTGGAAATTTTTGAATGAATTGGACTGGAGAGGGTTAAGCCTGTGTATTTTCATTGAAATCCTTCAATTATTTTTGAAATCCGTCTTTTCCTGCAGCTTCTCCTCTGTGTGGTTTGACCAATGATCAGCTTCTTTTAATGTTACAACAGCAAAGTATTTATAAAACAAGCCTTACTTTTCTTCTGGGTGGGGCATATGTATAACAGTCTTGCTTCCTTTTCTCTGCAGATGCAGTTTTGGTGACAGGCACAGCTTACCTGGAATTACAGAAATTATTACTACACAAGATTTAAAGCAGAGAGACACATCTAAATATTTGTTGTAATTACTCAAACAGCAAATATTTATGGAACATTAAAATGAGACATGAATTGATATCTAGTATGTTCTTATGAACTCTCAGCACATGATATAGTAGTTCTATTCTACGCTAAAAAAACTTCAATCAGATGCCTAGTTACTACTTTGTAGCACGTAATCATAAAAATGTAACAATATTTTCATGCCTCTCTGCACTTCCACTTTGTAGTTCATGAATATGGACAGGAATTGCTATTAATTTCACACATCCTTTTGGCTCCAATTTCTAGTACACAATAAAAATGTAACTTTCACAGTTTTATACTTCCACTTTGCAGCAAAAAAGTATATTACTTCTTTCAAACCTATCTGTACTTCATCTTTATAGCATGTCTGTTCACAACCTGATCTATAAACCAGACCACTTTACCAGTCTGTTCTGACACACAGATACATATGGGGCTAGTTAATGTAAGAACTGAATTGTAGATTTCGTAGGAGTTCAACAGACGCCAAACTATATACAGGACATACCAGGATGTCTTGTGTCGAATACTGAGGATATATGTATGCCCAGTTCAGTGAACGGATTAATAAGCAATACTCCATTACATTTCCCAAACTCAGTATGAGTACCCAATTAGCATAACTAAGAGGCTTACTTTCACTATGAGTAAGGAAAATAATATGGTCTGCAGATGTCCAGCATTATTTTTAATCATCTTATACACGCACATTTTTTCTTGACGTGCAGTCAAACAAACACGTGAAATGTGGCTGACAGTAAAATTCAATACAGCTGATAAGTATGCTGATAAAAGTTTGAGGCTTGTCACTTGGATGATTCTGCAAATTTAAATAAAAAACGTACACCCTAAGAGATGCAAAAGGAATTCACTAGGCTCTCATGTGAATTCCAGGATTAGATCACAAACTAACATGAAGTGCATTCCAGGAACAGGTGGGTAATCTTCAAATTTTTGAGTAGCATGGCGAATGCTCAGGTACTGAGTAACCACAACACAGCAGCTCAACACCACAGTTCCCACAATTACGGACCATATCATGAACCCAGCAATGCACAATAAGCTTGGGGAGGAGGGGGGGGGAGGGGGGAGGGGGGGGGGGGGCTGGTGGGGGGGGGTGGGGGGCGCCGGGGGGGGAGGGCGCGGAGAGAAATTAAACAAGCCCTGGACTTAGCCTCAGCTTTTACCTGGCCAACTGCCTGCAGATGGGCAACTCAGAAGTGGCGCTATGCAGGATATGACTATTCTTTTGACCTTGCAGATTTAGAGAATCATCTGGATGGAAGAGGATGCATATCACTCCCATTTCCCATGCTAGCCTAAAACCAGATGTGAGTTTGCCTTAAATATCTGCTGAGTCAGGATAAAACACCTAGCAACAGGACTAGAGCTCACTACTCAAATTGAAAAAGCTGTGGAATGTAAAAAAAAAAATTTTTTAAATATCAGAATTTCTCAACTTCTTTTCTTGGCTTCTTCTTTGCTTTTACTTACCATTATTCATTACACTGGCCACAGAGGGTATTGGTGATGGAGGCATCATGGTCACATTAGCATCTGTTCCAAAGGTAATGTTGTACAAACCATCTGAAACAGGATGAGGATGTACAAAACTTAGCCAACTGGTACAACTTCAATGAAAAATCACAGCAACATAATATTTTGTAGCAGCTGAATCAACATTAAAAAAAAAAAAAAAATCTTGACCATGTGTCAATTTCAGCTTCATAAATCCTTGTGTAAATAGTTTTCCAGCTTCATAATTCCAATTCTCAGCATATAAGTCTAGCCTGTACTATCAGTCAAAAAAAAAAAAAAATGTTGGAACCAAACTAAATAATAGAACACAGTGGGTATTTTTGCTTCCTGGTTTAACATTTATAACAGCAAACCTAGAAGGCATTTAAAATATCATGTATTAAACAATACTCAACCAGTGGGTTTTTATAAGGTCTAGATGCCCCAAACCTTCATTTGGACTTGAAATTACTGGTGCATAAAAGCAAAATATGTAATTAAACTACACTATACTGCTGCACTTGGCCACTCGAAAAGCAGCAGCTGGGAGACTTTTTCAGGCCATAAATTGAGGATTCCTGAGCATGAGAGAGGTTGGTAAGAAAACAAAGATGGCTGTATACCGCTCCACCTATGTCCCAGTCTTGACATATGGATGCGAGTCATGGGCAATGACTACAACCCATAAATGCCAGATCCAAACCTCAGAAATGAGGTATCTGAGGAAGGTGGTTGAAGTAACAAGAAGAGACATGGTCCGCAACCAGACGATACGCCAAGGCCTAAAATCCCACCCCCTGCAGACCCAAGTAGAACATTCCCAACTAAGATGGTTTGGCCATGTCTGCAGAATGGGAGAAGATCGGCTACCACGACAAGCATGGGAAACAAGAGCCAGGGATCCAGACCCCCAGGACGACCCAGAGTCCGCTGGGAGGACAACATTAGACATTCTTTGAAGGACCGAGGACTAGAATGGAACCAGGCCAGGAGGAAGACATCCGATAGGATAGTCTGGCGCTCTCTCTTCCAAACCTCTACACCTCACTGGTAGAAGGGGAACGACTAAGTAAGTAAGTATACTGCTGCACTTGAAACAAAACTAATTACCTTCAGATTCTTCTTCATGTAGCGTACATGGTGGCAGAGGTGATCATGTCTCCCCACACCTGCCTATCTCAAGTAATGTTTATCAATTCTGTTGTTAAATTCTTTCCATGTCATCTAACAGTCCAGTATCTTCTCTCTTTGTCATTCTATATCTCTTTTTCTTTCTATCTTTTCTGTTGTAACGATATATTCCAGCTTTCCTATTCTCATTACAAGCCCAAAGAATGTGGACGGCTTCCTCCTGAAGTGAGTAATAAGCTTCCTTTGAGCACTAATTTTTTTTCATTACATTCTCATAACTCTTTTTAGATGTCCATGGTATTAACATTCTTCTGTAAAACCTCATCTCTGCTATCTCCAGTGATTTTCCTATTTGTTTACTAAATGTCCATGACTAACTAGGATTGGTTCTATATAACACCGAAGAACTCACTTTCTTACTTCCAATGACAAACAGAAGACTCCAGATTACATAAACTTAATTGTAATGCAATCCACTTTCTTTGAGCAAGTTATAATAAGAAGGAAGCTGGAGTATACCGTGACAAACAGGAAAGTTAGAAGAAAATGAGATAGCGGATAACAAAGAGAGAAGATTCTGGACAGTTTAACATTGTGGCATGGAAAGAAGTCAACAACAGAATTGAATTGTACTGCAGATAGGAAGTTATGGAGAGATATGATCACAACTATGCCGCCAGGCATGGTACTTGAGGAAGAAGAACTGTAATGCAACTAATGCTCTTGAAAAACTGGAGGCACACACACACACAGTTTGAACATATAAGGTGAACAAATGAACCTGAAGACACAAACCTGTGGGAGTACTGATAGCCCTCATTTGTTGGACATGTCTGGTTGGTGACATCACTGTATTTTCCAGATTTTCTGATCTCTGTTTCGGTAAGAAAATTATTTTGTTACTTATGGCTAGTCTCTTACACACAAAGGATAAACGAGACATTAAAAAATCTAAATAGGTCAACAGCTACTCAAGTGAACTTGCCTAGCACTTGACCTGTTACTGCCTTTTGTCATTCCTGGATTCATATACATTTTTTATTTAATTCTTTTAAGTTAGCGTTTAGCTGCATTGATTCACTTAATACTTAGTAGTTATTTTATATGTTCATATGAATATGTGTGTGTGACAGAAAGCACATGTGATATATTCTTCTTCTTCTTCCGTCCTTAGCCAACAACCGGCAAAGCAGTCAGCAGTGGCCATTACGCCTAGTGGCGTCTTAAGGGCAACAGCGAATAGATTTTCTTTGCCGTTGTTCCCATCACGCCTAATGGCGTCTTTAGGGCAACGACAAATCAATCCGTTTGTCGTTGTTTCCGTAATCAAAGTGACTGGCAAACGGGTGATCAGCCCGTTGGACATGTGATATATGTTTGCTCTTTATTTCTGTCACTTTTTTTATTAGCTTGTGTTCTCCGTGATCTCTTTTTTTGTTTCTTTATTGAGCACAGAATGACCATCGCAGCTGGTGAACTCGCTGGAACCCAGCATCACAGAACCCAGCATCACAGAACCCAGCATCATAGAACCCAGCATCACAGAACCCAGCATCACAGAACCCAGCATCATAGAACCCAGCATCATAGAACCCAGCATCATAGAACCCAGCATCATAGAACCCAGCATCACAGAACCCAGCATCATAGAACCCAGCATCATAGAACCCAGCATCATAGAACCCAGCATCATAGAACCCAGCATCACAGAACCCAGCATCATAGAACCCAGCATCATAGAACCCAGCATCACAGAACCCAGCATCACAGAACCCAGCATCATAGAACCCAGCATCATAGAACCCAGCATCATAGAACCCAACATCATAGAACATGCTCCTGCAGCAGTGGTTGTTGTAATACTTTGTTTTACATGATGAAGTAGCCAACCCCATGTACAACCTCAAATCAGTCCATCTTTTACATGTGCTTGAGAGAATAGTATTCCTATTCTTTCTTTGCCTCATTAACCTGGGTATATAATGATTGCTTTGTGTCCCTTGTTTGCTAAATGTGGCTGACAAAGAGTAATTTAAAAAAGGTAAAAAATGATCCCGTTACACGCTCATTGAGCATATTGGGAATATGGTGTTAGGCCCATACTTTCTTGACCATCGGCACACTAGGGGTGATGTGGTCAGCATCACGCCGGCCACCTTAACCTTCCCAGAAGTTGCTCTGGTACCCAGTTGGGGCTGGGTTGACCCAGGAGCCGTTTGCGGCTAAAAAAATCCCACCTCATCTGGGGATCGAACCATAGACCACTGAGCTAGGAAGCCAGTGCACTAACCACTATGCTACCGCGGCTCCAAAAGAGTAATTAACCTGGGTATATAATGATTACTTTCTGTGTCCCTTGTTTGTTTAATACGGCTGACAAAGAGTAATTAACCTGGGTATATAATGATTACTTTCTGTGTCCCTTGTTTGTTTAATACGGCTGACAAAGAGTAATTAACCTGAATATAATGATTACATTCTGTGTCCCTTGTTTGTTTAATATGGCTGACAAAGAGTAATTAACCTGCGTATATAATGATTACTTTCTGTGTCCCTTGTTTGTTTAATACGGCTGACAAAGAGTAAATTAACCTGGGTATATAATGATTACTTTCTGTGTCTCTTGTTTGTTAAATGTGGCAGACAAAGAGCAATTAACCTGGATATATGATGATTACTTCCTGTGTCCCTTGCTTAATGGGGCTGACAAAGGGTAATTAACATGGGTATATAATGACTACTTTCTGTGTCCCTTGTTTATTAAATGTGGCTTACAAAGAGTAGTTAACCTGGGTATATAATGATTGTTTTGTGTCCCTTGTTTGTTAAATGTGGCTGACAAAGAGTAATTAACATGGGTATATAATGATTCCTTTCTGCGTCCCTTATTTGTTTAATACGACTGACAAAAGGTAATCTCCAAGACTGGTCTGTTACTTAATCTTGATCAGTTTTACTAGTGCTTGCTTTCTATACACAAAAGTATGTATACAGATACCATCCCACTGTCCAGTTTCTATTTTTTTTTTTTAATAAACCAAAAAAAAATAATTAAAAACATAAAAGGATGGCCCAGAGTAAAACTATCAAGAATCATAGAGAGCAGCACATACATGCCTACCCCTGGAGACAGAAAACCTGTATAAAAATTCTGAAAATCCTGTACAAAAAATTAAAAACCCATACAAAGACACCCACAAAAAAATAAAAATCATATGACCATTTTGTTATTTGAGAAAACAAGAGCATATTTTTTTTTAACCCATGCTTTTGCATTAGTTCATTTTCACTGCTTCTTCCTTGTTTGTACTGAGCACATTTTGTACAATTTTCTTCACATATGATATGATAGGACATTTAATACGGAGCATTACAACAGGAGGCAATCTGATCATCATAAGTCGGTCATGTGTAAACCCTTTAATAATCTACTTTACACATTGGGGGGTGTGTGTGTGTGTGTGTGTGACAAGTATCAACCTTCTGTTATCTTTCCAGTCTGCTCTTCGAATTGAACCCACTATTTAAGCAAGTGAAACTGTAAATGGTTAATAATTAGGTGAAAAAGCTGTACAGAAAGTATGTACAGCTGTACAAATCTAAAAATGAAAAAAAAAAATATATGTACAGAATATTGGTAACCTGTACTAGTTGGCATGTATGACAAGTGGAAATTGACTATAACTGAAAATCATTACACTTTATTGTTAGACAATATAAAGTAGATACACTTGTACCTTTGGTTTTCCTGCAGATTTTGGTAACTTATTATCTGAGCGCCTGTGAACTGCGGACTGTCTGCACTGAACTGTCCTGGTGTCCTAGAAATAAACCATTAACGTTAATACGGTGGAGGTCACATTATTTTTAATGGATCACAGAAAGGCAATAATTTTTAAAAATATATCACACAAGTGGGAGAAACAAACAAACAAAAATCTTGATCCAACATAAAAACTTAATCTTCTTAAATAAATAGCACAAGAGGTTAGTTAACACATATATTCTTTAGTTCTCTTTTAAAGTCAGAAACAAGTCCAATTTCTTTTGTCAATAAAACAGCTTATTTTGGATTGTTATCAACAGCAACAAGTGGTATTTAATTTTAGTTATTACAGGTCTGTATCCTTTTGTCCAAAATCCTCTAGGAGAGACTTGTTTTGGAAACCGGATTTCTTTTGCAGTTTCCAGATGTCGCTCAAATTGCATTTGAAAAGTAGCCCAAGATGTGTTCGACAATTGCCCAAAGCAATTTGTACAAATGCAAAACTACAGAAACTTTCAATTTTCAGGTGTTGAGATAAAAGGATATAGACTAGTACTATAATTTGTAAGAGAACACAGGGACATAAAACAAATATATATAGATATATATATATTTATATATATATATATATATATATATATATATATATATATATATATATATATATATATATATATATATATATATATATATATATACATATACACACGAGGGAAGGTCAAAATGTAATGCCTCCTATTTTTATGTATGTAAATACTGCATCGGTGTGCAATTTGTAAATTTAGCAGGATTCCTCAAACACTCTTCTGCACTGTATAGCATTACCATCCTCTTTCAGTAACAGGTGGCACCACTGTAACAGTTTAAAAATGGCTGCCAAAGACGTTCGGTTAAAACATTATTTCATAGAATTCCTCAATGCTGAAGGCGAGACCCCAATTCACATCCACGAACGTTTGAAGAGTGTTTATGGAGATTGGATACATCGTTGTTCTTTTTTGAACCAGAATCTAAGAGGCAGTCAATGGAATGGCATCACACAACATTTCCGACAAGAAAGAAGTTCAAAAGTTCACCATCTGTAGGGAAAGTTATGGCCTCCGTGTTTTGGGATGAGAAGGGTGTGATTCTTCTCGACTTCTTGGAACAGAGAAACACGGTGAATGCAGACCGTTACATTGAAACTTTGGAGAAGCTTAGAGGTCGTCTTCGACGACTTTACCCATTAAAAGATCAGAGAACTGCACTACTGTTGCACGATAATGCCACGCCACACACCGCTAAACGCACCATTGATGCGATTGCAGAATGTGGCTGGGCATTATTACCACATCCCCCTTACAGTCCCGATCTTGCACCTTCTGACTTCCATCTGTTTGGACCACTGAAAGAAGATCTTCGCAGACATCACTTTGAGGACACCGAGACCCTTAAACGCGCCGTACGCCAGTGGTTTAGGGAAAAGGACACAAATTGTTACCGTGCGGGGATACATGCCCTTGTGAGAAGATGGACAAAAACTGTAACAAATAACGGAGACTACATTGAGAAATACATTTTTGAAGTTCAGACTTGGGGCTACATTTCAATGTGAATTTTATTTGTTTTCTTGCCTATTGAATGAAATTAAAAATTACGAGGCATTACTTTTTGACCGTCCCTCGTATATATATATATATGACTGGAGAAGGAAACTGGATATAGATACCTTCTTCTTCGTACACTCTCAGACATCCACTTGAATGTTTTCAAAGAAAGCAGTAGTCAGTTTGAGGCTATTTGAATATCCGTAGAGCTTTTCCACGAATGGTGCTGGTGTCCTCCATATTCGCGTTCTCTGTTCCGCACATGTTGGGCAACTTTGAAGCAAATGTTCAGCAGTCATTTTATCAGTGCTACAGTTACACCCATCAGTAGTTCCTATCTTTAGCTTGTTGAATAGATGATATCTGGGACCCAAAGATGCAGCAATAGAGAATGCAGTCAGCGACCCATAGCTTGACTGCTTGCATCAGGGTCAGCGAACCAGAGCTGACCCAGACCCTACTCCACCTCCACGTGGTGGTCCTGGAAACAGGCTGCATCACTGCAGTCTGGTTGAGAGAGTAGGGATCGAAGAGGGAAGGCAAACCCGGTCCCAAAAAATGTTGTGCTGAAGTCGGATGTGTCTGCCGAAAGGCGCAGATATCACAGCTCCGGCGTAAACAGACACAACGCAACCAACGTCCTTTTCAGGACGAACGAGGAAGAAGAAGATGATATCTCAATCCGTTGTGGCCAGTGCGGAGTCTGAAGATTACCACTTGTTCTCTTATGCTGAGCTGGTAGTATGCATCATTTTGTTTGTGACCAGGATGCTCTACATGCCATTTGTTTCTGTATATGATTATGATAAAACTCTTTGCCTCCTCGAAAGTAATGCTTGCATCAGGCTGAGGTAGATTTCCAACTTCCTTTGCCAATCTGTCAGCCTCTTCTTTGCCGGTGATGTTACAATGAGATGGGATCCATTGGATCACAACACTTTTGAATCGTTGACATAGTTTATTGAGCACTATTCTGAGGTCATCCAGGTCTGTATTATTTTGGCTTTTGAACATTGTAATTACTGACTGTGCATCGGTAAAGAAAGCAACATGTCTCTCTGCACTTTCCTCTGCTGCAGTTTTCAATGCCTCTGCCTCTGCTCTGAAGTTACTTGAGAATTGTCCTGTTGCCACTGACAGCTTTTTTTTTTTGGATATAGATATGAAGGGGATTTTAAAAAAGACATGTAAAGACCTTGAACAGATGGCACAGGACAGGAAGGTTTGGCATTTTTTTGTATTGATGGCCTATGCTCCACAGGGAGCAGAAAGGTGCTGCAGGACTACAAGTTTAACATTAATCTTGAAAGTTTCCCTCAGCTAAAACCAAGCCCATGTAGACCCAAGTGGAAGGACAGAGGACTATGCAAAAACAGAACAAGATGGGATACCAGGGATAAAAAAGACCCATTAATGGCAACATCATTCATAAATGAACAGCAAGAATACATTAATTATTTCATGTGTACAAAGAGAACAACAATCAAAAACCTGCAGACATTCATAAATGGATGCTTGCGCAGAATACAATGATTGGAATGGTGCAACAAGATCACTAATCAGTGTGAATGGTGCAGCAAGGTCACTAATCAGTGTGGCACTGATGACAAGAATAAGACAAGCGCCCAATTAAAATAGAAATGAGAAGAAGACGATGGCGATGGATAGGACATGCACTGAAGAAACCTTTTGACAGCATTACAAGGCTGCCCTTACTCTGGAATCCTCCTTGGTAAAAGAGGCAGTAGACCAAAAACACATGGAGAAGAGAACTGGAGACAGAAATGAAAATGATCGAAGACATGTAAAGTCTTGAGGTCCTGGCATGTGACAGGAGGACTTGACATGTTGAAGTCCTATGCTTCCTTGGGGAACCAAAGGGTATTGGCTGATTGCTTGTTGTATTCAAAGATCCCTAAAATAACCAGTATTCTTAAAACAGCTGTGGATCACTAGGTTATGTGGAAGCTGCAGATCTGCTAAACATTGCAGTGTTGGCCATCAAAGCAGACACAGGCATATCAACAATATTATACAAGAATGTTCAGCTATGAGTAGTCTGTCCTACTGCATGGCTCAGAAACATACAAGACAACAACAAAATAATCTAGGAATTACAAAAGTCTGTAACCTGGTGCTAACACAGAATAAGGACTGTAATGGAATGAATGGAAAAACTAATGTCAAACTGAGAGAGAACTTTGTTCACTCATACCACCAGAATATGTGGTGGGGATATAAATAGAACATGCATTAAGTCAGCCGTACAACAGCTTCATAAGGAATTCTTATTCTGGAACCCACAAGGTAAAACAAAAAAATACACTCATGAGAATCATCATCATCAGGTGCCGTCTTCGCATCAAAGGTCGGTTACAATGGATCTCCAAGGTCTTCTGTCTCTTGTCTTGATGGTGCACTCTGATAAGACTCTTTCCTGGTCATCTTTTGATGTTATCTTCCCACTTATAGTGCTGCCTTCCTCTTGCACGTTTACTCTCATCTCTGCCTTCTGTTATGGTCTTCAGTAATGTGATACGTCTTTTTACGTGATCAGAATATTTCAGCTAATTTTTATCTACTTCATTCACAGGTTTTCTAGGACCTCTTTATTTGTTCTCTTGTCTTTCCATGAAATGTGCCTTATTCTTCTATATATACACATCTCAAAGTCCTCAATTCTATTGCTTGTTAATTGTTCATGTTTCTACACCGTTCAGTAATGAACAATATATATATATAGCATTTGCTTTGAATTTTTGAGTTAGTTGTTTAGATGTTAGTATCTGTCTCCTGTTGTTAAATGTAGCTCTGGCCATTCCTATTCACTTCTAGATTTCTCTTTCGCATCTGCCATCTTCTGACCAAGATATGAGAAATTCTAGATTTGTTCCAGGATTTTCCCATTTATTATTTTTAACATAGGCTTATCGTCTGCTCTATCACAGTTTTCATTTTCTCAATGTTAACATCCAGTCTATATTCATGACTTATGCTATTTACTTACTTTACTAGCTCTTGTGATTCATTCTTCTAAGTAAACTATGTTCAAATTCTTAAGGTATTCTTTATGCTGGTTAGCTGTATAACAAGAAATGTGAGCAAGAGTAGCTGCAAAAATAAAAAACTGCTTATAAGGAATAAAGAAAAACACACGTCAGTCCTAATATGGCCAGCAGTTCAAGACAGCTTAGTCTTGAATGTCCAGAAAGATCAACCAACCTTTAAGGGAGAAAATGAATTTGCATTCTGCCTTAGCTGTTCAACTCGACTCATGGCTCTCTTTGCAGCATCAATAATGGCAGTAGAAGAACGTCTGCAAAGTTACAGGTTTTTTTATGTTTCATATTTGATACTACATTTCACAAAGAGGCAAAATTAAAGCGATGACAAATGGTTTTTTTTTTTTCATATTTAGAAATCAACATTTATAAATAAACAAAAAGTGGAAATATTAGGAACATGTCTAATTGGTTTTCAGGCTGGTGGCTTTTCATACTGACTTACTTACTTAGTCGTTCCCCTTCTACCATGAGGTGTAGAGGTTTGGAAGAGAGAGCGCCAGGCTATCCTATCGGCTGTCTTCCTCCTGGCCTGGTTCCATTCTAGTCCTCGGTCCTTCAAAGATTGTCTAATGTTGTCCTCCCAGCGGACTCTGGGTCGTCCTGGGGGTCTGGATCCTTGGCTCTTTGTTTCCTATGCTTGTCGTGGTAGCCGATCTTCTCCCATTCTGCAGACATGGCCAAACCATCTTAATTGGGACTGTTCTACTTGCTTCTGCAGGGGGTAGGATTTAAGGCCTTGACGTATCGTCTGGTTGCGTACCATGTCTCTTCTTGTTACTTCAACCACTTTCCTCAGATACCTCATTTCTGAGGTTTGGATCTGGCTTTTGTGGGTTGTAGTCATTGCCCATGACTTGCATCCATATGTCAAGACTGGGACATAGGTGGAGCGGTATACAGCCATCTTCGTTTTCTTACCAACCTCTCTCTTGCTGAGGAATCCTCGATTTATGGCCTGAAAAAGTCTCCCAGCTGCTGCTTTTCGAGTGGCCAACTCTTCTTTGATGCCTTCCTTTCGGTCTATAATAGCGCCGAGGTATTTAAAGTGGTCGACCTGCTCCAGGACCTGTTCTCCCAGCTTAATCTGATGTCTTCTTTCTTCTCGTGATATCACCATGGATTTTGTTTTAGAGCTGCTTATGACCATCCCTCTCTTCTCCAGCTCTTCCTTCCAGAATAGCTTTTTATACTGGTTGTTTTATGAAACCCAGTAGTCTCATCTGTCTCTTTCTTTCCTCCTCCTCCCACCTTCTTTTGCTGAAAAAAAACAAACCAAAATGTCAAAGTGTATGTTTGAGTAGCATGCATGTATTCTTTGATCTGCCTCCTAATTTTCCCTGAAATGGTGCAATGACAAAACAAGGCAATAGAATTCATAAGATTTGTTATTGTTGTTCAGAATCGACTTCATTGCACTACAGGCAAACCCATAGGTGCTCAGTCTCCCTCAGCAAATGTTGAAGGGTATGAATGCGAACAGTTCCTGTTACGCGCTGATTGTACATACGCTGGATGCATCCTCTCATATGTTCATTTCTGCCAGTCCCATGCCTAATGCCAAACTCCAGCAATCTCAGCCATGATGATTCATCAATTGCAATGTCATTCACTAACAGGCGATCATTAACTGTCTTCAGTATCTCTTGACTATCCGTATCCAACACACCCACTATAGGTGCTCTTGAAGCTAGTCTATCAGCTCTTTCATTGCCGCTTACCCTGCATGACCAAGACAGCAGATCCACACCAGTTCCTGAAGATTTGAGGCTGCTATGGAGGTTTTCCATTCATGTTGTAGCCATCCATTTTGGATCTTCTGAAGCATGGACTGAGAGTCTGATACAATAACTGCTCGTCAATGAAGTTTCAGACAACCACCTTAAAGCAGCAGTAGCTGCCTCTACCTCCGTTCTCATGCTGGAGGTTGTTGTCATGTAGGCCCCGCTATGTTCAGCGACGATCATGCCTTTAATTCTAGCGGAGAAGCTCCATCCTGATTTCCCACCACAGGCACAAGACCCATCAGTGTACACAATGGCATCATTATTCCCAACATTTTCATTTATCAGTTGATCAATTTCCAGTTCTGCTTTTCCAATGCCCCAAGCTCTGCATTCTCTGCCAACGCTGATGATAACCTTTTCGTACTCCCTTGATGTCAGCTATGTTCATGTGTAGGGGATGACTTTTATCTGTGGTTTCTCGCATATAGGCTTTTACCTGAGCCATCGCATATATGGATTTAACAGACAGCAAGCCAAGCATATACCGCATCGTCACAATGGGGGCATCTCGCGTACAGCCCAAGACTAAAGTTTCATAAGATATGTATTTGTACTGCTTTTACAAGTAAACTGCCTAGAATTCAACTCTCAGGTTCAGCAGCTTTGCAATAGAAATAGATCTGATTAACCACACAAAAAAGCAGAAAAGAAAAGAAGACTCATCAGGTTGTGCTTTGGTGATCAAGGCCTATCATAAATGACAAATTTTTATTGTACAAATTTTTTTCTTCTTTCGTTTGTTTAGTTTTTTAAAAAGCCTTAATTAAATGTTGTAGAATTGCTGGTTTTATGCTCAACAATCCTTAATTGCCTTTCATAATCATGAATGTCTAGGTATTATTGACTTTTTTCCCCCCACTTGGACAGTCTGCAGAAGTCCTGAGCGGCTGACAACTATTTTAACAGGATGATAGCCAGTCTCATCCCAACCCTCCTTAGTTAGCCTTTTACGATTTGTCTGGTAAGATGCAGTTGTCCTATTCTTTACTTCCCTTTACTGGCACCTAGGATCTAAACATCAGCTTATTTTTTTCACCCCTGCACTATTGATAAGGGTCATGAGAAGACATTCATAATTCTAAATAGTGGTTCCGCTATATAAATGTACAATATCATAAAAACAATTCATTTCACTTTTAAATGATCAAGATTAGAGGAATTATGTGAAGGATCTTCTGTGTTGTCCCCACTACAGACTATTTGTTAATACCACCAGGTTCATTCTCCGACCCAGACAGTCCTCAACACAAATAATTATATCCTTGGTCCACTCAATCCCTAACACAGACAATCTTCTACTTAGTTCACTCAATCTTCAACACAAACAATGCTTTATTTCATAGCTTTGTTCACAGTCTCTTCCACAGACAATCCTCTGCTTCTTAGCCTGATTCATTCAGTCTCCTACATTGATAATCTTTGCCTTTTTTTTTCACTGTCTCCAACACTTACAATGCATCAAGCTTGGTTTATTCTGTCTCTTACACAGTCAATTCTCCATCAAGTTTTAGTTTACTTTCCATCGGTTCATTCAGTCCTACCCAATGGCCATGTCTAGTTTCTGAATGCACAATGCAATAAATACACCGTTTTTTCTTACGACTTAACGAGTTTCGTCGCTTCACCTCTTTCGTCGGTCCTACCCATACAATTCATTTACAATTATTTTATGACCCCCACTATGCAAAATGCAATAATTACACCAAACTTTCGTCGCTTCGAGTTTCGTCGCTTCGCTTCGCTCGTTTCCCAATTTCGTCGCTTGCTTCGCTCTTTCGTCGCATTTCGTCACCACCGCGCGCCATCTTGTTTCTTTTGTCATTCAGTCTTTGAATAGAAGTCGTTCGGTGTGCACTGTTTTTTTAAATTGTCCGCATTTAATCTCTTATATTTGTGATTAAACATATTAATACTACTTATTTTTGTGATTAAAATAACAAAACTATTCATACTATATTATTTGTGTGATTATACTGTAAACAGTTCATAGTTATTTTAGTGATAACAGTCTAATGACAGTGTTCATATCGTGATTATAAGACACGTGTACAGTTTTCATACTGTACTTTTTTGTGTGATTAGGCCCTATACAGTACTACTTATTTTTGAGCTTTAATATATTCATAATGGGTCCTAAGTGTAGTGACAAAGTTAAAAGAACCCATAAGGTTCTCAATTTGCAAGAAAAACTGGAGCTAATCAAGCTTAATGAACAAGGCATCTTAAATGCTGAAATAGGCCACAGGCTAGGTGTACCAAGCACTACAGTTAGCACAATTGTAAAGAACAGAGCTAAAGTGTTAGAAGAAATTTAAAATGCTGCGCCAGTGCATACCAAACTTATTAGAAAGAGGCACAATTTAATTGGTGAGATGGAGAAAGTGTTAAATGTGTGGATTGAAGACCAAGTCAGCCACAACATTCCTTTAAGCCAAGATCTTATCATGGTTAAAGCACAAACTTTATTTAATGCAATGAAGTCTGAACAAGGAGAGACATCAGCTGAAGAGACATTTGGAGCTAGCAGGGGCTGGTTTGAGAAATTTAAGAAAAGGTCAAATTTGCATAATATACCAGTGAAGGGAGAATCAGCAAGCGCAGATACCGCAGCTGCAGGAGCTTTTCAAGTGGAGCTTGAAAAAATTATAGAAGAAGTTGGCTACACAAAGCAGCAGATCTTCAACGTAGATGAGACGGGCCTCTTTTGGAAGAAGATGCCATCCAGAACTTTTATTGCCAAAGAGGAAAAATCAATGCCTGGATTTAAAGCTGCCAAAGATAGGCTTACTATATTGCTAGGGGCTAATGCAGCTGGTGACTGCAAGCTAAAGCCTCTGCTCATTTATCATTCTGAGAATCCTAGGGCCCTGAAAAATTATTTAAAGTCTTCCCTTCCAGTTCATTTCAAGTCCAATAAAAAAGCCTGGATGACTGGTGAATTATTTACAACTTGGTTCACTGATAATTTCAAGCCTGCAGTTGAGGATTATTGCAAACAACAGAATATTCCCTTTAAAATCCTACTGCTCTTGGATAATGCTCCAAGCCACCCAAGAATTGTGCTTGAGGCTCACAAAGAAATTAAAGTTGTGTTTCTGCCTCCAAACACAACTTCTTTGCTGCAGCCTATGGACCAAGGAGTAATTTCATCATTTAAATCTTACTTTATCAGACGGACGTTTGCCAAGGCTATAGCTGCACTAGATGCTGATGTTGATGAGGGGCCTAAACAAAATAAATTAAAAGCATTTTGGAAAGGATTCAATATTCTGGATGCCATCAAAACTATCAGAGATGCATGGGCCGATGTTAAAGAATCCAATCTTAAAGGCGCTTGGAAAAAGTTGATTCCTTCCCTAATGGACGACTTTGAAGGGTTTGAAGAAACAGTGGAGGCCATCACTTCAAATGTTGTGGAAATGGCCCAGCAGCTGGAACTGGAAGTAGAGGCTGAAGATGTTAGAGAGCTGCTTGAGTCTCATGATCAACCCCTAAGTGATGAGGATCTACTGGCGATGGAAGAACAAAGAAAATTGTTGAATGAACAGGACGCCATGACTGAAGATACAGCTCAGCCTAAGGAGATGACCACCAAAGAACTGGAGGTTGGAATCGCCAAAATAGAGGACGCAATTGCATATTGGGAAAGGGTGGATCCCAATTTCGGCAGAAGTTCTAAAGTAAATAGCGGGTTAGAACACCAAATAGCCTGTTACAGAGAACTTCTTAGGGAAAGGAAGAAGACATCAATGAGGCAAACGTCTTTGCTCTCCTTTTTCAAGACGCAACCGCCACAACCAACTTCAGTCACCCCTCCCTCTAACCCTTCAGATTCCGACCCATCAACATCAGCCCCAGCCCCAGTTAGATCTCCTTCAAAGTGCCCTTCTCCTAAAAGAATTAGATTGAAATCCTCCAGTTCTGAAGATGAGCCTCCTCAATTTTCTCCATCTGATTTTTTAAGTCTATAATCTCCCTAAATCACCAACATTCAAAAAACTGTACATACTGTATGTATTCATAGTCTGCTTGCTCAAGAATAATTTTAAGGTAAGATGTTATTTACGTATTTTTTATTTATTACTGTATTTTCTTTATTCTTATGTTTATTTCTGTTTATCTAGGTGTTGCACGCATTCGCAAGTGTTATATAGTTAGTTATTTCACTTGCGAATTTTTCGACTTTTCATAGCTCCCAAACCTGTGATCAAGCGAGGTCAATTGGTGTACATTATGTGGAAGTGAGTCTCTGTCTGTGAGTTTGCTAATTTCCCCCCACTACATTGACTATTTTGTTTACACACTTCCAGTATTCCCTTTTGGTGAAAACCTTGACCCCAGACAAGTGAGAACTCACAGCATTGCCACACTAATGCTTGGAGATAATCCTTGGTTCTTAACTTCTTTTTCTTCTACTTAGTTCTCTTCAACACAAACATGCGGTTTAATTTTCATAGCACTCAGTCCCCTCTTCCACAGACCGAATCCATTCCTTGAATTTTCTACAAGAAATTTGTTGTCAGTTCTCCTAACCACAAAAAAACCTCTATTACAAATTTCCGAACTTATTCCCATGTGAAGGCAAATCTAGTCATCCAATATACATATGTGGTGAGCCGACTTTCTGTGAGGCTAATTACACCCTCTTTACCTCTTGGAAATCTTAGGGATTTTGTGGTGAAACTTGTTGAGACCACCCAGCATTGCACACTAAAGGAATGGCGTCAGCATATTTCTTATGCTTTCTTCTGTTCTCTTACCCACTTAAGGGCTATTTGAATCCCCTTCGATAATTCTCTACTTCTTGGCTCATTCAATCATCTCTAATACAGATAATACTCTTATCTTGGTTCATTCTGTCTCCTACATAGACAATCCTCTGCTTCTTACCTTGGTTCATTCAGTCTCCTACCCAGACTATTTCCCATCATCTTAGCTTTTTCCCACCCAAACCACTCTCCTACTTGTTAGCTTGGTTCTCTCAAGTCTCTATCACAAACGATCCTATACTTTTAAAATTGTTTCATTCAATCTCCACCACAGACAATCCTCTACTTCTTAGCTTCAGTCATTCAGTCTCCAACTAAGACAATCCTCAAGTTTGTTTCACACAATCTCCATCACATACAATCCTCTCACAATTCACCACAGACAATCCTCCCACACTGTGTTCTGCCATTATGTGATACAACTGCTGCAAACACTCACGCTCTCAATTTATATACAATGATTTTGCCTTGCAGGGGAGCTCAGATTGATGACTGGGCTACCTGCCCTACTGGACTGTTTACTTGACTGTCGGCTCAAAACTGGAGTTGCAGCATGGGAAGAAATTGGTGTTACCACCTGGCAAAGAAAGAAAAAATAACAGCCAGATGTATACAAGTTCCTACTGAGCCCCTAAGCTCATTGCTGTTTTCAGAGAGGTCTGACCAATCAACAACAACCATCTGCCATTTCATATCCTGCCAATCCTCTGTAGAACACTCCAAGGATGACCACAGGTTTCATGTGAATTATGCATATACATTTCCAACATTAAACCAAGGGTAAGCAACCAGTCGATCCCAATCTACCGGTAGATCCCAGCAGATGATTTGGTAGATCTTTACCCGACTGCGTGGGAGGAGAAAGAAAGACTTTTTAAACTATGGAAATTTTGGACTAGACCTCTCCCGCTGGTTGTGGTGTCCCTGGGTTCAAAGGTACTTTTATTGGCTACTAAAATATATTCGTAAACTGCATAAGATAAGAATCTTCTCTTAGCACGGTTAGTCAGATTGGCAAAAAAGAAGCTCTCACAATAAGCAGAAGAGAAAAGTACATGCCGAAAGGAATACCAGGCTGTCGCAACAAATGTTAAGTCGAACTGACTTTTGAAAGAGTATTGAATAAAGTACTATAGGTTCTCAGAATTGGCTCATGACAGAGACACCTACATGAGATACAGAGGTGGTACAGAGAAAGCGAATCCTCTCTAATGAAGTAATCCTGACGACAATAAGCGGGAATTCTTGGAACTCTTGCGACAAGGTCCACTCTGTGATCTCAGACAGACAAGCCCCCACTCCCCAAAGGAAGAATTACAATATACATTTATATCACCAGACAGATATACAGCACTAGTGATAAATTCACTCAACTCAGTGGTAAAGGTACACACACACAACGATGACTATTTATTCTATGTAAATATGGTAAGTATATGTATATTAAGAAAAAAATATACGAGTGAAGGTCAAAAAGTAATGCCTCCTATTTTTTATGTATGTAAATACTGCATCGGTGTGCAATTTGTAAATTTAGCAGGATTCCTCAAACACTCTTCTGCATTGTATAGCATTACCAACCTGTTTCAGTAACAGGTGGCACCACTGTAACAGTTTAAAAATGGCTGCCAAAGACGTTCAGTTAAAACAACGTTATGTCATAGAATGTTGACAGACAGACATAAAGAAACAAGGAAAACCATAGTCATCAACCTCCTACACCGTTACGAAACTGAAGGAGAAGAGTTTTTATCGAATATTCTGACAGGTGATGAGACTTGGGTTCATTTTTTTTAACCAGAATCCAAGAGGCAGTCAATGGAATGGCATCACACAACATCGCCGACAAGAAAGAAGTTCAAAAGTTCACCATCTGTATGGAAAGTTATGGCCTCCGTGTTTTGGGATGAGAAGGGTGTGATTCTTCTCGACTTCTTGGAACAGGGAAACACAGTGAATGCAGACCGTTACATTGAAACTTTGAAGAAGCTTAGAGGTCATCTTCGGCGACTTTACCCATTAAAAGATCAGAGAACTGCACTACTGTTGCACGATAATGCCACGCCACACACCGCTAAACGCACCATTGATGCGATTGCAGAATTTGGCTGGACATTATTACCACATCCCCCTTACAGTCCCGATCTTGCACCTTCTGACTTCCATCTGTTTGGACCACTGAAAGAAGATCTTCGCGGACATCACTTTGAGGACACCGAGACCCTTAAACGCGCCATACGTCAGTGGTTTAGGAAAAAGGACACAAATTTTTACCGCGCGGGGATACATGCCCTTGTGAGAAGATGGAAAAAAACTGTAACAAATAACGGAGACTACATTGAGAAATAAATTTTTGAAGTTCAGACTTGGGGCTACATTTCAATGTGAATTTTATCTGTTTTCTTGCCTATTGAATGAAATTAAAAATTACGAGGCATTACTTTTTGACCGTCCCTCGTATTAAGTGAAGGATGATGATGATGATGGATAGAGAACACTGTAGGTACAGCGAGTTGAACAGATAGTTACAGGTTAGATACACAACATAAAAGGGCGGTTATAGAACTACAA
Organism: Oreohelix idahoensis; assembly: GCA_024509875.1. Taxonomy (NCBI): domain Eukaryota; kingdom Metazoa; phylum Mollusca; class Gastropoda; order Stylommatophora; family Oreohelicidae; genus Oreohelix; species Oreohelix idahoensis. The sequence continues at coordinate 524,636 of JAMPIV010006064.1, forward strand.
GTTTCTGATAAAGTAAACTGCAGTGTCCTCCTCTATGGTATATGCTGGCACTGCTAAAGTTCCTGGTTGCTATAAAGCATAAATAACTACTGTTCCTGGTTTCAATACAGCATTAATAACTAATGTTCTTGGTTTTAATAAAGCATTAATAACTACTGTTCCTGGTTCCCGTGAAGAAATGATAATGTGGGTAGATAATAACCGGAGTGCACTGGCCAATAATAATCTAACGCTGTCCTGGAACTACCTAATCTGCTCTGGGCAGCGGATTCACAGCACAATAATATTACTTATATTGTCGAGTATCGAGGGCTAATCTGGATACGAATGCACCTAGAATACTGATGTGGAATAGGCCTACAAATTAATTCACTTCTTAGGACCTGAATAAACTGCTTATAGATGTGGATTTGTTCAGGATTATTAGCATTTATGGAAATGCCCCACAATATTGAGAAACAAAATACTTAAGTGCATGAAGACTCGACCACGCTGCCTGCCACGTGGGTGTAGTGATCTGGCTGTGGCAAGGTCACACAAATCGGAACGAAGTACACAGACTGTACAGTCTTTTTCTTTCTGATGGTACACAGTGGTTCTAGCAATGAAGAAGCCGTGTACCCGATTCTGTTAAACCTCGCACTGTTGAATTCCCTTGTCAAGCCACGCTACTTTGACTACCCTAAGACAAGGGGAAATTCTCACCGCTCTCGATCTAGATGACCGGGGTCTGGTGAAGCGAAAAAGGATTCGTCAGCCAAAATCCGTACTTTTAAATGGCTTCCAATCTCGCGGTCACGAGAGCATCCATGGTTATCTGCACCCAGCCAATCAGCAGCCGCCTAACAATTGTGCGGCTCGAACGATGTTTCCCGAGATTTTATGAGCGGGGTGACGATTTTATAAAATAGCGATAAGAATATCGCCGCCCTACGACACAGGCAAAAATAAAAAGCAGCTGAGGGCTATCACGTCGGGGGCGCATTCCCATAGTTAGTTATGACTGATTACAAACTACTGATGGAAACAATCAGAATTATCAGTGGATCAAGTGGTGTGAAGGTGATGCTGAGTTTGGATAGGGCATACACTAAGAAAGTAAGCTGATAGCATTTCAAGGCATTCCCTGATCTGGATTTCCCAAGATAAGAGAAACAGAGGGAGATTTAAAAAAAAAAAAAAACACATGGAGAAGAGAAATGGACACAAAAATTAACAAGATAAAGAAGACACAGAAAGACCTTGAGTAGATGGCACAGGACAGAATACTTGTAAGAGACCTGAGCTCTTTGGGAAGTTGAAAGCTATTAATGATATCATAACAGGGGTAAGACACTCTGGAATTGCCACATAAACTAGTGTCTTTATGATAAATTATGAATCGCGCACTATAAATCCTGCTATAACTTTATGGTTAATGTCCCAAACTGAAAAATTCTTTCTGGGATTTGAACAGCAACTACCACTACATATAATTATGGCAGTGGAAAATCTTTATCTTTGGTAATTGACGAGGAAATCGTGATTTTGTCGGGACAAATTGCACAACAGCACTGAAATCCCACAAAAGTTACAAGAGGAAAAGTGAATGCCGATGCGGACACTGAGAAAACAAGGGTTAGACCTGAGATTAGGTATATAAGCCTGCTCAGATTCAATTCTGGACTCTCAAAATTTCACTGTTGAAAAAACGTCCAGCAAACTGACACACGCTTGTCGAAGCCACATAGCCACAGCATATAGCTGAGAAAAGCAAAGCTGACCTGCTTTTGAGCAGACTTGCATAAGTGATAAGCTCAGAACAGTTATACTGTGTATAAAGGGTGCTTACCTGAGAGAGTCACAACAAAAGCTTCTGATAAACAGCATAACAGCAAGGACCACCTCTGCATTCACCAGATTATAGCATTGTGGCTACTTGAATAGGTGAATTAAGTATCTTAGACATCAACACCTGATGTATGATGAGAAGTGTCTACAGTGAAAGGTCCTGAATTAGATAAGTACTCAATACTTTGAAGAAACAAGATCCAGAAGTCACCAGCTGCCCAAAATGATGAACAAAGACATTGACACCTTATAATTTTCCAATTTGTGATTTGTGTAATTACACATCTGCAATCGTTACCAAATTTCTATTTTTTAATTATTAAAATGTACAGATATATAGATAAGTCACAGTTGATTGATTTTGTTTACATTCCAGTTTCTGTTAGAAATTATGTTCTTGTGTGGAAATTGAGAGAATTTTTTTTTAAATTGGTAGGGATAATTAACGAGCTGCATTTCACATCACTATTAATAGAGACATCCTTGGAGCATAGGATAGGTCTAGCGAAAAGGTAACATATCACAGCTCTTTTCAACAGCTATATTTTTTTCTTTGTAACATCCATCTTGCCACAAATAATTATGACAATGCATCTTTCAACCACAGGCAAGTGTCCCTTTGGTTATACTGGGATGTAATTTCTGCACTGTGCTGTTAAGATTTCCAGAAGATTGTTCTTTATTTAGTGTTTGTACACTGTGTCCAGCATTCTAGCAAGGATACCAGCTACAGTGGTGGCTTCACGTTCTGTAAGGATGCAAAGGAAAAATATGATGTATGCTGTTCAGTATTGTTTTCCTACCCCTGATAAAATTAATACTGAAAAAAAAAGCATTTTTTTTAATTCAGGTACTCTTCTTCTTCTTCCATCCTTAGCCGCCAACCGGCAAAGCAGTATGTGGCCAGTACGCCTAGTGGCGTCTTAGGGCAACAACAAATTGATCAATCTATCGCTGTTTCCACCACGCCTAGTGGCGTCTTTGTGGAACAAAAACAGACCAAACAATCTATCGCTGTTTCCGTAATCAGATTGGTTGGCAAGCAGGTGATCAGCCCACTGTGCGAAGTTTTTACGGGATGGGGTAAACAGCCCCATGCCCAAACCCTCCTTAGTCGCTTTTTACGACATGCGTGGTAGGGTGCAGTGTTACTATTCTTTGCTCCCCTTTCAGCCCCCGGCAACACACGGGTGTCAGGTACTCTAGTTCTCTACTTTAACACCTTCAGCACTGCTTCACATAAGGTATTTTTTTTCCACATTCCAAGGTGTTATTCTTAAAAGGCAGAGTGCAATTATGTACTCTTCCCCTCATCGGGCCCTAGTTATGCATGCTGTGGAGTCCTGCTTAAAGTCATATTTTCAGGAGCACAAAATCGGGTCAGTTTCAACATTCACATGATAGTAGGAGTCCCATGTTTTACTTACCCCTTGTCTGTTTGCTGTGGTTGCCTGTTCTGCTTCCTGGTTCTCAAAGTTTCTGAGGTCAAATTCAATTTCTTGTGCCAGCTGCCTATCAGCAGCCAGAATGTCTAGGAAAATGGAGATTCGTGTTTTTAGAACAAATGATAAAACTGTTCCCATTGCTTACATTTTATAATCTCGGCTACACCCACATCACAAGAAAAAAAACAATCAACAAAGTAACCATCATCTTCAATAATGCCATGTCAGTATCAAAAGTTACACAGATTGTGCAGAGAAGTCGATTTTTTTTACATCAAACGAGAAAAACATATGAGCAGGCTGGCTAAGATAAACTGGCGAAAAATGTGGGTCATCATCATCACTTTCCTTTGCACTCCTTACACAGCATGGAGCCACTATTACGGCTGGTTCCCCCTTGCAGGAAGCCTGCATTCACGTGCTCCTACAGCTGTGGTTTCTGTGGCAATTTGTTTTATATGATGAGGTTGCCAGCCCCATACACAACCTCACATTAGTCGCCTCGTATGACATGCCAGAGGTAGTCTTTTTCTTTCTTTATCTCTTCATAGCCCCCCCCCCCCCCCCCCCCGGAACTCATGAGATGTGGTTTGTTTAGATTAAAAAAATAATAATAACTTACTGTAGCTCAAGTAACTAAGAACAAGATGAATATATTTTTTGTTCTTTACAGATGTAGGAATGGCATAAGTAACATTTAAAAAAATGGATGTCTGAAGCATAAGCAGGTCTCAGTAGAAAGTCTTCTAAAATTTTCAGATCAGCAAGTCTCAACCAAACATAAAGTTTAATAGCATACATCAGTTCTGAGTATGTACTAAAGTTACAATTAGACCAGATAGTGCTCATTGATGCCAAATGTCTTTGTGGCTAATTTCCACAGTATAACAGAATGGCAAAACCCATCTCTCACCTTATATGAAGAAATACAAAAATTAGTATACGAGGTCTGGTCAAAAAGAATCCGACCTTGGCCAGGAAAAATACAATCCCTCACCTGGAAGTCTGAAACCCTAATCCCCTTCAAAGTAATCTCCTTGGGACTGCACACACTTCTCCCAGTGGTCCCGCCATGCTTGGAAGACTTTCAAGTAGGCCTCTTTGGGAATGGAGTATAGCTCCGCCGTCGAATTTATCATAATGTCTTCTCGTGACTCAAATCGGGTCCCTTTCAGCGGTATTTTCCGTTTGGGGAACAGCCAGAAATCAAAAGGAGCCATGTCAGGAGAGTATGGAGCCTGAAGAATCAGAGGAGTCTTGTGTTTGGCCAAGAAAGTCTGAATCAGATGCGAAGAATGTGTGGGTGCATTGTCGTGATGCAGCTGCCAAGTTCCCGTTGTCCACAGGTCCGAATCTAGCGCACACTCTTCGCAAGTTCAAATCCTCCGTCAATACGGATTGTACTGAACCGTGGCTTATCCCCACCTCGTGTGTAAGTTCTCGGATGGTGATACGACGGTTCTGCATGACCAGAGACCGCACTTTGTGAATGACCACGTCGTTTCGGCTTGTTGATGGTCTACCGGAACGTGGCTCGCTATGCACCGATGTGCGGCCATCTTTGAAACGGTTGTACCACTCCTTAATTTGTGTAATGCTCATGGCTTCATCGCCAAAAGCTTGTTGAATCTTTCGAATTGTTTCTACTTGGGTATCACCGAGCTATTGGCAAAATTTAATGCAATACCGCTGTTCAAAACGTTCCGTCATTTCGTGACAAATAAAAATCCGACGGCTTGTTACTACCACAGCTCGCGCGTACACTAATTGCAGACGACTGACACTGTCTTTGGGAAGGAAAAAATTCATGCATGCGCAGGAAGGTCTTCTCCACTGTATCCACCAGAGAAACCTCCCGTATATCATATTTTTTCCCCGAAAAAAAAAAAGGTCGGATACTTTTTGACCAGACCTCGTATAATGTTTGGTTTGGTTTGGTTTGAATGACTATCTTCATTGCACATGGATAACTCCATCAGTGCTCCCCAGCTCCTCCCTTAGATCACGCAAGTATATAATGTAAAACATCAAACAAGCAGAATCACAACTTGAAGGAAAAGCTTTTGCATGGTCAGTTCATACAGCTTCCCAGCAACTTGTGAGATTCTATCACAAACCAATGCATTCAGATTCAGCTTGCATTTCAACATGGCATCTTCTCTCATCCACAAACACTCACCAACTGATTGGTATCATGATTATTTCATATCTAGTTAATTCCTACTAGCAGCTTTATCTTGTGACCACAAACGTTTATTCTCACTATCATCATCATCATCAGTTGCCATCTCCACAACGGAGGTTGGCTGTAATGGATCTCCAACGTCTTCTGTCTCTTGTCTTGGTGGTACACTCTGATAGACTCTTTCCCGTCCATCTCTTGATGTTATCTTCCCACTTACAGCGCTGTCTTCCCCTTGCACGTTTACCTTCAACTCTCCCTTCTGTTATGGTCTTCTGCAAGGTGTTATGCCTTTTTATGTGGCCAAAGTATTTTAGCTGCCGAACTTTGACCTCTCTCATTAGTTCTCTTTTCATACCTAGATTTTCTAGGACCTCCTTATTTGTTTTCATCTCTTTCCATGAGATACGCCCCATTCTTCTATATATCCACATTTCAAGAGCCTCAATTCTTTCTTCCAAATGCTTATTCATCGTCCATGTTTCTGCACCATACAGAAATGCAGAATATATATAACACTTTATGATTCTCAGTTTTAATTTATGAGATAACTGTTTGGATGTCAGTATATGTTTCATGTTGTTGAATGTAGCTTTGGCCATTCCTATTCTCTTCTTGATTTCTGTTTCACATCTGCCATCTTCTGTTATTATATGACCAAGATATACGTAGCTCTTGACTTGTTCCAGGATTTTCCCATTTACGCTTATCTTTAATGTGGGTTTGTCGTCTGTTTTGCTAATTATCATAGTTTTAGTTTTCTCAATATTAATGTCGAGTCCATATTCATGACTTATACTGTTCACTTGCTTCACTAGTTCTTGTAACTCCTGTTCTCACTATCACATGCATGCAAAACATACTTCTCATGTTATGAACATTTATAACACATAAGGAAGGGAAACCCGAGGCCTGTAAACAGTAAATAAATACTGTATATGTATAATACTGTGTGGACTGACCTTTATTTCTTACGAGTGCCTGAAAACATACCTTTATGTTTGTCTAATATTTATTTACTGTTTACAGGCCTCGGGTTTCCCTTCCTTATGTTATAAATGTTTATACAATACCAAAAACCTACCCTCTGTTCTTAGTCTTCTATTATTTACTAGACACAGTATTAAGGTCTTTGTCTTGTGTGGACTGACCTATACTGTATAATAGGGGAACAACAGAAGTGATTGTGTCATTAATAGGCTGGACTGCCCATGGTAAACTTCCGGTGTTATGTGTTGCGGGTCGCACTAATGACCCGCCATCGAAGCATCATTTTTTGGTGATGCCTAGATGGCAGGGAGGATAGTGTGATTCGCTTGCATAGCTAGGCGGGGTTGTCGCACGGAAGGTCCTGGGTTCGCCACTCACGTCTGTTGTTTTTCTGTTGTTTAGTTTTCTACTTCTTTATTTCTTACGAGTGCCTGAAAACATACCTTTATGTTTGTCTAATATTTATTCTCATGTTATGCACTACTTTGTTTGTTATAACAGTCAACTGGCACGGCAAGGTATTAATGTCATCCTAATATTATCTTCCATAATTATTTCTTTAAAACAATTTCCCTTAGAACACAAAATTATTCTGGAAGTTATTTTACGTAACCTTCTTTATAGTATTTTTACTAATGTAAATGCACAGGAATGATGGTAAGGCTGATCAGCCATTCCTCTGACAGCGCCTAACATTACTTTAGATTTACCCTAAAATTAACTTAAGAAATCTTGAAAAAGAAATAATGCTATTTAATGGCATTTGTACATTTCTTACTACTGTACCAAAATGGTCAAACTTGCAGTTAAAATTCTCATGAAGTATTTTAAAATTCTATGAAATGCATATATACAAGATAACTAACTGCTCATTCAACAGTTCTGGCTCACCTTTAACCTCATTCTTGTAATCCTTCAAAAGCTCTCTTAAATATCCCATCAAGTCCTTCAGAAGTGGAGACCGGCTCTTTTCCAGCTGAATGACATTTGTAAACAAAATTAATTAAAAAGAACTACTGATCGTGGTCATTAGAATACAGTAAAGAAAAGTAAAAGAAACAGATTGATACACCTGCTAGACAAGTAACAAAAACCAAACAAGTGCCAGTAGAACAAGAGATGAAAAGAAGACTCTGGAGATGGATAAGGAAACACACTGAGTAAACACGCTGATAGCATTACCAGGCAGTCCTTGTTCAGGAATCCCCAGGGTAAGAGAGACAGAGAAGACCAAGGAACACATGAAGACGAGAACTGGAGACAGACATGTAGGGGATGGAGAACACATGGAAAGAGCTTGAGCAGACGGCACAGGACAGGAAGACTTGGCATACGTTTGTTGATGGCCCATGCTCCTTGGGGAGTTGAAAGGTGATGAATGCATGAAGGATAAACTGCTAGCCATATAATTTGCGTACACTCATCATCATAATGTCAAACTGTTATAATCGCCTTGCCTGAGAAGGTTATACTTACAGTAGTCTGAATAAGCTACACTCACCAGGGCCAAAGAGAACCACATTCACTAATGCATGAAGGATAAACTGCTAGCCATATAATTTGCGTACACTCATCATAATGTCAAACTGAGAAGGTTATACTTACAGTAGACTGAATAAGATACACTCACCAGGGCCAAAGAGAACCACATTCACTAATGCCTGAGAAAGCTATTCGCTACAGACCGAAAAAGTTACACTCACCATATGTTTGAGTGAAATGACAACTGGCACAACATTCTCAATGACATTTCGTTTAATGACTTGACTGATGAGAACCTTCTTAGCTGTGGCAGTCATAATCTGAGCCATATCTTCTCCCTCCTCCCCCATGTCCTCCACACCTTTGTTTCTCAACGTGCACAGCTTAATCTCCTGAAAGATATATTCATATACAGTAAAAGTCCGGACTGCTCAGGGATTTGGTCAATCCAGATTTTCCGGATTCTTGTGCAGTACTTTTAAAATTCAAATTAAGGAAGAATAAAGAAGAGATAAGCAAGCAAATTTTGTTGGTTTATTCATTAACAAATACAGAATGCTTCATTTATCAAAATGAGTATATTTGTTCGTTCATTTCCACGACTTCTATTGCATCTGCTGCACTGCTTGTGGATGGAACACTTACAGCTTCTACTGCATCTGCTGCAGTGCTTGTCAATGGAACACTAATTTAATCAGCAGATGCTTCTATTGTTTCCTTTAAATTCTTTCGTACATCACCTTGCTTATGACTGTAATTTCTCTGTGATAAGATTATTCTGCACCACGTGCGCATGTATGACGTCTTGAAGCCTAAAGCTATGGTTCAATTCAATGAATTTAATAACTGTTTCAATGCACTTTTCTGCCTGGAAATGTTAAAAAGTTTGAGTTTTCAAAAAGCCTAGATTTTCGGGTGGTACGGATTTCTGGACCTCTACTATTTGGTTAAAAATTTGGCTTTCCAGTTGTCACTAAGAGTGGTGGTTGACCAATAGTTATATGATGAGACGGAGTTGCATTCATTAATTGCCCATCACTTCCCCATGGAGAATTGGTCATCAACAAACTTAAGCCAAGTCCTGCCATCAGCTTAAGATCTTTCTATGTCTTAGCCACCCAGATTCCTTTTGGCTTTCTCTGGCTTGCATCATAAGCCTCCTCACCAGAGGACCTGTGTCTTGGATGGCTGAGTTGATGTTTTCTTTAGCTGACTTGTCCATAATGTTGTTGAAATTTTGCTGCTTAAAGCTTCTATAAATTAGGGTAGCTGGCCCCAAGCTCAACGCTCTTAAGTCCCCCCTTTTTTGACATGCTTGGTAGGTTACAGAGTTATTATTTTTTGTTCCTTTTTCTAGTCCCGGTAACACATGGGTTGCATTCTACACAATAAATGTCAAATAATCAGTTACATCAATAAAATAAGAATATATATATATATATATATATATATATATATATATATATATATATATATATATATATATATATATATATATATATATATATATATATATATATATATATATATAACTAAATGTTGGGAACTATTGATCACAGAACAAAAGTTAAGTCAGTGTACAAAGAAAAACCGAGTTTTAAGAATAAGATGTTAACCAAGCAAGAAAATAAAACTAGACATTTTCCTGGATGGTGACAGACAAGGATGTACTGGTTTTAGAAGGAAACATCGCTTAGTAAACACTCCAGTGAGAAATCATGCATTTAAGCTTACGCTATGCACTTAATTATCTGATTAATACTTGCATTATCGCCCTGTGTAGTTCCGAGGGTTCTCTGCAGAGATAAAGAAAGAATCGGACTTCTGCTCCCCTGGACACATCGTACAAGGTGACTAATATGAGCTTACACATGGGGCCGTAAACTTCATCACGTAAAACCTACTGCCACAGAAACCCCCACCGCAAGACCATGTGAATGTTTAGTGCAATATTCTTGCATGAGGTGGCTGTATGCTCCATAAGGAGCACAAAAAATGATGATGATGATGTCTTGCATTATTAATAACATACACTAATAAAGTACCAATTTTCTTTGGTGCACGTGAATATTCAACCTCATCATGTATAATACATTGCTACAGAAACCATCGCTTGTTGAGGAGCAAAAGAGAAGACAGAACAATAAATCAAAATTATACACATAGTTTATATATACCAGCGTAGCCAAAACAAAGAAGAAAGCAGATCCTATAAATGCTAAACCCATCTATACTGCACACAAGTTTCGAGCTTGGAAACAACAGAGCTTCCTAGAAATGATAGAAAACATCCCTGGTATTGAGAGAAAGAACAGCCAGACTGCAACAGAGAGAATAGCCATAACCACAGAATACATAGAGAAACATTACCCAAGCAACATCGGAACCCATGCCTACACAGATGGATTAGCAACACATGCAACAGAAGATGGAGGTGAAGGAGTGTTGCTGAAGTTAAGCGTTGGTACACAAAAAAGGCTGTCAGTGGCAAAAGGAAAATTCTCATGCAACTTCAGAGGCCTTGAAAACTGCAGCAGAGGTCCTAATGATAGAGGAAAGCACAGAGAGACAAGTTGCTTTCTTTAAAGATGCGCTGTCAGTAATTGCAATGCAGAAGAGCCAGAACAATGCAGATCTGGATTACCTAAGAGTAGTACTCCACAAACAGAGCCATCAATTCAAACGAGTTGTAGTACAGTGGATCCCATCTCCTTGCAACATCTCTGGCAATGAAGAAGCTGACAAACTGGTAAAGAAAGGTGGAAAGCTACCTCAGCCTGATACAAGTATAACTTTTGAAGAGGCAAAGAGTTTTATCAGAAGCAGACACAGGAACAAACAGGGCTGGCAAACTCATCAAGTACAACAAACTACTACAAAAACCACCACTGCCAGAGCAAGCCGGGAATGCTTTGTGCAGGCTTCCTGCAAGAGGGACAGCTGCATCTGTCACTCCATAGGGAGCAGAAAGAAAAATGTTGGACACACTGAACATCAATACTGTGTCCGTGTCTATCACTTACTTTGCTGCTGAGAATAGCCAGAGCATCATGCAATATCTCAGCCCCAGCAATATCCAGTGGTATCATCTGATCAGCGACAGCTGCTAAAATCTGTGGACAGTAACACACAATTCATTTATTTCTTCAATTTTTTTTTTCTCAACTGGTTAAAACAATCTACAACACATCCATCCTCTCTTCTATCAACCTTTCTTTGTTGGTTCATCTACAGGGTGATTAAAAAGTAACTTCATATTTGTACATTGTTATTTCTTTACTCCTATCCGACTAATTTATACGAAACAAAACATCCAAATAAAGATAATTAGCTGCCATTTTATTATATGAAATGCGATGTCACATTAACATTTCAGCTGAGCATAAGATCCAGTCTGTTCAACACACGGATTTTTTAGCAGGAAGAAATTTGTGAGGTCTTGATCCTGGAACCCAGTAATTGTGCCACAAGAGGAATGCATTCTAACAGCTTAGCCAATCAGACCCTCACTGCATCTATATGCAAATGAAATGTCTTCTTCTTTGGTCCTCGGATGATGACTGACAAAGCAGTCAGTGACCATCACGCCTCGTGGCGTCTTGTAGGGCAGCAATAACCTGTCTTCACTTTGCTTGGTCGACAGCCATCCTTCATGTGGTACCTCAGCTCTGGTTGATGCTTAGCATCTCTGCCTACACAGTTCTCCGGCAGGTGGCTTTTGGCCATCCTTGCTTTCGCTTTCCTTCTGGGGTCTATAGCATGGCTGTTCTAGTGATGGTGGCAGGGTCTCTTCTGAGTATGTAGCCGACCCAATTCCAGCATCTACCTGCTATGATTGTGTGCATGTCCTCTTGGTGGCTCTGAGTTAGCAGTTCTTAGTTGGTGATGGTGTTCGGCCAGAAAATTAAAATAGTTTTCCTTAGGCAGGCTGTGTGGCAAGGGAGCCACAGTAGCATAGTGGTTAGTGCACTGGCTTCCTAGCTCAGTGGTCTATGGTTTGATTCCCATATGAGGTGGGATTTTTTAGGCCGCAAACGGCTCCTGGGTCGACCCAGCCCCAATTGGGTGCCAGAGCAACTTCTGGGAAGGTTAAAGCTGCCAACATGATGCTGACCACATCACCCCTAGTGTGCCGATGGTCAAGAAAATATGAGCTTAACACCATATTCCCAATATGCCTCAATGGGCGTGTAACGGGATCCTTTACCTTTACGTTTTACTTTCCAGCATTCTGCACCACACAGAAGTACAGAAATTAGGCAGCTCTCATATATTCATCATTTTGTGTTTGTACTATACTGGGAGGATTTCTAGATGAAATATACTAACTAAAAAAAATTTTTTTTTTTAATAGTTTTCAAAATTAAAGGAAGAAAAAAATGGCCTGCACCTGAATAACACTGAGTACTTTTGTTAACACATATTTTCTTATACTCACTGTGGACACACCTGTAGTAACATGCATCATCATTCTTACAAGACATTAGTTTGTTTATTTGCACTGCTGCTCCCTCAGGCATGCCATAAAGGCAACTACCGTGATGTTGTGCATAGAGATGGCAGCCTCATCATGTAAAACAAACTGCAACAACAATCACAGCTGCAGGAGCATGTGCTTTACGTGCAAGCTTCTTGCAAAGAGGGGCCAACTGCAGTAGTGGCTCTTTAGGGGACAAAAAAGGAAATGAAGAAATTCCTAAATAACCTAGAATCTGAAACTTGTTAAAGGGGAGGAGCGGGAGGCAATTTTCATTCAAAAACAGGAGAAACATGAAAATTGGGATTAGTCTATACTCGAATAATTTATATTTCCCTGAATCTAAATCTGTGAAAATTATTTGTCAGAACACATTCTAAGTAGGGATATTTTGATTTTGTAAATAGTATGTTCTTCAGAAATGATGCTTTTCCTATGAAAAAAATCTAGATTGTTTTACGCCACTAATGTTCTTATAACTTCCGCATTTTTTTTTTAAAAATCTATATCAGATTTGGCACAAATACTTTGCATAGGATAATAAAACTTTTATCAGATCCAATTTCTGATATCTTATCAACATTTTGATTTATTGCAAAAAATTGTAAAATTTTGAAAAAAAAATTGTGATTATTTATAGATACAAACTTTAAAATTATATATCTCAAAAGTCTACTTATGGTATCGAAAATCCAATAAGAAAAGTTTTAGAATGTAATGATAAACATACTTACTTAGTCGTTCCCCTTCTACCGTGAGGTGTAGAGGTTTGGAAGAGAGAGCGCCAGACTATTCTATCAGCTGTCTTCTTCCTGGCCTGGTTCCATTCCAGTCCTTGGTCCTTCAAAGATTGTCTCTTCGTTTCAGTTATAGCCAGGATTTCTAGTTTTGCTTTCCTCATCTCTTCCACCAGCTCCTCTTTCTTCCCATTTATACTTCTTGTGTTCCATAAGTCGTAGTCCGTTCCAGTTCATCGCCTTTAGAATCCGTCCGGTTTTCTCTCTTATATTTCGCTTAATCGTGATTTAAAGCAAACAGGTGATTGGCCTGTTGTGCCTTTGCATGGTGGAGGGGCTGCCTCCTTACGGCCTCCATGCAGGCCGCCCTCCTCCTTTTTCATCCGGGCTTGGGACCGGCATAGGCGGAGTTAATGATAAACATTATGTTTAAATTTGGTAATGATAGATTAATAATTAAAAAAAGCCTTAGGAAATTGAAATAGAACAATAAAATCCATTATGATGGCCATTTCCATGACAACCGATGATGTAATACCATCATACTCTTCATTATGTGTATCTATGATTAATGTAGGTTAAGTCTGTGCATTTTCATTGAAATACTGTGATTAATAACGAAAATAGCATTTCAATGTAGCTCCTCCCCTTAAAATATACACATTTACTTTATCAGCTCTTTAATAATATCCCACCTCTTTATTGATTTTATCTGTTGTCTTGAATCGCTGCTCATCTGTCATGTGTTCCAGCATAAAGGAATATAACTGCATTCTTCGTCTGTGGATGGGCGGGGGAAGGGGAAGAGATGGATCAAGAAATGTCAGCAACTCAGCAAGATGAACCAATAGAAATTGAAAGATAAACCCACAACAGAATTCGTCATATATAATCAGGCATGTCGTACAAGGCAACTAATATAAGGTCGTGCACGGAGCAGGCAAGCTCATCGTGTATAACAAACATTGCAACAAAAATCACCGTAGCATGAGCAAGTGAATCCTTGGTGCAGGCTTCCTCCTGCGGGGAGATTCAGCTGCAGTGGTGGCTCCATGCTCCATAGACGGCACAAAGGAAAATTATGATTTATAATCAGTATGGAATTGGCAACAGCGACAACAGATGTTTCCATTTTTGGGTCATGTCATTTGTATGCATTTAACTTAGTTCTTCCTTTTTTTTTTGTTAGTGTGTTCCTAACGAAGGCCTTGTGGCCGTAATGTTGGTATTTTCTTTACTGTCCCAAACTGTATGTAATTAATGTTCCCAACCATGACAGCCATTATGATAACAGATTTTGTGAAAACATATAATTGTATTTGATACTGCCAATTAAGTGTTGTAATAATAAGAAATGATGTGAAAACATTTATGTGGGATGCTAACAATACAGGTATTCTTCGACTTACGACAGGATTCTATTCTGATGACTTCGGCGAAGTCGAATTGGTCATAAGTCACAAATCATTATATATCGTATGAACGAAAAGGATTTGTTAATAAGTAACATGTCTGAATGCTAAAATATGTCTGTTTTGCTATATGTTTAAATAAATTTCACTCTTTGTTTCCAGTGAAGTAATGCAATGTAAAATTATAACATAAAATTACTGTACTGTACAGTCTGGTACTGTAATAAGTAATGAAGCACAAGTGTACAGTACTTCTAATATGCCTTTCGTTAGTTTGAGTGGTCATAAGTCGTATATGTCATAAATTGAGGAAAATGTATATTAAAAGTTATTATGTAAAAACAAAACAAAAAAATTGAGAAAACGAAAAATATTTTCTGTGGTTTGTCATGACAATTATTAAGTAATGTTTAGCAATGATTTCTCAACTAGTATCCTAAAATATTAATGCAGTTATTTAAGATAATTTGATCTTTTAAAGATATCTGATGATACAAGTTTATATTAGCAAAACAGATTAATTATATATTGCTAAGACAAAGGAAACAAGTGGACACCTGACGTTTTCCTTGCCAGCAAGTGAGAACTTCTGCTTTTCCCTTTCTGTCTGCTTGAATTTGTTGTATACTGAAAGAGGAAAAAAAATTTGATGCTATGTGCATGGAGAAAAAAAGAAATGCAAGAAACAAATCATACTTTTGTGAAATATTAATTTCAGAATGTATATAAATATAATCTTTATTTTAAATTCATAATTTAGTATATGAAATCAGAGGCACATCTCCAATCCAACTTGCAAGTCTGGAAGGAAGAGCTGGAGAAGAGAGGGATGGTCATAAGCAGCTCTAAAACAAAAACCATGGTGATATCACGAGAAGAAAGAAAACATCAGATTAAGCTGGGAGAACAGGTCCTGGAGCAGGTCGACCACTTTAAATACCTCGGAGCTATCATAGACCGAAAGGGAGGCATCAAAGAAGAGTTGGCCACTCGAAAAGCAGCAGCTGGGAGACTTTTTCAGGCCATAAATCGAGGATTCCTCAGCAAGAGAGAGGTTGGTAAGAAAACGAAGATGGCTGTATACCGCTCCACCTATGTCCCAGTCTTGACATATGGATGCGAGTCATGGGCAATGACTACAACCCATAAAAGCCAGATCCAAACCTCAGAAATGAGGTATCTGAGGAAGGTGGTTGAAGTAACAAGAAGAGACATGGTACGCAACCAGACGATACGTCAAGGCCTTAAATCCTACCCCCTGCAGACCCAAGTAGAACAGTCCCAATTAAGATGGTTTGGCCATGTCTGCAGAATGGGAGAAGATCGGATACCACGACAAGCATGGGAAACAAAGAGCCAAGGATCCAGACCCCGAGGTTGACCCAGAGTCCGCTGGGAGGACAACATTAGACAATCTTTGAAGGATCGAGGACTAGAATGGAACCAGGCCAGGAGGAAGACAGCCGATAGGATAGTCTGGCGCTCTCTCTTCCAAACCTCTACACCTCACGGTAGAAGGGGAACGACTAAGTAAGTAATTTAGTATATGAATTATCCTTGCAAGAGGAGTCAAAGGTAAAAAATATAATACGCTGTGCATAATCAGTTTGTCAGATACAACCAGGCTACACGGTTTTTTTAAATGAGCTAAAGTGGAAATGCACAGCGGGCTGATCACCCGCTTGCCAGCTGCTCTGATTAAGGAAACAACAATTAATGTTCTGTTGTACCAATAAACGCCTTTAGGCGTAACGGAACAACGGATAATTTCTTGTTGCCCTAAGACGCCGCAAGGCGTAATGGCCACAGACTGCTTGGTCGGTCGATGGCTAAGGATGGAAGAAGAAGAAAGTGGAAAGGAATGATTGAATTAATTCATATGATACAGGCATTAGGTAAAGGATCCCGTTACATGCCCATTTGAGGTATATTGGGAATACTGTGTTAGGCCTATATTTTCTTGACCATCGGCACACTAGGGGTGATGTGGTCAGCATCATGCTGGCCACCGCCTTAACCTTCCCAGAGTTGCTCTGGTACCCAGTTCATGAGGCTGGGTCGACCCTGGAGCCGTCTGCGGTCTAAAAAATCCAACCTCAACTGGTGATCGAACTATGGACCACCGAACTAGGAAGCCAGTGCACTAACCACTGTGCTACCACAGCTCTATACAACCATTAAGCCTAAGCAAAAAATAATTTATAATGCCCTTTGACTTTCTGTATGTTTACTTAAAAGTGAGCAAGGACACTACAAAAAGTGCAAGAAAGTAGGACATATATACAAGCATTTTGAGCGCACAGTGCTTTTTCGTGCGTTACATATTGAACATAGAATAAATTTGGTGCCGTCAAACAGCCGGTTGTTTGGCAAGTCGTCATAATGAGTAAGCTGGAGCAATCAATACCCTTTTGCTCCTCAAGGAGCATAGGCATTCAACAAACACATGCAAAGTCTTCCTGTCCTGTGCCATCAGCTCAAGTTCTTTCCACCTCGTTCTCATCATTTTCACTTCTGTCTCCAGTTATCTTCTCTGTGTGTTTTTTGGTCTGCCAACTCTTTTTGTCACATGCTATCAGCTCTATCTCTCTTACCCTGGATATTCCAGAACAAGTACTGCCTTGTAATGCTACCTACAGGTTTCCTCGGTGTGTGGAACCAGATAAGTGCCAGTGGAACAAGAGATGAGAAGAAGATGCAGTGATGGATATTGTGCTGGATAGGCAATGAAAAAAACACTGAGGCGTCTCAAGAGCAGAGGCGGACGTTCCAGGTAACATATGTTCCAGGTAACTTACTATTCACTGGAGAAATATTCCGATAGCCTAAAAATATGTATACAAAGCAGATATATTGTATCTGTGAAACCATTTGGGACTCTCCTTTGTAAGGTTTTTCATTTTCTGTAACGAACGTGTATATTAATTTTCAAGAGCAACAAATAACACTTGCCTACACACAAATGAACATTGTCAAAATGTTTGAAAACGAATGCCTGAATGACTATCGCTACCACTAAAAGAAAACAGTACTATCACAAATAAATACAACATACCAAAAATTGTGACATATACAATAATTAAAATTACCATAAAAAAATTGTTGTCAAATAATTCCATTTGCAAGGGTAGAAGATGTATTATAGTATACAGTGCATATACAGTTTCTGAAACTGTTTCAAAATGTCACTATTCAAGTAGGGTCTATTACTGATACAAAAATACTATTATCCAAGAATCACTGTACTAAATGTGTTACTGGGGCCAGAAAGGGGAAGCAAAGAATAGAAATGCTGTAAGCTGCCACACATTTTGTAAGCAACACAGGAGGGTTGGGCATGGGGCTGGTTACCCCATCATGCAGGAAATTTTAAACCACAAAAACTTCAACAAACAACAAGGGCAGGTCAACTAAAGTAAACAAGTCAATTCAGCCATCTAAGACAGAAGATGGTCATCTGGTAAGGAGGCTCATGACACAACTTAGAGAAGGCCAATGAGTCTGGATTGCTGGGTCACCCTTTTTCTTCTAGGAAAATCTCCATATTTGGCACTCTGGGAGTTGAAAGGTGACAAATGAACTGTTCTAATAAGCTATTTGTAGATGGTCGAGTTCACTTTGATATACAGGTGGAATAGCCCTTGCAAAACATGTCAAATCAGAGCCATCTGTACCAGCATGAGATAGATCAGTGGTTCCCAAACGATGCGACGCGAGAGGATTGTAGGAAGATTCAAAGACAAGCAAGAAATTAGAGATATGTTCAAAAAATTTAGATGAATCATGTTTTTACATGGCTGTTTTGTTTTATACTTTCTGGATGTCTCTAAATCATATCATTAAGTAGTTGTGTTCTATGTTATGAATAAAACACCACTAGGAGTTGTTTTTAAAGGTATTTCTTATTAATAAAAAAATTTGTGTCGCGCGAGCAAATTTTCATTTCGGTAGTGCAGTCCAGAGAAAAAAGTTTGGGAACCACTAAGATAGATTTTCCTATGAAGCAGACTCGTCATTATTGGTAATGGAGTTCATAGAATTTCAGCACCCATAACAATATCAAAAAAATTAAAAGAACACTAACCTGCATGCGTTTGGTAGTTGTTGAAATGGAAGATACATTCCAGAAACGGGTGGAAGAACATACTGGGATGTTTCTGTAGCAATAGATGCTCCAGACAGAACTCCGCTGAAGAAAAACAAGAAAATATTAGAGGTCATTTTTTTTTAATATGTAAAGAAAGCACATAAACATGCCTGATTTCTTCTTTCTTCTGTGCTCGTCCAGAAAAGGACTTTTGTTACGTCGTGTCACCGTTTACAGCAAAGCTGCGATATTTGCGCCTTTCGGCCTGACACATCCAATTTCAGTATGGCATTTTTGGGACCAGGTTTGCCTTCTCTCTTCGATCCCTACTCTCTTGGCCAGACTGCAGTGATGCAGCCTGTTTCCAGGACCACCACTTGGAGGTGGAGTAGGGTCTTTTCTTTGATTTTTCCGATCCCCTAGGTTTTGAGTTTTCACTCCTTTTTTCCTTGTGCCAGGTAATGAAAGGTACGTCTTTTTCAATTGCATTGTATCTCCCATATAATGGTGTTGGTGATGGTGGGGTTTGGTGATAGCAATTGCTTCCGCAGATGTCACGCATGTCAGAAGGTGGTGTTCTACTGTTTCTTCCTCCTGTCTGTTACATTTATTGCAAAGTGGTGTATGGTCTGAGATCACTCTGTGCAAATGCTTGCTGAGGGATACAAGTCTTGTTCGCAACCTGAAAATTGTACTCTGGCTTCTATGGCTTAAGTTTTTTATGCTATCTTTGGGGTTTGGCTGAGATATTTCAGCATAAAGTGCTCTTGCAGTTATGAGAGTAGCCCAAAGGTCCATCCATTACTGTTTGCAGTTGCTGTGTATCATGTATTTTGTGGTTCTTCCCACCAATTTAAGAATGGGTAAAAACATGCAAGACCATCTTAAAAAAGGTAAAGGATCCCATTACACGCCCATTGAGGCATATTGGGAATACGGTGTTAGGCCCATGTTTTCTTGACCATCGGCACACTAGGGGTGATGTGGTCAGCATCACGCCGGCCGCCTTAACCTTCCCAGAATTGCTATAAGACCATTCTGAAATATTATTAATGTACTGTAGCTCACAATGGAGAGCCCGACTGGCTAAGCGGAAAGAGCGCTTACAACTCATGACAAAGTTACCAGGTTCAAAACCTGGTAGCATCTCACTCCAGTCTACCCCAGCTGATAAAGGGTGCCTGACCCTGCTCTTGAGTTAGGGAAGGCAAAGGCAGTGATATAGTCATCCCACTTTGTAAAGCTGGACCAAGTAAAGTGAAGTCTCTTAACACTTTACTCCCCTCTGGCAGTACCTGCTATGGGAATACCATTACCTTTTTTTTCCGTTTAGCTCCCAGTAAGTCTTCTTCTTCTTCTTCAGATGACATGCCTGATGGTGTAGGTGATCACGTCTCTCCACAAGGTCCAGGTTTTTCCATTAATTCATTTCATCACCCTTTAGCTCCCCAAGGAGCACAGGCCTTCAATAAACTTATGCCAAATCTTCCCGTTCCATCCCTTCAACGCAAGGTCTTTCCGCCTCTTCCTCATCCCTGTCATTTCTGTCTACAGTTTTCTTCACTCTGTGTTTTTCAGTCCGCCTCTCTTACCCTGGGGATTCCAGAGCAAGCACTGCCTTGTAATGCTATTAACATGTTTCCTCAATGTGTGTCCTTTTTTTTTTTTTCTCAAAAGATACAAAGTTAAACTGAGCAGCTTTTCTCTTGTTGTACTCTTATCATATAGTATAAATAAATAAGACTCACCAAGGTTTTTAATTTCCAAAGCTTCATCCAAGATGGTAGTTATATATCGAAAAAACAGCACACCCTTCCATTTTACATATTCTTCCTGCATTCATAGAAGACAGATGAATTAAATGAATATTTGTAAAAACTGCTATTTAACTTCATAATGTGATACAAATTAGTATTCATTCATAACCCTCCACTCCCAAAGGAGCATAGGCCTTCAACAAACACATACCAAGTCCTCCTGTCACGTGCCATCATCTCAAGTTCTTTCCATGTTCTCCTCATCATTTTCACCTCTGTTTCCAGCTCTCTTCTCCATGTACTTCTTGGTCTTCCTCTGCCTCTCTTGCCCTGGGGGTTCCAGAACAAGGACTGTCTTGTAATGCTATCAACAGGTTTCCTCAGTGTGTGTCCTATCCATCGCCATCGTCTTCTTCTCATTTCTTGTTCCACTGGCACTTGTCTAGTTCTTGTCATCAGTTCCACGTTGGTAACCTTGTCATACCATTTTAATCCCTCTATTCTACGCAAGCACCCATTTATGAAAGTCTGTAGCTTTTTGGTTGTTGTCTTTGTTGTTCTCCATGTCTCTGAGCCATACAATAGGACTGACTTCACATTTGAGTTGAAGATTCTTATTTTCGTGTTGGATCCTATTTCTCTTGATCTCCATATATTTCCCAATGCAATGAAAGCTCCTCTTGCCTTTTGTATTCTTATTTTGATATCGCTGTCTGTCCCTCCAACTTTGTCTATATTACTGCCAAGATATGTGTATGATTCTACATCTTGTATTGGTGTTTCTTCAAGTTCAACCCTGTTATCATTACCTGCATTTATTCGCATTATTTTTGTCTTTTCCCTGTGTATTTTCAGACCCAATTGCTGTGACCTCTCATCGAGTGTTTTCAATTTGTCCTGCATCTGATTACGGCTATGGGACAGAAGAGCCAAGTCATCAGCAAAATCCAGATCATCCAACTGCTTATTCAGAGTCCACTGGATTCCATTTCTGTTGTGTGTTGCCGATGATCTCATAACCCAATCTATTGCCAGCAAGAAAAGAAATGGAGACAAGAGGCATCCCTGTCGCACTCCTGTTCTTATCCCAAACGGTTCTGTAAGCTGTCCTTCGTGAAGAACTCTGCATGTCATGTCTTCATATGTTTTCTTTATTAAATTAATGATCGTCAGGGGAACTCCATAATGCCTCAACAATTTCCAAAGTGATTCTCTGTCTACACTGTCAAATGCCTTTTCGTAGTCCACAAATCCGATGTATAGTGGTGAATTCCATTCCAGACTTTGTTCAACTATTATTCTCAAAGTGGCTATCTGGTCTGTACATGATCTGTTTTGTCGAAAACCTGCTTGTTCATCTCTCAGTTTCTTGTCTATGGACTCTTTTAATCTCTCAAGGATAATCCTGTTTAATACTTTTCCTGGCACTGATAGTAACATTATTCCTCTATAATTTGTGCACTCTTGTAAATTTCCCTTCTTAGGCAACTTAACCAGATATCCTTCCTTCCATTCTGCTGGTATCTCTTCCTTTTCCCAGACTTTACCAAGTAATTTATATAACATCTCTGTAGCCGTGTCGATATCTGCTTTGATGGCCTCTGCTGGAATGCCATCAGGTCCAGACGCTTTTCCATCTCTTAGAAGCTTTATGGCTTTCTTTATTTCTTCCTTCGTTGGTCTTTCACCATTAATTTGTAGCTCTTCTTCTGCTGGCTGGATGTCCGGCGGGTTT
This sequence comes from Oreohelix idahoensis, assembly GCA_024509875.1. NCBI lineage: Eukaryota > Metazoa > Mollusca > Gastropoda > Stylommatophora > Oreohelicidae > Oreohelix > Oreohelix idahoensis. Next base: position 546,770 of record JAMPIV010006064.1, read on the forward strand.
TGTGGAGCTGGTCTATTGAGAAGGTCCCCAAAATATTCTGTCCACCTCTTCATTTGCTCTTGTATATTGCTGAGCAGTTTCCCATTCTTGTCTTTTATGAGGCAACTTGTTTGCTTGTATTTCCCTGTTAGCTTCTTTGTGCTGCTATACAGTTCTCTCATATTTCCTTTGGCTGCAGCATCTTCTGCCTCTCTTGCCAACTCCTCAATATATTTCCTCTTGTCTCTTTTGATACTTCTTTTTACTTCTTTGTTTGCTTCTGTGTACACTTCTTGAGCCTTGGCTTTGGAACTTCTGGTTTTGCTTGTGTTTAACTCTGCTTTCTTGCTTTTTCTGTCTTTTATCTTATTGATGGTTTCTGTTGTTATCCATGCTTTTTGTTGTCTTTCCCTTTTCCCCAGTATTTCTTCACATGTCTCCTTCCATACAGTTTTGACCTGCTGCCAATAGTCTTCTGTATTCTCTACATCTTCCAGCTGTTGGAGCACTTGGAATTTGTTGGATACTGTGACCGCAAATTTGTCTCTTGTTTCTTGATTTCTTAGCTGTCCTACATTATACTGTTGTCTATAATTTTGCATTGTTGCATATCTCTTGAGTTTCATTTTTACTTTGGCTATCAGAAGATGGTGATCTGATGCCACATCTGCTCCTCTATATACCTTTACATCCTGCAATGATGATCTAAACTTCTTGTTTATGCATATATGATCAATCTGATTTCCTGTTCTATGGTCTGGTGATATCCATGTTGCCTTGTGTATTCTCTTATGTGGAAACATGCTTCCTCCTATAGCCAGTTGATTTGAAGCACAGAAGTTTGCGAATAGTTCTCCATTTTCATTCATTACTCCTAGCCCATGTTTTCCCATGACTTCTTCAAATCCGGTGTTCACTGTACCTATCTTTGCATTCATGTCACCCATCAAAATTGTGATGTCTCTTCTTTTTACTTTATCCATAATTTCCTGTAGTTTAGTATAAAATGCTTCTTTCACAGACTCTTCTTTGTCATTAGTTGGTGCATAACATTGGATGACATTTACATGAATTTTCTTTTTAGCTGTTTTGAAAGTAGCTGTTATTATTCTGGGTCCAACAGCTTCCCATTCAATGAGTGCTTTCTGTGCTTCTTTAGATAACATAAGAGCTACCCCTTCACTGTGGTGTGAACTTTCGTCTTCATGTCCTGAGGACAGCACCAATTCACCTGTGATGAGTTTCTTCCTGTCTACCCCCTTCCACTTTGTTTCACACATTCCCAGAACCTCAATTTTGTATTCCCTCATTTCTGCTGCTACTTGCGCCACTTTCCCTTGTTCGTTTAATGTCCGAACATTCCAGGTTTAAAATCTGGAAGTTCTCCTAGAAGAAAGAAGGTTAGTCAGCAACACAGACTCCTTTCGGCTTTCTCTGTGTTGCATCATACGCCTCCCCATGAGAGGACCTTCCCCTGTCTTGGATGGCTGTGTTTTATTTTCTTTATTTGACTTGTCCATATTTGTTGAAGTTTTTTGTGGTTTAAATTTTTTTTACAGGATGGGGTAACCGGCCCCATGCCCAACCCTCCTTAGTCGCTTTCTACGACATGCATTAGTATAAACCATTTTAAACCTTACAAGCTCATGCAGTCAAAGAGAATGAGTACACACAATTTAAGTACCAAAAAAACAAAGTTTTTGCCATGTAAAAACTAGGTACTACATTTTACTTATTTTTTGAGGTAACAAGCAAGTTTTATCCCACCTTTCCCCATGTGTTTCCCAGAGTTGCAATGAACTGGTCCACTCTATTTTTACATCATTCCTCATTATCATTTCCCCCTTTCTCAATTCTTATATAACAAAGAGGTTGTCCCCCTTGCAGAAAGCTTGCATCAAGGCAGTCTTGCACTTTAAGTTTCTGTTACATTGTGAGGTTGGCAGTCTCAAGCACACCCTCATTTAAGTAGCCATTGGTATAAGTAGTTATTTCAAATAATTCAATCGAGCCAGATGCTACATCTACATTTCATTTGAGAGCCAAAGATGGGATTCACAAAACAATTGGAAGACTGAGACCAGTGAACAGACATGAAACTGAAAAAGGGTAGGCTGAGACTCTCTTCTTCTGAAGAAGGTGAAATCTTAACTTTAAACCAGGAGCGCCAACTCTGCCCCTAACCATAAAACCCAGACACAAAGATACTAGAGCGATAAAACTTCTGAAAAGAGTGTAGTACACCCCGTTGTCAAACAATCAAGAGGAGTTGGAGAAAGACTACTAGTGTGAAATGCTGGCGATGATGATGACTATTAACATGTTAAATTCAAAAACAAACCTGCAGAAGCCGTGTCAAAATTGTCAATGTGTTTTTTCTCACTAGAGGTGAAGGATCCTTCAGACAGGCTGCAATGTTGGTGACATAGCGATCCACAAGTGTTGTGTACCTAAATAAAGAAAAGGATTCATAGAAAAAATTATTTCTAAATACAGTAGAACCTCTGTATTCGGATGCACCTGTATTCGTAAAATCCAGTATTCAGAAAAAAATGTACCGATATTCGCAAGTGTCGCTATATTCGGAATGACGCCGGTTAGTCTGCACGTCGATCAGTATGCATGCTTTTTGAGCTCTTGTGATTCAATTGTTATTTTTTGTGTGTGTAATTTTGAGTTATTTTTATTTTATTATTGAAAATAAGCGATCATGGCCCCAAATAAGAAAAGTGAAGAAAAAAAACCTAAAAGGAAAACTGAGAGAACCACCATTGAATTAAAAAAGGAACTTATTTCAAAACACGAAAATGGAAAAACGTCTTGTTGACCTAGCCAAAGAATATGACATGTCGACATCTACCGTATTTTCTATTATAAAAAAATAAAGGCGCAATAAAAAGTGCTAATGTGGCAACAGGTGTTAAAATTCTTGCAAAAAGAGGACGCAGCCAATTGAAGACATGGAAAAACTTTTGTTAGTGTGGATTAATGAAAAACAGTTGGCTGGTGATAGTGTTTCAGAATTAATAATTTGTGAAAAAGCAAGGCAGTTATACAGTGACAAATTATATTAGTGACAAACCTGGAACCAATGATGAATTTAAAGCAAGTAGGGGCTGGTTTGAGAAATTTAGAAAAAGAAGTGGGATTCATAGTGTAGTAAGGCATGGAGAGGCTGCCAGTTCTGACCATGAAGCAGGTGAAATATTTGTTGTTGAATTCAAAAACTATGTAGACAGCGAGGAATATGTCACTCAACAAGTTTTCAATTGTGATGAGACCGGCCTATTTTGGAAGAAAATGCCTAAGAGAACGTATATCACCAAAGAAGAGAAAGCATTACCAGGGCACAAGCCTATGAAAAACCGGATAACACTCTTATTTTGCTCTAATGCTAGTAGGGACTGCAAACTAAACCCATTGCTTGTGTACACTTCTAAAAATCCCAGAGTATTTAAACAGCATAATGTGATAACAAGTAAACTAAATGTGATGTGGAGGTCTAATACTAATACAACAGAAGTGATTGCGTCATTAATAGTCTGAACTGCCCAAGGTAAACTTCCGGTGTTATGACTTGTGGTTCGCACTAATGATCTGTCATCGAAGCATCTTTTTTTTGGTGATGCGTAGATGGCAGGGAGGATGGTGTGATTCGCTTGCATAGCTAGGCGGGGTTGTCACACGGAAGGTCCAGGGTTCAAATCCTGGGTAAGCCATCATGTCTGTTGTTTTTCTGTTGTCTAGAGTTCTACTTCTTTATTTCCTACGAGTGCCTGATAACATACCTTTATGTTTGTCTCATATTAATTTACTGTTTACAGGCCTCGGGTTTCCCTTCCTTATGTGTTATAAATGTTTTTACAATACCAAACCTACCCTCTGTTCTGTTCTTACTGTTCTAAGTCTACTATCATTTACTAGACACAGTATTAAGGTCTCTGTCTTGTGTGGACTGGCCTATACTGTATAATAGGGGAACAACAGAAGTGATTGCGTCATTAATAGTCTGAACTGCCCATGGTAAACTTCCGGTGTTATGACTTGCGGTTCGCACTAATGATCTGTCATCGAAGCATCATTTTTTGGTGATGTGTAGATGGCAGGGAGGATGGTGTGATTCGCTTGCATAGCTAGGCGGGGTTGTCGCACGGAAGGTCCAGGGTTCGAATCCTGGGTAAGCCATTCATGTCTGTTGTTTTTCTGTTGTCTAGTGTTTCTACTTCTTTATTTCCTACGAGTGCCTGATAACATACCTTTATGTTTGTCTCATATTAGTCTAATACTAATGCTTGGTTAACGAGGCAGTTTTTTACTGAGTGGATTCATGAGGTGTTTGACCCAAGTGAGAAAGCTTATCTAGAGAAAAACAATTTACCATTAAAGGCTCTGTTGCTTATGGGCAATGCCCCAGCTCAACCCATCGATCAGCAGGTCATTGCTAACTTTAAAAAAACTGTACACAAAATTCCTGTTTCAAAGATGCTTTGATGTGACCAATTCTTACCCTCAAAGATTATTGGAAACACCACTTCAATATCCTCCATCGTCTGAGGATAATAGATAAAGCATGGGAAGAAGTTTCTTTGAGGACACTGAACTCTGCTTGGAAGAAATTGTGGCCAGATTGTGTGGAAGGCAGAGACTTCGAGGGTTTAGAGCCTGAGGGTGTGGTGGATGAAATTGTGCAAATAGGCACTCACGTGGGATTGGAGATGAACAATGAAGACGTAGAAGAGTTGTTGGAGGATCACAGGCAGGAGCTCACCACAGAAGACCTGCAAGTCTTGTTTAAGGAGCAGCAAGCAGAAACTGTAGCTGAGATACTTTCTTCTTCAGATGATGATGACAAGGTTTCCACTGGGGAGATTAATGAATTGCTTTTTCATTGGGCTAAAACACAGAACATAGTGGAGAAATGGCACCCTAACATTGCTGTAGTGAATAGAAGAACAAAATATGTACGATGACAATGTGATTACACACTTTAAAAATTTTTTGAAAAGTAGGGAGAAACAGTCAACACTTGACAAGTTCTTTACCTCAGCAAAGAGTCAGAAAAGAGCCACAACATCTGAAGGGCAGTTACCTGATGTTTTTATGGAAGGTGACTCCCCTTCCAAACAATAATCTCCCTCCTCCACACCATCATCACTCCTCAGTAAAGGTAAGGTTCATCCTAAATTTTCATTTTTATTTGTACAATATTTCATTATTAATGTTGTTACAGGGTTCATGTAAGATTTTTTGCTTGTACATGTTATTTTACAAATTTACTTACTTACTTACTTAGTCGTTCCCCTTCTACCATGAGGTGTAGAGGTTTGGAAGAGAGAGCGCCAGACTATCCTATCGGCTGTCTTCCTCCTGGCCTGGTTCCATTCTAGTCCTCGATCCTTCAAAGATTGTCTAATGTTGTCCTCCCAGCGGACTCTGGGTCGTCCTCAGGATCTGGATCCTTGGCTCTTTGTTTCCCATGCTTGTCGTGGTATCCGATCTTCTCCCATTCTGCAGACATGGCCAAACCATCTTAATTGGGACTGTTCTACTTGGGTCTGCAGGGGGTAGGATTTAAGGCCTTGACGTTTCGTCTGGTTGCGTACCATGTCTCTTCTTGTTACTTCAACCACCTTCCTCAGATACCTCATTTCTGAGGTTTGGATCTGGCTTTTATGGGTTGTAGTCATTGCCCATGACTCGCATCCGTATGTCAAGACTGGACATAGGTGGTGCGGTATACAGCCATCTTCGTTTTCTTACCAACCTCTCTCTTGCTGAGGAATCCTCGATTTATGGCCTGAAAAAGTCTCCCAGCTGCTGCTTTTCGAGTGGCCATTTACAAATTTAATTAACCAATATTCTGACTTAAAAATGGTTTGTGAATAGTAACTTTCGGGGTCTGGAACGAATTAATCCAATTTACATTATTTCCTATGCAAAAAAATTGATCCAGTATTGAGAAAATTCAATATTCAGAACACTCTCAGGAACCAATTAATTCCGAATATAGAGGTTCTACTGTATCACATAACAGTAAGACCAAAAATTCACAAAAACAGATTTGAGCATCCACCACAAAGAGTCAGATCAGATGTTACATTCATATCATCCACTTTGAATGGCAAGATGGTAAATAAAAAATATTGGGACAAAACTAGTTCCAATACTGAACATTACAGGCATCACAGAAACTGGGTGTTTGGGATCTGTTGTACCCTTTATAAACAAGCTATAAAATGTTTTATATCTCTGTTATTGTTACTGTTGTTGATCAGAATAGACATCACTGCACTCTGGGCAAACCCATAGGTGCTCAGTCTAGCTCTGCAAATGTCAAAGGGTATGATAATTGTTCCTGTACAGCACTGGTTGAATAGACGCCGGATGCATCCTCTCATGCGTCGATCCTTGATGTTTAACATCTGATGCCAACTTCCAGCAATCTTAGTTTCGTTGTATCACTTTCTAAATGTGTGCATGTGCATAAGCAAAATGATCTCTCTTTCTTGTCTAGTATCCATCCTCTTTAGTGTAGACAATATTTCAAGTGCCATTGGAACAAGAGATGAAAAGACACTGGTGATGGAAAGGGTACACATTAAGGAAACCTAGTGATAGCATTACAAGGCAATCCCTGTTCTGGAACACACAGAGAAGAGAACTGGAGACAGAAATGAAAATGATGAGGAAAACGTTGAAAGAACTTGAGCTGATGGCAGCTGACTAGGCGTGATGTTCACAGATTGCTTTGTCGGTCAGTGGCCAAGCAAACGAGAAAACAAGAAGAAGACATTTTAGTTAGGAGTGGCTCCTACATCAGAGTATTTTGTTCAATTATGGGACTGATGAAATCTAGAACACGTAAGAACCTTCTAAGAAAACACAAGTAAATAGTAACAACAATCAAGGTTATGCCATTAAATAAAATATCTTTTCCACCTACACTGATAACTGACCTGATGGTGAGATCTCCCATAATAATCACCACATTATTTCGGACGGCCGGACTGTCAGATTCCTCAAGCTCTCGTGCTAATGCCGCTATTGCCTTTTTAGCCAAAGACTCATCAACCAGGCACAATTTACCTTCAATAAGAAACAGAAAGTTTTTGTTCATTTAAAAATGTATGTTCCATTTATAAACTTTCACATGCTTGCTTTGTTTCTTACCATGATAATAAATCTATTCATTTTTCCCCCCCATTCCCCAAGGATTTGACAAACATTCTTTTTTACTTCTTTTTTCTGATAGGGAAAAAAAACATCGAACCCAGTCTTTGGCCATTCTCCAATATCTCCTTTTTTATCTTTCCTTCTCTTTAAATTCTACGTCAAAGGTTCTTCTCCATGTACCCTTACATCCTATATACTTCTTCGGAATCCAGTCCATTGCCCGTGTGCGCTTCATGTTAATTTCTGTTTTTGGTATTATACCAATCAAGCTCCCTTTCCTTCCTCTGATTCAGAGGTTGATGTCCTTTAATCCTGTCTATTCTTAACACTTCAATAGTTAGGGATGTATGCGTTTGTAAGTAATATATGCATACAGTGTGTTTGTAAGTAATATATGGGGGTTCGGAGTGGCTCAGAGATATGGCGTCAGCCTCATATTCAAGAGGTACCGGGTTCGAATCCCAGTTGAAGGATTATAATTTATTGAAATATTTTGTTCAGAACCAGTGGTCCTAATTAAGACATATTCCCCCCATGATCTCATGGGTAGGTAGTGAGATCGGTTGCCTAGCCTTCTCGGTTAAGGGCGAAAAAATAGGAGGTCCCATGTGCAAGTTGTGCGCTGTAAAAATCCCACTGCAGCTGGAAATCGTAAAGAGTAGGCTTATCAGGCCGCTGCCCTGGCAAAGTTTAAAAAGCAGGAAACCTACCCACCACAAAAATATTTACAGAATGTGTGATTCGTATACATTATATACACACATTGGGATTCTCGCCAGTGCTACAGAGTTTGTGCACTGCGCTGAGATCCTCCGTGTGTGATCTAAGGGAAGAGATTGAAGCACTGATGGCGCTGTCCGTGTGCAATGAGATAGTCCTTAAAAACCAAACCAAACCAAGTAATATGTATGTCCCTCTTTTAGTACCTACCCAGAGGCATTTTATGTGCATATACAATTATATTACATGCATATACATATATAATATATACATATGGAAGGACTATGCAATCTCCACTGGGTGAAAAGTAGAATAGTTACATTTGTTCTGAACTCTTTTTTTACCTGTCACCAACAATGGTTTATAGGTTCCAGAGGCCAGGAATACCCAGCTTGTAGCTCAAGTGAAAGAAAAGGCCTGGTAGTAAGAGTGTCAACATTTTTTTCTTAACCCTTTACAGTCCAATCCGCCCAAAAGCGCCCGTATTTGATCTTTTGTCGTACAGTCCGATTCGCCCAAAAGTGTCCGGCAACAGGTTGCTTATTTCATTGCTAAGCAACATCGGAAGTACGTGCGCATGAGATTTTGCGTGTTTCCGTCGGATAGAGGCTGTTTCAAAGTTTATTTTGATATAAATCGCACTTTTCTAAATCGAGTGGTTGATTTTTTGTGATTTTAAAAAAATTACACTGTGTAAAAATGGTTTTTCAAGCCATGGAGGAGATTTTCAATGAACTTTGACGGATTAGATCTACATTTCTGTGTTATTCCGATAGTGAAAATGATTAATCCTACTTCGATGTGGACTATGACCCAGTTATCGACGATAGTGAAAGTAGGAAAATCGATGTAGGATCTAGTAAAATTATAGACAATGGACATATAGAGGCACATTTACTTGTATGGAATTATTCCAGATTTATGAGCTCCCAGGGCCTAAACATTTGTCTGATAAGCAGCAGCTTTTTATTTGTCACCCCAGACCTAAGGGTCTTTTATATTTGGACATGCGCCCTAATATAACCGACTAGGTTGAACGGGACGCGCCTCACCAAAATGAGGCAAAAGTTTTACATTAAAAAAAAATTTGTTTCTTCTTATTTATACCAGACGATGGATTTATGAATAAACCAATAGAGCTGAAAAGGGTTGGTTATGTTGTTTCAATGTGAGCGTAATTAAAACCAACATCTAACAAGCATGAACCGTCAAACTCGTAAGCAGAAAAAAAAAAAACATTGTGTTCAATGCTGTAAGAATTAAGGAAAAACGGACAATTGTAGAGTTCTAGAGACAGTTTATGGTTGTAAACTGTGTTCACATCGTTAGTGTAATTTGTTTGATATTAAAATTTTCAAGAAAAGCTGTTAATAATGTATATACAAACTTTCCAGCGCAAGACTATCATAAAGATAAAGTAATTTTTTGGTTTTGAAATTTTGTTAAAGTGTGAAAAACATTTAAATGTGACATTAAAATATACAGGTATTAAAGTACGTCCAATTTACTGTACAAATAAATGTGTTTTTGTATCATTTGAACTAATATTAGTGTATAAATAATTTTTTAAATATATGAAATATTTAAGAAAAAGAGTTATGTCCCTTCGCTAGGTCATTGGGAAGTTGAAATATTAGCAGGGATGTGGACTGTAAAGGGTTAAAGTTTCAGATGGGCTGAGCGTGTATTCTATTTGCTTAGGTTTGCATTTTTTTATAATTATACAGCAAGTCAGTGTTTTCCTGACGTTAACAAAAATGCATTAACACAGCAAACAAAATTCACCTAAAGTTATAAAAGCGTGGGCCCGCAATTTGCTTGACATTTTGGATCCTCTGAACTGGGAGAGAGGCTGGGATGCCTGGGAGGTCTGTGATGAAGTCACTGTCTGAGACTGGCTGGAATGTAAGTCTGGCTGACAGTCACCATCTTGTAAATCATGTGACCCTTCCTTGCTGCCAGTTTGGCTACCCTGAGAGTCATTTGATGTGGGTGTATGGTGTGAATGACCGTTTTTTAGTTGATCATTGTGCTGAATTCCATCATCTCCGCTGTTGCCTGTTAAGAGTTGATTTTAATTTATTGTTTTCAATTACTTATAGAACAGACAGTTATCTCTTATAATATTAGACCAACATTCATGACAGTTTCACTTAGCCCAAGAACTATGCAATTCACATGTGCTACTTTCCTATAGATGGTTGTGCTATAAAGCAGATTTTACAACCACCAACTTAAGCTGTGAAAATTTATAGTGACCTGTAAAAATACCTATAACAATAAAGCAACTTCTAAAGGCTGAAGTTTTTTATTTATTTATGTTATTAAACAGTTGTTGTTGTTGATTAACTAGGGCTGCTAAGCACGTCGCTCTTTAGCAGTCAATGCCAAGATGAAGAATTTGCATGTGTTCTGTAGCTGTTGAGTGGTGCTGTATAGAGTGTTTGTGATTGTTAGGGAGCCCGGCAATAGCTGTTGAGTGGTGCTGTATAGAGGAGTGTTTGTGATTGTTGGGGAGCCCAGCAATAACTGTCGTCTCTCTGTGGAGAGTCCTGGACAAGTGAACAGCACATGCTGAACTGTCTCATACGGATGGGTACAGTTGCAGCAACTAGGCTCATGTGTGGGGTTTAATTTGTTTACGTGCTTGTTGAGTCTAGTGCATTCTGTTCTTAGTTGGAAGACTGTGCTCTGCTCCTTACGTCATAGGTTATTAATGTTGTCATTTTTGTTGGGATGGGCCATTTCTTTATACAAGGCACATCCAGTAGACCCTTTTGCCCATCGGTTCAGCCATTCCTCTTTGAAGTTGTTTTGGAGTATTCGTTTAATTGTCTGCATGTTTGCTTGTTAGAACAAGCACACAGGACTCCCTCGTGCTGTCAGAACAACCTCTCTACTGGTATTATGGGTTTACACTCACACTAGACTCTTAGCTCGCTGTCCCAAAGGTACGACCACAGTACACAGTAGCTGACATGAGTAATACAATAACACCTAAATCAGGTATGATCCCTTTAATAAATATTAAGCACACACAGAAGCCACACACGGCTAGCACTACACATGCAATGATAATACAATGAACATGCCAAACTACTTGCCATAATCACCAGCTCCACATAATAGTACGTAATCACCGCCAACATCTATCCAGTGACTACACAATGACTATCGCTCACAGGCTAAGACCAGTACTGAAGCAAAGCAATACATAATTGCAATATTCTTAGCGTAAATAATATCCAGGAGGAAAAACCACTAGAAATCACATCCACAGCCTAGCAATATACCAAATACTCCTGACCACATGAAAATCGGCAAGAAATATGGACCCCACTGGCATTCACATAATAATAATAATAATAATAATAATAAATTCTTTAAGCACCAAACACGGCGCATAAGGCAGAAACCAGTGCTCTCCAGGTTGTTCGTTGTGACGCCACTCCTCTTAGCTCTTGCACATTATTTAGGCCCAACGTTCTTCCTTCTCTTATTATTGTTCTTCTGAGTGTTTCTTTTGGTCTTCCTTTTTTCCTCTTACCCTCAGGAACCCAAGTGAGCGCCTGTAGTGGTATTCTGTTGTTTTGCATTCGTAGGACATGACCGATATATGACCATCGTCTTTTCCTTATATAGTTGGAGACATATTTCTGCCTAGTCTTCTCTTATTTGTCGATTAGTCTTGAATTCTTTCCAACTGATGTTCATGAGTTTTCTAAGACATTTGTTCTCGAATGTATTCAGCTTGTTCTCCAATGTTTTTGTTATTTTCCAACTCTCACAGCCGTATGTTAACACTGAGATAACATTTGAATTAAACAGACGAAGCTTGGTATGTATATTCAATGATCGTAATTTCCAAATGTTAGATAATCTATTGAAGGCGCTAGCTGCCAAAGCAATTCTAGTATAGATTTCTCTTGTTGTGTCACCATCCTGAGTCATTTTACTGCCTAAATAATTGAAACTTTCAACTTTCTGTAGTTTTTCCCCGTTCAAGATGATAACAAAGGTCTCGTTAGAAAAGTTCATTCACATAATCCCAGCAAAACTGCTGACAAAGGGAACACGTCCTCTCAGTAAGGTGGACATCTACTAGAATGAATTGCGCCAAAAGTGTTATATCCTCTTCCGTTTTTGCCTCAACTGACCACACCGGTTTTTTTAAGATGATTATCAGTGTTGTCACTCTTACAGCCTGACCAACTCAAAATTTTGGTGAATGTCTATCCTGTGACATTGCTGAAGTGTTTGTTTGAACCAAGCTTAATTAAACAGTAAAGAACTGATTAATTTCAGTATTTCTTCTTCAAAATATGTGACCAGATTAGAACTGAGACCAAGACCTTTGGCGCTATCACCAAAAACAGGCTGTCTGGACTGTTACGAAGTGGTTTTAATTTTATAGAGTGTGCCTGAATGAAAGCAAGACCCTAGTATGAGAAAGTCTGAGAAAATAGAATTTAGATGGAAAATGACATGCCCGCGACTATTGGCTCAAGGGATAGAACCAGGATTTGAATCTCCCCTTGCCGCTTCATGACTTTAGACTGGCTATAGTCTCGCCCTCCTCTGACTTCCTTTAAATACAAGGAGATAAGGTGTATAAATACGACCACAAACACCACTATACAGACAACATAGAGTAAGTATAGTAAAGAATAGAAGCTGATCCAGTAAATAATATATGTATATATTTATTTACATACAAGAAAAAACATAAAAATGGCATATTATGTCATCAAGTCAGTCGATAGCGTGCACTGTTGCACGGCCTGGAAAAACCAAAGTAACAATTAAATTGAGAGACACGAGAGACAAAAAAAAAAACAAACCCCAAATCACATTCACTCTTTCTGTCACCCTGCTGAGGAACAATAAAAATGGTTAGTGATTTAAACCAAATCTAATTTGGTGGGGCTGTCAACTTTTAGCCTCCACTCTCAAACACTAATAAATTTCTACTGTCTTAGTCCTGGTGACTCTTCCTCAACGAACGGCTACACAGCTTTTTACTAGTTAGGCGATAGGCGCCGATAACTACACCACAAGAAATGCTAAAATAATAGACTTGGTTTTTCGAACGCAGACTCAGTGTCTATCCGTCAAATGGATACTGAACAGACCCTACTGGTCCTGTCTATTTTCTCCCTCCTTCTCTATCTTTCTCACTTGATCTCAGTGTCTCTCCAACACTCGAGGGCTGATGATGCGGCGTCTCCGTTATTCTCTTTTCGATTTCTATCAGGACCTAGGTATGGTAACCCTGTCACCTGTTCCTGATTTTGGTGATGACGATGTTCGGATATCAAGCATGAGGGACTTGATTAACTGTAGACAAAACTTCTCTGCTGCTGAATAGCTTCCCTCTTTTAACCCGCTCCGGAGTTAGAGGAAAAAAACACAGCCTTGATTTCAGGCTGTACAAAATGAAACTAGTCTCCTGGCCACCTGCCGTTGCTAGAGACTATAATAGCGATGCTCTCGGCTGTATGATAAATAAACCTCGGTCCAGCTGAAGCATAGGGACTTCACTGCCAGAGACCATAGGGTAATTTTCTTTTGCTCCTGACGATACTCGAGTACTCTGACCCTGAGATGTCTTTTGCCGTGGATAATTTTATTTGACAAAATTATGCTCCCCACTGTTTCGCCGAGACTCGCTGAAATTAAAAGAAACAGCGTCTAATGTACACCCTCTCTAAAATCGCTTATCTCTAACATATACGATACATAAAATAATTCTATACACGTGTCTCTTCATTCTCACTTCTTCACACAATACATAAAATACCACTGTCCCACGTGGCCTCTTCATCCCCCCTCCTTCTAAAATCTGCGAGGTAAAATAAACAATAGCCCAGACACCGTCTGACACGTTACGCATGAATACCCACGTGTTCAAAACATTTCAACTAGGGAATCCCTTTGTCCTAAATTCCGGGCCTACTTTCCTCCATTAACACAGGGTTCCCGGCTTACTCCAATTTAAATGAAATATCGCTATAGGAATAGTTTACTCCTCTAAGCAGTATAATTCACTTACAACATAAATCTGAACCCTCCGACAATATTTCTCACATTTAAGGCTCAGTAAAATTAACGAACACACCAGGGATTTCCCCATAAAATTACATTAGTAAATACACAGAAATAAATGGTGGTTTTACATAACATTTTACAAATATGGGCACACGTGTTTCTCACAACTTCCCACACTCCTAACTACTGCCAAAATCATAGAAAGAATAAGCACACTGTTGCATTTACATCGTTCTTCAAAAAATGATAATGGATGGCACTATCGTTTATTTTAAAACTGAAAAGTTAATCTTTACCTACGGGCGAATTCTAAAAGGCCCACTAATAAGTAAAACGAATAATAAAATAGTTACATACCGATTATCGTTTTTTTTCTTCCCGCAATGGAGAACGATAAATCACGTAGTCTGACGGCCAGGCAATTATTTTTCATAGAGACCGAATCCCCGTTTTCTGTCTCATTATATACAAGAGAAACCGCCCACACGGCTTCCCGTCCTACACAAATCGCGGACCAATGGGAGCGCTAGGAAAAATCAATACTAGCAGCCTTTGCAAATCCCGCGTGCCGGAAAATTGCGTCACATTACGTGAGGCCTCGTGCTACTGACGCGTCATACAGGAGTGCCCGAAAATATCGATTTCCGTAAACAATGAAATCTACGGGAATCGCGAAAAATATAGGAGAGGGTAAAACTGATGCTAGAATAAAATAAACCTACCATCATAAAACGAACCCGTTTAATTTTCCTACTCAAAATTACCAAACACAATATATATTCACATGAGAAGAACCAAGGCAAACCCCATATAATTACAAAAGAGAAGAGAAATGGTGAAACTCAAACTAGAACACAGAATTGGGCCGGAAATACAAAATAGACGACAGAATCGGGCCGGATGAAAGACAGAATTACAGTGTAGCATCACATAAGTCCCCCCTTTCAAGTACGGGAATCCGTGCTCAATCACTGAAATCTCTGGAATTCATACTGGTCCGTATCTAGATCTACATCCCGATCTAATCACTATCATAATTAGCATTATCATACAGGCCCATCTCCATATCCCTGAGAATCTTTGCAAGCCCTGGATCGTGAGGGTCACGCCAGGGGATTTTCTCCTGTCGACTGCAACATGACTGGTCGCCCTTTCTCCTACCTCTCATGTGTTTCCTTCGCCCACGAATTTTCCTGGCGGCGCGTGGTAAATAATTATTACCAGCTGGTGCGACCTCCCAGTATTTAGAAACAGATTGACTGGCTTGGCCAGGCATCGCCGTAACAGGGCGTAACTGTTTGCGGTTGTCTGAAGAACCGTGCACATGTTCCTTCTTGTCAGTATTTCCCTCCCTTGAGAGATGTAATACCATCGGGGGCCTAATTCCCGACGACAAAGAAGATCCTTCCGAAATCAGAGACGTCACCACTGTTTGAGCTTATGGCTGAACAGGGCTGACAGGCGAATACGCCTCTGTAAATAACATTCCACTGTCTTTAGAGGCGTCTCTCCTCCTCATCGCAAGACAAGGATGTTTGAGCTCCCGTGGGGCTCCGTGAATGTGGGGCTTTCCCCTTTCACTTCTCTGGCCTGCAGTAGGCCCCCTTGCATTAGCACGGATTGGTGTGGTTGGGTTTCCCAAAACTAAGTATGGGCTTCCCAGGATGAAATCATGTGCTGGCTGTGTCATCACAGCTGCCTTAATGGTGCCAGACACAAACTTGCATTTCACCTCAATATTGGCTACAGGCAGACGCTGTGAGATCCCTCTTCTCAAAATTCCACCAATCTCAACTATTTCTCCGGTCCATTGCCCTGGTTTCACCAAATGACGAGCGATGATACTGGGGTAAGTAAGCCCGCTGTCAAACAAACACGTAGTGGCTGTCCCATTCACTACGGCTGGTCCACTGTTAGAGAACAACTTCTCTGCCTGGACTGGTTCCCATTTATTCCCTTTAGTCCATCTCACCGGTCTTAAACAAGCTGCATGATGAGCTGGGGGTTTGTTCATGCACCGGGATGTCCAGTGGGAGGTGGTTCGACAATTCTGACAATACCTCTCATTATCTCCTCTGTTCCTAGCGGGTTCCTGAGAGGTTGTTGTTGGTGCTCTGTTATGCTGCTGGGGGCGCAAGTTAAAACCAGAATGAGGCTCCTTGCGAGAAGGTCCTGGTTGCTGATGAGCTGGTGAAGTAGCCGACTGCGATGATGAAGCTCCTTTGTCTGGGGCTGGCAGGTCTGGGTTTTTCCGTTTCTGTCCCAGTACTTCGGCCTGTGCTGTCTGGTACCTTTCCGCAAACAGAATAATCTGATCGAGTTGTTGGGCCCCCTGCTCTGCCAGATACCGCCTCAAGTCGGGGGACATGTTTGCCTTAACTTGTTCACACAGAACTAACTCCTCCAACCCTTCAAAAGTTTTTGCCAGTCCTGACAGTTCCCTCCACCGGGTTAGGTAATTTCTCACCCGCTCGGCAAACTGTGCGAAACTCTCTCCCTTTTCCGGTCTGCTCTCCCTGAACATGGTTTGGCATTTCCGTGGAGTCCACTGAAATCTTTGCAATAAAGCGTTTCGCAGTGCCTCAAAGTTGTTCTGGTCATCTAGGAGCATCTTGTTGTAGACTTCGTACGCATGACCTTTGAGTGATTGCGATAATTTCAGGCACCAAAGACTCTCATCCAACCCGTATGCCTTTGCCATTCTTTGAAATTTTTCCAAAAACACGTCAATCTTTTCATTCCCATTAGGGAACGAGTCAAATGGGAAGCTCATGGCTGCCATTCGGGGCCCTCCGTTTCCTGAGGTGTCTGTCGCTCCTGCTCCGGGTGAATCGCCATTAGCTGAACTGCTCTCCGAAGCTCGGTACTGCAGTTCCAGAGAACGCAGGGCAAGTTCATGCTGTCTCTCTGCTGCCTTCTCTGCTGCTTGTCTCTCTGCTTCCAATTTCCGAAATTCCATCTCTGCTGCCTTCTCCTTCTCCTGGGCTTCCAATTTCCGAAGTTCCATCTCTGCCTGCCTCTCCGCTGCTTTTGCGGTGGCTATCCTTTCCTCTTTTGCTGCTTCTGCGGCGGCTATCCTTTCCTCTTTTGCTGCTTCTCACAAATCTACTAGACTGCAACCTGTGGAAAAACTTATAACTGGATCAGTTCTAATAGCTCAAGTCTAGGGGATATTTAAAGAAACTCTATTCTCAGAAAACTTTCTAGAGACAATCTATGAATATAGATCACAGAATTTATCTCACCAGAATGATCCACCGGACGATTGCCGCCCACTTGTCACGAAGTGGTTTTAATTTTATAGAGTGTGCCTGAATGAAAGCAAGACCCTAGTATGAGAAAGTCTGAGAAAATAGAATTTAGATGGAAAATGACATGCCTGTGGACAGACGCAACTATTGGCTCAAGGGATAGAACCAGGATTTGAATCTCCCCTTGCCGCTTCGTGACTTTAGACTGGCTATAGTCTCGCCCTCCTCTGACTTCCTTTAAATACAAGGAGATAAGGTGTATAAATACGACCACAAACACCACTATACAGACAACATAGAGTAAGTATAGTAAAGAATAGAAGCTGATCCAGTAAATAATATATGTATATATTTATTTACATACAAGAAAAAACATAAAAATGGCATATTACGTCATCAAGTCAGTCGATAGCGTGCACTGTTGCACGGCCTGGAAAAACCAAAGTAACAATTAAATTGAGAGACACGAGAGACAAAAAAAAAAAAAAAACCCCAAATCACATTCACTCTTTCTGTCACCCTGCTGAGGAACAATAAAAATGGTTAGTGATTTAAACCAAATCTAATTTGGTGGGGCTGTCAACTTTTAGCCTCCACTCTCTAACACTAATAAATTTCTACTGTCTTAGTCCTGGTGACTCTTCCTCAACGAACGGCTACACAGCTTTTTACTAGTTAGGCGATAGGCGCCGATAACTACACCACAAGAAATGCTAAAATAATAGACTTGGTTTTTCGAACGCAGACTCAGTGTCTATCCGTCAAATGGATACTGAACAGACCCTACTACTATTTTCTCCCTCCTTCTCTATCTTTCTCACTTGATCTCAGTGTCTCTCCAACACTTGAGGGCTGATGATGCGGCGTCTCCGTTACTCTCTTCTCGATTTCTATCAGGACCTAGGTATGGTAACCCTGTCACCTGTTCCTGATTTTGGTGATGACGATGTTCGGATATCAAGCATGAGGGACTTGATTAACTGTAGACAAAACTTCTCTGCTGCTGAATAGCTTCCCTCTTTTAACCCGCTCCGGAGTTAGAGGAAAAAAACACAGCCTTGATTTCAGGCTGTACAAAATGAAACTAGTCTCCCGGCCACCTGCCGTTGCTAGAGACTATAATAGCGATGCTCTCGGCTGTATGATAAATAAACCTCGGTCCAGCTGAAGCATAGGGACTTCACTGCCAGAGACCATAGGGTAATTTTCTTTTGCTTCTGACGATACTCGAGTACTCTGACCCTGAGATGTCTTTTGCCGTGGATAATTTTATTTGACAAAATTATGCTCCCCACTGTTTCGCCGAGACTCGCTGAAATTAAAAGAAACAGCGTCTAATGTACACCCTCTCTAAAATCGCTTATCTCTAACATATACGATACATAAAATAATTCTATACACGTGTCTCTTCATTCTCACTTCTTCACACAATACATAAAATACCACTATCCCACGTGGCCTCTTCATCCCCCCTCCTTCTACTAAAATCTGCGAGGTAAAATAAACAATAGCCCAGACACCGTCTGACACGTTACGCATGAATACCCACGTATTCAAAACATTTCAACTAGGGAATCCCTTTGTCCTAAATTCCGGGCCTACTTTCCTCCATTAACACAGGGTTCCCGGCTTACTCCAATTTAAATGAAATATCGCTATAGGAATAGTTTACTCTTCTAAGCAGTATAATTCACTTACAACATAAATCTGAACCCTTCGACAATATTTCTCACATTTAAGGCTCAGTAAAATTAACGAACACACCAGGGATTTCTCCATAAAATTACATTAGTAAATACACAGAAATAAATGGTGGTTTTACATAACATTTTACAAATATGGGCACACGTGTTTCTCACAACTTCCCACACTCCTAACTACTGCCAAAATCATAGAAAGAATAAGCACACTGTTGCATTTACGTCGTTCTTCAAAAAATGATAATGGATGGCACTATCGTTTATTTTAAAACTGAAAAGTTAATCTTTACCTACGGACGAATTCTAAAAGGCCCACTAATAAGTAAAACGAATAATAAAATAGTTACATACCGATTATCGTTTTTTTTCTTCCCGCAATGGAGAACGATAAATCACGTAGTCTGACGGCCAGGCAATTATTTTTCATAGAGACCGAATCCCCGTTTTCTGTCTCATTATATACAAGAGAAACCGCCCACGTGGCTTCCCGTCCTACACAAATCGCGGACCAATGGGAGCGCTAGGAAAAATCAATACTAGCAACCTTTGCAAATCCCGCGTGCCGGAAAATTGCGTCACATTACGTGAGGCCTCGTGCTACTGACGCGTCATACAGGAGTGCCCGAAAATATCGATTTCCGTAAACAATGAAATCTACGGGAATCGCGAAAAATATAGGAGAGGGTAAAACTGATGCTAGAATAAAATAAACCTACCATCATAAAACGAACCCGTTTAATTTTCCTACTCAAAATTACCAAACACAATATATATTCACATGAGAAGAACCAAGGCAAACCCCATATAATTACAAAAGAGAAGAGAAATGGTGAAACTCAAACTAGAACACAGAATTGGGCCGGAAATACAAAATAGACGACAGAATCGGGCCGGATGAAAGACAGAATTACAGTGTAGCATCACATGGACTACAATTACATAAATTCACTTTCATAAATTTCAGCTGTTTCCGAGAAGATCATCTTCTTCTCCTTTTCCCTTTCTGCTCCTTATGAAACATGGAGCCACCACTGCGGTTGGTCCCCCTGCAGGAAGCTTGCACCAAATCATGTATGTGCCCTAGTTTCTGTTCAATCAATCAATACCCTTTAGCTCCTCAAGGAGCAAAGGCCTTCAACAAACACACGCCAAGTCCTCCTGTCACGTGCCATTCGTTTAAGTTCTTTCCATGTTGTCTTCATCATTTTCACCTCTTCTCCGTGTGTTTTTTGGTCTACCCTGCCTCTCTTTCCCTGTGGATTCCAGAACAAGGCCTGCCTTGTAATGCTATCAACAGGTCTCCTCAATGTGTGTCCTATCTATCGCCAGCACCTTCCTCTCAACTCTTGTTCCACTGGCACTCGTCTGGTTCTTGTCATCAATTCCACATTTGTGAACAAGGGAAAACTGCACAGGTAGCAGCAGAAATGGAAAATACAGGATTGATATCCTGGGTCTCTGCGAGACAAGGTAGAAGGGCTAGTTTCTGTTGCAATGTGTTTTACATGATGTGGTTGCCAGCCCCAAGCACAGTCTCACATTAGTCACCTCATTCAACATGCCTGAAGGGGCAGTTATCCTGTTCTTTCTGTGCCTCCCCATGGAAATACACTGGCCATAATAAACTATCACTTTCCAATTATTTTAAATATATATTTATATATTAAATATATTTACCATCATATTTCATACCTATAAACTATATCTTAAGAAGATATTTCAAACCTGTAAACTATAACATTTGATAGTATAGTGGCTTACTTGTCATATAGTATAAAAATCTCACAACTAATTGATTTAAAATAATATAAGTTTCTTTTCTGTGTGTTTTTCTCAAAATCATATATGCCCAACAAGTTGCCAATTTGGTTATTCATGACCAAATATTTTTTTCTTAATACAGGTCAATAGACCTTTCATCTGAACACCCGAAAACTGAAATATTCTAAACATCGAATGTTTCTCTGGGCCTACAATCTGAGCGATTTCTTGACATTTTAGGCGACTTTGGGCTATTTTCAAATGCAGTTTGGGCAACGTGGACTATTTCGGGCGAATTTGGCTTACTTCTCTAACACGATTAGGACGACATCTCAAAACTGAAAACATCAAGTTTCTGGAACAAAACTGCCCTGGCAGATTTAGGATAAAACATTACAGACCAGTACTCATTTCCTAAAAATGCTATTGTATCTTCCTATCTTGCTTCTGGTGGAAGTGTTGACCTGAATACTCAATGAGTACAGCTAACAGAAAATTTGCCTTCGCTTGACAACTAAAAGAGATGTAGATGCCAAATAGAGAGTCTTCCTAGATGGAAGCTGTGCATAGGGTTAACATACCAAGGAAAGCTTTTAAAAGCAATAATACAGCGCTAAACTCTTTAAAATTTTCATACAAAAAATAGACAATCTATTCTGCATTATACCATACCTATACTTCCAATACAAGGTGAAGCTACAATAGACTGAATAAGGAGTGCTGCTCTTTTAGGCATTCTAGTTGGGCAGCGCTGACACACCTCGCCCAGAGTAAACATGTATCGTATCAACTCCTCTTCATCCACTGCGTCTGCTGATCAAATAGAATAAAATCACTAAACCAAAATTCAATTTAAAAAAATATGTGTACTATAAACTATCAATTAATATAAGAATTTTCAACGCAAATGCCAAAACTGTCCCACTGTGTAACTCTGAAATATGAAGAACGAAAAAAACAAGCAAGAAGTTACAGACTTTCTAAAATGGGTGCTTGCGTAGAGAAGGATTGAAA
This sequence comes from Oreohelix idahoensis, assembly GCA_024509875.1. Taxonomy (NCBI): domain Eukaryota; kingdom Metazoa; phylum Mollusca; class Gastropoda; order Stylommatophora; family Oreohelicidae; genus Oreohelix; species Oreohelix idahoensis. Next base: position 568,416 of record JAMPIV010006064.1, read on the forward strand.
TTGTATAACATGGTCTCCGATGTAGAACTGATGACAAGAACCAGACAAGTACCAGTGGAACAAGAGATGCTAGAGATGGATATGACACACGCTGAGGACACCTACTGATAGCATTACTGGGCAGTCCATGTTCTGGAATCCCTAGGGTAGGAGAAGCGGAAGTGGACAGAAAAATATATGGAAAAGAGAGCTGGAGACGGAAGTGAAAATGATAAGGAAGACATGGTAAGACCTTGAGCTGATGGCACATGAGAAGTTTATTGAAGGCCTATGCTCCTTGGGGAGCGGAAGGCTGATGTTGAACACTGCTGTCAACTTCATACATGTTATGCATTCTTAGTAAATCACTTAATATCTCACCATCATTCATTCATAACCCTCCACTCCCAAAGGAGCATAGGCCTTCAACAAACACATGCCAAGTCCACCTGTCCCGTGCCATCATCTCAAGTTCTTTCCATGTTCTCCTCATCATTTTCACCTCTGTTTCCAACTCTCTTCTCCATGTACTTCTTGGTCTTCCTCTGCCTCTCTTGCCCTGGGGGTTCCAGAACAAGGACTGCCTTGTAATGCTATCAACAGGTTTTAAATTTGAATAATCTTTTAAATATCTCACCAGGCTACTCAATAAGATTTTCTCTGATCACTTACCACTCTGAGCAGTGAGCACAACATTGGAGATGTATTTATCGCAATCAGCCATAAGTTCCTCGCCCCAGACCTGCAACTGCCTTTGAGATGACTCTACCTCCAAACAACCATGGAGCTGAAATAGAAAGTGTTTTTTGAATAAGTAAGATCACATGTGAGATGATGACAGGGCATTAGTCATGCTTTACCTCTGCACGATTAAATATGTCAGCCTGTAACATGCAACAAAAGTAAAAAAAAACTTCTATAAAATCAGAATAAGAGCTAACCAGTTAGAAGTGCAATGATAAATAAACAGTGGGTAAAAATTCTCTCCAAACATGACCAGACAAATGCTGCCAGAAGTTCAAACAGAAAGAAGCAGGACACATATTAAGAAAGAATAAGTGTGGATTAAAAAAATAAAATGACTGTGGCAGGAAGATTCCTTTGTCTGATATACTTGTTCCAAAAATACACGACTTAACTTCTTATCAACTTCTGACGTTACCCAGATTTGAAAGTATGTCCTCGCCATCACTTTCCTTCGAGCTTCTTATGCAGCATGGAGCACCCACATAAACATATATGTGGGCATGTGTTTTCTTGGTTTTTTTTGTCATCTAGTGGAAATGCATACAATGTTGTGAACTATACCACCTCGTCTGAAGAGGAAAGCACAGAGAGACAAGTTGCTTTCTTTACCAATGCACAGTCAGTAATTGCAACATTGAAAAGCCAAAATAATACAGACCTGGATGACCTCAGAATAGTGCTCCACAAACTATGTCAACGATTCAAAAGTGTTGTGATCCAATGGAACCCATCTCATTGTAACATCACTGTAGTGAAGTGAATCTGTATAACCACACGCTCAAAAACGAACTAGCTAACGTATTAAAATCTATAAATAACTACAGTATTTGAAATTTGTCTGAGGGTCCAGTCAAATTTACCGCCAACAATTTAACTAGAGTATTTGAATTTTCTAAGAAAACAAGTTAAAAGTTACCACAACCCCCCCCCCCCCAATATTTATCGAAGAGCATAGTACAAAATTAACAACCAAGCAAATCGTTACCTCTTTTTTGTAAGGACAAGAAAATTTTGGTTGAAGTGGAAATAATGCCTATTTTGGGTTTTTGACAGAATTTAGATAATTTATTTCTTGATAACTAAAGATAGTTACAATGCAAGAGAAATCTCAAATTATAGCGCTGATATTGCTTAACATATACACATAGAGATTCCCTCATACGAAAATTATCTTAACTTAGAAAAATTTGATTTAGTAATATTTTCACATCAGGGAAAGACCCAATTTAATTACAAAAAAATTACCCAGATGAAAATGCCAAAGGATAATGAAAGGAAAAGTATATGTAACGATAGGGAGGAATTGGCCGTTTAATTATCACTTTTGATAATTAAAATCGGTTCATAAATAACTAAGATATATAATAATAAAATTTAATCAGTTCATACAGACACACTTAAAAACCGCCCAAGTTGATAGTCTAAAAAAATAGTTAACTTTTTGGACTCGTCTTCTGATTGGTTGAGTGTAGTTTGATAAAAAGTAACACCTTCTTGTAAAGTCCGCCATTGACGACAAAGCTTCCATACCAAGCTGACATTATTGAAAGAGACAGAGGGACAAGCCTTTGCCGTCTGTACTATAAGCTGAGTGCTAGAGTCCTTTACTGCCTGGTCGCTTGTCATCTCTCATCATCATCTCATAATCGTACCCTCTTCTACCCCGTGAAACGAAGTGTAGAGGGGACCCAAGTGCACAAGGCCCATGGGCAGGACATGTAATCAAAGTGACTTGGCAAACAGGTGATTAGCCCATTGTGCCCGGACTTGCCCTCAAGTGTACTCATATACGCTATAAAACCTCCGAACTATCGAGACGTCATTCCAGCCAAAATGGACAGAGCCTCATATACCCGAAGGTTTCGAGGGATGTCCTTCCTCATCTGCACAAAGGCATTTATAGAGGAACTCTCAGGACCCGTAGGTCTGAGGAAAAGAGCAAATCTGAAGACAGGCACAGCAGTCTTTGGTACTGGGAGGTCTCCACTCAGAGTGGTGTACCACACACAGTCAGTAAAGACATAGGTCGCCTGCGGCGCCTGGTTGCTTGTGTGTGTGAATATTCTTTACTTGAGGGTAAGACAGAAAATTTTATTTGCTTAATTTATTAGTCCTGTAGGTAACAGGCTATCTGTGTGCCATATTCGTTTTCGATACTGCCGCTGGGAAATGTGTTGTGTCACGACGACCTAAGTAGGAATGTGCCTATAGCAGGCTTATTCGGAGTGATAACACTGGCTAACAAAAAAAAATTTTTTTTTTCTTTCTCTAACATTTCTATGTTTTTCTGGTCAATTTTAATGCGCTGTTTTTAAATCTGCAAACTGTTTTTCTCTATCAGGTCGGGATCTCTAGAAATACGCAATTGAAGTGTTTTAACAATGCATACAGTATTACAACATCATTCGTACAAGAAGTATAAAGTTATGTAGGCTTGAATTTCTTTGCAGTCAACTTTCGTCGGTGAATGGCATGGGGTACATCGCGATGAAGCATCCAACAATAATCGGCAAGCATGGTCACACTCCACCGTCCTTGATAACGTGACTCCATTACGGCGATATCTTGATGGAATCGTTCTCCATGTTCATCGCTGACTTCGCCAAGGTTGTCAGGGAAAAAGTCAAGATGCGAATCGAGCAAATGGATTTTGAGGGACATGTTACAGCCCATAATTCTGTATGCATCTATGCACTGCTTAACAATATGCACATAGTCGACAGATTTGTGATTTCCCAGAAAGTTATCGACGATCGATTTGAATGCCATCCATGCACGAAGTTCACTACCATGTAAGAAGTTCTCGAATTGTTTGTCTGCAATAACTTTCCTAATCTGAGGTTCTACAAAGATACCTTCCTTTATCTTTGCATCGCTAACTTACGGAAACTTTTCTCGAAGATAAGTGAAAGCTTTGGTCGTTTTATCTAACGCTTTTACCAAATTCTTCATGAGCCCCAACTTTATATGTAACGGTGGTAAAATGATGCTGTCTTTGTTAACTAATGGCTCGTGCATACGATCCCTGATAGGCCACACCTTTCTTGCATAATGTTCCTGTCTGTTGCAGCTGTCCCATTCACATAGGAAGCAACAAAATTTAGTATACCCAGTCTGCATGCCCGTGAAAATTGCAATGACCTTTAGGTCTCCACAAATCCGCCATTGGTAGTCATTGTACTTTATTTTTGCCAAAAGTATAGCCATATTGTCATAAGTTTCTTTCATATGAACAGAGTAGGCGACTGGAATTGATGAAAGTAAATTTCCGTTATGCAATAACACGGCTTTTAGACTAGTCTTGGAAGAGTTGATGAAAAGTCACAATTCGTTGACTATGTGCTCATGACCGAGGTGCACCATTAGACCGTTTACATCTTTGCAATAGCAAATGTCATCATCCATCTCAAAGTATTGAACAAGTTCTCTGTGTCTATGACGAAATTTAGATATCGGAGTATTGGGCACTAAAAGATTCCATTCTTTGAGTCGCGAACCGAGTAATTCCGCTTGTCCTTTGGTGAGAGCGAGATCACGTATTAGATCTGAAAGTTCTGAATGGTTAATTAAGTGAACACCATCATTCACCGGTATATAATCCGAGTCAGAATTAGTTTCTAAAGCAGGTAAACTATCACTTTCTGATGGTTCATTCACGTCCAACGGATATTGTTCTGGTGGAACTGGGATCGGACACGTGATTAGATCATGAGGCACTGGTTTCGAAACCGATTCAATATTTGGATAAACCACAGACTTTCTAGTTTTAAAAGTGAAACCATGGATATTTGTCAAGCAGAAGTAACAATCATTAGCGTGATTTGTCTTTAATGGCACTCCAAAAGGCATCGACTTCGGCGATTTTCGTAACCAACCTGCCAATGTATTTGCACAAGTCGAACAAACTGCATTTGGCTTCCAAGATTTATTTGCATCATCAACTTTCGAATCGAAAATGACACACTGTTCAAATAACATGTGAAAACATATAGGGAATGTTCGAATGAAGTAATCAACAGGTCGCAAGCTATGATTGTACATACCATGATTATTGTATGGAAGACAAACATGAATGAGGGACATTAACGTAGAATCAATACTGAAGAAGACCAAGCTGAGTGTAGACAATGGAATTTAAGGTCTGGTGCGACTTGTTAGCACAAGTAGCTGACCTAGGTAAGTTTTAATACTGATTAGAGGTGAAATTGATATAGGCAGATGTTACATAGAAGGGATTGTCCTTCTTATTTCAGGTTGTATTACGACGTTACCTCGTTGCTGCAGTAACCTGAAAAGAAGAACTTGAGGGAGTTGAGTGCTCATGCTACAACTTGAAGCTAAACCCCTTGTCTTCATTCAGGAGTCACAACGTGGGTGTTCATGTCAATGATCAACAACACAGCCGCATTAACCTTTTAAAAGATAAGTCCTTTATTAAAGGCACTGATACCTCACCCAAAAACCTAATTTCACCAATAACAGTATACCACCTGGGAGTGATGACAATAACAGACCTCATAGTTTAAGAGTAGTGATAACATCAAGAACTGTGGGGATAGTCATTCCAGTGACCTCTTGTTGTGTTACAAAAATGGACAGAGTTTCCAACATATTTATTTTATCTTGTAAATAGCCTTTCCTTGATTTTGAAAAATTCCTGACCCAACAAGATTGAGGTACAGGAATATTAAATTATACATTTATATATATACTTTCAAACAGTCTTGCTTAACCTTTAGCACGCTGCTGTCGATCACAATCGACGAAGAAAACCTATGCTCTCTCAGCTGGAGGCGACTGCAGTCGACAGCGTTTATCTTCTTTTTCTAGCATTATGAATTGTGTACACGTGATTTCAGCCCCGGATGTTAAGTTGTAATGTTATTTGCAAGAGAGTTACCTTCCGTTTCCGATCTTTAAAAAATGATGGGTGTATTTGCGTTTATTTTTTGTAAATGTTTAAAATCGACATCAATCGGTGTCGAGCACACGGCCATTTTCGCTCTAATTTTATTGGATTCTGACGCCATGCGGTGGGGATGAGATTTTTGTCTTTATAAGCGCTGATATCGGTTCTCAGAATATGTTTGATGGCCGAGATGGAAACGAAAGTAGAATGGCATTGCTAGTATGTATAATTTTAGGGGTTAGGATTAGGAATATCGGAAAGGTTTAGGATTATGGCCGAATGTCACTGCTGACGATCGCGTTTGTTGCTTTGCTACTGATGATGGGTGTAACGAAAAGATCGTCATTTGATTTGTATTGGTCTATTGGTCAAATGGCACAGTGGGCTGATCACCTGCTTGCCAACCAATCTGATTACGGAAACAACGATAGATTGTTTGGTCTGTTTCTGTTCCACAGACGCCACTAGGCGTGGTGGAAACAGCGATAGATTGATCAATTTGTTGTTGCCCTAAGACGCCACTAGGCGTACTGGCCACATACTGCTTTGCCGGTTGGTGGCTAAGGATGGAAGAAGAAGAATTGGTCAAATGACTTTCATTGAGATGCAAGGGATATGGACTCTTCGTTTGTTGGTTATTTTTTTTTAATTTTTAAATAAAAAAAAATTTTTTTTTTTATTATTTTAAATTTTTTTTTCGTTTTTTTCATCTTTCCTTTCCTCTCTTTCTATCACATCTAACATGTACACAAACAAATTTTATATCATCAGATTCACCATTCATTTATTTATATAAATTCGAAAAATGATAGCAATTGACCAAGAAACACAAAAAACTATAGACATTACAAGTCACCCACTATCGTTGTGAAAAAGAATGCAGCTGCAGGAGCATAGTTTTGGGAAAAGAATGCAGCGTGCTAAAGGTTAATTTTCATTAAAGTTAAAGTTCTGTTTTGAAATTCATAACTGGTATAATACATTACCCTAGACACTTTGCCAAATAACAACACACAGATAACATACTCTTGGTGAGATCTCAAGAGGTAGTGGATAGGTACCCAGAGAACTTCATCATCATCATTCCTTACTCTGGGAACTTACATAGATGGACCTCACCTTGATTGTCTATACACCCTTGCTCTTTTCAGAGAAGGGGGTATTTCTTATAAGACCAGTCTCTTATCTGGCACTATCCTGGTATCCTCTGATACATCTATTTGTCCAGGATATAATATAATTAGTAACATCAAAACCTCTTATCACAATCACCGGCAATGAAGAGGCTGACAGACTGGCAAAGGACGGTGGAAATCTACCCCAGCCTGATGCAAGCATAACTTTTGAGGAGGCAAAGAGTTTTATCAGAATCAGATACAGAAACAAATGGGATGTAGAGCATCCAGGTCACACAAAAAATGATGCATACTACCAGCTCAACAGAAGAGAACAAGTGGAAATCTTCAGAATCTGCACTGGCCACAACAGATTGAGATACCATCTATTCAACAAGCTAAAGATAGGAACTACCGATCAGTGCATCTGTTGCACTGATAACATGAATGCTGAACATCTGCTTCCAAGAAGCCCAATATATGCGGAACAGAGAAAGCGCATTTGGCCGACACCAGTGCCATTCGTGGAAAGGCTCTATGGTGAAGCAAATAGCCTCAAGCTGAATACTGCTTTCTTGGAAAAAAATTCAAGTAGACATCTGAGAGTGCACAAAGAACAAGAGGAAACCCCCATATCTTAAAGGAAACTACTGTTTTAAAAATATTGCAGGAAGCAAAGTTAACAATATCAACTTGTGTAACACATATTCTGTGAAAGAATATTCACATTATTGACGTTTACCTTGGAGACACAGTTGATCATGCTAGCAATGAGAGGAGGTGGGTAGGAGAACTGGCGAAGTTTCTGTTTCAAGTCATCTGCAGATACAACAGGACAATGTCAATCTTTTTACAGTAACAAGTTTTTTTAATGCCATATTGTAAACAAATCTGCTAGCACTGGGGATAAATTTAGATAAACTTCCACCAGTTAACCGTATATCAAACAATCAGTTAATTGGCGAACTGCTGGTCATTAGTGGTGAATGTCTTACAGGTAGTGATAAGCTGGGTGACAGTGCCAATGCTTACACTTTCCATGTCCAGACACTTGTATATTAGATAGCTTTATATACTGGGGATAAATATTAAAATGTAAAAAAAAAAAAAACTTCATACAAATTTTTGTCTATAACTTCTGTCCTAATGATGTCATATTCTCCATGTGTGATCTAAGGGAGGAGATCGGAGCATTGATGGAGTTGTCCATGTGCAATAAAGATGGTCCCTAAAACCAAAACTAACCTCCATTGTTACTGTGGTCCGTTATTAAAAAAAAAATCACAAAATAAATAGAATATTGCATTATGTAATTTTCAAATAAATAAATTAGAATAACATCACATAAAAACCTTTTAAACTTGTTTCAGGTTTTAACAATACCCTTATCTTCAACTTCTACCTGTGACAAGTCATTCTTCTTCTTCTTCTTCTTCGTTCGTCCTGAAAAGGACGGTGGTTGCGTTGTGTCTGTTTACGCCTAAGCTGTGATATCTGCACCTTTCGGTCGACACATCCGACTTCTGCACGGCATTGTTTAGGACCGGGTTTGCCTTCCCATTTCGATCCACACTCGCTCAGCCAGACTGCACAGCTGCAGACTGTTTCCAGGACCACCACGTGGAGGTGGAGTGCGGTCTTGACCAGCTCTGGTTCGCTGGTCCTGACGCAGGCAGTCAAGCTATGAGTTGCTGACTGCGGTCTCTATTGCTGCGTCTTGAGGTCCCTGATAAGTCATTCAATATAACTGTAGGTTAGTTCTGTTGCTTTTTGGTTGGCCAGGCTATGGCCATACCCATGCATGAGCTAAATCTAATATGTCTAACTTTTCTGCACCAATTCCCATCATTTTACAAAAAACTGTGACTATTAAACAATCATCGTCACTGCCAACAATGTTTCTAAATAAGTCTGACACAATTATTCCCTTAAGGGCTTAGAATTTGTGTATATAAAACATGAGATATTTATGTAGCAATAACCAAGAAAAACGAGAACACGCACATCATCACACAACTTCTAATAATAACACCAAAACACAATCAAAACACTCCAACTGGTTTTTAAAATAGTAACAGAAGCCATCCAATGCGTTTTAAAACATCGACTGAATTAAACGGATTAATTTTGGAATTTATTTCTGACAAACTAAAACAACGGTCTCACCATTGTTTCGGCACAGGCGTCAAAACTGACCAGCAGTCAGACCATTACTTAAAAAAGGAAAATTAATATAACTACTTCTTCACTTTTCAGCTCCCACAGGAGCATAGGCCTTCAATAAACTTATGACCAGTCTTCCTGTCCCATGCCTTACTTACTTAGTCGTTCCCCTTCTACTGTGAGGTGTAGAGGTTTGGAAGAGAGAGCGCCAGACTATCCTATCGGCTGTCTTCCTCCTGGCCTGGTTCCATTCTAGTCCTCGGTCCTTCAAAGATTGTCTAATGTTGTTCTCCCAGCGGACTCTGGGTCGTCCTGGGGGTCTGGATCCCTGGCTCTTTGTTTCCCATGCTTGTCCCATGCCATCAGCCATAACTATTGAGATACATTTTCAAAATAATGTCTGCTACATCAGCAGTGGCATTAAGCACATATTATAGAGATATGAGAAATGTGACAACAAACCTAGAATGTGACAACCTGGAATGTGACAGCAAACCTAGGATGTGACAACAAACCTAGAATGTGACAACAAACCTAGAATGTGACAACAAACCTAAAATGTGACAGACAGCATCCACAGGAATGGACTTTGCAGTGGTCCCTAAAACAGCTAGGACGTTGCTCCACTTTGTACAAGCAGCATCTTCTGAGTGTGGATAGAAGTATACAAGGCATATTACGTGAGTGGATAAAATTATACAAGAACAGCGATATCATGTACATAATATTAAGCATGTACCATAATGTAAACAGGTTGCTTATAATGAAAAATTTAATTAAATTCTTACGCGGCCGCGAGTTTCACACCTTGCAGGAAAATCGAATATTTCAAGATCACTGTTAATACTTACTTACTTGGTCATTCCCCTTCTACCGTGAGGTGTAGAGGTTTGGAAGAGAGAGCGCCAGACTATCCTATCGGCTGTCTTCCTCCTGGCCTGGTTCCATTCTAGTCCTCGGTCCTTCAAAGATTGTCTAATGTTGTCCTCCCAGCGGACTCTGGGTCGTCTGGATCCCTGGCTCTTTGTTTCCCATGCTTGTCGTGGTAGCCGATCTTCTCCCATTCTGCAGACATGGCCAAACCATCTTAGTTGGGACTGTTCTACTTGGGTCTGCAGGGGGTGGGATTTAAGGCCTTGACGTATTGTCTGGTTGCGGACCATGTCTCTTCTTGTTACTTAAACCCCCTTCCTCAGATACCTCATTTCTGTTAATTCCTCAGTTAATTCGCTCAAATTTATCCCCTGATAGATACAGATTATTTAAAACATAGACAAGTGTCAAGGATAGTTTTTTATGGTATTGTGTAGTCTATAGTTGTAAAATATCTGTGCTTCACATGGAGCTGTGTCTGTGTTGTGTTTGGAATTTTGGAAGAGTCTGATAGGATGTCAGATGCTATCCCATTGCTTGGTTTAACAGTTGTGACTAGGTCATGTATGTGTACACATGTGGCATGAATAGTGTCAGTGATTAACTGAGTGAAACTCTGATGATTGCGACTACCTAAATTGTGATGACTGAGAAGTTAGTTGGTTGCTAGTTTTGAAGCGAGAAGGTCGCATGTTTAAACTGTTTTATATCTCAGGTGTTGTCACAGAGAGTTAGGATCATTAAATTCTCTATATACTCTTCTTTTCTTCACCCGTGTCCTCTATTTTATTATCACTCTTTTATCCTTTTTGTAATTTTTCGCATTCGTTCGTTTGCGACTTAAACATTACTATTTTCCCATTCAAACTTTCGCAGAGTGTCTGTTCTCATTTAGAAACGCACTAGTTTTGTTATTACGTAGATGCCAGGCTCGGGAGGTTATTGCGTAGTGGGCGAAACTATGAATATATTCATCTGGCCAGACAAAGGAGCAGACATGTCTACAGCATTCCCTGCACCAGACGAAATACACTGTGAATATTCGTTTTCGCCAGACCTATAGGCGACATTTTGTCTGCATTTTCACCTGCCACAACGAGTTGCATCGGCTGAGCGCTTAGGTGAGGCGCGATAACCGACATCTCCTCTGCGCAGTTTGAGACATTTGTCTGGAAATCCCAGCTGACAAGGCACTCACTGTTGGCCCTGGTCAGTGTGAGGTGTGAAAACGCACTAGTGTCAGTTCATGGTAGTCTTCTAGTTTATGTAAGGTGTTTAAGAATGAGAAGAGGAGATTATTTCGTTTTGCGAAATAAGTTGGGACCCCTTTGTCCTGGTTTAAGATATAACCAGAATGTTAAACTTTATTTTCATTCAGTCCTCAAAATTCGCAGTAGACAGGTTGCTCGTGAATAGAATAAGCTGTATAGTGAAGTTTCTCAGTTTGTTTCGACAATTTGTCGAACTTCTAGACTTCAATAAATATATCAGCATATGATTCTAAAGTTGTGCGACCACCTGTAGTTCTGTGTTGAGTGAATACTGGGGTAACCCAAATTTTGCCGGCGTTTAGTACAGAGACATACCTGTGAGAAACATAAACATTTTATATCTTTAACCACGTGGATTTTTTTCAAGTACCACCTGTCTGACAGTGCGTGTGCCTTCAGAGATAGACAGAATACCAATCCCACTAACAGTTTTTTTTTTTTAAGAATAAATGTTTATACTGGGCCTTTGAGGCAGATCATATTCTCCTTGAACTCTGTGTTGAGGCTACTTTGTGGCGAGAATAATTACAGAAATCTAAAACATTAACTTTCCGACATTGTTGACAAAGTGTGTGGTGGACCTAGATTATCTGTTGAGAGAAGTTGTCCACCAGTCATCTCCCTAATTAAGGGAAACCTCGTGTTCTGACACTGTGTGCCCGCTTAAACCTAATTCTTACCTCGTGAGTCAAGTGACACTAACTTTAGTCTGAAATAACTATCGCATGAAGCAGACGCTCCCCGGATCCATTTTGATGAAACCAACAAACAAATCTGCAGAGCTGGGATCCGCTTCATTAAACGACAGAAACAGATAAAAAGTGTGTGAGTGTCCCAAAGTTTGCGCCAGACGGCGAACAACAGCACGAGTTTAGGTAAGGTTGTGTGAGTCAGGGCCCTGAAGAAAGAACCGAGTGAAAGTAGACTGAAGGATGTTTTTTGTTGAGTCACCCACGTTGTAACTTCCTTTATGCAAGTTATTGCTAACAATATTTTCCCTTAGAATAAAGCAGAGTATCAAGTCTGTCCATACCTTAAAAGGGGGAACCCATAGACTCAATCATATGTATCTGTAACTCTTTGGGGTTATCACTTTCTTCTAACGGGACTGTGAGCTATATATCCAGGGGAAGGACCATACAAACGGGTCTATCACTATTGTAGCATTCCTTGATTTTTATGGCTTTGTGTACATGCTTTTGATGTATTTTATATGTTGTGATGTAAGTTTACTATGATAATTAAACTATACCTACATTTATTTCAGTGTGGTGGTCAGTTCGTTCCCATAATATCTATATAATCCTTGTTATAGTTTTCCCGTGTCTAACTGTCGTCACTTGTATGTGCGGGCACATGAGTGGATAGAGATATATTAATATATACATAATTTTTATAGACTGTCTGACTCCTCTGGATCTGCTGTAGAAGATAGGCGGAAAGAGAGAGAGATTCTCGATTTCCGGGACAGCTTCTATAAATTTCTACCATCTCACTCGTGGAAATCTATTTCTATTTACTACCTCTCACTGTGACTATCACTTATTCCAACCTATTCAGAAGGGACCAACCCAAGTCTTAATTTCCCTATCAAAAATCTACGACATGTGTACTGGATGGGAAGAAAGAGTATTCATGTTCTTCTTATTTGATCCCTAGCCGCCAACTGTCAAAGCTGTCAATGGCCATCATGCTTGGTGGCATCTTGTAGGGCAGCAAAAAACTGATTCCACTTTGTTCAGCCGGCGGCCATACTTCGTACAGTGCCCCAGCTCTGGTTCATTCTTTGCATCTCGGCCTCCGCAGTTCTCCGCCAAGTTGTTTTTGGTCAACCTCTCTTCACTTTCCTTCAGGGGTCCATAGCACAGCTGTTCTTTGACGGCATCGGGGTCTCTTCTGAGGACGTAGCCAACCCAACTCCAGCGTCTGCCAGCTATGATGGTGTGCATATCCACTTGGTTACTCCGAGTAAGTAGTTCTTGGTTGGTGATGGTATTCGGCCAAAAGATTCTGAGAATTTTCCTTAAGCAGGTTGTGTTGAAGGAGGACAATTTCGACATTTCCTTCTCTGTTACTCTCGCACCATAGAGAAGCAAGAACGTATACAGCTCTCATAAAATCTTAATTTGGTGTTAATACTGTACTGAGAGGACTTCCGGATGTTGTTTAGACTAGCAAAGGATGTTCTCGCTTTATTCATTCTGTTGTTGATGTCTTTGCTTGTTCCGCCATCTGGTGTTACTATCTATCTATAACCCTCCACTTCCAAAGGAGCACAGGCCTTCAACAAACACATGCCAATTCCTCCTGTCACGTGCTATCATCTCAAGTTTTTTCCACGTTCTCCTTCTCATTTTCATTTCTGTTTCCAGCTCTCTTCTCCATGTACTTCTTGGTCTACCTCTGCCTTTCTTGCCCTGGGGGTTCCAGAACAAGGACTGCCTTGTAATGCTATCAACAGGTTTCCTCAGTGTGTGTCCTATCCATCGCCTTCTTCTCATCTCTTGTTCCACTAGAACTTGTCTAGTTCTTGTCATCAGTTCCAAGTTGGTAACCTTGTCATACCATTTTAATCCCTCTATTCTATGTAAGCACTCATTTATGAAAGTCTGTAGCTTGTTGGACTTCCAGATGTTGTTTAGACTAGCAAAGGATGTTCTCGCTTTATTCATTCTGTTGTTGATGTCTTTGCTTGTTCCGCCGTCTGGTGTTACTATGCAACCTAGGTATGATGATGTTTAACTAGGGCTGCTGAGCTTCTCGCTCTTTAGCAGACACTACTACATTCAACAACATGAGACAGATAATAACATCTAAAGAATTAACTCATAAATTCAAACTGAGAATCATCAAATGCTATATATATTCTTCAATTCTGTATGGTGTAGAAACATGGGAAAGGAACAAAAAATTAGAAGGTTGTTGATGTGTGATACTGTACTGTAATTTATTGTTTCAACAGGCCCCAGGTTTCTTCTCTTTGTATTATTTACGTTTTTTTCAGGAGGAGGATTACGGTGGGGTTTTATCTAATCCGCCCCGTGTTTCTTCTCTATGAATAGTAGTGGAGTTTAGTCTTTTTTTTTGTAGGGAATTAATTGCGATTTTTTCCAATAGGGATTACTGTAGTTTAAGTACAGATTTGCACCAGTGCTTTTCTCGGCAGCAATTGCGTTCACATAGGCATTTTCTTTGTTAAAGTAATCGCTGTCATTTTATTGTATATCAGCACGTGAGTATTAATTGGGAGAGGTGGAAATTTTCCATTGGTAAATAACCTCTACCCAGGTATGTAAAACTGGCGTTCAATGAATAAAGTTAATTTTGCTCATGCGGCCGCTGTAACGTGACGCAATTTGTGGACGCACTAGCAGTAATAATATGAGTCAGAGTTGTTTACAATTTTGATTGGCCGGGGTCAAACTTTATTGAAATGCAGCGCGATCATTGGTCTTAGAACAAAGCCACGCAATGACGTATTGGCGTGGGCACTGGCCTCATTGTCTTGCAATAAATAATAAAGAAATTGATTAGCGGGTATATTGGTCTTCAGAAAATTTCAGCCGTGAATTCAAGCCACGCTTGCTTGCTCTTAATTGGGAAATTCGACTGGGTAAGCCATAACTTAGAGTTCGTTTTATATAATGAATCTTAGCCCGGTTAACGTAAAGTTTTCTTCAGGAAGTTTTAATGTAATTTCTTAAACAGTAGTGCCATCAATCACTATCTTAGAATAATACTCGTAGTGCGCCTATACAGTTTCTGGAAACGAGTAGCCTTATCTCCGATTGTGTCTAGGCTTTTGAGATACTCATGGTGTAAGGTTAAGCGCTAAGATAAACCGGCGCTCAGTAATATGTAGAAGTTAGTTGTGACAAACGCAATTTAATTCTGTAGGTTACAAATATATATATATACGGGAGCGCATGTATGTATTTTATTTCATTGAGAATTTAATTCTGATAAGTTACATATATACGGGAGCGCATGTATGTATTTCATTTCATTGAGTATTTAATTCTGATAATTTACAAGGGTAGATACTCGAGCCTAGTTGTGTATTTTAATTTTTTTGAGACGGGATTTCATTTTTCCTAGAGAGAGAGATATATATATATATATATATCTATATGAATAGTGGTGTAATTAATTTTAACGAGGTGCGGAGCAGAGGGGGCATATATATATATACATATAGATAACCTTGCTTGATTATAATATTGGCAGTGTAAACTACGATAGCGTATTATGTGTACGATTATTTTATTGGGTATTTACTCATGTGTATGTTATTTTATTTGTGCCTTAAAGTGTTGTGTAATCAGGAGGGATGTAATTAATTTTACGGAACGGGAATTTAATGATTCCTAGAGTAGGTCTAATTTTATTTTGTGTTAATCATTGAATCATCATCTTCTTCTTCTTCTTCTTGCGATCGCATCTTTGATGATTACACCGTCAGACGAGTTCTCATGATGAATTCGACTGTTGTTTGGAGTTCCTCTTTAACTCCATATAGCTTTGAGTTTAGTGTTGAGTCATTGGGCCATTATATCTTTCTTAACTGGTTATACAGAGGACAGTCCTGTAGAACATGCTCAGCAGTTTGTTCGTTTAATCCACATGTGCACAGTGGTGAAGCAGACAATCGTAGCTTGTGCATGTGTTTATTCAGTTTGTTATGCCCTGTCCTGAGTCGAAAAATAGTTATCTGTCCCTGCCGGTCGAGAGTGTGATAGTCGTCTTTGGGTTGGTTCTGTTCTCTTCTGATAGTCTGGATAGCTCTCTTTTTCTCAAAGTATGTGACTTCATTATCTTCTTGTTCACATTCTCCTCCCTTTTTTGCAAGTTTATCTGCCTTTTCATTTCCGGGTACACCACAATGAGATGGTACCCACTGAAGTATGGTTCTCTTTTTGGCAGCTACCTTGTTTAGTTCATTTCTCAGATGCGGGAGTTTACCACCCTTGAGAGCTTGTAGGACAGACAGTGCATCTGTGAGGATGACTACCTGGTGGCAGTCAGAGTTGGTGTTATAAATCATATTTGCAGCTTGCTCTAGAGCTTGAACCTCAGCTGTATAGTTGGAACAGAATTTACCAGTGGGATTGAATCATCAAGGGTCAGTGTAGAAGTAGCCCAAAGTATTATGGACAGGAGGGTCCCTCAAAGCTGAATTGTTTTGATACCTGGGCAGCCATGCATAACAAAAGATTTAGGTCAGCACGTGGCTGGGAGTTTTATAGGCTATTACCTGGGCGATGTTTACTTTGAAAATGGGATAGAGAGGGGAATGCGGTGTAGTTTGACCCGGGGTTAGGTAATGTTTACGTATTGCTTGTGCGACAATAGAGCAGGGGAGCTGTATTGATTTAAGGGATAGACAGGGATGTTTTCATGGGAGTTAGGTGTTAAAGATGTGTAAAATTTTTGATGTGTGGTACATATGTTGTATTATTATGTCTACAGCAGTTCACGGCTCGAAAGGAGGATTGAAACAGGCCCTTACAAGTTACCAACGGCAAATCTGGCATCTCAGAAGCAGAGTGCTCAAGATATCGCCAGAGGTGATAGAACCGAGAAGTTCCATTGCAGTGAAGAGAAACATCTTCAGCTGGAACTGGTTCTCTAAATCAGGAGCTCTAAGCTCACTAAAGAACATCATATAGGCTCATCGCCAAGTGCTCAACAGAAGGCTATAATAAAGCCTTGAAATCTAATTTCCGCCTTTGGCTATCACATATGGCGGTAGCGAACCAGACCTGTTATCAGTACAATGGAAGGAGAGATTGGGAAAACCTACTTTTCCTAACCAGCCACTCATCAGACCCTCAGAAGAGGACAGCCGCATCAGAGAGTCACTGAGTTTAAAGCCCAAGTCATCAACAGCAAAAATTAGTGAAGGGAGACAGGGTTACAATTCCTTTGGAAGGCTTTAGAGTGGAGAGACAGAGGTGTTAAACAGTTATAACAATCAGAGCAGAGGACAGCTTCTGAGGTTTTATCGAGGAAGTTAGTTGTGGAGCAGTGTTCAAGAGTTGCAGTATAGGCTGTTTAGAAAAGAAGTCCTGCAGGGATTGTGTAGACAGTTCATAGGGTCTACAGCTAAACTGCAGTGTTAAAATTATAATTTAGAATAGCTAGTTTGGAGTGGAGGCTCAAAATCCGAGACCCCACCAAGTTCAGTGTGGGTTTGTTTAATCATTAATTCTTTTTCCCTATCAGGTTGAAACTCGTGGGTGAAGGGTTGGGATTGATTACAAATCAATTTAATTTCTTGTTCTTTTTTTCAGGTGTGCGATCACGCACTTTATTTATTTGATATGTACTTGATTTTTGTGATGTAAATAAACTATTTAAACTGTAGTCTGGATCAAGTTCTTTCTTCTACACTATACTGTACGTATATATTGTCTGTATAGTTGTGTCTGTGGACTTGTAGTTAAACCTTATCTCCTTTTTTTTTGTAAAGGTAGTCAGAGGGGTTGAGTGTATCACGATACAATACGTCACAAGTGGCGAGGGAGAGTCAATCTAGGATCTCGCCCCTCGAAGCCAATAGTCTCATCTTTCCACACTCAATGCCATTTTCATCTTAAATCTATCTTCTCAGACTTTCTGACCACTAGTGTCTTGTCTCTTTATTAAGACAATCTCTAGTCTTAAATCCACTTCGTGACATGATGTTTAACTAGGGCTGCTGAGCTTCTCGCTCTTTAGCAGCCAATACCAAGTTGAAGACTCCTTGGTATTATCTACACTGTAGATCTAGGCTTTTCCTGTGGCTTTTCTGTCATTCCGAACCGTGTTGAGTTGAAGTCATGAGTACCAGTTTCTCCAGCTTGGCTTGCATTTAAAGGATCATCACATCTGGTCCCAAGCTAGGAGGAAGAAGCGTGTGGCATACTGTACATTCCCTGCCATCCAAGGTGATTATTCTAATATGCAGGTGGTTCTCCTAAAATACTGTACTCTGGTTCTGGGCTATCCCAAGGAATCGTCACGTCTTAGAAAGAGCCACTTCTCAGCTACCCCTGCCTATCATGAGGTCCATAGTGAGATACTCCTAAATGCAGGCAACTAGGTAAAAGCCAGAGTTATGTCTAAAGCTCAAGTGACTGCTCCAAGCTTAGTGTGCAATGCTGGGTTCTTAACATATTTCACCACAGGGGATATCCCTGAAAGTGTGTGGATGATTACAAAAGTCAATGAAGGTGTAATAAGCCTCACAGACAGAAGTTCACATACAAATCTACATACTATAGCAATGTGCATAGCTGGTCGTCACATAAGGATGACACCAAAAATGCCTCCATGCATGTGTGTGTATGCCTGTGCGTGAGAGAGAGCACACATGTATTTTTTTTAAATCGTACGCCCGCTATTACTCGAGGCAAAATCTCTGGTTAGTATGTCTAACCTGAGACTGATTTTACTTGAGTATCCCTTTTCCCTGTACGCTGACAGGTGTCATCTCGCCATTCAGGCAGATACTCGCCGTCTTCGGAGAGTACCCAGTAGAGCTGGGTCGGCTCAGGAGCCATTCAGGTTATTCCAGTCCCTGGTCGACGACACTGCTTCAAATGTCTTCGCCAGAGCTCGAATTATTCCAGTCCAAGTTCCGGTTGACGACACTCCTTCAAATGTACTCGCCCAGGCTTGAACCTGGGATCTCCCGATCGCCAGCGCAGTGTGGTAACCACTACACTAGGGTGGCTCCCACACATGTATATTATACATATATCTTCTTCTTACTCCTTGGCGCTCCTAACAGAGCATGGAGTCCACCCTGTAGTTGTTCTTAGATCCTGCACTAACTCATCAAGCATGGAATCAACTTGGCAGCACGGTCTCCAGGAAGCCTTCACCAAGCATATGCTCATACAGCGGTGGTTTCTACAGCATCAGTTTTACATGATGGGGTTTCTAGCCCCCGTCAGAATACATATGTGTTTACATAACAAACGTGTGCACTCGAACACACAAACAATATTTACCAGAAACACTTTGGATTGTCTTCCAGTGATTAATAACTGAATCATGTTTAATTTTCACAGGTGTTTTAGCAATTTCAGCTAGGAACATCCAAGCAGCCTAAAAATGAACAAGAAAAGAAAACAAGCAACAAAGTTATACAAGACTATGATAGGAAACTCTTTACAGAGCGATACAACAGGACGCAATCTGATCATCAGAAGAAGTCCCCCCATCCGGCAAGTGTTTCGGCCCGATTACTCCTTTACACTCTAAGGGGGGCGTGCCCACTTGGGTCATGACTCCCAAGCGTCTCAGCTTCCTGTTGTCTTGTATCGAAAATGAACCCATTTCACTTATGGTAGCAACTTTTAAATCCACAACGCCAGCCGTGAAGGCAATTGTGAAAGTAACAAAGAGAAGACAAATTATTCCGTTTGTTCCGTCGCCCTTCACAACTAAGGACACACACTGAGACACTAGCGCGAAGCCGACGAGCCTTAGCCCCTGCGCGCAAGCCACTGAAATTCTGTTCCTGACACCCCTTATAGTATACATCGCCTGTAGCCCCTGAGTCGCAGCCCTTTCGCTAGTACACCAAAAAAAACTCAGCGTATTGTGGACTTAGAAAAATTTTTGGTGTTTTCTGTACCGCAGCGTTTATTGTCACGATTTCCATTGCCCATTGCGGTTGTTCCACAGCCAGCCTGATGCCTTTTCGGCAGTTTCACTAAGCCTCTTCAGTGCCCTTGTTCTCGACTGTCCCCTCAGCCCCAACAGTTTCAATAAATCATACACTGATGCAGCCACAAGCCCTCTTGCACCCAGTTCAACCGCCATGACCCTTGCATTGAACCCATCGTGTCTCAGATCCGCGGCCAGATCGCTATACTTGGCGGCTTTGAATGAATGTTGCTCGTCTAATCTGGATTCAAATGACACGGTCAGTTCAATCAGTATGACCTGAAGCGTTGCTGAAGAATGAAGCACTATATCCGGCCGTCTCCGCGATTTTCTGATACTCTCTGGATATGCCCCCCATCCAGGTAGATCTACCACCATCTCCCAGTCGTTTGCACAGTCAAGAAGAGATGGTAAACTGCTACCAGGTTTACTCGGTTTGAGGTGTGCTGACTTTCCTGCCTTCAGAAAGTATGTATTTGCGGTGTCTGGCCGGACTTTGCTATTCGCCTTCATTCTTGCCAGATCTATTGTCGCAGCAAGCTCATTTAGCACTTTGTTATGGCGCCAAGTGTATCGCCCTTGCCCTAATGCCACCTTACACGCTGAGAGCACGTGTTCAAGTGTCTGCCTCCCCTGGCACAGGGGGCACTGCTCATCATCCGACTTTCCCCATTTCACAAGGTTGGTGGCCGATGGCAGCAGGTCATACATTGATCTAACCATGAAGCTGAGCCTAAGAGGTGCCATATGCCATATATCATTCCATGTCAAGGACCTCTGCAGGGCTCCTTCCCATGTAGTCCATTGGCCTTGTTGGACCTGCTGCACTGCTTTTTGCAACCTCTTATCATTCTCAGCTCCTAGTATCTCCTGAACTACCATGTCTCTGCGCTCCCTGCTTGATGCCTTGGACCACCAGCGGATGTCTCCATGACCAAATCCCCATCTATTCGTTTGTGTGTATCCGATTACCTCTCTCAGTTTGAGTGACTCTTGAGCAGCATCAACAGCTTCTTCCACTCTCCACTTCCTTCCCGTTTTCAGTGTGGGCTGAATGGACTTAACCACGTCATCAGCTGACTCGCGTAGCATCATTGCAAGCCTTGCTTTTCCAACTTTGTACTCTTCCACAACTGACTTGAAGGGAAGCAGAAGTTTTGACTTTTTGCAGTACAGTGCTACATCTGACAGACCTGGTGGTACCCCTAGCCATTTTCTCATGAACTTGTTGACCTTCTGCTCTATAGCTTCCACTGTACTTGTGCTTATTTCATATATAAGCAGTGGCCACAGCAACTTCGGTATCAACATGAACTGGAGGCACCACAGTTTGAACTTTCCCAGGAGTCTGCTTTGGTCTATGATCTGTATTCCTCTGTCTGCCATTTCTATTGTCTGTTGCACTGCCTTTGAGTCTTTTAATGAGGCATCGTACACCCTGCCAAGACTTTTAACAGGTTCCTCAATGACAGTAGGGATTCTTTGGCTGGAAACCATGAATATGACCTCTGCTATCTTCCCTTTCCTGACTGATAGGCTTCTCGACTTCTTGGGTTTGAAGCTCATTCTGCACCAGCTGACTAGTTCATCCAGGCGTGCTAACATCCTCCGGGCCTGATGTTCATCTGATGTCAGAATTGTTGTGTCATCCATGAATGCTTTGAGCGGTGGCATGTGACACATTCCACCGAGCTTTGGACCTATAGCCATTCCTTCAGCAGCATTGAGGATTACCTGCATAGCCATGACGAATAGTATCGGAGAGATGGTACATCCCATCACAATTCCAACGTCAAGGCCAATCCACTTCGCTGTGTACTCTCTGGTTGAAAATCTGATAGAAAACCCTGCGAAATACAGCTTCAGCATTGCTGCAATCTCTTGTGGAACATGATACATTTCTAGGGCCTGCCACAACATCTGGTGTGGAATGGATCCATAAGCATTCGCTAGATCCAACCAGATTACATGGAGGTTTGTTCTGTCAGACTCTGCCTTTTGGATTGCTTCCCAGATCATTGCGGCATGCTCTAGACATCCTGGTGTACCTGGGATACCTCCTTTCTGAATGGTAGTGTCAATGTACCCATTTGCCAGGAGGTATGGAGTGAGTCTTTTCGCCATCACTGAGAAGAATATCTTCCCTTCCACATTGAGTAGTGAGATTGGCCTGAACTGACTGATGTCTGTGGAATTTTGTTCCTTCGGGATGTAGACTCCGTTTGCCTTTCTCCATTCCTTGCTTACGAGCTGGGTTTTCCACGCATTCTTCAGTAAACGGAGCAGTCGTTTGAGAACCTCAGGGCATCTCTTATACACCACATATGGAACACCATTCGGACCTGGAGCTGACTTGCACCGAGCTTTCTGGACAATGCTTTCTACCTCTTGCACCACTGGGGGCTTGGTGTTAAATTCAGCTCCTGGCTTACTCGGCCATTTAAGGCCTGCCATGCTGCTGAGCGGCTCATCTTTGCGACCATCTGAATATGTCATTCTAAGGTGTTCTTCCAGGTCTTCTTTCCTGATGTTTAGCGTACCCGACCGTGGCTGCTCAAACAGTTCTTTGGCAAACTTGAAGGGCTCCCTAAAGAATCTTTCCCTATCCCTTCGAGTCTTCCTTCTCTTCCTGCACAACCTTTCCGCTCTACAAAGGGCATTATTTTGGCCTTTCAGGTGCTCCCAAACTTGTCGTAACCCTTCCTTCTCGGTGGCAACTGCGTTCTTGAACAGTTTTCGGGCATGCTTCTTCTGTTTCCTGATTTCATCTATTTTAATTTGTCTTCTACTTTTTCGTGGTGGGTTACTTTCCCTTGCCTCCCTCACTCCGAACACTTTGCGATAGTACAGATATATTATGTCACCGAAGATTTCCAGCTTCTTCTCTAAAGTTAGCTGCTTCAGGTTGTTATCCAACTCTTTTGCCAAGGCTTCGTCCAGCTGTTCCCAAAGCCCTTTTGCACTGGCAGGTGGAAACTTGATTGCATCTCTCTTCCCATCCAAGAAGTGTATGAGATCATCATCTGGCAGATCAACTTGAATGTACTCAGCACTGTGGATTGACTCCTGGTTGCATTCTTCTAACGTCTTATCCGTCGAGACAGAGCACTGTTGATCTCGAACTGATGACCTCCCACACCCCTTTTTCGTTCTGTGGATTTTCATTCCTCTCTGAGTAGAGAATTCCCTACCACAGGCACATGGAAACTCCAGCCGTTGTTCAGAGCTCGAAGTCCGTGTAACGGGTCTGGTCGGTTCCAATGAGGCGCCTGTGGATTCATCATCCTCCCCCCCTTTCGGTGAATCCTGGGGGCATCTATCGTTTTTGGGTCCTGTAGCAATTGAATACAGCTTACGGACTATAAATTACTACAGATGTTGCTGGTATCTAAATGATGGTTTCTAGAATCAATAAAAGTTACTGCTATAAACAATATATAGATATATACTGATATATAGATGTTTAATCTTCTTCTTTTGTTTTCTTCAACAAATCTTTGATCTGTAGGTTGTTGATCAAACATGTAAATATCAGATATTTGCAAGTTGCAGTATTTCTACTTCATCAGTACTACCATTATATTTTTAAATGATGAATATGTATAAATAATATATTATTTTGAATCCGTCCCTGCTTTCCCAGTAAAAACTCAACTTACCACTGAAACTGCATATGCCTTACAGTAGAGTATAGAATTTGTATACTGAACAAATAAAACCCACTTCGTATTATACATAAATATAACCAGGAATGAATTAACTATCAATCTATGTAAATTTTTGTGTGAACTGTACAAATAAAATGCGAGACATAAATGTTGAAAGGTGACAGCATCATGGCCGACAAAATTAAAAAAAAAACAGGAAAGGTCTATTATCGCTGATACTGCCTGATATTTTTTTTTTATTTAGCTGAAAGACAAACTCTCAAAGCATATGGGGTAAAACTTTGCAGCCAATCAGAATTAGGATTGTATTATACAGAGGAAAAATTAAACCTGCTGACATATTGTCTGAAGTGTGAGTTATGCATGGGGAACATTTATGTGATCAGAAATCAATATTGCTTATGCCTTTTGAGATCTTTGTGTATTCAGGTGCAGAATGTTTATTAGCTTGTATGATTTGCTTTTGTAATGCAAAATATCTTATTTAGTATGAATGATATTGCAATTCTGAGTTTGAAAAAAAAACCTCATGACTCACCTAAAAATACATTAGAATGCCAATTTAAATTTACATGTTTTTGCTTACCAACGAACTTTAATATTAAAAAAAAAAAGCATTTTGTTCTACTGTCTTTGACTACTTAAACTGTACTAATTAATCCTTTTAAATATATGTTCAAAACAATGTTTTCAGAATGTTGATATCTATATGTGTGTGCATAAGCACGAAGATGTGCTTATGCAAAAATCCATAAGTAACTTTTGAAGAAACTGTCATAAATCTACTTTAACAAGAACCTATTTCAAACATTAATAAAAGCTGAGTAAATATGTCCTGGTGTTCACCTGATCATGTGGTCCGCTAACATGACTTTGTACAGCTTCAGTCATAGATGGCTTGATTTTCTTTGTTCTGGACCAATACTGACAAGCCTTTTGAAAGTACCGCCTAAGGCAAAAAAAAAAGAATATATACCACACCATGAAGCTTAGTTGCCATGCAAAGTCAAGCAATAATATAAGTATCCTGCGTAGGTCAGGCAAAAAAAACCAATATATACCACACCATGAAGCTTAGTTGTCACGCATAAAGTCAAGCAATAATATAAGTATCCCGCGTAGTTCCCACGGGTTTCTGAACAGGAGACAAAGAAAGAACAGCACAACTGCACCCTCATGCATGTCATACAAGGCAATTAATATGAGGTTGTGCATAGGGCTGGCGACCACATCATGCAAAACTAATTGCCATAGAAACAAACACAGCAGGAGCATGTTAATGTTTGGTGCAGGCTTCCTAAAAGGGGACCAGCTACATCTGGTGGCTTTATGCTGGGTAAGGAATACAAAGGACTGATGATGATGATGATAACACTGATGAAAACACTAACAATGAATTCTTAAATTGCAAAGCTTTTTTTCTCTGGATTGAAAACTGAATCTCCAAACAGCAAAATAAATGCTGGACTAATACAATTTATTTACCAGAATCCTAAGGTGACAAAAATGTTATTGTTTTAACTAAACAGTTACCTAGCTCCTACAGTTTTATTACATAATGCTTGAAAATTGCAGCCAAAAAGACCTGTTCAGACCTCACTAAAAAAAACACGTGACAGTGAAACTGCTTGAAACATGAATATTTAGTACAGCAGATGATGAAATGGTTTTGACGATCTGGTTTGATTGTATACAAGATGAATTAGAACCAAGATGAATTAGCATCTTGGACATAGCAAAACAATCTTCAATATTCCTGCCCACAGAGTTCACTCACTAACAAGAATAACTTAACTAAATAAAACAAATCCAAAGTATTTTACTTAAGTTGTTCTTTCCCCACATAACCATCCCATCCTTTAAACTCATTTAAGCTGCACTTTAAGATCTTGCTATACCTTCTTCAGTTTCTCATGCAATATTTCACTTTGTAAACTGCGTTCTACAAAAGTTTTTTCTTCTGCTGCTTTATCACATCCATCAGCTTTCCAATTAAAATGGCAACACTATTTTAAAAAGCATCTGATTGACAGAGTGGTTAGAGCGCTGGACTCTTGTGGCAAAGGTGCCGGGTTCAACTCATGTTATCGACAAACTCCAGTTTACCCAGCTGTAAACGGATACCTGGCTTTGAGTTAGGGAAGGAAAATGCAGTGAGGAATGGATCTGGTCACCCCCACCTCATCTATATGCTGGACCTTATACAGTGAAGTCTCTAACACTTCACTCCCCTGTGGCAGTATCTGCTATGGGACTACCTTTACTACTTTAACAAAATCAAAATGCGGAGATTCTTTGCCGGCCAACATGAAAAGTGCTGTATTAACAACATAAGATGGTTGATCCACCTGACAGTTTCACAAGGATCTAAAATGTTCCAACTTAAAGCCTGGGAAGACAATGAACGAGTGGACATTCTGCAGAGCAAAATATATCTGGCAGTCTCCAGATGCCTAACATCGAACTTACCTAAGTTTCTCACATGTTTCATCAGCTATAATGTTAAGTAATTCCCACTCTATACTAGAATCAGATGTCCTGAAACAAAACAAAGAGATTTCAGAATAACACTTTACCAGACACTTTTCTGGCCACAAAATAAAAAGATTAAAGAATAACACTTTCATTAGACACTATTCTGGCCACAAAACAGAGAGACAAAAGAACAAAACTTTCACTATAAACTTTTCTGGCTACAAGACAAAGAGATTAAATAATAACACATGACACTTTCATCAGACACTTTTCTTGCCACAAAACTGAGGTAGAACATTTTAATTCATGTTCCATATCTCTATACTCTAAACTTAAAAAAAAATAAAATGTATTTCCTTGCTGATCTATTTGTTCATGTTTATTCAGTGAGCCTTGCCCTGTCTAACTACTGTGCTGAGATCCTCCTTGTGTGATCTATGGGAGGAGATCGCAGCACTGATGGAGTTGTCCATGTGCAATGAAGACAGTCCTTAAAACCAAACCAAAGCATTAGTTCATATTTTGTTTGTGTAGCTGTTATTCTCCACGTTCCTGCTTCTTAAATCATTACACATTTTGTTAAACATTGTAAGTTTATTATTTGATCCAACAGAATTTCTTAACTCTTTGTATGCTAAATAAAGTCTCATTAAGAAAAACAGTGCAAAAACAGTTACCATATTGAACAAGAAAGAGCAATAATCACATTATGAACATACTTTCCAACTGGTTTCAAATTTTGAAGAATCATCTCCTCCAGCAGATCAAAGCCACGTATAAAGAAATGGCCATCAAAAATGACAACAACCTAGGATGTATGGGGCAGCACACAATCTTCCAACTAAGGACAGAACACACCAGACTCAACAAAAGTGGAGCAGCACACAATCTCCCAACTTAGAACAGAACACACCAGACTCAACAACAACTTAAACAAACTAAACCCCTCACAAGTCTAAATGCCAAAACTGTACCCATTCATATGAGACAGTTCAGCAAGTGCTGCTCCCCTGCCCAGGACTGTCTAACGGGCTACCCAACAATCACAAACACTCTTTACAGCACCACTTAACAGCTACAGAACACACGCAAATTCTTCAACTTGGCATTGGCTGAAAAAAGAGCGGCAAACTCAGCAGCCCTAGGTAAACAACAATTGAATTTTTAATTAAAATTGACTGACATTAACAACTGATGTTTTTGAGAAATGAGAAAAGAAAGGTGGGCTAGGCAATAAGAGATTTAGGGAAACAGTAAAGAAGACAGCAAGGGTAGAAAACTTGATTTATCAGAGCCAGCTTTGTTCAAATATCATAAACATTTGACTCTTTCATTACAGATTAATACATGACTTAGCTTTCAAGGAACAAAGGAAACATTTTCTGATATGACTGAATAATTCCTTTAACTACTTACTTTTGGATTTGTTTATCCCTAGGGAAAGCCTGCAGCAGTTCAAACAATGACTGCACTGCCTGCTTTCTTACAGAGAGTGCTGGATCTGCACACCGCTCTTGCAAAATGGCTAAATCCTAAACACAGTAATAAAGAGACAAGATAGTCATGTATAGCTGTAACAGATGGTATAATGAGTATGTAAAAAATTTACTATAACACTGGAAATGTTTCTGTTACTTTTTCCACATACACGTCAATAATTTAGATCACATGCACATTAACTACCGAATTAATAAACACTTTGTGGTGTAATTAACTTTTGTTCCTATTTTTCATCATGTAGGTGTTTGTACAAAGCTGTAAATTTTCTTAAATTTTAACAGATTTTTTATGAATGATATATCATTTTGACAATAAATGAATGTACTGATAAAATAAGCCAAAAGAATGGTTTTTATTTTTTGTTATGGTAGATATTAGGAATAATATAAAATGATTTGCAGGCAAAAAAGGATTTCAAGATTGTTTTAAATTGTCAACTTACCATCACATTCTGATTTCATAAGGCATGTAATGCCTTTATAAGACAAAAAAGTTCAAAAACACACCTATGGACTAATATTTATACAATTGGTAATTTACATAATCTTCATATCAACACCACTCCTAAAACATTGCAAAAATCACATCTACGCCACTCCCCCAATTTTTTTTTTTTTTTAATTTGAATAAATATACTTTTAAAAAAACACATCTATAACTTATTTACATTATTCCAGTGTATTATCGCTTATGGATCATATTCCTAAAACAGTTCTTTGGATGCAGAAAGGGCTTTTCTTCACTATCATCACTGCTTGCATCGTCATTACTATTATTACACAGCCCTACAAAAAAAAAATTTTTTTGGTGCCAAACATTTTACTCTTGATTGTACATAAATGAGGCCTGCTCAATCCAAATATCACATTTACTTGTCTGTAGCAGCTCTAGTTTTTGAGATACAGACATTTTTGTATTTCATTAATACAGGGTGACCCAAAAAAAAAAAAAACGAGCTCCCGCGCGCGCACTTTTTGTGCGTGCACGGGCCCACTTTTTTTTGGGTCACCCTGTATTATTACAATATTTTCTATATAAGTAGGTACCCCAAACCGCCCGCTTCGATCTGTTGCCAGTGGAGAAAACTGAGGGAAATTCGTCAAGTTTAAGTCGTCACTGTCCCTTTGCTATTAAGCGGATTGTAATAAAATTTATATCACGATACTCTTTATCTTCTTCTCTTTTGAAGTGTATTAATTAAAAAAAAAATAAAAGCTATTGAAGTATTTTTTTACTAATAAAAACGAACAGCAGCGTTACGCGTAGTTTGCTACGGACTCCGAACGTTTTCATCTCACCCCGCTTCATTCAAATGAGGGTCGCTCGACCACCAAAGCACTAATTTGCACACTGTTTTCACAACTTTTAGGGGGAAAAGTGCATCTTTAGTTTCATATATGGCAAACTGTAGAAAACAAAGGGTAAAATGTTCATATCTCGAAGTGAAGTTTAAATTTTACCAAATTTAACATTTAAAATGGTGTTATAAATCTTTGCCATGTTTGAGAAGATTTGGGAGCCATTTTTCTTTATTCGTGTGAAATTTTATTGACTTCTGATATTTGGCGGTCGAGCTAATTGACTTTGAGTAAGTTCTGTATCGCTCACTTTAGGCCTAGAAATTTTAGCGAAGGATGCAGAGCGAGACTGTTCCATGGGCTGTGATAACTCCCGATGTTTACCAAGATCGGGACGCCACTTATATTGGCTCTTGTTCAAACATCATCACATCTTCTGATTTGAGGTTGAGGAGACACGGTAGCTATATATAATATATTATAATATAATATGGTAATTTCCTATTACTCGTACCTTTTTGCTCCATAGTGAATATGTGTAGTTATGTGTTCTTTCGTAGCAGTTAGGTTTAGGATTAGGGTTAGTGTTAACCCTAAAAATAGTGTTAACCCTAAACACGAGTAATGTAATACTATAATAGACTGGAATGGAAGAAACGAAGTAAAGAATCAGAGAGGGCAGTTAAAGAAAAAAATCAAACAGCGAATAACTGACAACAATAGGAGGAAAAAAGAGAAAGATGTTAAGAATGCAGAGAAGAAGTTAGAGTTATATAACACAATCATTAGCCATAGGGGTCTGTGCACCACAAAGGAGGATGTGGATAAAATTTGTAAAGGACGAAATGCCCTTAGAATAGAAATTTTAAGGCTCAGTTAAGATACAGAAAATTAATATTGAATGATAAGGACATTAAACTATCAGGAAATATCAAAGAGTTGTATTTTGGACTTCTGAAGCATATAGGTTTTGAGGCTTCATTGCCCCCTCGCAGGGAAAGAGTGTGCCATGATCATTCTCCTCCAGTTTAAAAATGTCTTTTTAAATGCTAATAACCAGTTGTTTTAAAAAAATATAGCGTTTAGATGTTGTTAATTATTGTTTAGATGTTGTTAATTATTGCCTACATCATCATCAGTTGCCATCTCCACAACGAAGGTTGGCTGTAATGGATCTCCAACGTCTTCTGTCTCTTGTCTTGGTGGTACACTCTGATAGACTCTTTCCCGTCCATCTCTTGATGTTATCTTCCCACTTATAGCGCTGTCTTCCCCTTGCACGTTTGCCTTCAACTCTCCCTTCTATTATGGTCTTCTGCAAGGTGTTATGCCTTTTTATGTGGCCAAAGTATTTTAGCTGCCGAACTTTGACCTCTCTCATTAGTTCTCTTTTCATACCTAGATTTTCTAGGACCTCCTTATTTGTTTTCATCTCTTTCCATGAGATACGCCCCATTCTTCTATATATCCACATTTCAAGAGCCTCAATTCTTTCTTCCAAATGCTTATTCATCGTCCATGTTTCTGCACCATACAGAAATGCAGAATATATATAACACTTTATGATTCTCAGTTTTAATTTATGAGATAACTGTTTGGATGTCAGTATATGTTTCATGTTGTTGAATGTAGCTTTGGCCATTCCTATTGCCTACACATGTTTTTAAATGAAATATGGACAGTATCTTAAAAAAAAAATTTTTTCTTCATTTTCACATTTTTTTCTTCCCAAGCGACAAATTGGCCTCTGGACACATTTTAAAAAATTATACAAGAACAAATAGATGTTTAAATCCTGTGAAAAAAATTGAGATATATGTGTGTAGTATGCAGATTAATATGTACAAATTTAAAGCTTGTACCTTTTATACTTTTTGAAATATGATGTTGTAAATATTGACTTTCATTCAACCAATTTTTTTTTTTTGGGTAATATGTTTTGCAGATTTGCAATTTTTGGTCTCAAATATACTGATAATTTTTCATGATGTAGCCCTATAGTTTTTTTTGGTGTGATCAGTATATTCCAGACTATATGCTGTTTGTCAGAGAAAGTTGTAAGATTATATTTAAGAAAACGGCAGTCTTCTGAAGTTGGTGCGATGTAACGTTTTCAATGTTGCGAAGTCCCCACATTTTTTAAAATGCTATAACTTTTTTATTTGTTGTCCTATTTTAAAAAATAAAGTACCAAATTTCATGATTTACCAAGGGCTTCAAAACTACATTGTTTTCTCTGGTGTTTCTGTGCAAACAAAAATCACTTTGTGGTACCTAATATAAGGCTATGTAAAAAAAACTATTGCTGTCTAGTCCTTTACAAAAGAAAACTGCTTGTTTACTCTCAGTTTCAGTTTTCCAAGAATCTTCCCAGGAATGCCTTTTTTAGATTTTAAGCCACTGCATGCATGTTAGTATGCTACTTATTTTATTACACTTCTAACAGAGAATGGCATCATCTTCAAGAAGAGCATGTTTTCTTTCACCGCATTTATTTTGTTATTTTTGTGGAGAGTACACTTTCAAAGAAGAACATAGGAAGCATATTACTATTTTTGTGAAAAAGGCATACTTTGCTTACTTTAAAGTAAAACTAGGTGACCAGGACAAGTCTTGGGCTCCTCATATTGTTTGCAAAACATGTGTTGAACACCTGCGACAGTGGACTTATGGGAAAAGAAAATGTTTAAAATTTGGAATTCCAATGGTTTGGAGAGAGCCCAAGAACCACTATGATGACTGTTATTTCTGTGTTGTGAATATTAAGGGAATTAATAGAAAAAAATCACAAAAAGTGGAAATATCCAGATTTAGATTCTGCTAGGCAGACATACCAATTCCAACTTTCAGTCAGATTTCGGATTCCCTGCTAGAAGATGAGACAGCAGTGGCATGTGGAACGACAAGTGACAGTGATTTCGAAAATGAT